>OU975475.1:5941172-6568672 GCA_918857605.2 Philereme vetulata | reverse complement strand
GCTTCGGCAGGTGAGTCGTTGCACACTCCTTAGCGGATTCCGACTTCCATGGCCACCGTCCTGCTGTCATGAGCGACCAACGCCTTTCATGGTGTCCCATGAGCGTTTTTTGGGCGCCTTAACACTACGTTTGGTTCATCCCACAGCGCCAGTTCTGCTTACCAAAATTGGCCCACTTGGCACCGTCATCAGATCTCCGGCTTCATCGTTCGAGTAAGCCGGAGTTCTCACCCATTTAAAGTTTGAGAATAGGTTGAAGTCGTTTCGACCCCAATGCCTCTAATCATTCGCTTTACCGGATGAGACTGTTCAAATCGACGCCAGCTATCCTGAGGGAAACTTCGGACGGAACCAGCTACTAGATGGTTCGATTAGTCTTTCGCCCCTATACCCAGTTCCGACGATCGATTTGCACGTCAGAATCGCTACGGTCCTCCATCAGGGTTTCCCCTGACTTCGACCTGACCAGGCATAGTTCACCATCTTTCGGGTCCCAGCATCTGTGCTCAGAGCGCGCCTGCAATCTCGGATTGGAAACGAGACGCCTCGGGAGTGCGAGCGGCCGACCGAGATCGACGCGCCATCCTCCCTGAGCGGACGGCGAGCGTCCACCTTCACTTTCGTTGCGCCTTTCAGTTTAGACATTTTACTCAATGACTCGCACACATGCTAGACTCCTTGGTCCGTGTTTCAAGACGGGTCCTGCGAGTGCCCGAAACTGAATCATCGCAGACACGGGACGCGCACAGTCCGAGACAGCACGGCTGCGACAACAGGCGCGCCGCACCCCCGCCCGCGCTCGGGCAGAACGGAATTGATTACCTACCAGGGTGGAATAATCGCATATTATATTATAATATAATATGCGAATAAAGCGCTTTTCAATGATAGAATAAACAAGTAACTTTTTAGCAAAAATATAACTCACTTCAGATAACAGTAAAAACCAAACTACTCAACCAATTTTGATGAAATTTCCGTGGGATCAATCTAAAAGTATATACTTTCAAATAAAAAACTTATTTTCCAAATCGATTGATATTATATCGGAGTTCTGAGCTAACAAACATAACATAACATAAAAATTAAACCAATTTAAGACTTATATGGTTTTCTCTTATATGCCATTGTCAGAACTGGACCAAATGGAAATAGGACCACACGGGAAGCACCAGCTTTCAAATAAAAAAAAAATCATCAAAATCGGTTCCCCCAGTCGAAAGTTCTGAGGTAACAAACATTAAAAAATACAGTCGAATTGAGAACCTTCTCCTTTTTTGAAGTCAGAAAAAAACTACATAAAAATGACGCTAAAGCAAAGGAATCTTGCACGATTACGACTAGGTAATTATCATCACGATATCATATTATCATCATTATTATTGCCCTCTAACATCTACAAGAGGGTTAAGCGACACCAGTTGTTATGTAAGTAGTCACTTACATTCAAGGCTTTTATGGTCTATACGGGAGCCACAGCTGCGGCCACATTTTCAGCAGGAAAAGCTTGTAGTTGACGAAAAAAAGAGCGTTCGCTTCTGAGACAAGATATCAAGCCTAGTTTGTTAAAGGACAAAAACCTCATCGGAAAAAGTTTTCCTTATAGTATCAGAATCAAAAGTCGAGCTGCAGCGTAGCACTTGAACCGGCAAAATTACGTAAGCTGGACCTTTTTTTTATAAATTATAGGCTTGCGTTTGACCACGATCTCGCCTGATGGTAAGCGATGATGCAGTCTACGATGGTACACGCTTGCCTAGAAGAAATCTATTCTTTCGAGACTTGAAGACCCCTAGGTTGTAGTTATCAGGAAACACAGACTCAGGCAAGGCGTTCCACTCCTTGGCGGTGCGCATAATAAAGGTGGAAGAGTACCGCTTTGTGCGTATGGGAGGTATGTCTACCATGTAGCGGCGGTGCATCGCGGAGCGTCTGGTTGTCCGATAATAGAATGGGGATGGTGGGATCAGGTTGAAGAGTTCCGCAACACACTCTCCGAAATGTATCCGATAAAAAACCGAGAGGCTTGCAACCTTTCGACGATGCTCGAGGCTGTGACCTCTTAAAAGTAAAAGTCAATTGGTTCCTCGTAAATCTTCGTGCTCCATCTTAGACCACATTAGCTAGCTTATTTTTCAGTTATTATCTTTCCTAGGCTAGAAACACCGCCTCATAAGAAGGCTTGAGGTTACCCAGCGAGCTTTGGTTAGGCCTATGATTTGAAGCTTCAGGAGGGGAGATCATATAGTTGATATTAAGATATATAATGTAATTCGTATTATTCATTATAATTGACTCTAATTAAGATAAATGGCATAGACAGAGGCTTGCGTGAGATCTGAAAACGATAATGAGGTAATACGAACAAGTAACTTTTTAACAAAAATATATCCAATTTCAGATAACAGTAAAAACCAAACTACCTACTCTATCAATTTTGATGAAATTTCCATGGGATAAATTTAAATGTATATACTTTCAAATAAAAAACTAATTTTCCAAATCAGTTGATACGTAACGGACTTCTGAGCTAACAAACATAACATAACATAAAAATTAAACAAATTTAAGACTTATATGGTTTTCTCACGGATGCCATTGTCAGACCTGGACTAAATGAACATGGGACTACACGGGAAACACTATCTTTCTAATAAAAAAAGAGTCATCAAAATCGGTTCACCCAGACGAAAGTTCTGAGGTAACAAATATAAAAAAATATAGTCGAATTGAGAACCTCCTCCTTTGTTGAAGTCGGTTAAAAATAACACTAATTCAACGAAATTATTCGTGATTTTCACACAACTTTTGAGACTATTTGGTTTAAAAATCATTTACATATTATATTATTTATTATATTTATTATAAATAGAATAGGTATTTGTTATACAAGAGTGCAAAGTTGCTTTTTAACCGCTCAATTTTGATAACCGAGCAAGCGAAGGATTCTAAAATTTATAAATAAAAAACAGAATCCTGAGCGTTAACGAGGGAATCAAAAGAGGTGAAAAATCTTTGCACTCGAGTGCAACACGTAATTTTTCATCCCACCTCAGCGAGGAAATGACTAAATGCAAAAAAAAAAAAATAACCAAGAAGGTTCCGAGTCTGAGTTTTAACAAATTAAAAAAAGGTTGTATGATAAATTCAGGACCATGGAGGTAGAAGTAATTAGGTTTAATGATGTTTTGAATTCACAAACTTAATGTACAAGGTGTTCTAAATTCAATTTACTTTACCCTCTAGCCTAGCTGATAAAAACGGCTTTTCCACTCAGATATCGAAGAGCAAAAATACTCTTTCCGAGATAGGGGGGATGAAAAATATATTGTAGGTCGTTTAAATTCTGAACTCGCAAAAAATTGTAGATGAGATAACTAAATGTAGTTTTAATTGAAAATACTTATCTTGATACGTTATCTAACATAAATAAGAATAATCAAGAGATGTCAATAGCGAGCTTTTTCCGTACAGGCAGCGTTATCGTAACGGCGCGTCAGAAAAGCGATAGTTTTGCGACCGCGTCGCAAGGCCCTGTGTTTACCGTTTCAGTACTGTTGCTTATTCTGTGGCGCTGGCGCAATCCCTTTCTTCGTGACGTAGTGTACGGTACTTTCGTAGTGATGGCTGTTTATCGATGATCAGGTGACTGTGTTTATCGATAGTTCTTGATCCTCACCAAATATGGCCAACTGTAAATCGAAAATCTTAGAGTCGGCCATATTTGTTAAAAAACACAGTATTTTATTTGTAACTAGCTTCCGCCTGCGGCTTCGCACGTGTGGTTTGCTAATTCAAAGTAGCCTATGTGCTAATCCAGATTATAATCTAAGTACATACCAAATTTCATCGAAGTCAGTCCTGCCGTTACGACGTGATTGAGTATCAAACAAACAAATAAATAAACAAACAAACATCCAAACTATTAGTGTGATAGCAGACGAATTGTATCCTAGAAACACTTGAAACCCAGACAGAATTGTGCTACCTAGATTACCTAAAACTTCTTTGAACTTAAATAGATATGTAATATGTGGTAAAATATATAATTAATTATCTAGGGAAATAATATTTAATTAAAAAGCCTTTCGCTTACCCAATTCACCCCTAAATTGAAGCAATGGCTCCAGAAAAAAAGTTTTATAAGGTTAAAGAACTACTTGGCACAAAATAAAGTTATTTAAATGATTTGCAAGCTATATTGTATCTTAAAAATTATATTGACATTATTTATGTTGTTAACCATTAAAATTGTATACATACAATATATAAGGAAAAGATTGTGATATACTATATATCTTATAGTATAGTATATCTTTTAACTGTACCTGATAATACCTATGTTTCACAATAAATTATTTTATGATTTATCCTGGACAGAACTAAGAAAAACTTCTTTTTCAAAATATTAGTTTATAAAATTGTTCAAGACCGAAATACAATTACGAAAAATAATCAATAAATTACCGTTCGCGTAACGCTAGCAAACCCACAAACGAACTACTGACTGATATATATATTTTATGCACTGGCTATAAGAAGAAGAGAGAAAGAAAATGTGCGCGCGCACTGCTCTATCTTGCTCCTACAGTGTGATACAGATAATAGGCCTGCACTGTCTGGCCTATACTGTCTGATATACGAAACGTAACTGGCTATGAGAGAAAGAGAGAAAAAAAATGTGTGCTCGCACCTCTCTCTTGCCTCTGCAGTAATATACGAAACGTAACTCTCTCTCTCTCTCTCTTTCTATCTTCACTAACTTATATATCCCTCTCAACTTCCGTTCACCTCGCCCATCACACTTTTCGTAACGCTCTCGTCACGCAATCACCAGCTTACTCCCCAAATCAAGCGTGCGTAATTTAAGAAGTTTTACTTCAAAAAGTATATAAGTATTCTATCAGTTATATGGTTTCCAAAGTACAACCTCTGCTTAGTTTAGGGCTAGATAGCAGTGTGTGACATGTCCAGCAATATTTATTTATATATAAGGTCGGGTTTTATGTCAGGAACAGCTGACTGATTGAAAGTGATTGTAACAGTGTTAAATTTACATGAATGGTAGGCCATGGGCTTGTGCTTTTAGAAAGACTTAATTCAATTCAATTCATTTCTAAGACATGTCATTCATTTTGTTAGTAAACAATAACCCCCACTAGACCACTTACCCACTTAGACCCCCAATAGATAGAAAGACGACCTGGAAATGTATTTGAGTCTATGTTTAGCAGTCGACGTGATATGACTCATATGATGATGATGATGATGCATAAAAATATTCCAATGAATAGAGAATCTCCTCCTTTTATTGAGTCGGTAAAAAAAAACTACGTGCCTTATAGTAGCCGCATTATGATGTGTAACATCTGACGACCGCGCGCGCTCATTGGTCAAATCAAATATCGCGCGCTTCCCCGGTTTCATGTTACAAAATCACTCCCAAAAACCGAGAGAAAAGATGTTACACATCAATAACGATGACCTCCGTGGTGCAGTGGGCGAATAGCCGGCTGAGACGCAGGAGGTAGCGGGTTCGATTCCCGCTGCGGAACAAATGTTTGCATGATCTACATATATTTGTTCTGGGTCTAGTTGTTTCTCTATATATTATACTAGCTGACCAATCCGCAGCTTCGCACGCGTAGTTTTTTTGTTTCTCTATATATTATAAATACCTATGTATTTACAAAAAAAAATGTATTATAGGTAAGTATTCTATCAGTTATCTGATTCCCATAGTACAAGCTCTACTTAGTTTGGGGCTAGATAGCCCTGTGTGAAATGTGCAGCAATATTTATTTATTTAATATGGGTAACTCAGTGCGTTTCTACAATAAAATTCCGAAAGACATTTTAGCTCTAAACGAAAACAAATTTAAAAGATGTATTAAAAATAACTTAACCCAAAAATCATACTACTCTACAGATGAGTTTTTAAATGATAAAAAAGCATGGTATCTGCCGATTCCTACGCATAAATCTGTGACCTCCTTTATTGACAAAGCCCCTGTGCAGCTGCAACCACTTAACATGTTATAGTTTTAAGTTTAGATTTATTTATTGACAAGACCTCTTTACAGCCGCTTTAATGAACTTATTTTATTTTATTTTATTATTTAATGTTCTTTTGACAAAGCCAGTATACAGCCGCAACTAAAATATTATTGTATTATTAAAATATTAGTTAGGTAAATATTTTCCTAACATTTTTTATGTAATGAAGCTAACGTAACTAAGTGTTATTTATGTCCATATGGTTTGAAATAAATAAATATGAAATATAAAAATATAAATATGAAATAAACCTAAAGGAGATCAACTTTCAGATCGAAGTACTTTTCATTCGGTCGAAAACATTAGCTAAGTATTTCTTTCTAAGTATCACTCAAGAATGAAATTTTATTAAAATTTCAACAGTGAGTGAACGGAAGTGACGTCCTATAACTGATGTAATGATGATGATGAGGTCCCATGAGTAATATCGACATCACACCCCCATCACTAGCCAGTGACGTTGGTAACGGTGCGCGCAGTTAGCCTCACCCACATACTGAGTAACTGCGCATGCGTCCGTTATATGAACGCGATCTTGCATTCAGCTTCGTGGGACCGGCTGTCACTTCACTTCGCGGGAAATTAAGAAAAACCATAAAAAATAGCGTAGATTATAAAATAAAAAGGCCTTTATTAATTCTTAATCCATTTTTTTCACGTTAATAATTTATACGTTTTAATTAAGAAACCCCTCGACGGGTATAGGCCTCCTCCAAAAGTTTCTCCAGTTTTTTAGATTTTTTATTTCCTTCGCCCATATCTTGCCTGCTTGTTCTGCCATCTTTCTTGTGGCCACCCTTTCTCCTCTTGCCAATTGTACAACAATCAACATACCTACTATAGCTATAAATTTTACTTACTATTGGCCCATGTTGTCCCATTGCTGGGCAAAGGTACCCCCCTTTTCTAAAAGCGTAGATTAATAGTATAGTTTATCGTCTAATAATAGTAATATTGATTTTCACACCACCTGCTCGACAATGTCAAATTATATGCCAAGTAAACCTTACTGAAAGCAGGTGATTAAATACCTACGGCTCAGCCGGGAGTAAATTTGTACTGAAGTTGCCCTCGCGGGCATAATGTGGTTTGAATTTGGAATCTCATCTGTATTAAAATTTGAACCAAAGAGACCTACACAATAAGAACATATTCATAAATCGAACTAACCTCTCTCTACACAGAGCGCACCAACCTAGTTTTGGTTTTTATTAGCTCACAGAAAGTGTGAACAATATAGCACCTGTGACGCAAGATACTGCTTTATCTCCTTGTTTATTATTGAAGTAAAACTTTACGCACGCTTGATTTGGGGAGTAAGCTGGTGAATGCGTTACGAAAAGTGCGAACGGAAGTTGAGAGGGGGATATAAGTTAGTGAATCTTCGCGAACTTCAGAAAGAGAGAGAGTTACGTTTCGTATATTTTTAAAAGTTAATGTGCGAGTGCGAGTTGCGTCTGTCCAGAATGAACATAGACTGATCGACCTACAGACGTGTGAACAGCTCGTGGAAATTCATCTGCGGACGCATGTTTTTTCGTAATTTCATTTCGATCTCGACAGTTTTATAAATTAATATTTTGAAAAAGAAGTTTTACTTCAGCCGTGTGGTTACAGCATACTCGTTTTTCTAAAATTGTGTCTAATTTGAATTATTTACCCCCCAATTCCCTCCATCGATTTATGTCGGTCTCTTCACAACTTTATACGACATGACATGAAATGGTAGTTTGATCGCTACGTAACATTTTTTTGATTGTGTTTAATTGACAGATCGAAGAGTTTAGGAAAATAAATGACAAGGACAAAAATCTCGCTACTTCCAAAAATGTAGAGGGGTGATGTAAATGGGCGGTTAATTTTGCAAATTGAGAATATTTCCAGTGTCAATTGGGACACTGTGTCCTAATAAATTGTGTCTGAATCGTCAGCAACTCAATATTTTCATGATAACAATTAAACACGTTAACTAAGTACGTAGCATTAAATGAAGAGAACATTTTTATATCAATGTGTCCATTATCTTCTTGATTGCAAGTAACTTTTTAACAAAAATCAAACCGACTTCAGATAACAGTAAAAACCAAACTACTGTACTAATTTTGATGAAATTACCATGGGATCAATCTAAAAGTATATCCTCTCAAATAAAAAACTAATTTTCCAAATCGATTGATACATAACGGAGTTCTGAGCAAACAAAATATGACATAAAAATTAAACAAATTTTACATGGTAACCAAGATTTACATGGTTTTGTCATGGATGCCATTTTCAGAACTGGACCAAATGGAAACGGGACTACACGGGAAGCACCAGCTTTCAAATAAAAAAGAATCAATCGGTTCACCCAATTGAAAGTTCTGAGGTAAAAAACATAAAAATATGCAGTCGAATTGAAAACCTCCTCCTTTTTTGCAGTCGGTTAAAGACTGACAAACTTTAGTTTCTTTAGATATAATTTGTAATACCTACTGCCTACCATCGTCTTACTTATCAGCGAAGCCTTTTAGTTAAAAAAAAATAATGTTAAACTAAAGGAAGAGATCGCTTTTGGCGATAAGGCCGCCCATTGCACCAATGATATATAAGAGTATTTTCTTTTATATGTTTAATTTTAATGATATAAATCCGTGGCGCAGTGGGCGAACAGCCGGCTGAGACGCAGGTGGTAGTGGGTTCGATTCCCGCCGCGGAACTAATGTTTGCATGATCTACAGATATTTGTTCCGGTAGCCTTATTTTACCTAAGCCAAATTGCTGTCGTGTCACTATCGCTAGTCAGGCCATCCCTTTCACACGTTAGGTTCGTACTGTACGTGTGAAAGGGATGGCCTGACTAGCGATAGCGACACGACAGCAATTTGGCTTAGGTAATAAGGCTACCGGTCTGGTTGTTTTTCTATACTATACTATAAGTATGTATTTACAAAAAAAAGAAGTATATAAGTATTATATCAGTTATCTGGTTCCCATATACAAGCTCTGCTTAGTTTGGGGCCAGATAGCGCTGTGTGAAATGTCCAGCATTATTTATATTTAATGATATGCAATATAGAAATTATCTAATCTAATCTAAGATGCATACCTTATTGCTGACGTATCCAGATTCTATAGCTACATAAAAACATTTGTCATTCGTCAACCTATATGTATAAGCAAGATATGGCTTACAAAAAAAATATGGCATGTGAAACAAAATGCAGACAATAAAGTTGTATTATTCTATTATGCTACGACAACTTCCAGTGAACTTGCTTATTTACAGTTTTCAGTCATAAACCTAGTCTGATTGTCTCAAGTCTAGACTTGACCATATCTTAAGATCGGGCTTGTTTCAGGTAGGTCAATGAACTGATTTTGGCTATTTTTTTACTGCAAGAAAACTCACCACACCTACAACTTATGTAATGCTTGATATAGATTTTTTTTATAAAGTTTTTGAAATAGTTATTTTGTTTTATTTTAAGAGATAGTTATTGCGTAATTTTGAAGTAAAACTTCTTTACGCACGCTTGAGTTGGGGAGTAAGCTGGTGGATGCGTTACGAAAAGTACGAACGGAAGTTGAGAGGGAGATATAAGTTAGTGAAGATGGAAAGAAAGAGAGAGTTACGCTTCGTATATTTTTAAAGGTTAATGTGCGAGTGCGAGTTTCGTCTGTCCAGAATGAACATAGACTGATCGATCGTGTGGATAATTTTGTAATTAAACAATTTTATAAATTAATATTTTGAAAAAGAAGTTTTACTTCAGTCGTGTGATCTAAAGCACACTCGTTTTTAGGGTTCCGTACCCAAAGGGTAAAACGGCACCCTATTACTGAGGCTCCGCTGGCTGTCTGTCTGTTTATCTGTCACCAGGCTGTATCTCATGAACCGTGATAGTTAGACAGTTGAAATTTCACAGATGATGTATTTCTGTTGCCGCTATCACAACAAATACTAAAAACAGAATAAAACAAATATTTAAGGGAGGCTCCCATACAACAAACGTGTTTTTTTCCGTTTTTATAGATAATAGTATGGAACCCTTAGTGGTCGGATCCGACGCGCACTTGGCCTGTTTTTATGTTATTTTTGTTTTCTTTCTTTTGTAAAACATTAGATATTAACTTTGTAAAATCTTTTTTTTGCTATATTTGCACCTCTTAAGGTTCATGTAAAAAATATTCATTTATTTTAGTTTCATTACATATGCGTTCAGAGAAATGGAGTGGAGACCATATCTAGGCAAGCGAAGTGTTGGCCGCCCTGCGGCTAGATGAAGTGACGATTTGCGCGCTGTGGCTGGCAAAGTAGTGGAATGTTATAGGTTGATGATGAAATAAGCGTTCTATTTTTTTTTAAACTTACACGTTAATTCATTTACTGAAAATAATAATAAGGTGACGTAACCTAAATCAAGACAATTATCTCACCACTTACCCTACATTCCGAATCACACCATAATCGCTGCTAGCGTTACCGCGCTGATGACAGTTGAGTGCAGTCAAGGATTCGGAACGCTCATGAACGCGCTGCAAGTCAGTGTTCTTTTAATTTTATAACAACAATAAAACCAACCAACCAGCTGTCACGTCACTTTTGACAGGGAGGCTCACGGTGATATCGGTTTAGTTAGAGCATGTAAGTTGTTAGTGCAAAATGGCGGATGTAATGATGTCATCTATGACGATTCACGGGACATCGTTGTCGCGCTCACGGTGACTCGGAACGCTTGTTAGCGCAATGATATAGATTTTAGGGTGATTCAGAATGCAGCCATAGTCACTTCTCACTCAATCATTCGTTCATAACCGAGCTATCGTTCGGTCAATAATATTACAAAAAAAAATGTATGAAACCGTGCCGAATACGGTCATTGAACCTGACCGGTCTGGCGACTGAGAAAAGCACGTTTTTGACAACCGTTATATTTGTTGTAATAAGTAGTTGTAAAGTCATAAAATAGAGAATGGCTAAGAGAATTCACAAATTATTCAAATGCATGCTAATTTTGTTACTTCGTGTTAACTTTACTCAACTAACTTGCTAAGTAAATACTTAATAAAATACTTAGTAAATACTAACCATGTTACCACAAAAAGTTAAACAACTGTTTAGCGCGTGTTTAAAAAATTCCTTAACAATTTTTGTATTGAAATATTATAAACACTTGCTGAACAATTTTGGTGGTTAGACCCAAAGTATTTTAATTAACCTACTTTTGAAACTATGCAGAAAATTCCAAAAAAAATTTTTGGGAGGCCAAATTCCTAATAAGTAGATACTTTATGACGTAACTTTAGAAGAATTAAAAGTATTTTATTTGACGACCTCCGTGGTGCAGTGGGCGAATAGCCGGCTGAGACGCAGGTGGTAGTGGGTTCGATTCCCGCCGCGGAACAAATGTTTGCATGATGTACAGATATTTGTTCCGGGTCTGGTTGTATCTCTAAATATTATAAGTATGTATTTACAAAAAAAATGTAAGTATATACTTAAGTATTCTATCAGTTATCTGGTACCCATAGTACAAGCTCTGCTTAGTGTGTGAAATGTCCAGCAATATTTATATTACTTTTTATATTTTTAGATTTTTGTATGAAAATCGTTCGTTTCATGTCAGTGAATGGAAAGTTAAAACACCGAATAAAATATATAAATACCTGTGTATGATTAAATTTCGTCTCATTCATACAAATCTTGACCTATTTGTTTTCAAACGTAACGTTATACAGTTCTAATTTTAAATTCGCGCCGCAATCTCCGAAATGTATCCTACGTGACAGTTTATTCCAAGTTTGATTTCTTCGAACCAGTGGTACTCAAATACGTGATCTGATCACACTCGCACGTTTTGACAATTTATGGCTGTAAAAGAGCGGTATCTTTTAATACCAGCATATTTATGCTCAGTGGCGTAGCGTGCCTTGTCGGGGCCCCGTATAAAAATTTTTTTGGAGGCCCTTATATGGAGGTAAAGATTTTTCACAAAAGAAAAAAAATATTGTGAGAAGTAATATTTATTTATCACATAATTTACCCATTTTACAAATAAAAATCGAATTTTAAATATTCACTCTCCTTGCCTTTTTATCGGCAAACTGATTTATTAAATCATTTATGGCTGATGATGATTTTAGTTTTTCTAAAGTTTCTGCCTCTATGGACAATAGTGAGATGTCTGACAGCCGTTCTTGTCCCATCGAAGTTCTTAAGTAATTTTTTATTAGTTTTAATTTTGAAAAACTTCTTTCTGCCGTTGCGGTTGTAACTGGAAGGGTCAAGAATAAAAAGCATGCTGTGATTACCTCGGGAAAACTGGATGCAAGACTATTGAATTTTACTAGCAATAATTCAATGAGTTCTTTAATGGAATAAATTTTTTTAATTTCAGAATTTAAGCATGTTTTTAGAGCCTTTAATTGGTCACAAAGATTAAGTGAGATGTCTTTACTGTATTTAGCAGACAGTTTTCCGGAAGCGTTTAATATCTCTTCGCTTGAAGAAGATAGGAGTTTCTCCGGTTGTAATATTTCGAATATACTACTCAGGTTGCAAAGGCTCTGAAATCTTTCTTTAGTTTGAGAAATTAATATATCTAAACAACAATAGTATACATTGACTTTGAAATAGGATTCCGGGTCGGAAATTCTCTCATCTTGTGATAACTCATCAAAAAAACGCTTCGTTATCTTTCGCCTACTGTTTTTAAAAACAGTTGTTACCCCCCACTTTTTTGCTAAATCTTTGGATTCATTTAGCAAACTATTAAATGAATTCTGATTTCTTAATTGGCACAGTCTATTTAAAAGATTACTTAATAAAATACTAGATTTCTGTAAGTCATTATTTTCATGCTGTAGAGCTTTAGAAACAGGATTAATAATTTCAAATAGTGAAGAAAAAAATGTAACGAGCACTAAGAAATCAAAACTCTCTAAAATATTAATTATACTTTTACATTCTTCGCGTTCATCTTTTTTATTTGAAATTAAATTTAGTTGGTACAAAGTTTTCATGATTAGTAAAAAATTTTTCTTTACTGCTAATAAAGCGTCGTTCCTAGAAGACCATCTGGTAGGACATACCTTTTTAAGGGTAATCAAATATTTTTCAGATGAATCGTCACTTAGCATAGCCCAGCGTTTTATACTATTGCCAAAAAAAGTATATATTTTTTCTAAATTATCGAAAAAAGTCGATACTTCACGAACATGTCTCGCAGCATCGTTCAAAACCAAGTTTAAAGCGTGCGCAGCACAATGAACATACTCGGCATTTGGAGCATGCTCTTTTATTAGGGTTTGTAATCCTCCATACACACCCGACATAACATTTGCTCCATCGTATCCCTGTCCTCTACATTTAGTCAAATCAATTCCATATTCTTTAGTCAAATTTAAAATGACAGTTTTCAGACCTGCAGCACTGCAATCGGTTACTGCTATGAATCCTAAAAAGGACTCACAGATTTTTATTTCTTTAGGCACATTATCATCATTTTCTGTAACCGAGATATATCGAAAAACTACAGATAGTTGGTCAATTTTTGACAAGTCTTGTGTTGTATCCAGAATTATTGTCAGAAATGGAGCTTTTTTAATTTCTGAGATAATACTGTTCCTAACGTTAGTACCAAGCAAACTAATAATTTCGTTTTGAATCGTAGGGCTTAAATAATTTATTTCACCTTTCGGTTTTAGAAAAAGTTCTTTTAAAGTTGCATCATAGTTAGATAGCAGACGTGAAATTGCCATAAAATTGCCAGAATCAGAATCATGCCCCCTCAAAGGTAGATTACAAGATACTAAAGTAATTATAACATTAATTATACGATGCAGTACATCTCTCCAGAATGTAATTTTACTATCGATTTCACTTTTCAATAGAGTATCGATGGTATTTCCTTGCAACCAATTATTATAAGAGAGTGAGGCACTAATATGCTGCTGTGACTTTTCATGGTCAAGAATAGTTTGTGTGAAATTGCTTCTAACCGAAACACCGTTAACCCAAGCAGAGGAGTACGATTTGTTTTGACGATCTGCTAATAACCAACAGAAGTGACAGTACGGTTTGTTTAAAACGTTAGAATAACATAACCATGGTCTTATAATTTTTATGCCTGCCTGATTGAAATATGAATAATAATAAGCTGAAAAAGGTCGGTTATTTTCTGAAACTTTTGGAAATGGTCCTTGTGGTTTAAATGGACCCAATTTAAAAATTATTTTTCGTTCGCATTCAGTTAAATTGTCACCAAAATTTCCTCTATCTGATGAAATTATATTACAATCTGCATTATCTGCAGATATATCAGAATCGTTGACTTGGGGTTCCTCGATTTCTGGATGGACATCCGATAAAGTATGTGCTTGGCTTTCTTCTATTTCCGGATGGATATGTGACGAAGAACATGCTTCAGAAGAATCTAAAAATAAACGAGTAATTGTTAAAAAATAAATACGAATGCTTTGGTACTAAACTAAAAAGAGTTATATATAAATAAATAACGTTACTAAGGGTCACAGTTAGAGAGTGTTCAGTTCAGACGCACACAGATTCTACGCGGATTGTGCTCGTACCTATTAGTAGATACAAAATCACCTGCAGCCCGTCCGTGCATTACTATACACCTGCGTGCTATTTAAACGCAGCGCGTAGTGTAGTGGCCATACAAAACGAGAACCCGAAAGCGAGTCTGCACATCTGAAGTTCTCAACACGCAATTAACGATACGATACGGACTGATAAACAAACAACAAAACAAATCGATCCTATAGATAAGTTAGAATTTTGTTTTTTTTTAATCAAGGCACGGAACCCTAAAAACAGTATAATTGTGAAAATCGAGGGGGGAGACAACTTTTTGTGACGGACAGATGGACAGACCGAAATTAAAAGATTTCCTTGTTTATCACTACGGGCCCCTAATAAATGGGTTGGGTAGTAGTGTAGTACTTACCTTTCCAATCTAAATCACTCACAGTATCTTGTCTCTGAAAAAATGAAGAAATTTTGGGCACTTTTTTTATAACCTCGTCCCTTTTCTGTTTAATTTTTCTTTTCTCAGCGCCGCTGGGATAATCTCTTTTCCTTTCACTCATTTCTTTTACAAATCGTTACTAATACTGCTAAACCAGAAGAACAATATTGTTTGTACTGAATTACAATGTAATGCACATTTATATAAAGCGCGTAAATAAACAGTGCACTGCACTCCGTGGTTTAACATCCAATGCAAAGTACAACAACGTACACGTATGTACATCGCGATATCGATGAAGGATTCCCGGGGATTCCCCGCTGAGTTGAAGATGAAGTAAGTAAAACGGGGAAGTCCCGCAGCCCGCCATAACGATGTAGTGTTGCCAACTTTTGAACGCACGCTTAAGGCGGGAAAAAAAGGAATTGCTTTATAGAATTTTGTCATTTGTAAAATAAAATAAATTAGAAAGTTTTTATTCTTTTTCCTTACACACTTTGGGGGCCCCCGTGGCCCGGGGGCCCCGTATAATTGATACGGCAAATACGGCGGTAGCTACGCCCCTGTTTATGCTTAAAAGGAGATACCTAACCCGAAATGTAATCTATGTTTAAGTTACCAGAAGAAACAATTTTTTTGAAGTAAAACTTCTTTACGCACGCTTGACTTGGGGAGTAAGCTGGTGAACGCGTTATGAAAAGTGCGAAGGAAGTTGAGAGGGAGATATAAGTTAGTGAAGAAGAGAAGTTAGAAAGAGAGAGAGAGAGTTACGTATAATACTGTAAGGGCAAGAGAGAGAGGTGTGAGCACACATTTTCTTTCTCTCTTTCTCTCATAGCCAGTTACGTTTCATTTTGTTATTGAACAATTTTATAAATTAAAATTTTGAAAAAGATGTTTTGCTTCAGTCGTGTGGTCTAAAGAACACTCTTTTTTTTTGTTTTTTTTTTATTCTTATTCAACTGATACAAGATAGTTATTTTCATAAACAAGTGTACACTAAGGTCTTAAAAACTAAGTAATGGCACTTTATACTTGTTTGCCCTTCACGAGCATCGCAAATTACCGATAACTGAGGGCGCTTATTTATATTAAAAACTTACCATAGGTTTATCCATCCTGTATCTCAGGCCATACCATAATTCAACTGCGATAGGATTGTCCCGTATTTCACTCACCAGGGACCCAATTTTACAAAACTAATCGCATCACTATGACAATTATATCGTCGCAAAATGCCCACTTTAAATACGTTTGGTATTCTACTAACACAATCTTTTTGATGTTTAACATCTTTCCTCTCGGTTTGTGGGAGTGATTTTGGCAAAAGGGACGAAAATGTGTAACAGGATACCAGGGAAGCGCGCGCTATTTGATTTGACAAATGACCGCGCGCGGTGGTCAAATGTTACACATCATTGTGACTACTGTAAGGCTGGTAGTTTTTTCAATGACCGGCGTTGCTGTGTCAACACCATTGAAAATTCGGTAGCTTATGACAGGAACAACAATCATAATCATTAAATAATTGTATGGCTCCATAATTGTGTTTCTTATAAATTAGCAGAATTAGGCCCCATGTTACATGGGCGCCCCCGGAAAGATGTAGAACCCTACCTATTTGCCAGCCTACTAACGAATATGTCCTCTCTCTCTTTCTCATCCCGTATCTACTTGTCGCTGATACTGATGAAACACATTGGTCCATTTGTAAGGTTGGCTCTTTGACCTCCTTATAACTAAGTACGATAATACAGCGATCTTCTCTTCTATCTGGCTCTGGCTAGTAATGTTGACACGGCAATTGACATTGACAATTCACTTTCCTTTGATTAACAGCTTATGTCAGAGCAACGCCATCTATTAGCAGACATAAAAACATGGGCAGGAAAACCCCCTCATGGATAATCGATTAGGACTAGTGCCCTATTAATTTAAAAATACACATAAGTACTTATTACGTACGATTATATTATATTAAGATTATCTATTTAACATTCACTCTAAATACCGATTTATTAGCGAAGCCGCTCATCTCATTCATTCAAATACATTTTTAAGTATATATTTTTTTAAATATTCATAGTCTAAAAATAACAATTGTATTGTTATTTTTTTATCACTAAGTAACCTTCTACTTTAAAAACTTGTTATTAAAATGAAATGAACTGAAATAATTAAAATAAATAACATCATATACAAACACAAAGTTTGAGCATCACAGTCTTATTGCACAATTTGCGGGTCAATGCACGCAGTTCGGCTACCTCCCGTTAGTTGGCGCACGTGACGGTTTTACTTTTAATTCGCGACTTGGTACCGCTATCGCATGATAGATGTCGCTGACCCAGAGAAATAAATTTCATGTTTTAACATGCTAAAAATAATTTGGTTAATTTCGTCTAATCAATAGTTTACGGAACACTATATTTATAACTCTAGTTTTGTTATATATATTTAATAATTGAATTTAATATTGTTTATAATTTATATTGATTAATACTGTATGCTTATTTAGCCGATTAAGGAGGATCTATTTTATGATTATTTTATCATCTGCTGCTCTGTAATGTATTTTCTCATAAAGTAAGTAAGTGATAAAATATGATATGATAAAATACTTTTCTACAAATGACAGAAAACCTAAAAATAAAATTAAAAATAACCCCATCTTTAGCTTAACTTATTGCATGCTTAGCTTAAGCCAAATTTCATGCAATAAATATCATATCATTTAATTTAAAAATTATATTATTTTTCGAGAGTATCCGTAAAAAAAAATGAGCCGCTAAGTAACTGTCGTATTCAATAACTAAATATACCTAGTCAGGTCATAAATTCTGTCACATGTTTAATATAAAATAAATGAAACAAGTTTATTCATTATGTAACCATTTATATACCAAAATGAACTTAACAAAACATAGATTCTTATGACACTAAAGTTTAATCAAAATGACCTCCGTGATTTTGAATACAGGCCTTCAATCTGCGCGGCCAGTCGTCTATCGCAGCACGAACGAGGTCCATATCAATATCGGCGGCTGCCTTAATCAAGGATGTCTTGAGTGACTCCAAATTGGGATGAGGCTTTGAGCACGCCTTTTCCTCCAAGTGTTGCCATATCTTGTAATCTAACGGATTCAAATCTGGACTGGAGAAGGGCCAGTCTTCGTGCCGGATGAAGTCGATTTCACGCGCCGCCAGCCAGTCTTGTGTGCTCTTCGCTCTATGAGCTGGCGCCGAATCTTGTTGGAATACCCAGTGCCTGTTATTGAACATGGTATGAGAAACAGGTTCCACAAGGTTCGTCAGGACTGTATTTTGATACACAACTGCATTCGTTTTTACACCTTTCTCACAAAAATGTACCTCTGTTAAGCCCCAATAAGAAACTCCCAACCATACCATGAGCGAGGATGGAAAATGACCTCGTTGGACACGCGGAATACGGTTGCTCGCTTCTTCACTACTGTGTGCGTACACCTTATCATTTTGTTTGTTGTAGCTCTCTTCTACGGTAAAAATTTTTTCATCCGAAAAAAGAATTTCCCGATATTTTTTTCCCGCGTACCGCTTCAACGAAGCGCGGCATCTCTTCAGTATCAGGTCCATTAGACGAGCATTCAAACGATGTCCTGTTTTTCTTCGATATTCCCGAAGCCCTAAGTCTTCATTTAACACCCTTTTCACCGTGGTTCTGCTTAACCCCATCTGAAGGGCCAACAGTTTCTGCTTACGTTTGGGATTTCTTTGAATTCGCGCCTTCACAGCTTTTATCACTGCTGGAGTCCTAACAGACCGAGGGCGACCACTTCTTGACCTGTCATCTACACTAGAGTCTTCATTGTATCGTTTGATGGTGCGATAAACGAATCTTTTGGTTATATTCAAATTTTTCAGTATGTCAAAAATTTGAATTGGCGCGTAACCGCAACGATGCAACGCAATAACTGCAACACGGTCTTCTTTAAGCGTCCACTCCATATTTAAAAATGAGTAAAACTCTAAAAAGTATACATTTTTATTTTCATGAACAATTCGAAATTCGAATTCAATAAACTTTTTTGTGGCCAGCATTCAAAAAGAAAAGTTTTTACTGTGTAACAATACTTATGACTGGACTAGGTAGTACTGATTTCATATTTAAGGAATATTTACTTGAGGATTTAAACTACATAAATGAAAGTCAGAAACGCAATCACCAATTGCGTTTCTGACTTTCATTTATGTAGTAGTCATTCATTACTTTCATTTATGTCATTTATGACAGTCATTCACTTTTCTCGATACAATTATTTGTCAAAATCGGCTCTTCTAAAACACTAATATCGTTCATTCTCCGACTCTAGAAGAGATTTAAAGTATTTTTTTAAATAGTTATGTAGGTAATTATGGTACCTAAATTAATGGAAAAGCATTTTTTTTTCATTTGTTAGTTTTCTTGCAATTCGAGATTTTATCTTTTATCACTTAGTCATTTACTCCTGCGACAATGCGCCGCGGTTATTGTACATGTTTGTCTCGTTCTTCATCTAAGCAAGTAAATAGCACTGTCCCTTTCTTGCATTTCCGGATGCTCCGCCCAAATTTGTATATCGTCTTAACCTAGTACTCTATTAAACTCAAAACACTCACCCTTAAAAACCCTTAACAAATGTAGGTAAAGATTCGTCAGCGCCCATCGTAAAAAGCCCTATAGAAGCCTAGCCTCCAAGGATAGCCTACTAACCGTTGCCGGTGGGTGCATTGCGGCGTTTCAAGGCCGTCCCTAGGCCACCCCTTTAGGCCACCCCACTGATCTAGATTACTTGGTAAAAGGGGAGGGTGTAAGGGTTGGTTTTAATTACGTGAGTTTAAAAGAAACTTTGTAGGTTTGAGTGTTCCCTTTTTGCATGAGAGTTTAGTAAGATTACTTCGTTATCGAACTGAGATCTGGCGAGTCTCCCATAAAAACAAAAATAATATCATTCATAATCTTTGACTATCAAAATAGTTCCACTAAATAAATAACTACACTACTTGACCTACAGTTTCATTCAAATTACAGGTAACGGGAGTCCATGTTATATGGTTTTTTTGGGTTACAAAATGCAGTTATTCTGGATTTCAGACTTTTGCCTATATTTGTGTCACTAAAGCTACACGAATACCAAATTTCAGCATTGTGGGGTCACTGGAATTTTATCAAAATTTTGTTTTTATTATGGCTAATAAATCAAAATATATAAATAATTTATTAAAAATAAAAATGGAGTCTAAATGTACTAATAAAGACCTTTCATTTGACGTCCCACTTTACCTAATAATCTCATTTTCATTTTTTTGTACCCCTCTTTAACCCCAACATTTTTAGCTCATTTAGTCACACCAAAATTTTGCCATCACTACTTACATAAATACCAAATTTCACGATGATCGGATCAACGCTTCGAAAGTTATCCTCGGACAAACAAAAATACATACAACGCCTATTTGGTTATTTATTTCGTGGCACTATTTTGAAGTTCAAAGATTACGAATAATGCTTTTTATTATGGGAGTCTCGCGCGATCTCAGTTCGGGGCGAACCACTAGTTTGTCGAGCTGTAAGAGACACCCTGCAGTCAACCTATCGAACTAAATGAAATGAAAGCCTGTTGTGTAAGACATCTTTATACCTACTACCACAGACCAGTATAATTTATATAGACTGACAGTCTCAAACAAGATAATGTAACTCGATATTTGATTACCTGCTAGGACGCGAGATGTCGCTAAGAGTTACAAATCGATAAATATATGCCAACCTTTAGCTTACTACCGCTCATAATGGTACGAAGAAAAATAGATGGCGCTATTTCCAATTACACGTGCGCGATAATCTTATTGCGACGTTGTGACCTCTACGTTGTGCGAGGTTGCCGCTCTTCAGTTTCGTTAAAACTTTAGTCTCTAGAAATTTTTAGAGATTTGCGCACATTTTCTCAGAATTTCCAGAACATGAAAGTTTCCATCAAAATAGGGATTTTTTTAGGAAAGGAAAGGATAGATATCTTTTATTCATTACATACGTCTATGATCGTACCATTACCACTGAAATGCGGAAATACCTACATATTTGTAAAATAAGAATACGTATTTAAAGTGATGTACAGATAAGTAGAACACTTTTAGAAAAAAAATAAAATCAGTGCGAGGCGAGACGTTATTTGGAGCGGATCGCACTCACCCTGATGAAGGTTCACGAATTGAACCGAAACATTGTCGGTCAAACACCGATATGACGGTACGTGATAAATCCCGTATTTATAATAATGATTTAAATTAATCACGATAGTTTTCTAAGTAAAATAAAATTAATTTGTAAGTGCCCGGCAAATACATACCTTCTACAAGATAATACGTTCTATTAATTTGAACTGGAAACATAACTACTAAAATTATGAACACAATACGTACCCACACAATATGTACATACATTAAGGACAACAAAGTATCGACTTGCTAGTCGCGACTTTTGAGAATTGAGGTTTGGCAACACAGCATGTAACAAAATTAGGTACGAGCAGCGTGACTTTGCTTGCTTCCCGGCTGTCAATGTCAGTCAGTTCACGGTTCTCTTTCGTTCCCTTTGTTTCGGACTTTGTGTTAATTTTGTGTTAAACGCCATCTAGGTAAAAACGATGTGCTACCTTCCCACGCCATCTGTGATTAAGCATATGAAAGTGGTAAATAATCAATATAGAATAAAACCGTTATATCTTATTTTATGGACAATATTACTTATTCTAAATAAACTAGAAATATTTTGGTGTGTTTTAGTGGAAGTTTATTTTTATTTGTTGGTTGCAATGGCCGCTATGAAAGTTTCCAGACAGCGCCATCTACAAATAATACGGGATTTTGAGCTTTTTGCGGGTTACGATTTCTTATATGGACATTGACAGTCTATTAATATTACTAGTCTCTGCTACTACTATACTAAAATTATAAAGAGGAAAGACTTGTTTGTTTGTTTGTATTGAATAGGCTCCGAAACTACTGGACCGATTTAAAAATTATTTCAGTGTTGGAAAGCTACACTATCCCCGGGTGACATAGGCTACTTTTTACCTAACTGAGCAGAAGGAGGGTAATGTTTTTATTGAAAATCTACGCGTGCGAAGCTGCGGATTGCTCAGCTAGTATAAAATAAAGTCGCTTCCGCTATCTGTTCCCTTAGATCTTTTAAACTAAATGGATTGCAGTTTTAGCAATAGATAGAGTGATTCAGGGTTTATATGGAACGATTGTAACGAAGGATTCTAGATTTAACTCACAAGCGGAACGAGGGAGTTACTAGAATCCTGAGTGCAGAGAGGGATATACGAGTAAGCACGGCCAATATGCAGACACCTTTACCCACGAGGAGAATACTCTACTTATCACACTTTCTGCGAGACAATAAAAACCAAATCTAGGTTGGTGCATTCTGTGCAGAGGTTAGTTCGATTTACGAATAAGTTCTTATTCTCTCATAGTCTCTTTGGTTCAAATTTTAATACAGACGAGGTTCCAAATTCAAATCACATTTTTTTTTATAATCACCTGCTTTTTTTTTGTGGCGTCGCACGGTTTGTGCATTTGCCATAATCACCTGATTTCGGTGAAGTTTACATGACATATTTGACATATTGAATTTGACATTGTTGAGCAGGTGGCGTGAAAAGTATTTTAACTATCTTCTAATAACATCGTTGAATGCAAAACCTACTTTGGGGCGTTGTTAGAATGAATATCAAATTAAATTATCATTATTATTCTTATAGTATATCTCCGTCAGGCAGGATACAATGGTCAAATCAAGATACTTAATATTATCTTATAGAAAAATTTATAAATACGAAGGGCACACTAAAAATTTCCTAAAACAAAAATAAAAACATACTATTAATGGTCAAAAATGAGTTTATTGTTTCTCAAAATATTCTCCCTTTGCGTCAATGCACTTTTTCATACGATTGAACTAATTTTGAAAACATTTGTGCCACTCCTCCGTGGTGACGTTTGATGTTTTTCATACTCTTCGACAGCCTCTTCTTGGTTCATGATTTTTGAGAACAGAAAAAAGTCACACGGTGCCAGGTCAGGACCGTATGCTGGATGACTCATAAGTTGTACGTTTTTGGCGTTCAAAAACTCATTTGTCTGTCTGGCCGTGTGAGAACTTGCTTGTCGTGGTGAAAGATGATACGGCGTTTACCGTTATTTTCACGGAGTTTGTCAATATTTTCCGGTAAACAAATGGTCGTGTACCAGGCAGTATTCACGGTACGACGATTTTCTAAAGCAAGAGTAGCCACGTGTCCAGTTTTATTAAAAAAAAAGCAATCCTCTGCTTCGAGGCACTTTTCACGCGCGGTTCATCTCGGCTCTCGAAAGACCCATACGCTCGATTGCTGCTTCATTTTGGGATCATAGCTATAAATCCATGTTTCGTCACCTGTTACTATGTCCCACGCCAAATTGGAAGCCCCTTCGTTGTATCTGGCAAGCATAGCATGCCACCAAGTGATGCGGTCTGTTTTTGAGCATCAGTCAAATTGTGTGGGATCCATCGAACACAGCTTTCTCACACCCAAATGATTGACAGTATTTGACTCATGCCTATGTTCAAAGATGTCCGGATCTCATGGTAGGTCACATGCCTGTCTGTTTCGATCATACGGCGCACAGCATCAATGTTTTTGTTGTTCACAGCGGTGCACGGGCGACCTTCACGAATTTCATCATGGAGATTGACACGACCGCGTTTGAATTCTTCAAACCAGCTATAAATAGTCGTCTTGCATGGCGCTCCTTCGCCAAAAGCAGATTGAAGCCGAACGGCGCTCTGCTGAGCTGTCAAATTACACTTAAAATCGTAAAAAATCATGCAACGAAATTTTCCCGAGTTAAATCCATTTTATTGTAATCACGCAATTTTTAAAATGACGCCACAATGTGAAAACCATTGACAATAAGATGAAACAAATTTTATTCTACGGCTAAAGAGTTCCATTTTCAAATGTAGTAATAACTTTTTAAATATTGTTTATGTAAGTGGCCAATTCCGGAAACTTTTAGTGTGAGCTATGTATATAAGGAATAAATAATGCTGGAGATTTCGCATTTCATTCAATCTAAGACTAGACTATTTTTATATTCATACAATAGTCCATAGTAAGTAAGATACTGTCGGCCACACTAGGATACTGGCCTAGACTATTCAATTTAGGCCAAAGCAAGGAATTCTTCTGTCATACTACACTGTTTACATCAGACTTGTGTTTTGGTACCGCATTACATAATGAAGCTTCGTAGTGTTCGCAAAGACATCACTTAGAATGTTTTATGTATTTTCGCTAAAAAAAGCTCGCTATTTGACTGTTTCTGTAAGAAAATATATATACGAACAGGAATAATAAACATTATATTTACAAAATACATCATATTATACATTTTTTTTAAATACATAAGAAACAACACAAAGAAAGAACTCGCCGACAGGCTGGAACCGGCTGAGTCAACGCCGTGACATCGGATCGCTACAGTCTACCGCCTGTATAATGGGGAATGTTCCGAGGAGCTATTTTATCTCATCCCGTCGTCGAGATTTTACCACCGCACTTCTCGACAACGTGATAAAGCTGATCCACATATCGTCGACAATTGGGTATCGCGCACCACACGCTTCACGCGATCTCTTCTACCCCATACTTGCAAGATGTGGAATGAGCTACCATCTGAGGTTTTCCCATTAGACTACGACATGGCACGCTTCAAGAGAAATGTAAAGAGGTTTCTACAGTGTAGAAAGTGTAGTGTTGATGTTTTGATATTAAGAAGCGTTGCTATAGGTAACCCCCTTCTCATCTATCAAATTCTATTCAAGAGATTCTATCAAATCCAAATATGGCGAGTAATTTTAGTTTATTAGAAACTAGCTGACCAATCCGCAGCTTCGCACGTGTAGTTTTTCAATAAAACCATTACCCTCCTTCTGTGCAGTTGGGTAAAAAGTAGCCTATGTCACCCGGGGGTAGTGCAGCTTCCCAACAGTGAAAGAATTTTTTAAATCGGTCCAGTAGTTTCGGAGCCTATTCAATTCAAACAAACAAATATTTCCTCTTTATAATATTAGTATAGACTAGCTTACGCGCTGAACTTTGTACCGCCTTGACATGCATATGACGCGGGCTGTCAATGCACGTCGCGTGTAGAATTGTCAATCGGTCATCATTAGCTGCATCTATGTAGAATCTATGGAGAAATTGAATTTTCTTGATACATTTTTTTTTGTGATATTTTTTCCGATATTTTAATAGTTATTCTATGCTATTCGGAGAGGAGACAAATCCAGCAAATCAAAGATCATAAAAATCTGTTCAGTCGTTATATGTATGTATGTTCAGTTATAAATGGTGTAACCAACCCGACTTTGTATTATATATAGATGAGTATCGTTTTAAGCATTTATTTATTTCCTATTAATACTTTACCAGAATAAACTCGTAGACAAGACAAGTACACTAATATTTACAAAACTCTGTTAAAAATACAAAAGGAACCATTGAGCTATCCATAAACCGTTGCAACGATCGATAGATAGCTCAAATGCTCCAGATCACTATAAGGCGGATGTTTCTCCTCATACTAACTGCATTGCCCTGCTAAATTAAAACGTTCGTTTTATTACAAAGGAAAATGTACATTAGTATTCTATGTCATCTGGTTCCCATGGTACATAAGCTTTGCTTAGTTTGGGGTTAGAAAGCGCTGTGAGAAATGTCCAGCATTATTCTTTTAAGCTAGGTCATTTGCCTCAAATCTTCACGTCTAAAAATACTACGCATGAGACTTACATAATGTCTAAATAGTCCAAGGCCACCGGTCCTCCTTGTTATGCCATCCTTACCGGGACCAACATAAATTCGATTATATACTTTTTCGTCATTCTGGGCGATCGAAGCGCGTAGAGGGAGATAGAAGTATATGTTAGAGGGGGAGGACTGAAGGCTTAAAGCGCCTGCGTATACACGTGCGGCTGTAGGGGGGGTACACACGGAGTGCGATCGGGCGATATATCCTGAGATGCGAGATATGCGCAGTGTAAGTTTTGATGTGTTCGGTAATAAAATTACAAGTTTGGGCTTATAGTGGTTTACTTATAACAAATTTGAAACAACATCTACGAAAGTAATTCATAACTCATTTATGCTGCGGCTTCGGTGTGAAACAGAATCAAAAACTTTTACTCTACCTTAAAAATGACAAGAAAAAGCATGGTGTCAGTTTGTACTGCTAATGTTACTACTTAAAATAAAAAAAAACAAAATAATTTAACGAAACAAACCAAACAACATCTTGCAAATAATAAGAAAATATAAGTAACAACAAAACTGCTGTAACAACACAAACCAAAAAAAAAAATAACTGCATCAAACAAAGCCTCCGAACATCGATCGAGATATCCGTCGACATACAACCCGGAAGCGTGTCCCCTCCCGCCCAAACGGCAGGGCGTCGTAGCCACTGCTACGCGTAGGCTTTGCAGTGCTACGAGGGCGCTACGCCGCCTACGAACTATCCACATACAATCAAATATCAAACAAAAACAAACATGTGAACTGTGAACAGAAAGTGCCTCTTCCAATCACTGCCACCAGACATTCACCCGATGACCTAGTTACCACGCTGCAGCTGCACCCTTCTCAAGGCTTCGTGATAGCAGTGTTCATTAGTAGTAGTTTTTCGACTGAAATACAAGTCTGATTCTTCTTAGTAATGGCGGGGCGTGACAGTTTAGAAGGTCAGTTGACTCAGGTCATCCAGCACCATATGTCCCAGGGTGGAGAAGCTCAAGTCAGCGTCCATCAGGTCCAGTCAGCATCCGGCAGCGGGACTAAACGTCATCAAATCATTATAGATATCAAACAGGATATAGATATAAACGCGACAAGATCCCTGGCAGAGTCTGTTATGGAAACCCTGGGAGCCCGTTCTGCTGCTGTCTATATAGAAAACGAGCCCAGTGAGTTGGAATCGCTGACAACTGTCAATGTGATCGTGGCGAATGACCTGACGCAAGTGGCGAGCCCTCAGCCTGAAGAGGAGAGGCAGGAGGAAGCGGTTCTGCCTGGGAACAGGATAGCTGTGGACAGGATTGTGGAGATGTCAAATACTGCTAGCACCTCGGAGACAGCTACAACCAATACAGTTTCTATTACCACGGCCAGTACAACAGCCTCAGGTAAGGTTGTTTTAATGATACTTATGCTCAAGTAGGCGTTTTTTAGGGTTCCGTAGCCAAATGGCAAAAACGGAACAGCCACTTTTTCCCGCAACTATAAGAACTATATAAGTATGTATATAATAGTAATAGTATAAATAGATGTATTCTGTGAACCGCATTAACATTTTCACACAAAAAATAGAAAAAAAAACAATAAATTTTGGGGATTCCCCATACATAGAACTGAAACTCAAAAAATATTTTTTTAATACAACACATACGTGTGGTGTATCTGTATATCTAGTATATGGATAGGTCTTCAAAAATTATATTAAGGTTTCTAATATCATTTTTATCTAAACCGAATAGTTTGCGCGAGAGACACTTCCAAAGTGGTAAAATGAGCCCCCCCCCCCCCCCCCCACCCCTCGCTGTAACTTCTAAAATAAGAGAATAATAATACTAATAAAAATATATGATGTACATTACCATGCAAACTTCCACCGAAAATTGGTTTGAACGAGATCTAGTAAGTAGTTTTTTTTAATACGTCATAAATCGTAAACCGCAATTAACCTTTCATTCAATCAACTCAAATATAAAAAAAAGTTACAACGAACTACAAGAACTTTTATATTATGTTACTTGCTGCTACGGAACCCTTCATCGGCGAGTCCGACTCGCACTTGGCCGCTTTATTTATAGCTGATATTATCTTACTATTACCTGATATTAAATCTTAACGTACGCCGATAACAAAGCATTGCCTCATAGGTCACGTATCTTAGGAACGTGCCCTACGATGCATAACTACGTCTATCAACACATCGGCAGATAGGTGTCATGCTGTAATTTGACCGGCACTAGCAATGCTGCTTGCAGAACAACGGTGTATATGACTGCCAACAGATTTCTATAATTTCTATAAAGAAATTAATTTACCCTGGTTCTATTTTCCATGAAAGCCTTTCAGGGCTCCTGTCTAGATTCAATCTTGTCCCTAATTGGAGCGTATCGATAAGATACGATAATATTAATTTTATTGCATGCACACCATTAAAAATAAACAATAGATACACAATTAAATCATAGACACAATAAGCGGGCTAATCGGTAATAGCAACCTCTTCCTTCCAACCTTTGGACGGAGAGGATTATGTAAACAAATGTGGAAAGTGGCGTAGATAATACTTACCAGAACAGGTATATAAATTTATATATGTTTTGAGATATAGGTAAACATAGGGCCGCTATATATATGAACCAGGATTGTACCTTGTCCCAATTATCATTGCATTATATCCTATTTTTTAATACAAATGTTTTTAACAGATTTACAATAATTTATGATGAAATGGATGTGGCCCAGACTAACCCGCTGTAGAATGAGATAATTATAACTGGAAAAAAGGGATAGAACTCTTCTCCAAAACTCTTTTGTCTTCTGATAGCATATGATAGATAGATTAACTCCAGATCACTACAAGGCGGAAGTGTCTCTAAGACACTGGCTGCATTGCCCCGCTGAATTGCAATGCTTATGCGTTGACCCAGATAAGCGCCAGCTCTCGGATCGCACGTCGCATAGACCCGATGCCAAGAAATAGTATTAAAACACGATGAGCCCCGGTACTCCGTGGACCCAGGGGCTCGACCTCATATGACTCAAATAGAATAAACTCTGTCGAGACTTCCATATTTGCGCCGCTTGAGATCTTCGGCTGAACTTTCCGCCACAACGGCCCTAACGTTGTGTTAGACAGATGATATACAAACTAAACTAAATTTAAGATCGACAGCACTAAAACTATGATCATCCTTTTTAGGGTTCCGTAGCCAAATGGCAAAAAACGGAACCCTTATGGATTCGTCATGTCTGTCTGTCTGTCCGTCCGTATGTCACAGCCACTTTTTTCCGAAACTTTATGAACTATACTGCTGAAACTTGGTAAGTAGATGTATTCTGTGAACCGCATACAAAAATTTAAAAAAAAATTTTGGGGATAGAACTGAAACTCAAAAAAAAATGTTTTATCAAACCCATACGTGTATCTATGGATAGGTATTCAAAAATGATGTTGATGTTTCTATTATAATTTTTTTCTAAACCGAATAGTTTGCGCGAGAGACACTTCCAAAGTGGTTAAATGGGTGTCTTCATAACCTCCCTGTAACTTCTAAAATAAGAGAATGATATAACTAAAAAACAATATATGATGCACATTACCATGCAAACTTCCACCGAAAATTGGTTTGAACGAGATCTGGTACGTAGATTTTTTGTAATACGTCATAAATCGTAAACCGCAATTTACCTTTCATTCAATCAACTCAAATACAAAAAAAGTTACAACGAACTACAAGAACTTTTATATTATGTTACTTGCTGCTACCGAACCCTTCATGGGCGAGTCCGACTCGCACTTGGTCGCTTTATTTATTCATACGGACAGAGAGTGACAGTTGTCTTCAGTCATTTTAGTACTGTTAAACCTATGCCAACCGAATCTGCCGTCTAAAAGTAACTTACTAATGCAAACCTGGAACTAACGCCTAATAACATAATGTTAAAATCCATACCAATATTATAAATTCGAAAGTAGCTCTGTTTCTTACCCTTTCACGACTGAACGGCTGAACGGATCCTGATGAAATTTTGCAAGAAGATATATTATATCCTCGAGAAGGGCATAGGATATCTCTTGTCTCAAACAATAATCTGGAAGGGGGTGAAATAGTGGTTGAAAGTTTGTATGGGCAATCCATAATTCCATAAGTTAGAGATCTGAAAATTCATATTTAGGCTTTTGGTAAGATATAAAGAAATACGTGTTTTATACGTTTATACACAGTTCCCATCTATTTAAGATAACACTAAAAAATTACCTGACCCAACAAGGGTATTACACCGTCAATGAATATTTAAATGATACACAATGACATTTCTAGTTTCAATTTTTATCTATTTATTTCATTAGTATGTGCTGGTATTATATTACCTTTTATTATTCCATAGTGCGACAATTATTTATTCAAAAAACATCTCTTTCAGTTCACAAGTCAGTCCTCTCTTCTCCTAAGTGTGATTTGCTGTCGAATCGTAGGGTTTACAGACTTATCACACCATCCACTAACACTGGGTTCGCGCAGCGGCTTGGATATTTTATGAGACTACATGTCTATAATATAGTAGCCAAAAATTGCGACATCAAACGCAAGTCAATTTATGAGGCGAAACGTATAATTTTTAAGGGGGCACCGGAGGGACAATCGCCCATACAACACGTACTACCAAGATAATTTCTAATTGGAGCATATGTCTACCTTAATAAGATATTATTTTAATTTGAATAGTATTTATCTAGGTTCCCAACCATATATTAGATCAAAATACTTACCTAAAATGAAATAGAAGCGTATCGCATTATGCATGTTTTTACGTCATAAAAGACCTGTTTTCAACCTAATTGTTTCGTATTAAAAACAACAACATCTTACGTATCCTAATCATGGGAACATAGATTATATCATCTAGTTACAGAATAACAACACAATGAGAAAAATACAACAAGTTTTCAGTCATCATTTTTGGTATTACGGAACACGGTCAAAATCTAATCAAATTTAGAATCGTTCTATTGCTATCACCGTCGCTCTGCGTGGCTAAACTTCGTCACTAAACAGGGATAGCGATATTCAGGCCGAAGTTTTTGACGTGGCGGAATTGAAGTTGCGCTCAGTGTTCGCCGGCGCGTTAAATGGCTTGCATCATTAAGCTACGACCAAACTGAGGCAAAACTAAAAACAATTCATAAAAAAACCCCTAATTTTATCATATTTTTAATATTTTTACATTATTTTATTTATACTTAATTTTATCTTATTTATACTTAATGTTATCTTATGTATACTTAATGTTATCTTATCTATACTTAATGTTATCTTATTTATACTTAATGTTATCTTATTTATACTTAATATTATTTTATTTTTACCTCTAACTAATTCTAATATTTATCACCTAACATATAATAAATAACTTCAATCTGTCAGTCGACCAACTTGTAGGCTTTATGTTCCGACTTTCCGAGCTTTGGTTTCCTCGATACAGGCTACGCCTAGTGAGGAAACCGATAGATAATACTATAAATAGATATAAATGTTGTCTGCAAAATTCATGCATCTATTACTTGTCTATACCTAGTTAAAATTTAGCTTGTAAATCATATTTTAAACTGTTTAGATACTGTGTTTTTTGTAGTAATGATAAAATATTTTCATTTTCAGTTATCTGCTTATAATTTAATTGTATATGACATGTATACAACATGCACGCAACTGTGGCTGAATATAGTGAAACCATTTAGTTTTGTAACATCTGTGTAATTTTACCCATGATTTGGCAAATAAATAAATCTTTATCTATAGTAATATTATAAAGAGGAAAGATTTGTATTTTTGTGTGTATGGTTGTAATGAATAAACTCAAAAACAACAGGTCCGATTTCAAATAAAAATTTACCATTGGAAAGCTTCATTTACCCTGAGTGACATAGGCTATATTTATTGATAGAAAAGATTAGGGATCCTTACTAAAACTTAAGTAACGTAACCCAAGGTGTAAAAAAGTGCCCTAAAACGTATTTTGTCGCATGCGCTGCGGAAACTATTGATGATAGAACCAAAGTATGTTCTACAATATTAAAGAACATATCAATATCTACAAAAAACTTCGTAATATTATAATAATAGAGGAAAGATTTGTTTGTTTGTATTGAATAGGCTCCGAAACTACTGGACCGATATAAAAAAATCTTTCACTGTTGGGAAGCTACACGTTCCCCGGGTGACATAGACTACTTTTTACCCAACTGCGCAGAAGGAGGGTAATGCTTTTATTGACAAACCAGGCGTGCGAAGTCGCAGGCAGGTCAGCTAGTATCTAATAAATTGTAAAGTGGACACAGCATACCTGCCCACCTATTTAGATATGGAAACATGGTCAGCCTTCCTGTAGCTATACCCTGCCATGGTTTATATGTGAATCTGTCTACCTACTACCTGTAACAACTTTGTCACCATGTGAAAGTAATAATAGTATTGAGTAAATAAAAAAACATTTCAGGTAAAATTCGTCTCTTAGATACTTATCGACTTTCGAGTGAAGTTAGCAACAAAATCTGTGCGCATGTCCTTGGCACACTCCGAAACTTTCGTATACTAATCTAATCAAATACATAGCGCAGTTGACTAAAAAGTAGCCTATATCCTTTCCCAGGTTATAATCTATCTACTTGCAAAATTTTATTACGGTCCGTTCAGCCGTTTAGTCGGTAACAAACATACAAACAGAGTTATGTATGTATGCATGAGAGGCATGCAATATTACAATCTACAAAGTCATAATACTATATGGTTCGGCCCGAACTGAGACTGCGCAAGTCTCCCAAAAATAACAAAACAAAATATTAATTCTTAATCTTTGACTAATAAAATAGTGTCACGAAATGAATATCCAAATAACTTGTCCTACAGTTTCATTCAAATTACAAGTAACGGGGGGTTCATGTTGATTGGTAATTTTGGGGTAGAAATGGCAGTTTTGCTGAATTTTAGACTTTTCCTTATATTTGTGTCACTAAAGCACGCATACCAAATTTCAGCAAATGTGGGGTCACTGGTGTACCCTGTGAATTTGGTCAAAATTCAGTTTTTATTATGGCTAATAACTTAAAAACCACAAGGTTTAAACTAAAAATCAAAACGGAGTGGAAATGTACTCAAAAAGACCTTTTATTAGACGTGCTATTTGACCGGATAGTTCCATTTTGGTTTTTGTTTGCCGCTCTTGAACCACAATATCTATAACACCCCCCCCCCCCCCCCCCCCCCACACATTGTTAGCTCATTTAGTCACACCAAGTTATACTCAGACAACAAACATACATACAACGCTGATTTGACCAAGTTGATTTGACTAAGTTGACTTATTTAACAGTGCAGTTTTTAACTTTCTCCGAAACATTGAACAAGGTAGCTCTCTCAGTGACTCCGGGAGCTTGTTGTAAATGAACGGAGCCATACAGAAGATGCGTTTGCGCGAGTTGCGGACACATACTTTACTATTAGCGCGATGATTCCGGACATCAGAAAACCGACAAAATAGATGTGGGTCCATTGATCGAGCGAAGAGAGATCTCCAAATCAACTTGGGCAAATCGGCGTTGTATGAATGTATGTAAATATGTATAAAATCAAAGCGTTGATTCGATCATCGTGAAATTAGATACATAGGTAGATAGTGACGGCACAATTTTGGTGTGACTAAATGTGATAAAAATGTGTGTGGGGGGGATTGTTCAAATATTGGAGTTCAAGGGGGTAAAAAATATGAAAATGAAACTATTAGGTCATATGGGACGACAAATGAAAGGTCTTCATTAGTACATTTCAACCCCGGATTTATTTTTTGTTATTTTCCTTGTAGCTTTTGAGTTATTAGCCATAATAAAAAGAAAACTAACAAAATTCACAAGGTTGACCCCACAATGTTGAAATTTGGTATGCGTAGTGACACAAATATAGGGAGAAGTCTGAAATTCAGAATAACTGCAATTTCTACCCTTAATAGATGAACCAATTTACATGAACCCCCGTTACCTCTAATTTGAATGAAACTGTAAGTCAAGTAATCTGGTTAATCATTTCGTGGCACTAATTTTTTAGTCAAAGATTAAGGCCGGCATGCACAAAGATCACTAAACGACTCCTTTAGCCACTGAATATGTTTAGTCATCGCTGTGCAAATCGCCCTAAGAATACTTGGTTTTTTGGGAGATTCGCGAGATCTCAGTTCGGCGCAAACCACTAGTTATGAAATCGGAACTAATATTAAAAAAAATTCTCCTTGTAAAGCCTTGTAAAAAAAATGACCATCGTTTGAAACAGATGCTTCGGTAGGAGTTATCCCGAGATATGAGTCGTATAGAATCAATGGCAGCTAAGTCCGTATTGTGTCTAATTTCACTTGAGAATGTATTTTTATTTAGTCAATAACTATTTAAACCACCATTATGGACGTCGAAGTGCTTTGGTCATAGTTTATATTCGTACAGTTAGTTTTTACGAGATTTTCTCTTTTATTTATAGCAAAAATACGGTGAAATAGGCATTTTTTTTTTGTTTTGTGAGACATCAACGGGAGTGGATATAGCTGCTTTTGATTCTATATGCCTCATATATTGTCTATACATATATATAAAAATGAATTGCTGTCTCGCTAAAACTCGAGAACGGGTGGAGCGATTTGGCTAATTTTGGTATTGTATTATTTGTGGAAGTCATTCATTTTCTCATACATAATGATGGCCGGGGACAACAATTGACAATTCTACCAGGGTGACGTATATTGACAGCCCGAGTTATATGCATGTCAAGGCGGTACGAAGTTCGGCTGGTCCATTAGTGTATTATAAAATCGGATCTAACTCCATTACCACTTTTTCTTTTTTGACGATCTCCGTGGTGCAGTGGGCGAATAGCCGGCTGAGACGCAGGAGGTAGCGGGTTCGATTCCCGCCGCGGAACAAATATTTGCATGATCTACAGATATTTGTTCCGGGTCTGGTTGTTTTTCTATGTATTATAAGTATGTATTTACAAAAAAATGTATATAAGTATTTTATCAGTTATCTGGTACCCATAGTACAAGCTTGCTTTTTTTGGGGATAGCTAGCGCTGTGTGAAATGTCCAGCAATATATATTTGTTTATTCTCCTTGTAAAGCATACCAGCTCCACGTCGAAACTCTGTGTCTAACAGAATGATGGCTACCAATACTTTGAACGTTGCTATATACCGCAGTGTGCCTGCAGTATTCTGGTTATATACCTACTTTATAATGGTATTACAGTATCTACCATAGACGATAGACGTTTTGCCGACACTTTATGGTTTAAAGTAAACACGCCCCGGCTTTGCATGGATTATCATCATAATAAAATATAACCTTCTAACTGTTGCCCGCGACTTCGTACGTTACACTACTAAATGTGTAGGTAACCTAGAAATTAAGCTAAACTCGCTGTTGCAACTTGACTTGACACCCCGTTTTTATCCCATGGGACCTGCTTTATGGGATAAAAAGTAGCATATGTATTAATCCAGATTATAATCTACGTACATACTAAATTTCATCGAAATCGGTTCAGCCGTTATGACGTGATTGAGTAACAAATAAATAAATAAATAAATAAACATCCAAATTTTCGCATTTATAATATTAGTTTGATTATTTTCAATTTGAAATCTCCACACGTTCCTGAGAAAAAGGGTTTTGATAGGAACAGACAGACAGACTCACAGCGAAGTGGTCCTATAAGGGTTTCTTTTTTCCATTTGAGGTACGGAATCCTAAAAAGAAAGAAAATGCACATGCGATCATATCTACGAGTATAAAAGTCGTAAAAGTCTAGTCCTTGTTATTAAAAGCGATCTCTTCCAAGCAAAACTGTATGTTTTGATAGTAAAAACCTTTCGGTAAGACCCTTTCGCCTTTCGCCACTTAGTAGTGTTATTTAGCTTAAGTAGCTTAAGTTAAGTAGTATTTAGTATTTTAGTTAATAGGAAATAGTGTTTTTGAAGTAAAACTTCTTAACACACGCTTAACTTGGGGAGTAAGCTGGTGAATGCGTTACGAAAAGTGCGAACGGAGGTTGAGAGGGAAATTTAAATTAATAGTGAAGATAGAAATAGAGAGAGTTACGTTTTGTATATTAATGTAGGAGCAAGAGAGAGAGAGGTGCGCGCGCACATTTTCTTTCTCTCTTCCTCTCATAGCCAGTGCATGAAATCTCTGAATGTAGTTCGTTTGATTATTTTTCGTAATTTCATTTCGTTCTTGAACAATTTTTTAAGTTATTATTTTGAAAAAGAAGTTTTACTTCAGTCGGTCTAAAGCACACTCATTTTTGATTTTAGCTATTTGTAGCTAATTTAGCTGTCCCGATTAAACTGAAAATCAATATCCCGGTTATTTTAACCTTCTGTTCCGAAAGCCACACTGGAACTGGCAACACTAATCGTAGCTCTCGGAAAATCGCAGTCTCTAGTGAATGACAAACTCTGAACGCTTTTGGATGCAGACTGCACACACCCTATATTTAGGGATGGAACTATCCTCAAAGTAGGTTAATGGTAGCAATGACCTGGGACCTGTGTCAGGTACTGACAATTTGACTTACATACAAACTGACGTACAGTAATATAATACCATAATAAAACGTCATCAATTCATGCTGTTTTTCCAGTCTACCCTGAGGTTGTCTAGAAGAGATCGCTCTTAGCAATAAGACAGTCGATTGCCTGTAGTAAGGTTTGTCAAAATTTCGTGTAATGTTTATACAAAATGACGGAAATCAACTAAATACAATATTAATTTTGTATTTTTAAATACATACCTATGATACAGCCTCAAACAGAATACAGAAAGAACGATACAGCTATAATATTGACTTCAAACTTGAAAATGTCAAAAAAATTGGTTGTCTGTAAAGTCGGTTTACGGACGATAATTTTACGTGATAACGAGAGAGATAGATGCGTATCGAGCCGAACGCTTAGGCCGATCGTGCCTCTCTATCGCTTGTTCCGCGCTCTCGCTTGCACGCTCGGCTCAGGCGGAACGTGACAATGAGTCATGCTTTTACGTGTGTACAGCCGGCGGCGTTCATCGATTTATAAGTTTATCACGTCAAAAATAATTGTATCATACTCTCCATTCAATAACATTGATTATCTCTTATTGTACACACGGCTACACATCAAGCTATAAATTTCCAGTATAAGCTGACTTCTCATTCTATGAAAATCCTACACAATGCGAGGTCACCTTATACTGGCAATGTATAGCTTAATGTGTAGCCGTGTGTACAATGACTGATTTGTAAATTTTATTCTTAATATTGTTTTTTATTGTTGACATAATTTTATTGTATTCAATATTGTAAACATTGTAAATATTGCTGGACATTTCACACAGCGCTGTCTAGCCCCAAACTAAGCAGAGCCTAAGCAGAGCTCGTACTATGGAAACCAGATAACTGATAGAATACTTATATAAGTACATTTTTTTTGCAAATACATTCTTTTAATATGTAGGAAAACAACCAGACCCGGAACAAAAATCTGTTGATCATACAAACATTTGTACCGCGGCGGGAATCTAACCCGCAACCTTCTGCGTCTCAGCCGGCAATTAATCCGCTGCACCACTGGAGCGCACATTGAAACTCTATAATTAATACTGATATCTCTGTACATGTATTTCATGCAATATTTTTTTTTGAAGGTGGCAAAATGCCTTTTTTTTTGTACTAGCCTTTGCCCACTGCTGGGCAAAGGCCTCCCCCTCTTCCTTCCACTTATCACGGTCTAGCTAGAACCAGATCCCGCCAGTCTCTTTGAAAGACGTCCAAGTCATCGCTCCAGCGCTTTATAGGCCTTCCTCGGCGACGCTTTCTGTCTTTAGGAGGCCATATGCTTGTCTTCTTGGCCTACCTATCGGGTTGCATACGGGAGACATGACCCGCCCAGTCCCATTTCAGCTTTGCAGCCTTGATGCCCACGTCAACGATGCCGGTCTTCGAGCGCAGCGAGGAGTTTGGAATCCGGTCGATAAGCTTTACACCCAAAATGCCTATAATAACAATACATATTTACATGGCTAAAATACAGAAGAAACAGTTGAATCATCAGCTGCCATAAAGCTGGGCATCTTCAACAAGGTCAGGAGATACTTCACACCAGGACAGCTTCTTAGTCTTTACAAAGCTCAAGTATGGAGTACTGCTGCCACCTTTGGGATGGTTCGGCAAAATACCAGCTCGCTACCTTAGACACGATAGAACGTAGGGCTTTTAGGCTTATAGGTGAGCAACATATGGCAGAGATTAAGAGACCCAAAGTCTCGAACACCGCCGTAAAGTTGCAAACCTATCGATCTTTTACAGAATACATTTTGGGGAATGTTCCCAGCAACTATACGATCTGATCCCACCATCCCCCTTCCATCAAAGGACAAGCAGGCGCACGGCTCAGTACCTTCCGTACCTAGTTGATATACCACCCATTCGCACATACCGTTTTGGTTCTACGTTCTTGATGCGTACAGCTGAGGTATGGAACACTTTACCGTCGTCTGTTTTTCCTAATAAATACGATCCGGGCCTCTTTAAGGTAAGAGTGAATAGGTTTCTACTAGATCTTCGTGCTACATCTTAGACCACATCATCGCTTACCATCAGGTGAGATTGTGGTCAAATGAAGTTCTATCATGTATAAAAAAAATCTAAAGACCGTTGCAAACGATCTATAGATAGCTCAACTGCTCCAGATCACTACCAGGCGGAAGTGTCTCCAAGACACGGGCTGCATTGCGCTGAATTGCAATGCTTATGCGTTGACCCAGATAAGCGCCGGCTCTCGGATCACACGTCGCTTCGGCCTCCTTATTTTGATGCCGGTTAAGACTATTATTTTTGTAAAAGCCTTTTTACAAATGCGCCTATCTAGGTCAGGAGTAACAGCGCTATAGTTCAGTTCTGCCTTCGAATTTATCTATCCGAAAGGTAGCTATGGACAATACCGAATATTGAATTAATCCTTATTGAGTTATACATATGTACATGCAAAAGTTTGAAGTTTCTGGACCAAGATGGTAATTAACTGGTCAAGCGCGAGTCAAACCACACACAGTGAATGAATCAATACAAATTAAAAATAAATATAAATGAAAAAATATTTATCTGCAGCCAAAAACTTATCAATAAAATGGTATGACTCTTATACCTTGGGAGAAGGGTCGGCCTTTGGTGTGGGACGCCACGTGCGTCGATACCCTTGCGCCATTTCATTTGTCTGGTACAGCAGTTGAGGCCGGTGCGGCAATTTCAGCCGAAGATTTCAATCGTCGCAAATATGGAAGTCTCGACAGAGCTTACGTATTTGAGTCATTTTGGGGTCGTGACCCTGGGTCCATGGGGTACCGGGGTCCATCGCGTTTTCAAAATTCTTTCTGGTCTATGCGACGTGTGATCCGAGATCTGTCGCTTATCTGGGTCAACGCAAAGCATTGCAATTCAGCGCAATGCAGCCGGTGTCTTAGGGACACTTCCGCCTGGAGCAGTTGAGCTATAGATCGTTTGCAACGGTCTTTAGATGATTCAACTGTTTCTTCTGAATTTTTATTGTAAATAATGGTATATTTGACAACCTCCGTGGTGCAGTGGGGGAATAGCCGGCTGAGACGCAGGAGGTAGCGGGTTCGAATCCCACCGCGGAACAAATGTTTGCATGATCTACAGATATTTGTTCCGGGTCTGGTTGTTTCTCTATATATTATAAGTATGTATTTACAAAAAATAAATATATACACGGTGTCCTTTAAATCACTGTTTTCCCAGAACAAAAGTTGTTCAGACCATGGTCTACTAACAGTTTATAACATCAAATCAAAAAACAAAACGAAATCGGTCTTTGAAAAATTTAAAAAGTTGCGAACTTAAAACGTCTATTTTAACGTTACGCCCTGCAACATAGTCAGCGCGCTGACCGGTAGCTACTAGGTACCTAAGGAGTAGGTAATACGCTACGGCTAGCGTACCCATGAACTTTATGTCACGGTTACTTTTTGAACAAAGTTAGACTTATTTCAGAAGGTCTAGATTTTTTTTCTTTATTGTCTTAGTAGATGCTATTAACAGTTATTAGACCATGGTCTGAGCAACGTTTGTTTTGGGAAAACAGTGATCTAAAGGACACCGTATATAAGTATTCTATCAGTTATCTGGTTCCCATAGTACAAGCTCTGCTTAGTTTGGGCTTAGATAGCGCTGTGGGAAATGTCCAGCAATATTTATTTATTGTAAATAATTGTATATTCTTTCTGTTTTTGTTCTAATAAATACATTTTGTATTAGTAGTTGATACTTTCGAAAGAAATTGTTGAAATGATTAACAATGTAGTTGAGTTACAGGTTTTATGCCCCATTGAACTCGGCAATCATTGATTTATTATTTTATAGATTTGTCTATTTACGAAACTAGGTCAGGCAGCCGCAGTACAACGCTGAACTCTCTACAATAATCATTATTGGGTTCAGTTGTTGTGGCACCTACGCACCTGCGTGTACACACGGCTACACATCAAGCTATACATTTACAGAAACTGACCTCTCATTCTACGAAAAGCCTACACAATGCGAGGTCAGCTTATACTGGAAATTTATAGCTTGATGTGTAGCCGTGTGTACCTACACGTCGTCATCGTCATATATGTATATCAGACAGGACGTTAACTGCTGAACAAATAGAACAGAATAATTCTTTATTGTACACCAGGAATACATAAACAAACTTATTTATGTTAAATATAGTACAACGGGCGGCCTTATCGCTGAAAGCGATTTCTTCCAGACGACCTTTGGATGTTTAAACTTGCTGTAGCGACTTGTAGACTCCATAAAGTTAGTAAATCGTTTAAAGGGCAAGGTGTTCGCTTTTATAACAAACTCCCAAGTGATGTACAAAAATTGACAATTAACAAATTTAAAAACTCATATAAACAAAATCTTTATAAAAATGCCTACTATAAAATATCTGAATATTAAGATGATAGAGAAGCTTGGGATTGAATTTGCTCCAACTCGTTCAAAATGTTACAGTTTAGACGTAATTTATTTTCTGTATTGTTATGTATTCTAAAAGGATAATTAAAAAAACAACCAGCCTTGTTTCTTGCCTTTCTTTCCTGGCTTGGTCGCGAAGGAACAGGCAGTAAAATTGACGTTACAAAGTGTTCCTTGTGATTTTAATGAATAAAAGATTTTGACTTTGATGGAAAGCAAAGAGCGAAGCAGTAATGGACAGCGGTGCACAGAGTATATTTACAAATGAAAGAAATAAGTAAAATTATATCTAATAAAAAACTGTACTTATAATCCTAATACATAAATAAATACGAGTACCTAATGGTAGAATAATATATATGTACCAAACTAATAACTTAAATCATTATTCTTACAAATCTAATAAAATGGGAACAAATAAAATAAACATAAATCTATACTAATATTATAAAGAGGAAAGATTAATTGTATTTTTGTGTGTGTGTGTGTGTGTATGTTTGTAATGAATAAACTCAAAAACTACTGTGCCGATTTCAAAAATTCTTTCACTATTGGAAAGCTACATTCACCTTGAGTGACATAGGCTATATTTATTGCTAGAAAAGATTAGGGATCCTTACTAAAACTTAAGTAACGTAACCCAAGGTGTAAAAAAGTGCCCTAAAACGTATTACGTCGCATGCGCTGCGGAAACTATTGATGATATAACAAAACTATGTTCTACAATATTAAAGAACATATCAATATCTACAATAATAATATTATAAAGAGGAAAGATTTGTTTGTTTGTTTGCATTGAATAGGCTCTGAAACTACTGTGCCGATTTAAAAAAATCTTTCATTGTTGGGAAGCTACACTAGCCCCGGGTGACATACGCTACTTTTTACCCAACTGCGAAGGAGGGTAATATATTTATTGAAAAACCACGCGTGCGAAGCTGCGGATTGGTCAACTAGTAATAAATAAATAGGTAAATCAAATGTCAAGAAAGCTAGGCATTAAGACAATGCTGCTTTAATCTCAGCTTAAATGAGTGCTGTGAAGGAGCCTGTTTAATTTCCACAGGCAAAGCATTCCAAACGCGCACAGCTTCGACAGTGAATGATCCCGTAGAAGGAACTAGAGTGTACGGGTGTTTCGAGGGATAAGATGTAAGTCACCACACGCTCGCAAAGCAATTTGATTAGCTTTATCACATTATATTATAGTTTGCTTAAACATTTTTTACCTGACTGTACTCAACAGCATCAATAATTTGATGGTGTCCGAATCGACAGTAAAAAAAAAATATTAAAATCAAAATTGTCAGTTGGGACACTGTGAATAATAAATTTTGTCCGTATCGTCAGCAACTCAGTTTTCCGATGACCTGAGAGAAAAAGTATAGCATTATGCCTCCGCAATAGATTTCCAGAGCGTCCGATCTTTTGCGGCCTGCACCCAGCGGCTCCCAGCAACCTATATCTGGTCACCTTCCCATCTAATGGCGGGATGTCCTACACTGCGCTTTCCTGTGGTCTCCACTATAGAACCCAACTGCCCCAACGGCCATTTGTTCTTCGAGCTATGTTCCCCGCTATGTGCCCGCCGGTGCGGCCTCAAATTCAGCCGACGATCTCAAGCGACGCAAACATGAATACTTACGTATGTGAGTCATTTGGGGTTAAGATCCTGGGTCTAGAGGTACCGGGACTTTCGCGTTTTCAGAATTCCTTCTGGGCGTCTGTTCGAAGCGACCCTGTTATCCGAGGCGCTTAACTGGGTCAGAGCGTAAAGGCTCGAACACACTAGGGGACAAACGGAACGACATGTTACGGAACATGTTGCTCGACAACTATGTGAATGTCCCGAGAGACAATGCCGCGTGCGCTCGCAAGCAACATGTCCCGCGTCACGTAAAATGTTGCGCAACTTGTTACGGGACACTTTGCAACGTTGCAGCAACAAGTAGATTGAGTGTTACACGTCATGTTGCGGGATAAAATGTCCCCTAATGTATCCGAGGCTTCAGCATTGCATTGCAATTCAAAAGTCCTCTCCATCCAAAGGTTGTCTGGAAGAAATCGCTTCTAAGCGATAAGACCGCCCATTGTACATGTTGCTTTGTGAATTTTTATTTTATGTCTGTTTCTTTTAAAGTCTACAATAAAGTATTTTCATTCATTCATTCAGCGGAGCAATGCAGCCAGTGTGTTGAAGACACTTCCGCCTGGTAGTGATCTGAAGCAGTTGAGCTATCTATAGATCGTTTGGTTTGCAATGGCCTTTATATTCATCCGTTTCTTTAAAAAATCATATATATCATTGTATATTCTTTATGAAAAGATGTTAGTTTCTCTGGGTTAAATTACCAAGATTTGGAATAACATCTGCCGTTCACGAGAAGCAACAATTATGTGTGTATACCTTAAAGACTAGGGGAGGGGGGGGGGGGTTAGCATACCTACTTACACGTGGAGCCGACCAATATATTGTATAGATACCTTGAAGGCTCTACCGGTGCATGAGTACCCAATGGATTCGAATAACATTGGAAGTATTGACCGGCCGACCGTTGTAACGCCTGATAATTTGGTAGTCTAAAACTGGGTTTATGTTTCTTTAAAAGCTTTGAAATCAGATTGAGTTCTATTATAAAATGTATAGTTTAGATAAATTGCAAAAACTTAAATAAAACAGTGCTAGTCTGACGAACACGGAGGGTTCCGTAAAAAAAGAGTATTTTTGCTCTTCGATATCTGAGTGCAAAATCCGTTTTTATCCGCTAGACGATACAGTAAATTGAATTTAGAACATCGTGTGCATTAAGTTTGTGAATTCAAAACATCAATAAACCTATTTAGTTCTACCTCCATGGTGCCGAATTTATCATACAACCTTTTCTAATTTGTTAAAAACTCAGACTCGGAACCTTCTTGGTGTAGTACTTTTTTTGCATTTAGTCATTTCCTCGCTGAGGTGGGATGAAAAGTGACGTGTTGCACTCGAGTGCAAAGATTTTTCAGCTCGTGCTCTTTTGACTCCGGTTAAAAAGCAACTTTGCACTCATGTATAACAAATAACTATATTAACTACAAATTAAACTTTTTCGGATTCTTTTCCTTTAATTGTGCTGTACCTAAAACTTTACTTCTTGGCAAATCTTATGATTCTAGGTCAACGGGAAGTACCCTATAGCTTTTGATTTAACGTATTTTTTTGGATTGCGGTGACTGTTTGATTATTTTACAGCTCCAAAGGTTCATAGACCTACGTATTTGTAATTAATTTCAGCTTGATATCTCCACGCGTTCCTGAGAAAAAAGGTCCCGACAGACAGACAGACAGACGGACAACGAAGGGATCCTATGAGGATTCCTTTTATCCTTTTGATGTACGGAACCCTAAAAAGCATAGAAATAAATTTGTTTGTAAGCTGTCACAACGGGATAGCAAATAACCAACTTTTTTTTTTTAAACATGATAGAACTTCGTTTGACCACAATCTCTGATGGTAAGCGATGATGTGGTCTAAGATGTAGCACGAAGATCTAGAAGAAACCTATTCACGCTTACCTTAAAGAGGCCCGGATCGTATTTATTAGGAAAAACGTGGGAAAAACAGACGACGGTAAAGTGTTCCATACCTTAGCTGTACGCATCAAGAACGTAGAATCAAAACGGTGTGTGCGAATGGGTGGTATATCAACATAACTTCCCTTGTTTTTATTATTGGGTTTAAATCAACAAAACTAGAAATAAATTGCTCCATATTGACTCATAATTTTTATAACAGTAAAATAACCTACATTACTCATAAATACGGAATCCTCGCATAAAAACTTGATTCGCACTTGACAATTTATGTCATGCACTTCACCCATTTATTAACGACCGACAAGTAGCTCTATCTAGCGAGAAGTAGCGGTACTAGCGGGACTTGTATGCGAACCTTTTTCTGTCGGTGTCAACCGGAGATGCAATAATTATTTTGCATTAAACCCATCATTAGATACTGAGCTTCGGCAATTAAAAGTCTAATTAAGGCCAGTGACTTCAAGCTTCATCAGTATAGGTTTAGTAATTAAACTTAATTAGGATAAAATTATCTAGGTATTAGATTAGATATTTTCTTTATTGCACACCATTAAAAATAAAACAAACAAAAGAGAATACACAATTAAATCAAAGGTTCAACGGGCGGCCTTAACGCTAAAAGCGATCTCTTACAGGCAAACTTTGGATGGACAGGTATTATGAATTTTAAAAAGACAATGAGATTCATTTGTAGGTATATTTTTTTAGGTTTAATTGTATTATTAGTAAAATTCTGAATCTGAATCAAAATTATACAGTGATTTTTGATTAAAAAATAATAGCAATAATAACAGTTAGGTTACCTACATAGTAGGACCTAGTAGTTATCTAGTAATTGCTGTAACTGAAATACCTAGTAACTGGGTATTTAAGTAACAGTAATTTAGATACCTATAATGCAAAATTATACTCTAAAATTTCAGTATACTAAATAAAATCTAGTACATACGTACTAAGTTAGAAATTTGTACGCAAATAATGTTTACTGTGTCACTACTATCAAAACAATACTTAAATACCTAGGTACCTATGAAGATCCAAGAAGTATCGAAGCTATATCAGTGTAACTATTTCATAATCTAGCGTGACCTACATTCGATTTGCTTTATTTCTGCTATAAATTATCCCTTTATCAAGTCTATACCTATCGCGTCTATTTCTATACTATTTATACAATTTATTACATATAACAATATGAGTTTATTTGTTATATCACAGAGAAATAATAGACAATTAAAATTACCCAATTTGTTTAGTTGCGACAGCTAGCGCCATCTGTTATGGAGTAGCGGAGACGTTTACCGTTGCGCTTTAGACCGCGTGACACAGTTTCGTCCAGCTGGTGTGGATGTGTGCGTGAGATCCGGGTCTTAGTTACTATCACGTATTCTGTTGGACCGTTAGGTCTAAGTTCTTAAACCTGTCTGGGAAAGGTTTTAGTGTTTTTATGTTTTGTCGTTAGAGTGTCTGTGTCTTTTAAGGGCGTCACAGACGATGAGAATGCTATAATATTTCATGTTAAGATAGTTCGATTAAAAATGTGCAACGCGTATCGAAATAGTTACTTACGTCATAATATTGTCGGCAAATCAATTAAATTCACACTTAAGTATCCATAAGTATCTAATTATATACAGTGAAACCTGGATAAGTGGGCCCTGGATATATGAGACACCTCTGTTATTGATAACTAGTGGTTCGCCCCGAACTGAGATCTCGTGAGTCTCCAATAAAAACAAGAAAATATTACCTATTCGTAATCTTCGACTATCAAAATAGTGCCACGAAATAAATTACCAATTTACTTGACCTACAGTTCCATTCAAATTACAGGTAACGGGAGTTCATGTTCATTCTGGATTTCAGACTTGCCTAATTTCTGTCTCTAAACCTACACGCATACCAAATTTCAGCACTGTGGCGTCACTGGTGTACCCTGTGAATGGTCAAAATTCAGTTTTTATTATGGCTAATAACTTAAAAACTGCAAGGTTTAAACTAAATATAAAAACGGGGTCGAAATGTATTCATAAAGAACTTTTATTAGACATGCCACTTGACCGGAAATTCCCATTTCTTTTACCCCTCTTAAAACCCAATATCTCAACAACCCCCCCACATTTTTAGCTGATTTAGTCACACCAAAATTGTGCCATCACTACCTACCTATATACTAAATTTCACGATGATCGGATAAACGCTTCCAAAGTTATCTTCGGAAAAACAAACATACATACTTACAACGCCGATTTGCCCAAGTTGATTTGGAGATCTCGCTTCGATCGATCAATTACAATGACGTCCCGACACTTTTGCATTGAAATACCTGTGTTACTGGGAATTTTCTGACCTTAGTAAATAAAACTTGATTTTTTGATTTTTACTTATTTCGATGTTTACTTGTTACGATAATGAGAGTCTCATTATGAGACTTGGTAGCTCAATAGTCCGTATAAGTCAGACATATGTATAGGTATATGACGCTGAGGCAACGCCGTGACATCGGATCGCTGAGTGTATTCTACCGCCTGTATCATGGGGAATGTTCTGAGGAACTATTCGATCTCATCCCGTCGTCGAGATTTTACCACCGCACTTCTGGACAACGTAATGCTCATCCACATATCGTCAACCATTGTGTATCGCACACCACACGCTTCACGCGATCCCTTCTAACCAATACTTGCAAGATGTGGAATGAGCTACCATCTGAGGTTCTCTCATTAGGCTACGACATGGCACGCTTCAAGAGAAATGTAAAGAGGTTTCAACAGGATAGGGAACGCATCAACAATACCCCGGGTGTTGTCGGTGTCAATAGGCGACGGTGACCGCTTACCATCAGGTGGGCCGTAAGCCTGTTTCCCCACAAATAACATAAAAAACTTGCCAAGTGCGAGTAGGACTCGCGCACGAAGGGTTCCGTACCATTATCTATAAAAACGGCAAAAAAATCACTTTTGTTGTATGGGAGTTAGTTGTCCCTTAAATATTTGTATTATTTTAATTTAATTATTTATTTTTAAAGTGAATATATAACTAAATATTCTGTGAATATTTCAAGCGTCTACCTGTTGCCGTTATCAATATCTAGCTAAAACGAGCAAAAAAATCACGTTTGTTGTATGGGAGCCCCCTTTAAATATTTATTTTATTCTGTTTTTAGTTATAGCGGCAACAGAAATACATCATATGTAAATATTTCAACTGTCTAACTATCAGGGTTCAAGAGATACAGCCTGGTGACAGACGGACAGACAGACAGACAGACAGCGGAGCCTCAGTAATAGGGTGCCGTTTTACCCTTTGGGTACGGAACCCTAAAAAACAATTTATCAGGTTTAGACAAGTTATGGCGCATTTGTTTACAAACAGTCGTAATCTCATACTTGCTTTGTTTTTCTGTAATAAACATTCACAACATTTCCACCTCATATCAGAAATGGTACATTTCGACCTCTTACAGTGGGACCCTCTATAAATAAGACAACTGTCATGTTAACCTGCTTATTTGGGAAACTGGGTAAGTGAATGAGAAGCCTCTTTAAGTGATAAAAAAATATAGATCCCTTCAAATCCCATATATCCAGGTTTCACTGTATGCAAAAGTACGTTGTAAGCCATTGATTCCCAAAGTGAACCAGGTGGACCCCCGGGGTCCACGGGGGTCTACGTTGGCTAGATAAAAAATGGGGGTTCACAATTCGTAAACGGGGTCCACGAAAATTTATCTGGTTTTGTGTTGGCGTTCGTTAAAATGTTGGCTTGACTTCATCTATCAATGTAGGCAGATAATATTTTAAGAAGCTCGTGGTTGGAACTCTGCCGCAACGCAAATTTTCATGGTTAGATCTGATCTTCACCTTTTTTGTCGACTGGGAATATGGTAGAAATGTAGCTGCACATAGGAACCAGTAAAATTTTGACAGAGGTCTATGGGAAAAAAAGTTGGGAACCTCTGTTGTAAGCTATTGAAACGAAAGAAAAGGGGGTGATTTTTAAGACAGAATAGGGCTAATTTTATTGCGATTTGATTACTGATATAGCACTAGTGGCCCACCAGGAAAGACGACCTGGTAAAGGTGGCTGGGAGCCGTTGGGTGCAGGCTGCACTGGATCGGTCGCTCGGTCTGGAGGTGGCGGATGATCAGCAGTGGACGTCCTTAGGCTGATTTGATGGCGAATTATTTTATTTTGGGTGTTAAGTATTCACTTGAGTAAGGATTCATTTTTCTTTCTCTCAATCACGTATTAAGGGGGCACCGGAGGGACAATTGCCCATACAACACGTACTACCAAGATAATTTCTAATTGGAGCATATTTCTACCTTAATAAGGTATTATTTTAATTTGAATAGTATTTATCTAGGTTCCCAACCATATATTAGATTAAAATACTTGCCTAAAATGAAATAGAATCGTATCGCATTCTGCATGTTTTTACGTCATAAAATACCTGTTTTCAACCTAATTGTTTCGTATTAAAAACAACAACATCTTACGTATCCTAGTCATGGGAACATAGATTATATCGTCTAGTTACAGAATAACAACACAATGAGAAAAATACAACAAGTTTTCAGTCATATTTTTGGTATTACGGAACACGGTCAAAATCTAATCAAATTTAGAATCATTCTATTGCTATTACTGTCGCTCTGAGTCGCTAAACTTCGTCACTAAACAGGGATAGCGATATTCAGGGCGAAGTATTTGACGCGGCCGAATTGAAGTTGCGCTCAGGGTTCGCCGGCGCGTTAAGAGATTGATGCGACAGCGATACCTTGAGAAGTTAAAGATAATTTAGCCACCGATACCATCATTGCGTTCGACTGGGTTTGCAGTGTAATTCCGGTTAAATTGTTATTAGTATTATTATTTTTAATTTATTTATATGATTTTAGGTAAGATAACTCTATATAAGTATATTATAAATATAGGTATAATGTTAGGCATTTATTGTTATTATTTGTTCTTATTTAGTCATTTAGAGTCTGTATTTATAGTTTCTGTATGTCTGTATTTTTTGAAGCCTTGAAATATCATTTTTCCTGTGTCACGCCTTACCTTCCTTTAGCACGACCAGGATGACTGGTAGATAATGCTATTAGCATGAAGTCCTCCTAGCACTATTCTATTTTGTGTGAAAGTATTAAATAAATAAATAAAAGTTCGATCTGTCCCCCTTTTTGCAACGGAGGGACAGCTCGAACTTTATTCTCCCAACCGTCCCCCTAGGGGACAGAGCAGGGTGACCGATGGGAATAATTCGTATTTTAAACGTTGATATAATTATGATTTGTGTTTTTTTTTCAGGTAAGTCCAGATATTATTTAATTGATGAACAGAAGAATATAAATAGGTAAGTGTTATTTAAAATCCATAATACATAACATTATAAATTCGAAAGTATCTCTGTCTGTCTCTCTGTCTGTTTGTTACGTTCTCACGACTGCTGGACCGATTTTGATGTAATTTGGTATACAGATACATTATGACCTCGATTGAGACATAGGCTACTTTTTATTGGCATACACGTTCCGGTAATTTTTTTATGAAGTGAAAACTTCTTTAGGCGCGTTAAACATTTTTTCATCATCATGGGTCTTCAACACTTCGACCATTTTTGTTTGGGAAGTGTGGGTAAGGGTCGGAATTTCGTGCTTCCTGGCTTCAACGTCAGAGACGAATATCTTTGAGACACGGGGTGATGCCCGGAGTGGCATCCTGGTTTGCAGTTTGGCCTCACAGTCGTTACGTGGCCGATGTCTTGGCTAACGTTGGTCCTCTTATGGTATACGGAGAGGATGGTGAGCACAGGAGCTCCCGCCGTAATGGACGCCAGGGAGTTCGAATATCAGGTGGCCGTGCGTGCAGCGGAGCGATTGCGTTGAGGTGAGCGTGGCGGCAATTGTCGGTGCGATCGTACATACGACGCGCTAACATTACCACAAAATCCTCGACGCTGGACATCTGCACGTCGTGGGCGATGACGTCGTTCCTGACGTAGCGTCCTGCTCCTGTGCAAACACGCAGGGCTATGTTTTGCTGGGCTTCTATCCTCTTTTTGTTGGTAGAGGAACATAGCGCGTACCACGCTGGTGCATAGGTGAGCCGCGAGCGGATGTAAGTTTTGTCACACATTTTTTGAGATGGGAAAAAAACGATTGACACCTGTCACTGACTACTGATACTGACTGTTACTGACAGGTATTATATTCTCTGTGGTTACTGACACCTCTGTTTATTATCTGTAATGTAGACTACAGACAATAAACAGAGGTTTTATTCAAGTATTCACTTCTGTCAGCACTACCCGAGTGTCACTTTTTTTTGTAAAATAATTTTTTTCATCCGGACCCGGAACGAATATTTGCAGATTTTGCAAACATTTGCCTGAAGCGGGAACAGACAGTCGACCTTCTGTCATAGAGACCTTTATAGAAAAAGAGTTTGTGTTTTGTAAACAGCTGTGTAGTGGGCGTAGATACTGTGAATAGTCGCTTTCTTTTTTCTCCCACACATGAATATATAACTGTTTATGCACAGGTCTTAGAAGAGATTTTAGACAAGTAACTTTTTGTCAAGACCCTGGGTCCATGGGGTACCAGGGCCCATCGTTTCAAAATTATTTTTGGGCGACGTTATCTGGGTCAACGCATAAGCATTGCAATTCAGCGCAATGCATCCAGTGTCTTGGGGACACTTCCGCCTGGTAGTGATCTGGAGCAGTTGAACTATCTACAGATCGCTTGCAACGGTATTTGATTCAACTGTTTCTTCTGTATTGTGCAACTGTCTCGCGAATACGTGAAGTGCGATAAGGACTAATTCAAGGAGCGAGAGCGAAAATCAAATCAAATCGTATAAAACTTTTAGCTAGGTATTTTTTTTTTTTTTAGAAATGGGGAAAGCCTGTGCCCGAAAATGGGACAACTTGGGCTAATAGTAAAATGTATAGTAATAGTACATTGTTTGTTGTACAATTGGCAAGAGGAGAAAAGGGAGACCACAAGATGGCAGTACGAGATAGCAGGCAAGACATGGGTGAAATAAACAAAAAAATTTAAAGAATTGTAAACTTTTGAAGGAGGCCTATAATACCCGTCGAGGGGTTTCTTAATAAAAACGTTTAAATTACTGGCCCGCGGCTTCGCTCGTGGTTTGCCAATAAAAACATTACTCTCCTTCTGCGCAGTCGGGTAAAACGTGGCCTATGTCCTAATCCCGGCCACAATCTATTTGTATACCAACGGTACATAGGGAGTGCATCTAAAGAATACCTCATAAACGTATGTATTTCTAGGTTACCTACACACAAGGGCGGATCCATGTCCGGTCATGGGGGTCATGACCCCCCCCCCCCCCCGGGCTGGATCCAGGACCTAGGTGGACCACTAATTAAAATTGTTAAACATAATGTTTTTATATATTTTTTTGTCACAATATAGATTTTATGTAAATACATTCAATATTTAATTAATTTAATATAATATTTTGATTTGAAAAATTGATTTTGTTATTTAAATATAGGTATTTTTAAGTATAGTATGTAAGTACATTAATGAAATACCTAATTTTCACTTGTATCTATGATTATAAAAATTAAATTATAAACTTCTTGTGACTTGACCACGACTATGTGGACCCCCCCTGGTACCAAAGCTGGATCCGCCCTTGCCTACACATTTAGTAGTGTAACGCGTACGAAGTCGCCGGCAACTAGTAACACTATGTCTTGTTATGGGTTGACTAAGAGAACTAAATCTGATAGTTAATGGTTGGATTACATAGAGATCTGAAAATAGCATTAATTACGAGTCAAAAGTTCATTAAACTCATTAAATACCTATTACTGGTATTTGATTCACGTGTATTACACTGAAAGGTGTAAAATTACACTTGCCTTGCAAATGTGTTGAGTCGATTCTGTTGTTTACACTGACTAACTAAAACTGTGTAAAATATGTACGGTCTTATTTTGTTTACGCTAAAGATCAGATTAGAATGACATTTAAAGTGACATTTCTAAAATTAAGTATTTTTTACTAAGATGGCGTGTTTGCGGGCTAGTTTTATTCAGCACCAATTTGACTGCTGACTAAAACTAGCCCAAAACCACGGCATCTTAGTAAAAAATACTTAATTTTAGAAATGTCACTTTACATGTTATTCTAATCTGATCTACTGAAGTAGGTTATATTTTTGTTATAAAGTTAATGGTATTACTTTATTAGGCAATATGCAAAATATTATCAAACAGATTAACAATAAAAACTACAATTAAATCTAATAACTAAAACTAAATTTAAAATAAACCTATAAATAAAAAAACTGCATTTAGGACGTCATCTGCAGGTAAGGTGCCCAAAAAACTGGCAACATTACCTCTTTGAATGGCTAGGCTGATCCGTTGATCGAGGTAAGTTCCAGGTAGGGCTTGCAGTTCGGATATCCGAATATCCGTATTATTCGGATATCCGTGTGATTTTACTATCCGGATAGTGACGATCAATATATTCGGATAATCCGAATAAAATGAATAGTAAAATTCATCAAAAAATCACGATTTGAACGTGAAATTAACTACATCAAAACCATAATTTCATAATTATGTGCAGTAGGTACATGTATCTAAAAAGTAATCTGAATTTAAAACACTGTTTATCCTTTATTTTTAATATTTGTCGCATTATAAAACATTCAGAAAGTCGCGACTGTCAAGTTGCTTTTTTATTACTCAAGTTTTGTGACAGAAAACGTGATCTAAAGTGTACCTATCGAGTTACCTTATTGTCAAAAGTGATTTATATTTTAATGGTGAATGTTGGAATAACTTAAACATTGTTTATAGCTACTTTAATAACAATTATTTTCGTTTTTAACGCTTTTCCCAAAATTATTCGAATTATCCTTAATATCCGGATATCCGAATAGTAAAGTTCACTACTATCCGAATTATTCGGATACCAAAATCTTACGGATAATTCAAGCTTTAGTTCCAGCTCTTTGGTTACCTGTGGTGTCTATGAGGCGTCTGGACAGCTTTTTAATGAAGTACAGCTCATCATCTGATCTTTAGCGTAAACAAGTTATGACCGTTTGTATTTTACATAATTTTAGTTGGTCAGTGTAAACAACAGAATCGCCACCAATGTAGGGTGCAAAGTCGACATGGGCCAAAGAGCAGTTACGTTTTTTTTTATAATAATCAATCATTTAATTCAGGCAACAATAAAATAGTCACAGGTTAAATAACTTATTCTACGGCCCGTAAAGATTTCCAATAAACATGTCCAATTTAAACATTATAAATTAGATTACACCTGCACCTTTTTTGAGTATTTTTCTGAAATTTAAGATACTTTGTATCAAAAAAATGCGTGATTTAGGATAAGACGGGAGGGTTAGTCTGAAACGTCACCATGTATCTTCAGGAGGGAGGGGGGTGGGGGTTAAAAGTTGCTAAAAACCTCACGAGATTAATGGACGACCCTAAGGAGATTAACCGACGACCTTAGCGGTCGTCCAAATTTCAGAATAAATTTTTAAATACGGTATAATCTAATGTAGCAAGTTTAAATTGGACATATTTGTTTGATTTGACAACTCCTTAAATCATATTTAGCCTCTAAATACGTTTAGGCATCATCGTTAAGCAAGTCGCCCTTTGTTTGTGTCTGTTTTTCATGTACTGTTTTATTTTTATCTATACTTATAATATAAAGAGGAAAGATTTGTATTTTTGTAATGAACAAACTCAAAAACTACGGGTCCGATTTCAAAAATTCTTTCACCATCAGAATGCTACGTTATCCCTAAGTAACATAGGCTACTTTTTATCCAACTGCGCAGACGGAGGGTAATGTTTTTATTAAAAACTACGCGTGCGAAACTTCGGATTGGTCAGCTAGTGTTCAATAATTTAATTCATCTTTCTTATGTCTCATCTGTTCATCTGTTGTAAATTTATTAAATAGTAGTTAGTAGCAAATACGATTGTTTATGTCTATTATATTAGGTACCTACTAGCTGACCCGCCGGACTTCGTACCGCCTTGACATGCATGTGACGCGAGCTGCCAACGTACGTCGCCGGTACAATTGTCAATCGGCCATCATTAGCTGCATCTATGTATGAGAAATTGAATTTTCTTCATAATTTCTTTTTGCGTGAACATTTTCGATATTTTAATAGTTACGGACACAAATCCAACAAGCTAAAACTTAGTTTTAGTGCATGTAGCTATAAGATATATACCCAGGTCATAAGTATTGTCACACAGTAAAACTTTTCTTTTAGAATGCTGGCCACAAAAAAGTTTATTGAATTCGAATTTCGAATTGTTCATGAAAATAAAAATGTATACTTTTTAGAATTTTACTCATTTTTAAATATGGAGTGGACGCTTAAAGAAGACCGTGTTGCAGTTATTGCGTTGCATCGTTGCGGTTACGCGCGAATTCAAATTTTTGACATACTGAAAAATTTGAATATAACCAAAAGATTCGTTTATCGCACCATCAAACGTTACAATGAAGACTCTAGTGTAGATGACAGGTCAAGAAGTGGTCGCCCTCGGTCTGTTAGGACTCCAGCGGTGATAAAAGCTGTGAAGGCGCGAATTCAAAGAAATCCCAAACGTAAGCAGAAACTGTTGGCCCTTCAGATGGGGTTAAGCAGAACCACGGTGAAAAGGGTGTTAAATGAAGACTTATGGCTTCGGGCATATCGAAGAAAAACAGGACATCGTGTGAATGCTCGTCTAATGGACCTGAGACTGAAGAGATGCCGCGCTTTGTTGAAGCGGTACGCGGGAAAAAAATATCGGGAAATTCTTTTTTCGGATGAAAAAATTTTTTCCCGTAGAAGAGAGCTACAACAAACAAAATGATAAGGTGTACGCACACAGTAGTGAAGAAGCGAGCAACCGTATTCCGCGTGTCCAACGAGGTCATTTTCCATCCTCGCTCATGGGAGTTTGGGAGTTTCTTATTGGGGCTTAACAGAGGTACATTTTTGTGAGAAAGGTGTAAAAACGAATGCAGTTGTGTATCAAAATACAGTCCTGACGAACCTTGTGGAACCTGTTTCTCATACCATGTTCAATAACAGGCACTGGGTATTCCAACAAGATTCGGCGCCAGCTCATAGAGCGAAGAGCACACAAGACTGGCTGGCGGCGCGTGAAATCGACTTCATCCGGCACGAAGACTGGCCCTCCTCCAGTCCAGATTTGAATCCGTTAGATTACAAGATATGGCAACACTTGGAGGAAAAGGCGTGCTCAAATCCTCATCCCAATTTGGAGTCACTCAAGACATCCTTGATTAAGGCAGCCGCCGATATTGACATGGACCTCGTTCGTGCTGCGATAGACGACTGGCCGCGCAGATTGAAGGCCTGTATTCAAAATCACGGAGGTCATTTTGAATAAACTTTAGTGTCATAAAGAATCTATGTTTTGTTAAGTTCATTTTGGTATATAAATGGTTACATAATGAATAAACTTGTTTAAATTATTTTATATTAAACATGTGACAGAATTTATGACCTGACTAGGTATATAAGAACTCTAGCATTATATCATGTAACAACTGTTGGTGGACCTCATAAATAAATAAAACCAAAGATCATCAAAATCGGTTCAGCCGTTCTTGAGTTATAAATGGTGTAACTAACCCGACTTTGTTTTATGTATATAGATTATTATTTCTTAGTTATCCATACATATTTGACGACCTCCGTGGTGCAGTGGGCGAATAGCCAGCTGAGACGCAGTAGGTAGCGGGTTCGATTCCCGCCGCGGAACAAATGTTTGCATGATCTACAGATATTTGTTCCGGGTCTGGTTGTTTCTCTATATATTATAAGTATGTATTTACTTAGAAAACTTTCGTGATTGATTTCAATCATTATTATAAATACGGGATTTATCACGTACCGTCTTATCGGTGTTTCGACCGACAATGTTTCGGTTCAATTCGTGAACCTTCACGTGCGAGGCGAGACGTTATTCGGAGCGGATCGCACTCACCCTGATGAAGGTTCACGAATTGAACCGAAACATTGTCGGTCGAAACACCGATAAGACGGTACGTGATAAATCCCGTATTAATAATAATGAGTATGTATTTACAAAAAAAAAATGTAGGTATATAAGTATTCTATCAGTTATCTGGCTCCCATAGTACAAACTCTTAGTTTGGGGCTAGATAGCGCTGTGTGAAATGTCTAGCATTATTTATTTATTTATAATTTAATTTTATATGGCATGTAATTTAAACATCGCTATGGCTGGCTGAGACTATTTAATTTTGTACCATCTGTATAATTATTCCATGTTCTAGCAAATAAATATATCTTTAACTTATAACACCTCTCTTTGCACCGTGGGTTAATAATATTAGGAATGGTATGTTTCTAAAAATCGCTTTATAAGCTATGTTCAAGTATGATTATTTATTTATAGCATAAAAACCGCTCCCTACACTCCCTTATCGGGCAATGACCGATGCTATTATCAGTTGATAAGGGAATTGGGTCAGTGGTATCTTAGTAGAGCACTTGTCATTTGTAAGTTTGGGCTGAGATTGGGTTTAACCTACTGTTTAATAAGGAGGTGTTATGTTTTATCAAGCCTTTGACGAAGTAATAATAAATCCCACTAATATTATAAATGTGAAAGATCGGATGTTTGTTTTTACTCAATCACACTACCTCCTGAGTCTTAGCCGGCTATTCGGCCACTGCACCACGGAGGTCGTCTTTATTTATTTTATTATTTTACTACGTAGCTGCTGCACTACCTTTGCTTCTGGTTTCAGCTGAAAATCAGCGTTGGGTGCTTAACATCCAACATTATGCTGAGCTGAACGCCATTTTGGTACGCAGACACATGAGTCAAACTTGTTTTATTGGATTCAATTGTATCTACTGTTCCTTATAATTGTTTCATGTGTCATTTTGTGTGTACTAAATAAATGATTATTCTATTCTATTCGATTTTAATAAATCATCCAAGTATTCTAGTTAGATTATGACCGGGTTTGGGACATAGGCTGTAAATCATCATCATCCAAAGCCCGACTTCAGCCACTGCTGGGTATAGGCCTCCCCAACTTTGTGCCATCCGCCACGATCCTGCGCTAGTCTGACCCATTGACCGCGACTCTAAGGCTGCTTTTCCACCAGAGATGTGCTTTGCAGCTATGCTGCGAGGATGTAACTGTGTAACCAGACGCTCTGCGGTGCGCCACCGCTATATGGTAGAAATACCTCCCATTCGCACAAAGCGGTTCTCTTCGACCTTTATTATGCGCACCGCCAAAGAGTGGAACGCCTTGCCATTACAACCTGGGTATCTTAAAGTCGCGAGTGAATAGGTTTCTTCTAGGCAAGCGTGTACGATCGTAGACTGCATCATCTCTTACCATCAGGCGAGATAGTGGTCAAACGCAAGCCTATAATATATAATAAAAAAAATGTAAAGGCTAAGCTATGAAACTATGTGACCTTTTCCACTGATACTAAGCTATGTAGCGGAGCGAATAAGATGTGCTATGAAGATGCGCCGCCGCAAAGTAGCTGTGCGAGGAAGATGCGCAGTTCAAGCTATGCGATGTACTCGTATCGATAGTAGGGAAGCGCCGAGGACCGGCGGCGCGGTGAGAAACGCGGTGACAAACGCGGGCCTACTAAGTACTCTGCTCTTCACATAGCTACCACTCGCGACCATCCATAGCACGCACCCTTCCATATAAAAAACATAGCTTAGTTGAATCCGTATCCACCAGTGCTATGCTATGTGGACCAATATATAAAAATAAATACATAAATATTGATAGACATTTCACACAGCGCTATCTAGCCCCAAACTAAGCAGAGCTTGTACTATGGGAACCAGATAACTGATAGAATACTTATATATCTTTTTTTTTGTAAATACATACTTATAATACATAGAAAAACATCCAGACCCAGAACAAGTATTTGTAGATCATGCAAACATTTGTTTCGCGGTGGGAATCCACTACCCCCTGCGTCTCAGCCAGCTATACGTCCACTGCACCACGGAGGTCGTCAAATATCAAACGCAGCCATAGCAACGTAGCATAGCACATCTCTGGTGGAAAAGCAGCCTAACGATGTCGTGTACTCATCTCGCTGCCGGGCGTCCTACCCTTCTACAGCCATTCCTCGGCCACCATTCAGTCATACGGCCACCACTTACAAACTATTTACACACAATTAGTACAGCGTATCCTCACTTATAATAATCATCATCATCATCATATCAGCCGTAGAACGTCCACTGCTAGACAAAGGCCTCCCTCATTGATCTCCAGGAACTGCGGTTGGAAGCGGCCTGCATCCAACGCCGACCTGCGGTTCTTACCAAGTCGCCTGCCCATCTTGTAGGTGGACGTCCTACGCTGCGCTTGCCGGTCCGTGGCCTCCACTCGAGAACCTTCCGGCCCCATCGGCCATCTGTTCTGCGCGCTATATGGCCTGCCCATTGCCACTTCAACGTGCTAATCCGTCGGGCTATGTCGGTGACTTGAGTTCTCCTACGTATCTCCTCATTTCTGATTCGATTCCGTAGAGAAACCCCGAGCATAGCCCTCTCCATAGCTCGTTGAGCGACTCTGAGCTTATTCATAAGGCCAATAGTGAAGGAGCACGTCTCGGTTCCATATGTCATCACTGGTAACACACACTGATTGAAGACTTTCGTCACGTTTAATATTATTTATTTAATTATTAATTACACTGCCGCATGTCGGATGCGTTATGTGCTAAAGTCACCACAGAGTGGACGCCTCTAAACGGGAAACTACCTCGTGGCAGACCGCGGCGAAGATGGAGGGACAAAATTGATTCCCATATATATTATATACATATGATATACATATGATTAGTCCACAATAGCCCAAAATAGAGAAGACTGGAGAGAAGGAAGGGAGGCTTTTGCCCTGCAGTGGGACACTACAGGCTCATAATAATAATTCACTTATTAAGTAATATTAAACTTTTGTAAAGCAAGATTTGATCCTTATCGACGACCTCCGTGGCGCAGTGGGTGAATAGCCGGCTGAGACGCAAGAGGTAGCGGGTTTGATTCCCGCTGCGGAACAAATGTTTGCATGATCTACAGATATTTGTTCCGGGTCTGGTTGTTTCTCTATGTATTATAAGTATGTATTTACAAAAAAAAGTATATAAGTATTATATCAGTTATATGGTTCCCATAGTACAAGCTATGCTTAGTTTGGGGCTAGATAGCGCTGTGTGAAATGTCCAGCAATATTTATTATTTTTATTATCAAGCACAGTCAAGAGGGGACTCTTCTAACACAGGTTAATGCAACTTAAAAGAAGAGCTCCTGAAGGACTCTTGTAAAAACAGTTTCTATTACTGTACTCGGGTAGCAGCTATCTTCCGAAGGCTTATACGCTAACGGGACTGACAGCTACAACTGCATATTCTACAGATAAATATCTTTTTAGTTAAAAATATACACAAAATTCAACATCTTCTTAGTAATGACCTTCCTCTGGAGGTTTTTCCGGTGGGCTTTAACATGAGCGCCTTCAAGCGAGGTGTAAATAGGATACAACGCGACTGCGGTACCACGAGTGGTGCAGGAGTTTATAGGCGGCGGTGACTACAGGAGGACCATCAGGAGGCCCGTCAGCTTGTGTGTCTACATGTGTAATATAAAAAACAAATTAATAATTACTTATTGACCGCGTAAAAAGCCCCTTTTAAGGGCTCCATTTTGCATACGGTCCGGTTTCTGCTCAATGGATTTAACGTGTCCTGTCAGTCTGGGGGACGACGGAACCAATGCTTTATTCACACCTTCAGGGATCCGGGACGTGTTTATTGATTCATACCACAGCCTTTTATTTTTTCTTGTTAATTAAAATCGTGTTTGTTGTTCTCTGACGACCTCCGTGGCGCAGTGGGCGAATAGAAGGCTGAGACGCAGGAGGTAGCGGTTTCGATTCCCACCGCGGAACAAATGTTTGCATGATCTACAGATATTTGTTCAGGGTCTGGATGATTTTCTGTATATTATAAGTATGTATTTACAAAAAAAATGTATCTATGTATTCTATTAGTTATCTGTTTCCCATAGTACAAGCTTTGCTTAGTTTGAGGCTAGATAGCGCTGTGTGAAATGTCCATCAATATTTATTTATGCCTGTACTACGGAAAAGCGAGACCCTCAAACATAGGTATTTCATATTTAAAAGAGGGTCCCAAACCTATGAAATATATCCTAGATTAAGACAGAAATAAAATATTTCTATTTGTATACTAGTCTTTTTGGCCTTTTCTCGTCGTAGCCTCAGTGTCTGAAGACAAAAGTCTTTGATCAGTGTGTGTTACCATTTATGACATATGGTACAGAAACGAGGTCTTCACTATGGGCCACATAAGAAGGCTCGTGGTCACTCAGCGTGCTATGGACAGGGCTGTTTGGTGTTTCTCTACGAGATCCAATCAGAAATGAGGAGATTCGTAGAACCAAAGTCTCTGACACAGCACAAAGCATTAGCAAAGTGAAGTGGCAGTTAGTGCACATAGCTCGAAGAACTGACGGCCGTTGGCAGAACGGTTCTAGAGTAAGACCACTCACTGGAAAGCGCAGCGTAGGACGGGCCCCTGCTAGATGGAAAGACGACCTGATTCAGTTTAATTCTGTTTAATTCCATAAAAATTGTTTGCAACTTTACAGTACAAGACCAAAACGTTATAACTAGTTACCTACTACAAAACAAATATAAACATATGAAACATACAGTTATCCTCACATACATAAAATCAAATAGAACGCGAAACAAGTTATACAAACAGGAAAATACTATAAAAGTAAAAAAAACCGGCCAAGTGCGAGTCGGACTCGCGCACGAAGGTTTCCATACCATTATCTATAAAAACGGTAAAAAAAATCACGTTTGTTGTATGGGAGCCCCCCTTAAATATTTATTTTATTCTGCTTTTAGTATTTGTTGTTATAGCGGCAACAGAAATACATCATCTTTGAAAATTTCAACTGTCTAACTATCACGATTCATGAGATACAGCCTGGTGACAGACGGACAGACAAGACAGACAGACAGCGAAGTCTTAGTAATAGGGTCCCGTTTGACCCTTTGGGTACGGAACCCTAAAAATTAACAATTAAAATCTATACTCTCTACTAATATTGTAAAGAGGAAAGATTTGTATTTTTGTGTGTATGTTTGTAATGAATAAACTCAAAAACTACTGGACCGATTTCAAAAATTCTTTCACCATTAGAAAGCGACATTCACCCTGAGTGACATAAGCCGTTGTGTGCAGGCTGTACAAGATCGGTCGCGCTGGATATCTGTGTGGGAGGCCTATGCTCAGTAGTGGACTTCCTAGATGGTGATTTGTCTGGTACAGCAGTTAGGGCTGCTGCGGGGCAAATATTGAAGTCTCGATAGAGCTTATTTATTTGATGCATTTGGGGTCGAGACCCTGGGTCCATGGGGTACCAGGAACAATCGCGTTTTCAAAATTATTTTTGGACGACGTGTGATCCGAGAGCTGGGTCAACGCATAAGCATTGCAATTCAGCGCAATGCAGCCAGTGTCTTGGGGACATTTCCGCCTGGTAGTGACGCCTGGAGCAGGTGATCTATCTATAGATCGTTTGTAATGATCTATATAATTCAACTGTTCTTTGGTATTTTGTAAAGTAAGTACTTAATTAATTGTATAATATCTTCGCCGTGTGTGATGTACCATTGGATTGTATGGAGAGGGGTCATAAAAACTTCTTTACGCACGCTTGGTAAACTGGTAAATGCGTTACGAAAACTGCGAACGGAAGTTGATAGGGAGATATAAATTAGTGAAGATAGAAAAAGAGAAAGTTACGTTTCGTATATTACTGTAGGAGCAAGAGAGAGAGAGAGAGAGGTGCGCGCTCACATTTTCTTTCTCTCTTCCCAGCATAGCCAGTGCATGAAATATAGGTATATATATCTCAGTCAGTAGTTCGTTTGATTATTTTTCGTAATTTAATTTCGTACTTTAACAATTTTATAAATTATTATTTTGAAAAAGAAGTTTTACTTCAGTCGTGCGTGTGGTCTGAAGCGCACTCGTTTTTATATAATTTTATCGCGTGTGAGAAAATAGATAGCTACGCCTGTTTTAGCTCGTTTTACAAAACAGAACTTCTGTAACTGCCTATTTTGTGCTACGTTCCCGCCCCGTTCACGTCCCTGATTCGTGTGCGGTAGATTCCTGCCACTTTGGTCCACTTAGGGGAGGCACAAAGGGTAAATTTGCAAGCGGACATCTGTGGGATTGGAAACAAGTTTTAAAATGGACTTTTGGTAACTAAATAAAATCTGGTTTGATTTTTTATTTGAGACGAACTGTTTATCCGCTAGGTTTGCTATTTATCTGCGTGGGCTTTTTTATTGTATTTTATGACCTGGAGATGGGACAAGCTTATGGCCTATCTGATGTTAAGTGGTAACCATCGCCTTTATCAAAGAATTGCCTCGTAGTTCACGCACCTTAGATACGTGCCCTACAATCTAATTATTGCTGGAAATTTCACACAGCGCTATCTAGCCCCAAACTAAGCAGAGCTTGTACTGATAGAATACTAATATACTTTATTCTTTTGTAAGTACATACCTAAATATAGAAAAACATCCAGACCCAGACATTTTTTTACTGGTGATAGAGCTTTTGTGAACGGGCTCGAGGAAGTCGGCACCACCGCCTTACCTTTATCTGCCGCCAAATAGCAGTACTTGTGCTGCCGTGTTCCGGTTAGATGGTAATGGTATGTTCCTGTAATTACTGGCACATAGGAATAACAGCTAAGTCCTATAGTATGACAACGTATCCACATAGAGATCAAGACAACATAATACCTTGTTTTGAATTCTATGTGGATATCCATGGGCTGCAGTAGCCACTTAACATCTGGTGGACTGCATGCTCGTTTGCCATATAAGTTGTATAAAAAAAAGACGCGGAACAAATATCTGTAGATCATGCAAACATTTGTTTCACGGCGAGGATCGAACCCGCTACTATTCGGCTATTCGCCCACTGTGCCACGGAGGTCGTCACTTAAATCCATAATGTCATATTAATTATAACAGCGCCAAATAGTCATAATTAAACCATAAATATTTTATTTTCCGAACTCCTTGGTTGAACCTGAGCGTCTCCCACACAGTCTGACGCTGACGCGACCATGGAGAAGGCTACACCTCTATAAACCTTTTTACACGACTATTTACTAATCTATAGCACAATCCAAGCGTTTGAATAATTTTCAGTAATTTATGGCATGAAATTTTAATTTTCCCAAAAATAAATATTTTATGTCCTCATGCATGATCGATCACTATCACTACATAGTATAAAATAAAGTCGCTTCCCGCTGTCTGTCCCTGTGATCCCTATGTCCCTTAGATCTTTAAAACTACGCAACGGATTTTGATGCGGTTTTTTGTAATAGATAGTGTAATTCAAGAGGAAGGTTTATATGTATAATACATGCAGATTATAGTAGAGAAACACTGATAACTTTAGAGGTTTCTAATGTGATGTCGTAAATAAACACATTTTTTGCGCTTACATTGCAAACGCTGGCTGAACCCTACAAGATAGATCAAAATAATGTACTACAGTATTGTACACCTTAAAAGGATCTATAAAAAAGTCCGTAATAGTATACAGTGTTTTTTATAAAAAAGTCCGACATGCAAGAACAAAATTGTTCTGAAATACGAAATGGTTTTGAATTGCTCATGAGAGCATGGAGTTCATAAACTTCTTAATCGCTACAGTATTATAGTGTGACCATTAGTGCTGTGCACTCCCTGAGGTATGCGCGCGGCATGTGCGTCTGACATAGACAGTCCGATACAAATAACACTACATGCCGCCACGAGCGTTGACGGCGTACTGACAGAGCGCAGCAGCCGATTCTCCCCCCCCGTCTCGCCGCGCGCATACCTCAGGGAGTGTACAGCACTAATGGTCACACTATAATACTTCTTTAATGTGCAATTAGAATCTAATAAAATATTTGTAGAAGGAATTTTGTTTGTCCTGTTGTATGAGAATACTTTTTTATCAAATTTGATCAACTTCCGCTGTTCAGATTTTTTTCATCCGATACAATAAAATGATCCTTACATAGAACTGCATCGATCCGAATCATAATAAAAATTTACCAACTTGATTCATTTTAAGGCGCTACTCACACTTGACCAAAAAATTTTTAATGCCAAAATGTTTTTCTTCGAAAACGAGCTGATGTTTTAAAAGAAACTGCACCTGCATCTCCTCTGGTTATGGGTGCTGCCGTACTGTTACAGTTAAAAAAACACTGTATGTCTATCTCTTAGGGATAACCCACAATAAGCATTTTTTATCCTTTACTTTTAAAGTATTTAACTATTAAATTATTTTATTATATACTATTAATACTAACGTAACTAAAGTAATGGGTTATTTACGAAGCGATTTTAAGCATTATCCAATTAAGTACATACCTTAAATACATTGTGCATTTAATATACATATATAAAACATACGATTAATATATAAAGACATTCTGTAGTATATTTAGTGTCAGCATTGCACCCGTGCGAAGCCGGGGCGGGTCGCTAGTACACGATATTTCCTTATTGAGTTTCATCAAAATCGGTCCAGCCGTTTAGTCGTGAAAACGTAACAAACAGACAGACGGACAGTGTTACTTTCGAATTTATAAATTAAAAGAATTGAATAAGACTGCGAATCATAGCAATGAATAGAACGTTTGAAATTCTTCATTGTTTGTGGCGGGAGTCTGATAAGATTCGTGTTCGATTTTTAAATGTTGTAGAAAAGGATGAATACTTAATCAAGAAGTGTTAGTGACTTCGAAGACAATAATGTTCTGGAAGTCTATTTTAAAATGATCTATTTTTGTGAGATCATTGACTCCTTTGTAGACTATCTAGCGAATATCGGTCAGCGTTTCATTGATTAATTTATTTTTTATTTTTAACTTTTATAGTGATTGCTATATTCTGCTGAATTTAGAATTGTCATTTACACTTTTTGGTAGAATGAAACTTGTGCGTATTGGATTATATCGGTACATTTTAACCCTCTACGTGAGAGATGATAAATTTAATAGACATTTTTTTTTTTAAACATTTAATGAAAAATATTGTCTTTTGTTTTTATTTTAAGTACTAAATATATTTCAATGTTCAAAATAAATGTTATTAATAATAATTTTATTAATAATGTTGGTGTTCTAACAAATAAAATATGTTTATAATCTTTAAATATTTTTGTGCGTTGATAAAATTTATCAATTTTGGTTGAATTTTTTAAGTGTTTCATCCTCGGTTATTATGACCGATTAGCTTCGTCGCCGACTTATAACTGAGTCGAGTCAATAGGCCAGTGGTAGAACAACTTAAAATTATGGTTGGTACCTTCACGCGGGCCGGCTTATGCCAAACCTATTGCGCTTACAAAATTCAGTTACCAACGGTGTTGCAGATCGCACGCGCGCGTCACTCGCGCCAAAAACTTTCAAATTCGGAAGCTTGGTTTTTTTCACACGTTCCTTTACGTTCGGATACTGTCGTTGTGATTGAAAACTTTTTGTGAGTTTGGACTTTGTGAACTTTTGGATTGTTCTAATGCATTGTGTTGGATGTAAGTATTTGAGATTATTGTTCGTCCGTCATAATTTAAACTGTCACTATCTCTATTAAAAATGTGATCATAATCCTCATTCATGCTCATTTTCAAATTAGTTAGTAAGTCATTTTTGGAGATTTTTTTATGTGCAGTAAATAAATTCAAGCGTGCTTACCAAAGGGCATAAAGGGTCATCGTAAAAATACAAAGTTGCAATTAATAAAAAAAACCTTATTTTATTCTTAAATGCCTGTATAATAATTACCCGTATAGGTACCAATTATCTATCACGAAACTTTGCAATTTATCAAGGTCTTTAGTTGCATGAGATCTCGTATTGCATACGGTGTGAGCGAGAAAATAGATAAACGACCTTGCGTTAGAGCGAGACGCAAAAAGTTAGGAAACTCTTGGGAAATATAATTTTTCTCTTTCGGTGGCTGAAGGGCGCTTTTTACCGATATTTGTTTTGGGAGATAATTTTATTATTTGTTTTGTTTTGTTTTTTATTTGCGCTACAATCTAGGTCGATGTTAAAGAGATTAGGAATTTTATGGCTTTGTAAGTCTGTATAAACATATTTTCAGTTACTTGTTTTTTTTTTATAAATTATCTCTAGTCAAAATACACAAATCACAACTAAGTAGGTACCGACTTAAAATGTAAAAAAAATCGCTAGATATCTATTAACTCAACGCGACGGACGTTGCCAATTTTTTTAAATGGGTCTATCCCTTTTGCCTTTGCTCGGTCCAAGAACCTTCAAGTAACTAAGCGTTGTTAAGCCTACTCATTCAAATTATTCTCATATGCCTACATCTAAACACACAGCCTAGGTTTTAGCTTTTGCGTGACGCAAGGACACAGTCAGATCCCCGCTTGCAATTAATAATCATAATTGTTGATTTTTTGTTAAATACAAAGAAGTATGAATGGTCAGTCAATTTACAAGCAAAATGTGCATACTTGACGATTACAACTATCATTAAAATTGCATTGTGTATCCGAACAACAATGTTTGATTTTTGTGCGATAGAATTTATAGATGATTTAAACTTCGAATTTCGAAACACGATTTCATAAACGGTTTATTTGAGTTAACCCTTTAAAGACCGGTTTAAAAGTATTTTTTATAAAAAATAAATACATTAATACTTCTAAATATGTTTATATTTAAAAACGAAACATTAATGATCGTAAAAAAGAAAGTTTATCTCCTTAAATGTAAAAGGATAATGCTTTAAACAGCATTAAAGAAAAAGTGTATCTTATGCGTGCCTTTCATTTATAACTTTCTAAATCTGAACACTTTCTTAGACAAAAAATTTTACAGAGCCTTTATGCAAATACTTTTAGGCACAGCCAACTATAATTTTATCATATATTTTTTGTTACGTTGGTCTTCATCATCAGTAGCTTAGTTAGAAGTTTTATACTACCTACTGTTGTATATATAAAAGTATTTACAGCGATGAAGCATTTTTCTGGGAATACTTATATAAGAATACATTTTGCTATATTTATTCATTCTTTAAAATTGGTTTAGCTTTTTCTGCAAACGTGATGGTTAGTAAATAGTTCATTAGAAACTCTACTTATCAATTAAATATAAACATTACTATGTAACTAATAAACTAATTTCTTGACGAAGTGCAAACATCAAATTAGACATTCCTAAAAAACAAATAAAGTCTAGATTTCCAAAATTAAGGTCTAAATTTTGATAAAAACTTACATCCGCCTTTTGCTTTTAGCATATATCTTATAATAGGTAATAATAATTATGGCATCGATCAAGCGGCTCTCTCGCCAACTTTCACGCGAGATTTTGGCAGTCAAACTTTCACTTGCCGGCAGAGGGTTAAGTTTGAAGCGGAAGAGATTGATTTTGGAATGTTCGTTTTACAAAAGTTTTTTTTTAATTTATTCGTTGTTTCTTTACCAAAAATCTTATTTTCTGCGTCTTATGTCTGAAGGTCGGTTGGTGTGGTCTTAAGGTGATATTTGAGAGTTTATCGTTTAATATCTTAATTTTTTTTAGTCTGGGTATTTAACAGTATTTCACTTTTCTTTCTCCTTTTTGAACAAGGAGGCACTTTTCAGTAATTTTTCTTAAACCGTTCATAGATATTTGTATAAATAATAATTAAAGGGCATTAGAATGATTTGTTCAGTTTCGTACGAATGCAGGAATAATATAAAATTTTAATGAGATGCACCTATCTATACTATTTCCTCAATCGTGGCATCTCCATATGTTTGCTTCACTTAACTGTTAAATCTTTTGCTTGACCACGTACAATCTAAGTTCAATCTGCCACCGCATTTTTAACTCTATAGCCAAGCTGTAAAGAGTTTTTAACCACTTGTAAAATATTATTCTACCGCTACCGCTTCAGCTTATGCCTTAGGAACAAACCTCCAAAAGCAGCTTTCATTTGTGTGCGTGACAGCGAGCGAATGTGTGCGACGTAACGTAATCTTGCGTAATGCTGTCGCCAGCGCACCGCACGCATTCGATATTTGAATTTTGATTAATATTTTCGGAGAATGCCGGTTCGGAGTGTACGGTTTTCGGATGCAGATGCTTTACTAATTTTACTGACATTTCGAATTTTCCTTATGTTTAATTAAAGCATTTTAATGGTTGAAGAAATTTTGTAACAACAGTTTGCGTTGAAATAACTAAAATAACTTCTGTGGTACTTGTTCAAGTTGTACACTTAAATCAAGATTCTACCGTTATGTACACGTGTTCGATACCAAAAAAAATTACGGCACTCGTCACTTTTAAATAGCTGTGGGAACTTTATTTTCAAGGATTACTTTATTTACTCAATTAAATTTTATTGAAGATGACTTAGAAACGTCTTGACTACGAACTTAATGTTTCTCACAACTTTTCATCGTAGAAAAAGCTTTCACGCCTAGTCGTGTCCCAGATAGTTTCTATAACGGCAAAAGAAATAGGTCAGGCGTTAAACCACGTGATAGTATCTATTATATACTCTGACAATCACAATGAAATTTTAATCATATTCCGAAATATCCATTTAATGTCCAATGTTCAATCATGTCGAAAGAAAACCGCAGCCAATTGAATGCAACGGCAAACACAGTTCTAAACGAGTCGATACCGCGTTACAACACTTGGTCGTTTAACAAAGAGCTTGCACGACAAAACACCTACAGGGGACTTCAAAGTAGATGACATAATAGTGACGTCCCTACATCTATAGTTCGCCACGCTAGTGCACATAGCACGATGAAAAGCAGTGTTTTAGGATACACCACCACGCGGGATCGATTGCGAGCATGCGCACATCGAGCCTCCATTTCCGCCCCCACCTTTCCAGCAACTGAAGCTGAAACCCACACCATTGCAACTGCATTCAGTGCATGCGAGACCGCTATTTGAAAACACCAAAAAACAACGCATTTAAAAAAAGGAATATCGATTAACCGGTTTTTTTCCGAAATGAACGCGTGTGTGGTGCCTGAAACTGTGTTCTGACGGGCCGACAAGTGGACGAGAACAATCAGCGATTGCACGAACTATGAAGAGAAAAAAACGTTTTTACGGAACGTTAATTCACATACAACACCACTTAATTACAAATAATTTAGTAAAATAGCACCGTGACAATATTTAAAACAGTTTCTCCGAGAGTTATCACAGTTTATTAAATAACATTTATATTATACACGTATATAACCACAATAATAGAAATAAAACCAATAATCACAAATAAATTAGCGTTTATCACGTTTATTATAATTATAAATCCCAAGCAAATAAACCCAAACCTTACGAACGAAATTTTAGACTGATATTTAAATCCGAATATATTATAGTAGCATAATATAATAAAAAGATAAATACAAAATATAGCGTATTTACATTAGTTGAGAATTTGAGAAAGTTTATATAGCAAATAATATTTATAAATTGCAATATTACTTATAATAAAAAAATACAAATTATAAACCGGGGATCAGTGATGTAGCCTTAAGAATTTTTTTATGACGGATGAACAATTGACTTAGAAATTTCAGTGTACAAAAATGGACTAGAGTGTTCGTGTTTGAGTGTTATGGATACATTTGTGTGATATTTGGTCCCTGGAGGGCCCAAAATGCTAAACATGTTTGATATGTGGAACTCAGTGAGCACAAAACTGGAGGCCCAAAGCAATGTTCAGCAGAGCCAACAGCCTCACACTTCAGGTGGGAGCATTAAAGGTAATTTCCAATTAATAACCGGCTAATATGTGTATTTGGGGCAAATTGGAAGCAGGTTTTTTAATAATAAAATATATATTTTGTTAGTAAAACCTTTTCTTCTTTATTTCGAATTAAATTGCACCACAAAAGCTTTCTTTAGATGTGCAGATATCACCAACATTTTTGTACACCCCTTATTTTCCAAGTAAAAAGCCCCTTAGTAGTTTTCTTTATTAAAACAGTTCAATGATTTCACGATTCAAGGTTAAGAATTTAGGTTAAGAAATTTAAAACTGTCAGTCTGATATTACTTTCTTTTAAAACCAACCACGTGGTTTCAAATAAAAATACCTTCTTACTTACTATTGTATCCAATATCCTTCTAGCACACCCAGTCATTTTCATTTACGCGTCCTAAGAATAAAATTTACTCATAAACAATTTGCTTCAAATATGCTATGCTTGCCTCTTTTAAAAACGTTAAAGAACAATTAGGTCGCTGTGTAGTTAACAGCTTTAATTAACACGGGTTGCATACGGTTGCAATTAAACTTTTATTTAGATTTTCATCTATTAATTTGGCAAGAACCTCCCCTACTATTGGGTTTACGATTTTACAGGAAAGAATCAAATTACACGTTTATAAATGATATGTGTCATTTTTAATTAATTTTCTTCTACTTACTCATAATACATTGAAAACCCTGTTATTTTTCTTAATTTATTCTAAAGATTAGTCAATTAAAAATCAATTCGCACAACGAGAAAGTTCACAAGTGATGATACGCGTTAAAAATCGCAAATTTTCGAATAATCGATTCCCAAAATGGCGTGAGCAAAACTATAAAATCTTTTAGATGTAGAAAGTCAAAAGTATTTTTCCGGTGTATTAATATATGCATAATTGCTTCTCATTCCGTTATGTAACAGAAAGTTGGGTAAGAAAGTGGCCAATTATAATTCGGTGTCTGTTCTCGTCATTTTGGCCGTCTGAGGTCTGAGAATAATGATATAAAGAATTATTTCAAGAATACCTGGGTACTTTTTTCCTTGTAATTAATAAATAAAAAGTTTTTTATGTAATTATAAAAAAATAATTCATAAATATATATGTATATACCTACCTAAGAAATAAGCAACAAACTAATTGATTTAAAATACTCGAGAATCTATGTCTATAATATGATAAGGTAATGTACAATTACGTATAATAACCAAAAATATAAAGCTTTTGCACCTGCACGAATCTGCACGACAAAGCAAAGGTTAAAAATAAAAACTTTTTAAACATCGCAAACCGGTGATAACCGAAACTTTTTAATTGACATTTCGAACGCACTTTCACAGGCCCACAGATTCTGCCTCCTTTATTACACAGAATTAAAAGGACATTCGAATTTCGAGCACTCGAATTTCGAATTGAACAAGTCTGTGTCACTTTGAATCGGCCATTGGCTTTCAATCAATAAGACTTAAAAATCATTTCTGTAGTCTCTTGACATGGACGCTATAGTGTCTATAGAGCCCATGCGCTATAGTATATATACGAGTATGAAAAACTTGTCGGTTCCGGTAACCGGCGCCGACGTTGTTAACACGAACCGGGCCTTCGTTGCGTATCTGGTACGGGGGGTGCTTCAGTGGCGTATACGATAATTAAAATATATTGTTCCTATTAAACAATGGTGTGGATGTGAGATTGCAATGGATTCCCTCTCACGTTGGCATTGTATGTAACGAGCTGGCCGATAACTTGGCGAAACAGGCTATCATAGAAGGTTCAGAAACATTTGTTATCCCTGAACATACAGAAGTGTTGTTAAAATATACATATACATATGTGAAAAATAGAAAAAAAACATTATATGGTTGCATCAGAATCAAAAGGAATTTGGTATAAAGTAGTACAATGTGAACCCTCCACGTATACCTTGGTTTGTAAATAGTAAACTTAGAAGAAATTTTGTAATGGCTCACAGGCTGCACTCGGGACATATTCCTCTTGCTATGTTTAAACATCTTATGAAACTATCCGACTCCCCCAATTGTTCTACATGCGGAGTTACAGAAGATGTTCATCATCTTCTCGTGGAATATGTTCGGAGACAACCTTTGGGAGTCCATATGCAGACTCAATATAATGTAAATTTGAAAAAAAGAAAGAGAAAACATTTATTTGTGACGGTACAAAACACACACAGCACACAAGTAAGATACACACAATAGAACAAATTCATACACACAAAAACCGCAATACCCAACAAATGCGTGTCTCACAATTACCTATATATAAATGACCGACATCACAAAAAGGCGTCCAGCTCAGCATTTGTTGTACTTTTGGCACAACGCTGATCTTCCGTTGGAACCATTTAAAAATGAAGATATCACGGAGTCGCCGCACAGCACCACAATTAAAAAAAATATGAATATATAGATAAATATATTTCACCACACTAAGAAAAAACTACTTTATAAAATGGTGTATGAAATAATTAAGTCTAGTTGTTAAGGATTTCATTGTTAGAATTAACAGGGCTGACATACACGCAAACGACTCAAAGTCCTTATTAAAATAAATGAAAAAAAAACGAACCGGTGTGAAAATTCTGATACATTAATACTATTATTTGTTCTGTGAAAGCACCGCTAATTCTGGTTTCTTTTTAACATACGTTGTGTAACGTAATATCGAATCGAAAACTCGTTTTGAGCTGAATTATAAATTAACCGTTTCGTGCGAAAAGGAACTTGTTTGAAAAAAGCGAGCCGCCATTTTGCAATTTTGTCCATCAAAATAGTTATAGTTTGAATAGTGCGTTTGATCGCGTTAGTAGCACCGTGTCGAAGCACATGTGCCAGCTAGGGCTATGCGATACATAAACCTGCAGATTCTGCAATGTTAGGCGAGTGTGATCCACTAATGAGGTAGCGTTCATCTGGGCAAACACATCCTCAGCCCCGAGCTAGCAGTTATCACTAAGAATATCCTTCAGATTCTAACAGCTGTAGGGCTTAGTAGGAACTATGAACGCCTCCATGAACTAGGGGCGTTTTATACACAAGTGGCGATCACAGTCCTCAATGGCCGTAGAAAAAAAGCCGTAAAAGCTAAAAAAAAAATATCGGGTCAGTTTAGTACTCCTAAAAAACCTTAAGAGGTTTTCCAAGGTGTTGTAGTCCTCATAACATAAAATACAACATTTAATATTTTTAATGAAACTGTCAAAAACAGTGAAAGAGGACTAGCTACCCTCAACACAGATTTTTATAGACTGGGAGCTAATATGCTTAGGTGCGTATTAAAATTTTGTATCGATAAACTCTTCGTTCTTAGATCTTCGTGCTTCATCTTAGACCACATCATCGCTTACCATCAGGTGAGATTGTGGTCGAACGAACATCTATACAATTTAAAAAAAAACTCTAGAAATTATATGCGACTAGAATCTTCGTTTGGCTAAGTACATATAGCTTAGCTTGAATAGAATAGAAACCGCTTTATTGTATTATAAAATTAACAAATCACATTTAAAACAAATAACTATACGCGATAGTACAATTGTCGGTCTTGTCGCTGAAAGCGATCTCTTCCAGACAACCTTTGGATTTAATTTCAGAGCTTATTGTAAGTTGCTTTGTGTGCATTTTTATGGTTCTATTTATATTTGTTTTTAAATTTAAATATAGATCATATAATAACTCTTAGTACAGAGTACGTATCTGCAAAGGCCTCCAGCTCTCTTCAATGAAGATCTGTCAGTAGCAGCTCTCTCCAATAGGGACGGCAGTCAATTTTATTTCATCCTCCCATCTATTGGTTCGCCTTTCTTTTGATCTTTTTCCATCTTTTAGGTACCAATTTGTTACTATTTCCCGTTCAGCGCCATTTTTGTTGGTCTGGTGTCTTTTGCGTTATAAACTAGACCAAAGAATACCTATTAGTTTATCTACTAATGACTGATGTTGGTCTTGGTTCGTAGCTTGATCATTAAATGCCTAGATGGTACGCAAAGTAGTACAATATACTTATATGAAAAACATAGGAAATATAATATATAGAAATATCGATAGTAATTAAAACTATGAAAAAGGTTTTTGTAATATCTCAGAATAAGTAACCAGCATAAAACCGGCCAAGTGTAAGTCGGACTCGCGCACGAAGGGTTCCGTATCTATAAAACCGGAGCCCACCATTAATATTAATTTTATGTTATTTTAATAATTTATTTTTAAAGTAAATAATATAACTAAATATTCTGTGAATATTTCAAGCGTCTACCTGTTCCCGTTATCAATATCGAGCAAAAACAAGCAAAAATATCACGTTTGTTGTATGGGAGCCCCTTAAATATTTCTTTTATTCTGTTTTTAGTATTTGTTGTTATAGCGGCAACAGAAATACATCATCTGTGAAAATTTCAACTGTCTATCACGGTTCATGAGATACACAGCCTGGTGAAAAACGGACAGACAGGCAGCGGAGTCTTTAAGATTTTAAAACACAAGACAGCTTTCACATGACCATATTGTATTTAGAGAACCAATTTAAATGAAAGTTGTGATAAAAATCTATTCATTAATTTCCCTACAAATTTCTCAGTGTAAATACCCTGTTTAAACAAAACAGTACAGAATGAAGTATTTAGCTGATCATTAACAGTCACGTCCGGTCGACGTAATTCGACACTTCTGCAAAATCAGTAATTGTCGATGTTTATTTGATAAATTCAGAATAATATTGATACACGCAGCTTATTTCTTAGACGTACTCACTTTACCTACCTTTTAAGAGTGGTAGAGTTACTTGTGAAAGGGCTCGCCCGGGAAATTACTGCAACCATACCTATTTCAGCCGCCAAGCAGCAAAGTCAAAATCTTTTATTAATTAAAATCAGAAGGATCACTTTGAAACGTCAATTTTACTGCCTGTTCCTTCGCTACCGAGCCGGTAAAGAAAGGCAAGAAACAAGGCTGGTTGTTTTTTTAATGATCCTTTTAGAATACATAACAATACAGGAAATAAATTACGTCTAAATTGTAACATTTTGAATGCGTTGGAGCAATTCAATCCCAAGCTTCTCTATCATCCAAATAATCCGATATTTAATAGTAGGATTTTTTTATAAAGATTTTGTTTAATTACATTTTTAAATTTGTTAATTGTTAATTTTTGTACATCACTTGGGAGTTTGTTATAAAAGCGAACACCTTGCCCTTTAAACGATTTACTAACTTTATGGAGTCTAGAAGTGGCAACAGCGAGTTTATCTTTATTTCTAGTATTAAAATTATGATTATCGCTATTTTTCAAGCATTGCTGTATTCCTTTTTGAAGGGTTCCCGGTGAAATTACAGGCACATGAGGTTTTACACTCGTATGCCTCAAGTTGATGGACGCAGTTTCAAACAGGCGTGAGACGTGACCTACGAAGCAATGCTTTGCTACAAGCGATGGTTACAACTTAACATCAAGTGTGCCGTAGGCTTGTTTTATCTACAGGTGGTATAAAAGATTACCTCATACATTCAATCAACAAATCTTCCAGCTATGCTTAGTTTGAGGCTGGATAGCGCTGTGTGAAATGTCCAGCAATATTTAAAAAACTCCAGAGCACGTGTAACACACGTGCCCTCAACGATGCTTGCCACTTGATCAGAGTTGCATAGTAAATAGTCCAGCATTATTCAAACACCAGAATGAATGAACGAATGAATGAAAATTCTTTATTATACCTTACAAGCTAGACACAACATTTACAAAAATAACAAGAAAACAAATAAATGTAAGCATAATGGGCGGTCTTATCGCTTAACAAACCGAGCTCTTCCAGACAACCTTTGGATGGAGAGGATCATTGCTTAATGGAAGATTGGCCGAGGTGTAAAAAGAATAAACTTAATAATAGAGGCGTTTTATTAACCATGTTGAAATAATGGCGTAGTTTCTGTCTTTGTCTATCTGCCTCAGTGACCACTGCAAGCGAATTATATGATTCATCTGCAGTTTTGTAGGCAGATCATATTGTGTTTTAATCTATAGTACCTAACTATTATTATAAAAAAAACAGGCCAAGTGCGAGTCAGACTCGCGCACGAAGGGTTACCATTATCTATAAAAACAGCAAAAAAAACACGTTTGTTGTATGGGAAATATTTGTTAAACATACAAATATTTGTTTTATTTTAATTTAATATTTTTTATTTTTACAGTGAATATATAACTAAATATTATGTGTATATTTCAAGCGTCTACCTGTTGCCGTTATCAATATCGGGCAAAAACGAGAAAAAAAATTACGTTTGTTGTATGGGAGCCCCCCTCAAATATTTATTTTATTCTGTTTTTAGTGTTTGTTGTTATAGCGGCAACAAAAATACATCATCTGTGATAACTTCAACTGTCTTACTATCACGGTTCATGAGATACAGCCTGGTGACAGACGGACAGACAGCGGAGTCTTAGTAATATGGTCCCGTTTTACCCTTTGGGTAAGGAACCCTAAATATTACAACATTTTCATATTGCTTTCGTACTATTCCATAACACTATTAGCAAGCAGGTTACGTTATAATGAAATATAAAAGTTTTGATATAATCATTTAACATTTAATTTATCAAAAAATACACAGTTTCTTAAAGTTACGTTCGGATTAGCATTTTTAAGAATATAAATGTATTCCATACATTATAAGTAAGTTCCAATTTGCCCCATGAATAGCTGCCCAATCCTTTTCCATGGACAACTTCATCATCCGCAGCCCATAAGTACCCACTGCTGGGTGTAGGCCTCCCTTCCCGGTCCTGTACTGCGCATCCAGGAGTTGCCCGCGACTTTCTTTATGTCGTCGACCCACCGCGCCGACGGACGTCCTGGACTTCTTAGGTCTGTTCTTGGCAACCATTCGGTCAAAGATTTACTCCACCTGCCATCACCTCGTCTAGCCAAGTGTCCTGCCCAGTTCCACTTGAGTTCCACCACCCTTGTTCCGACGTCTTGGACTTTCGTCTGGCGTCGGATTTCGGTATTAGGAACTCTATCCAGCATGTTGATGCGTTCCATGGCTCTCTGTGTGACTCGTACTCTCTATACAGTTTCCTTAGTGAGCAAACAACTTAAAACATAGACAAATTACTAGCTACATACTGTCATCTGTCTTACATAAGTCAGCTAATACCTGCCTAATACATTCCAACGCGCCCTCAAATTATAACGATTTAGAAAGGCTAAGCATGGTACCATTATTCTACCACACTGACCACTTGACATAATTATTAACGTTCAATCAGGATCATTGTTACCAACTGTAATTCGGCTAGATCTAGCGAAATTTCGTGTACTTTGACGACTGAAGGTCGTTAATAAAATGCGTATTAAAAATTAAACTAGTCGTTTAACTGATCGAGTATGATGCTACGTTCAGTATGGTCGTGGGTGCCCGTTAGTGGCGTTGTTAACTTCTACGCTTTGAAGGGCACAATAAGTTGTTAGTTCCGTTCATTATGTCATATCAGAAGTGGCCTATGACCTCTGAAGTCGATGGTAGGGTGTAATAATACTTGATGGAGCCAAATGGGCAAGCATACTTTTGACCACAAGTATCTACTTTAAAACTTTACTTTAAAAACGTAATTAAACAAAATCTTTATAAAAAAACCTACTATAACATATCGGATTATTTAGGTGATAGAAAAGTTTGGGATTGAAATTGCTCCAACTCGTTCAAAAATGTTACTACTTAGACGTAATTTATATTTTTTATTGTATGTATTCTAAACTGCGACTGGGCAGGACACGTTTGTCGTATGCCAGAGCAACTATGGGCGAAAGCCACTACAGAATGTGTTCCAAACGGGCGGCGGCCTCGTGGTAGATCCGGGCGGAGATAGAGGGATGAACTGGATGCATTATATTGCATGCCTACGGGCTGATAATAAATAAAATAAAATAATGTAGGTATTCTAAAACGATCATTAAAAAGAACCACTAGCCTTGTTTCTTGCCTTTCTTTTCTGGCTTGGTCGCGAAGGAACAGGCAGTAAAATTGACGTTTCAAAGTGATCCTTGTGATTTTAATGAATAAATTTTATTTTTAAATTACCTCTATACTTTGGTAACATATTAACAAATTAGTTTTACAAATTAAGAAAAAAACTTCGGTGTGCTGTTTCTTTGATTTTTCTGGCGATGCTGCACCAATTTCCACCAATCTTACTAAAAATCCATCCTTCAGACAGACACATATGGACAAAGGCGTCTATTAGGTAATACGGCTCAAACTAACAACACTTCTATTGGCGACACTCGGAGGTTACAAAAAAAAATATTCGAAATTTTTAGATGAATCTAGCCAGGTATATATTATCAAACCTCAGCTGGCAATACCTACCAGGATAGCGCACATGTGACATACCATGTTAGAAGCAAAGTGCGCTGAGAAAAAGTTGCCTGGCCAAGACCCATATAGCACAGCGCGTGCTCGAACCGTCTTGGTACTTGGGGAACCTTCGGAGGTTTAATGACATCGGCCGCCATCTTGGTTTTCCGCACGCTAGGTGCGGCTGTCATTTTTATTGTGATTTTCATAATTGAGGTAATATGGTATTAAAATTGCTTAGTTGAAATGATGTGGGTATGTTTTCTTGAGTTAATTATAAGCTCATGAATAAGCCCTAAAAAATCGGACTCACGAGACTTGAGTCCTCATTTTCAAAAATAATTCTTGTCTATTATATGAAAAACACATTAAACCTTATCACATTCTATTTTTTTTCTCGTTGTAAGATAGATATTATGTTAGTAATTCTCACGGTTACAAAGTATCTCTTAGTAAAGTAACAGCATAAACATGTTATAAATAAATATATAAATAATTATTTCTGGACATTTCACACAGCGCTATCTAGCCCCAAACTAAGCAGAGCTTGTACTATGGGAACCAGATAACTGATAAAATACTTATATACTTTTTTTTTTGTAAATATGTACATACATAAAATATATAGAGAAACAACCAGATCCGGAACAAATATCTGTAGATCATGCAAACATTTGTTCTGCAGTGGGAATCGAACCCGCTACCTCCAGCGCCGCATTCAAATTCCATAACCATCATCATCATCATCGTATGAGCTAAAGGTCCCATGCCGATCATAGACCCTCACCCGAGAATTTCCAGAGCCATCGATCTTGTTTAGCACCCGGCGGCTCCCAGCAACCTTTATTAGGTCGTCTTGCCATCTAGTGGCGTGGCTTCTACGCTACGCTTTCCAGTGCGTGATCTCAACTCAAGAACCTTTCTGCCTCATTACTTCGAGTTCTTCCCCGTTCACTGCCATTTCAAACAACTACTAAGTATCTGTACCAAAATAATAGCATAAACAATGTTCCCAGATTAAAATTTTAAAAACCAAAGTGTATTTGCGAAAATAGCAAGTATCAAACCCCACCGGTCGCGGTCAACGGTTTATGTATGCGCATGCGTGGAACACGCGCAGGTACTGCTACTAGCACTGATATGATAATACTAGTGTCTAACCCACACAGTCTTAGCGACCGTGTGTTGCTGGGTGAATGCGTTTAGGTGTCGAGCTTAGAATAAAAAAACGAAAGTGCTTTAGACCACACGACTGAAGTAAAACTTCTTTTTCAATATATTAATTTATAAAACTGTTCAAGAACGAAATGAAATTACGAAAAATAATCAAACGAACTACTGACTGAGATATATATATTTCATGCACTGGCTATGAGAGGAGGAGAGAAAGAAAATGTGCGCGCGCACCTCTCTCTTGCTCCTACAGTAATATACGAAACGTAACTCTCTCTCTTTTTCTATCTTCACTAACTTATATCTCCCTCTCAACTTCCATTCGCACTTTAAGTAACGCATTCACCAGCTTACTCTCCAAGTCAAGCGTGCGTACCTAAAAAACTTTTACTTCGAAAATTACAATAGACAACATAGAATGCTTCAGTCTTTGCTTTGAACTTTTGAGTGAAAACAATGTTCATTCATAGCCATTTTTTATTAATTATTGCACAAAAAAAATACAGAAAAGAGGACATGTACAAAAACGACCATAAGCATGAAAATCCTCCTATAAACGGCTGGACCGATTTGGATGAAATTTCATGTGTATATTTCAATGGGTTCCAGGATGGTGAAAACATAAAGACCAGGTAGGTAGCTCTGTTGTCGAGATCCAGAAAATCGCAGACGAAGTTGCGTGCATACAACTAGTTATTACCCGTGCGCGATAAGTTGGGACCTGAGCGCGGTGACGTCATATTGGCGTGTTTGTACCGCCCCCAAAAAAGCGAACATAACAAGGAGCCGCCCGCGGCTTCGTCTTTGTTTTTTTTTAACCTAATTTATTATGTTACTCAGGGAGGACGCTGGTTTTTATCTAATCTTTTTTACACTATTTGAATAAAATAAAAATACAATGTTTAAGTTTATACATTTATTTTATCTATTATTTACATTATCTCATCTTCTCTACTTAGTGGATTTATGCCTTCTAGAGGTTGTTCTTCGTCCTCAGTCTCACTATAATCACTTGACGAAGAGGTATCCGATAAATTTACAACATTTACTATAACAACAAAACAATGACACAAACTATAACAACAAAAACTACAACAACAAAACAATAACACAAACGAAAACTAAAAGAATTCCAGAACGCGTCGTTACGTGACGTAGGCCAGTACGAGACTAAAAACCCTAGTAAAAAATAGTGATGCGAACGGTACAATACGGGCGCCATCGGGGAAGTGCAGGGGAAGCGGTCGGGGAGTCGCATTCCTAGCAGGTCCCAAGTTATCGCGCACGAGTAATACAGATAAATTACAAACCAAAAAATTACATCACAATTAAAATTACAACGTAGATAACAAAACAAGTAATTAATTAAATCAATCGCTAGCTACTAGCGCGAGTCGCTTGCCTAATTCAAACGCACGCAGAATAAATGCGTGCATTCGAGTGTGAGTGACATCATCAAGGATAGAAGGGTCTAGAACTTAGGCACAGTAGGTCGATAGTTACTTATCCCGTACATTGAGCCTAGCACAGTAACTTTAGACAAGGATAGATAGATAGATAGATAATTCTATTATTGCACACCATTAAATATAAGCATATAACAGAAAGCACAATTCTAAATCATAGGTACAATGGGCGGCCTTATCGCTAAAAGCGATCTCTTCCAGGCAACCTTTGGACGGACAGGATCTATGTGAACAAATAAGGACGGCGGCGGCGTAAATCAGATAATACTTATACAACAAGTTTAAATCACAATTAAAAAACAACAAAAGAAAAAGAAGGACTTAGTCATGAGTCATTTTTCGGAACATATAAGATATTTGAATGAACGGGAAGAAACGTTTTCGACACTTCCTCCACAGTAGTCTACAACGCCGAGCACGATAACCATCATTTTCGCAACTATCTTCTGAAATTGTCTAGCTCTAGGTGTTGCGATGCTTAGACAACACTGTCTTCTCAAGTTGTCTCTTTCGCACTCTTCTCAATCGCGTGCTTGACGACAATTTTTGGTTAGATATTTAATTAATTGTATATACAACGTGCGTTGCTATAGACAGAGTATCCTTCTCTTGTCTAGGAAGAAAACTTTTTGAGCCTGCTCGGGGCAAAGACAATTTTGGAAGAATCGACGTAGAATGGAATAGAATAACGCTTTATCTGTGTACATCACACTCTTTAAAAATAATATAACTAGTGGTGGTTCGCCCCGTACTGAGATTTCGCGAGTCTCCGATTAAAACAGAAAAATGATATATGTAATCCTCGACTATCAAAATAGTTCCACGAAAAATTAACCAAATTACTTGACCTATAGTTTCATTCAAATTACAGGTAACGGGAGTTCATGTACTTTGGTTACAATTTTTGGGGTACAAATTGCAGATATTCTGAATTTCAGACTTTTGCCTATATTTGTGTCATTTAAGCTACACGCATACTAAATTACAGCACTGTGGGGTCACTGGTGTACCCTGTGAATTTTGTCAAAGTTTAGTTTTTATTATGGGTTTGGGAAATAGGCTACTTTTTAGCCGACTGCGCAGAAAGAGGGTAATGTTATTTTTGACAAACAACGCTTGTGAAGCCGCGGGCGGGTCAGCTAGAATCACATCTGGTGAGATTGTGGTAAAACGAAGATCTATCCAGTTAAAATAAAAAAAAACGAGTGTGCGAGACCACACGACTGAAGTAAAACTTCTTTTTCAGAATATTAATTTATAAAAAATGGTTAAATTACAAAATTGTCCACACGTCTGTAGGTAGATCAGACTATGTTAATTCTGGACAGACGCAACTCGCACTCGCACATTAACGTTTAAAAATATACGATCTCTAACTCTCTCTCTTTGTATCTTCACTAACTTATATCTCCCTCTCAACTTCCGTTCGCAGTTTTACGCAAAGCATTCACCAGCTTACTCCCCAAGTCAAGCGTGCGTAAAGAAAGTTTTACTTCGAAAATATTTTTACAGAACACTCGGTGCGCGTGAGACTCGCACTTGTCCGGTGTTTTTTATAAGATAAAACCTTCAAGGACTGACCCGGTTCTGCCTAATCAATAGAAAAGCCATTGTCACCTTGCCTTGCAGGGTGATTGCGAAAATGTAAAATCGACTGGGACATTACAAAAGAGCGACGGAAGGCTGAATTTCACTAAGTAATTGTTAAGAGCACAAAGATATTTTTATTTGTAGCAACACCGGATTTAGGTTGATGGTAACCCTATTATAAATGGACTAAAGAAGTATGTAGATGAAAATATATATCTTACTAGCTGATGTCCGCGACTTCGTACGTTACACTACTAAATGTGTAGGTAACCTAGAAATAAAGCAGAACTCGCTGTTGCAACTTGACACCCCATTTTTATCCCATGGGAACTGATTAATGGGATAAAAGTTAGCCTATATGGTAATCCAGGTAATAATCTACGTATATACCAAATTTCATCGAAATCGGTTCAGCCGTTACGGCGTGATTGAGTAACAAACAATTTATAATATTAGTGTAATTTACCGAAGATAATTATTTTTGTGAAAAAATTATAAATATTTTGTAATTCACATTACAAAATATACTATGTTAATATTTTTTTTTAAAAAAGGACCTTGTTTTTATATTAGGTTTTCACATAACCGCTTATTAAATGCAAGACAAGTGACATGTGACGCCAAAAAGGAAATAAAAAAGCAAGTGATGGTGTGTGTATTCTACTATGTCGTTCATTCTTCATTTAATTATCTATGACGCGACTTTAATTTGCCAGATCGTTCATTCTTACTTCTATTTTAATAAATTATGTTGCTTAGTCATTACTTTAGACTGAAATTCTAACCGAATAGCTCGTTAGCGTATTAGATATGATTCACTGAAGTCATTATACTATATTTGTTTACTTAATCTAAACCTTTTCATAGATACCCTTGTAGGGAAAATTAAACCTATCAAAAGGCTTGTCAATAATAAATATTACCTACATAATTTTTTTTCCAACTCCAAATGTACAAGAAACTTTTTAACAAAAATATTATACCAAACTACTGAAATGATTTTTGAAAATTTGAGGGTTGCCCTCGATCTTTTTGGCATCCCATGATCAGTTCCTGACTTGGTGCCAATCGGACCATCTGGGAAGTATACCGTTTTATACAAAAAAGAATTTCTCGAATCGGTCCAGGTGTTTTCGAGTAATCTGGAAAAATACATAAAAAAATAGATTCCGACGAATTGAAAGCCTCCTCCTTTTTTTGAAGTCTGTTACAAGTGGAGGTAGTTTTAAGGTGTGTGTCTCGTAATAAGAAAGGACGTGGCATCGTAGCTCTTACAAAACCGTTTAGTGTGTACAATAGAGAAACTGAAACTAGTCAAGAGGGTTATTAATATGTAGAGACACAAAATATGAAGTAGCCAATCCGAAATATAATCGCTTATCTTCACGAATTATACCTGTATTTACCTAAAAATAATATTCTGATTTTTTTTTATAATACTTTTTTTTTATTCTTAAACTTTTAAAAGGGCATTGAGTCGCGTACACGTGATTTTAGATAGGGATGGGGGGAGGGGGGTCTTTTATTAGTCTGAAACTTCACCACACCGGTAGAAATAGGGGGTTAAAAAGTTTCTAAAAAACATCGACCCAAAAGTAACAGCAAGATTAAAATTACTAATGTGACAACTGTCATAGAAGATGTACATTCGCCATTTTGCGCGCGCATTCATAGATAGATCGGCCTTGCGTGTGTTGTTCAACCGGTGACACACTTTTGAGTTGGCTTGACGCCGCCGCCGCGTCGCACAATCGAAAAACAACCCTATTTGTTTATCATTAAAGTGAAAATCGGCGAGCTTTGTTATCAGTTACAGTTTTAATTGAGACAACGCACCGCGTCCTATCGCGAAATTACGAAATTTGAATTTCGAATTTGGTGTTTTATGCTGGCTGGTAATAAATGATTTAAAATTGTTGGTAATGCAAAAAGTTTGTGTTCACTGTCTACTCGTTCCTTTCGCTTTCGTTTTTTCCTACTGTACTGAGAATGAAGAAATTATAGTAGGTACCTACCTATAGATGTTTACTCCAATAAAACCAAATAATACGAAAGTTTATTTATGTTATATTAGCTTCCGCCAGCGGCTTCGCATGCGTGGTTTGTCAACAAAAAGGAGCTTATGTTTTAATCCAGAGTTTAATCTACTATATACCAATTTTAATCAAAATCTGTCCAGCCGTTACGACGTGAATGAGTAACAAACATTCACACGTACATCCATGCAAACTTTCGCGTTTATAATATTCCAGATTATAATCTACGTTAGGTATATCTCCATGTCAAGCATATGGATGGATTCCTAAAGACGGAAAGCGACGCCGAGGAAGGCCTAAAAAGCGCTAGAGCGATGACTTGGACGTCTTCTGAAGACACTGGCAGGATCTGGCTCTAGACCGTGATAAGTGGAAGGAAGAGGGGGAAGCCTTTGCCCAGCAGTGGGACAGTACGGGCTAGAAAAAAATGACAATCCACGTATATACCACATTTCATCGAAATCGGTTCAGCTGTTACGTAGTGAAAGAGTAACAAACATCCACACATATATCCATAGAAACTTTCGCGTTTATACCTAATATTAGTGGGATTATGATATGACAGTCTTCGAAAATATCTGTGTTGGCTTTGAAAATTATATTCAGTGCGCTCTAAAATTGCGTTTCAAAACTGCAATCTAACGTCCACTGTACTCACGGCTACACATCAAGCTATACTACTCCAGTATACGCTGACCTCGCATTGTGTAGGCTTTTCATAGAATGAGAGGTCAGCTTATACTGGAAATAATCGCTTGATGTGTAGCCGTGTGTACATAGACCTCTTCATAGATCGTCTCTAGATCTCTAGATTTCCTAGCGATCTATCTTGTACGACCTGCACCCAAAGGCTGGGCACGTTGGCTTTCCATCTAGTAGGGGTTGTCTCTAGATCAGTCTGCGTCGAACATTTCACTCATTAAATCTAGTACGCACTAAATTAACACTAAACTCACCGCATTAAAATTCATTTTCGATTGCAGTCGATTCGCAATGACAGTACTGAGCTCATGCATAAGCCTCATTACGCAGGGCTCCAAGGCTGCACGCGAAGCTGCGAATTTGAAATTCGAACGAAAATGTTTGTTGTTTAACTGGTTCTTTGTAGGTCGTTTTTGTGATAACGTAAATTTGCGATATAAAAAAAATTGTTGTACAAGGAGCGTAAGCGATCAATTGCGCTCTAGATCTTTTAGCGTCTGAGCGAGACGAAAGCGAGCGAGGACGCTATTAAGTCGAGGGTTCTATTGATTTTAATGAATAAATACATTTTGATTTGACATACCATCAGGCGTGATCCTATAAATAATAGCTATTATTAATAATAATAATGTTAAGATGGATGTGTGGGGAACGTGAATGGATAAGATAAGGAATGAGTATATTAGAGGAAGTTTGAAAGTAGCGCCAGTGATAGAAAAGTTGAGGAGTAAGAGGCTAGTGGGCATGTCATGCGTAGGGAAGAAAATCATGTGACTAAAAGAGTGTTAGATATGCGTTTGGATGGATATAGAAGCCGAAGAAGAGATGGATGGACTGTGTGAAGAATGATATGGGTAGGAATGAAGTGACAACGGAGATGACGGCTGATAGAGAGATGAGGAGGAGGAATACCTACATGTTGTGCCGACCCCGCGTAATGTGGGGAAAAGGGCAGGAAGAAGAGAGCCAGAAGGACTATGTGAATGATTGTATGATTTTTTAAACTATATAGATCTTCGTTTGAACACAATCTCACCTGATGGTAAGCGATGATGTGGTCTAAGATGAAGCACGAAGATCTAGAAGAAACCTATTCAATATCTCCGGATTGTATACCTTAGCTGTGCGCATCAAGATCGTAGAACCATAACGGTGTGTGCGAATGGGTGGTATATCAACTAGGTACGGATGGTACTGGGCCGTGCGCCTGCTTGTCCTTTGATGTAAGGGAGATGGCGGAATCAGATCGTAAAGTTCCTGAGTACATTCTCCGAAATGTATTCTGTAAAATATCAATAGGCTTGCAACTTTACGGCGGTGTTCGGGTCTTAGTCTCTGCCACATATTGCTCACCTATAAGCCTAAAAGCCCTACGTTCTATCGAGTCTAAGGTAGCGAGCTGGTATTTGGCCGAACCATCCCAAAGCTGGCAGCAGTAGCAGTAAGTATGAATGAATGAATATGTATTTATTTCAAAGAAATGTTTACATAGTCCACTTATAGGTTTAAATAGTTCTATTTCTAGGATGTGTTGATGTAAACTATAATATATATGACAGTGAACGGCGTTTGTCTAACCATCAAGATGTCGAAGTGAGAATTCGTCATCGCTTTCCCTTGAACATGTGTTGTAATAAGGAAAAACGACGTACTGCTTGATTGTGTGTGCAAAAAGAAAGTTTAAATAAGATCCTTTGAGTTGCCTCGGTTCGTGTATTTTTGAAGTGTAAACTTCTTTAGGCGCGTTAGACATTTTTGAGATGGGAAAAAACCACTGTTGCCGTTACCGACACCTCTGTATATGAAGAGAAAACTTCTTTAGGCGCGTTAGGCTTTTTTTAGATTGCCCCTTACGGGCTAAACATTGCAAAAAGGGTTATCCGCTGTAAAAAGAGTTAGATCTAGCCTAAATAAGGCTTAACTCGCAGGAAAGACAAGGTATATGCAGAGCTGCCTAACTTACGTGTTCTAGCGAACGAATTCAACTATGACGTCCACTGCCGAACATAGGCCTCCCCCATAGACTTCCAGAGCGACCGACCTTGTGCGGCCTGTACCCAACGGCTCCCAGCCACCTTTATCAGGTCATTTTTCCATTTAGTAGGCTAGGAGCCCGTGCTGCGTTAAGCTTTAACGACTTCAACTTATTCTGAGGTAAAATTCAACACAACTGTGTAAATAAATGGTATAATTGAAATCCTCGACAGCCTATCCGAATCCGGAAGTGGTGGCTGCCTCAAATTCAGGTCACCACAGACAGCCTGAATATAAAACTGTATTGGAATACCTTGTTTCAATTTATACTTTTCAGTTGAAGTATTTCTTTTTAACCGCCGCAAAGAGCGTTTTCAGTTTGATGGCTATGTCTGTGCGTTTGTCTGTGGCAGCCTAGTTCCCAATCGGATGGGTCAATTTTGCCGCGGTTTTTTTAATTAGAAGCTAGTTTAACTGAAGTGATTCTTATCTAACTATGTCAGTTTAACGGGGTTTTTATGTAAATATTCTTTCTGTCAAATGAACATCTGTTTTCGAACGACGATCTTAGGGCAAAATTATTCTTTAACCTTACGATCTCTTTTGAGGTAAAGTGACACACAGATTGATAATATATATAGGTACTTCACAAGGCCTGCAGTCTGTGACCAATCAATCAGGACTAAGTCGCATTTAGGCATCATTTAGACTAACGTCGACATTTACAACATGTTTGCTAAAAACTACATTTTATAACTTTTAAAATACCCACGGATACATTTACGGATAACTTTTAAAATACTCACTACCCCTGTATACTGCCCGTCCTTACCTATGGTTCCCAAACGTGGTCTTTAACCGAGGCTCAAATATCTAAACTCAAGGTTTGCCAAAGAGCAATGAAACAAAATTTGATTAGCCCAATAGAGAGCAACTTCCACACCCCTCTCTGTTGCCTGGTACAAGACATTCCGTGTGCTGGTGGTTGGGCATAGAGGACATGAGAGGTGGGCCATTGTTTGTATGGTGGCTCCGCAGTGGCACTGGCTCCGGAATGAGTCGATGTAGCCCCACTTGCCTAAATTGTCTCGGCAGCGGCCAACTTGAGTGCGCAACCGGTTTAGGGACTTCCAAATTGGCCACTGCAGCTTGTAGCCGGAAGGAAGATGAAGGTTGCTGAGTGACGTCGTAGGCCGCACAAGATCCCCTGGAAATTAATGGAGACCTGTGCTCAGCAGTGGACATCCATTGGCTGATACTTTCCAGTCTCGAGAATCTGCCTCAACATCAGTTTTTCGAGCTATGCGTTCTGAGAACATTCATTCATTAATTTATTTGTTCATATAACAATTAACCAATTGTATTTGAAAGTAGACTAACTATACATTAAATAATCAAAATAATCTTAAACATTAAATACAAAAATAATAAATTAAACCAACACAATTCAAAATACAAACCTTAAATAAGAAACAACACTTATATTAAAAAGTCAGAGATGGTAAAAAAAAGTCATAACTTAATAAAATAGTTAAATCATTTTGAATTGCATTGTAACTTGAAATCATCCACCGAATAAAAACATCCTTCCAGCAAAAGCTTTTCATGTCAATGGGAACTGACTAATAATTCTCTAAAAGTGGTCAATCAATGCGATTTCTCACGTTATCTTACAGGCTTGCTATGTTTTATTCCGAGGTCAATAGCGCACGCGACGTAAACCGTGATTGCAGATTATAAAGTACTATTGTAATTACGCAGAAAAGACATTAAAATGATGTGCCGCTTGTCACTTGTCAGTCTTTCATTCAAGTTTTGAATCTTCTAGTCTTGCCACGCTCACCTCAACGCCATCGCTCCGCTGCACGCACGGCCACCTGACATTCGAACTCCCTGGCGTCTATTACCGCGGGAGCTCCTGTGCTCACAATCCTCTCCATAGCGTATACCACAAGAAGGCCAACTACAACAACTTTACACAAGGTAACGCCTGCGAGGCCAAACTGCAAGCCAGGATGGCACTCCGGACATTACCCCGTGACTCAAAGATAGTCGTCTCTGACGTTGAAGCCAGGGTTAAGCACGAAAGTCCGACCCTTACCCACACTTCCTAAACAAAAATAGTCGAAGTGTTGAAGACCCATGATGATGATTCTAGTCTTGCTCGCCCTTACGGCTGTTCTCCAAAATTAAAATATGATGTGAATACTGACGGCCGTTTTAGATTATACACTATATTTTAGATGTTACCTTCCTCGGATGGTTGGCAGCAAACAGCAATACGCTGAGACGGAGCCTGTTTGGCCCACACAGCACGGAAGACCATATTATCAGTTCTTACCTATGTATAAGTACTAAATTTTTATCTTTTGTTTTTCCTGTAATTCTGTACCTAAATAATTTTTCTTTTTATTATTATAATCTTTAGGTAAGTAGGTATGTTTTCAGTATTTAGTCTGTTCTGAATGGTCTGTCCTGTGTGTGTGTCAAATAAATGTATTTTCTTTCTTTATTTTTTTCTTAACTAAGTAAGTACTAAGTAATTAAGTACTCTTGTATAATTCTGAGGACATCAATGGCGTTAGACGTAGCTTATGTCGATTCCTGCGGGACAAATATGTATTACGGCGGGCAAATCGACTTTTGCCGGCAAGCAGCAATATGTTTGTCCACCTATGTTTGTGTACCTATGTCCCACCGTAGCGCCTAAACTACTCATCCGATTTTCATGAATTGAGGCTACATTTTTATCCAATTACGACAAAACCAAAAGAAAGGGTTACACTTTTAGCAGTATATGCATGTATGTTCCACCGTAGCACCTTAAATATCCATCCGATTTCGATGAATGATGTTTCGATGAATGAGCGATTCGTTATTATGGTCCAGGTGACATATAGTTCACATACATTCACTTGCAGCCTGGCAAACTGTTGTCAAGGTAGGTGTATGCGAAGATGTTTTCACATCAGACCATCTACCTATCTACGTAGAATATAGATTTATGTGCAGTCAGACCGAGGTTGGTGACACATGATATGCCTCCTAGTGCTATTCTATGGGGGGAGAGGAGTGACGATCAGATCAGTAAATATCATGACATCTGTAACAACATCTTTCGGAAGATGCACTTTCCTCAGGAGTTTGAAGAGTGTGCTCATGGGTCATGTACCTCGGTTGAACATAGGACAACTCTAGACAGGCTGTATAATGATATTGTAAGTACTATGGCAAATGCGGCAGTGCAGACGAAGCAGTGTGGGGGTGGCAGACCTAGGAAAAGTAAAAATCTTTGTGGCTGGAACAAACATGTACAAGCTGCACACGCGGAGGCCAGACTTAAATTCAAAACCTGGGTGTTCTGTAATAGACCCACATCAGGCAAAACCTATGAAGATATGTATGAATCTCGTAAAATCTTCAAAAGCCGCCTGAAGTGGTGTCAAACCAACCAGGACCAGCTAGTTATGGACAAAATAGCTAAAGAACGAGCGGCAAAAGATTTCAAAACTTTTTGGAAGTCCACTGGTAAGCTGAATACTAAGCCTGGCCTTCCCGTGAGCGTGGAAGGCAAAAGTGACCAGAGAGAGATTGCCCAGCTGTTTATGGAACACTTCAAAGTGCACTCCCCCCTCGGGCCATCAGTCGAGGTGTCGGACGCTGGGTCTGTCGGTCGGGGTGACGAGCCTCTATTGCTTCTGTCTGCTAAGCAGGTTCAATCGACAATTAAGGGTATGACCAGAGACAAGTCTCCCGGACACGACGGGCTAGGCGTCGAGCATCTCAAATATGCAGGTAACCACTTGCCCGGTCTCTTGTCCATGTTCTACTCAATGTGTCTTAGCCACTCGTATCTTCCAGCTGACCTCATGAAGACTAAAGTAGTGCCTATTGTGAAGAACAGGACGGGAGATATCTCGGATAAGGGGAACTACCGCCCGATTTCTCTGGCCACAATAATAGCCAAGGTGTTGGACAGTGTGCTTGATTCTATTTTACAAAAATATCTTCAACTTCATGACGCACAGTTTGGGTTTAGGCCTGGACTATCAACAGAAAGCGCAATCTTAGGACTCAAGCACACCGTCCAGTACTATACCAGTCGCAGGACGCCGGTGTATGCCTGTTTCCTTGATCTCTCCAGGGCTTTTGACCTTGTGTCTTATGATGTGCTCTGGAGAAAGTTGGAAGACAGGGGTGTACCGACGGACCTGCTAAATATACTCCAGTATTGGTACAGGAACCAAAGCAATATTGTAAAATGGTCTGATGCTTTCTCCGAGCCATACAGGTTGGGGTGCGGGGTGAGACGGGGGGGGGGGGGGGGGGGGGTAAGTTCTTCCGCGCTATTCAGCCTGTATGTTAATGATCTCATAGTCGGGCTCAGTAGCATGCGAGTCGGCTGCCGTGTGGATGGTGTTAGTGTTAATAACATCAGCTACGCGGACGATATGGTGCTGTTGGGCCCGACTGCGAGATCAGTCGAAGAAATGCTGAAGGTCTGCGCTGGCTATGCTGCTTCTCATGGGCTCTGCTACAATGTGAAAAAGTGTGAATACATTGTCTTTAGGGCCGCAAGTAGTAACATGAAAAGTTTTCCGGATTTAACCCTTAACGGCATGAACATTAAAAGAGTAACAACTTTCAAATATCTGGGGCATAACATTACCGACGACCTTAAGGACAATGTTGACATAGAGAGGGAGCGCAGGGCATTAGCGGTTCGAGGGAACATGTTGATCCGTAGGTTTGCACGCTGTACTGAAGAGGTTAAATTGACACTCTTCAAGGCATATTGCCAAAGCTTCTACACGGGAAACCTATGGGTCAGCTACACCAAAAAGCCGCTGGAGACCCTGCGTGTTCAATATAATAATATCTTCAGGGTGATGTTGGGACTGCCCCGCTTCTGTAGTGCATCAGGGATGTTTGCAGAATATCAAACGGATGGTTTCGAAGCCATCCTACGCAAGAAAACTGCATCCCTGATTCACAGGGTGCGGGACAGTCAAAACAGCATCCTGAAAACCATATCGGCCAGAGCTACATCTCCGATATGGAAGTGCTTCGTGTTGAGAGTGATCAAACCGACCTAGGTTGGTCACTCTCAGCGCGAAGTCCTTTTGTTTTGCTTGCGTGTGTGTACCTACTAATATAGTCGTTAAGTAATCAAACTAACAATATATGGATTTATATTATCTGAAATAAAATATTTTTATTTTATTTATTTATTTATATAGGAATTTCGCAGTCGAATTTCAGTTTTTGAATTAAAACTTCTTCACGCACGCTTGACTTGGGGAGTAAGCTGGCGAATGCGTGACGAGAGCGTTACGAAAAGTGTGATCGGGTGAGGCGAACGGTTAGTCAAGATAGAAAGAGAGAGATTTACGTTTCGTATATTACTGTAGGGGCAAGAGAGAGAGAGAGGTGCAAGCACACATTATCTTTCTCTCTTTCTCTCATAGCCAGTTACGTTTCGTATATCTAAGACACAGTGCAGGCCTATTGTCTGTATCACACTGTAGGACCAAGAGAAAGCAGTGCGCGTGCACATTTTCTTTCTCTCTTACTCTCATAGCCAGTGCATGAATTATATAGGTAAATGTCATATCTCAGTCAGTAGTTCGTTTGCTAGTTTGCTAGCGTTACGCGAGCGGTGATTTCTTGATTATTTTTCATAATTTCATTTCGTTCTTGAACAATTTTATAAATTAATATTTTTAAAAGAAGTTTTACTTCAGCTGTGTGGTCTGAAGCACACTCGTTTTTTTTAACTTCCTTCGTCCTTCGGCGCTTATTAGAGTATTCTAACCCGATGGCACACGGCTTCTGTTAGCAGAATTTTTGGATCTAGGAAACTCCTTTTTTCTCACAATGTTTTCCTTAACCGTTTTGAGTACGTTTAAACATTGCGTTCGCTTGTCTGTTAGCTGTTATTATAACAAAAAATATCCATCTTCATTGTCATATCTACTGTCCACTGATGAACAAAGGCCTCCCCCATAGACTTCCATAGCGACCGATCTTGCGCGGCCTGCACCCAACGGCTCCGAGTCTTCTATCTAGTAAAGACCGTCCTACGCTGCGCTCTCCAGTGCTAACAGTGCGAATAAAATCTTATTTAATTGTATTGGGCAGCCCTATCGCACACAAATTGGAGAGTAACCGAAAAGTCGTGAGTAACTTTCACCAGTTAGATAATGAACGGCGAAACAAGACAGGATTAGAAATACTCATTTGAGTTTACTTTGAGAATAATCATACTAAAAGACGTTCAGAGCTTTCAAGTCGTTCAAAATGTTACAATTTAGACGTAATTTGTTTCCTGTATTTACGTATTCATAAAAGGATCATTAAAAAAGCAACCAGCCAACATCCTTTCTTTCCTGGCTTGGTCGCGAAGGAACAGGCAGTAAAATTGACGTTTCAAAGTGATTCTGGGGATTTTAATTTTTTTTTATTTATGTTATTTGTGGGGAAACAGGCTTACGGCCCACCTGATGGTAAGCGGTCACCGTCGCCTATTGACACCGACAACACCCGGGGTATTGTCGATGCGTTCCCTACCCTGTACAAACCTCTTTACATTTCTTTTGAAGCGTGCCATATCGTAACCTAACGGGGAAACCTCAGATGGTAGCTCATTCCACATCTTGCAAGTATGGGGTAGAACAGATCGCGTGAAGCGTGTGGTGCGCGATACCCAATTGTCGACGATATGTGGATGAGCTTTATCACGTTGTCGAGAAGTGCGGTGGTAAAATCTCGACGACGGGATGAGATCAAATAGCTCCTCAGAACATTCCCCATTATACAGACGGTAGAATACACTGAGCGAACTGATGAATAATAGATTTTGACTTTGAACAAAAGCCTCTTCCATAGATTTCTACAGTAATTACCAGGGGGGGATTTGGCATTAATCGGTACTGCCTGTATGCCTCATATGTATCGTCTGTTGCGCTCTTCCTTGAAACTTAAAACTCCTATCCACTCTTCTAACTTTTATGACAACTCCTTTACTGTACAAGCTATCCGTTTATGGAACTCTCTTCCTTCCTTCATTAGATCTGCCAAATCCCTTTCTATCTTTAAAACGCTATTGTTTAAGCACTATTTGTCTGCTTCAGAGAGCTGAGTCATCTTATTTTTGTTATTAATATCTGTCGTTGTTACTGTTTGTATTACAGCTGTTTCATAGTTGTATTTTGTTTATTGTTAGTATATTTAATATCATATAATGTTTATGTATAATATTTATATTAATATTACCTATATTGGTATCTATTTATTATGTATTGCTTATGTAAGTACACAGTTCAATAAAAAGCTTAAGTTATACAGCTACCGTCCTTTAACGTTCTCGTAAAATCCAGTCCATCCAAAGGTTGTCTGAAAGACATCGCTTTTAGCGATAAGGCCGCCAATTGTACTAACGCACGTCTAGCTTTAAGTTTTAAATATGATTTGTTAATTTAAGTGTGGTATACAATACAGCGTTTTTTATCTATCTATCTATCGAACAGTTCCTAAGAACTCTTATCAGTTCGTCTTTCCATCCAGTGGAGGGCTGGTCGTACCACTTTGCAACACTTTGAGACGCAGGAGGTTGCGGGTTCCAATCCCGCCGCGGAACTAATGTTATTCTACAGATATTTTATAAGAAAATAGTGAGGAATGCTGTATGTTACGCTCAGGACAAGGTCTATTGAATCTAAGGTTTATTGAATGTATTTGTTTTGCATGAGTTAAAAAAAAATGGTCCAGGTCTGGGTGTTTTTGCGCTTTCCAAGTCTCCACTTATAACCTTTCTGCCTTGACATGCATATAACGCGGGCTGTCAATATACGTCACCCTGGTAGAATTGTCAATTGTTGTCCCCGGCCATCATTTTACAACCATACTTAACCATAGACAAAATTATGTTTAGCTGTCATTTGCGTTTTGTTATTCCATCTCAGATGCGTTTTTGTTATAGCACGTTCTATAGTGACTTATATCCTCTTTGACGTTTTATGTCACGTCACACGGGAACGCGGTCGAACGGGATAAAAAGTATCCTATGTCCGTCTCCTGATTCGAAGCTGCCTCCCCACCAAATTTCAGCCAAATCGGTTCAGCCGTTCTTGAGTTGTAAATAGTGTAACTAATACGACTTTCTATTCTAAATATAGATAGAAAAATACCCAAACCCAGAACAAATATCTGTAGATCATGAAAACATTTGTTCCGCGGCGGGAATCGAACCCCCTACCTCCGGCTTCGTAGCGGGCTATTCGCCCAATGCGCCACGGTGGTCGAATTGATCATTCCCAAGTCCCAATCCTAGCATAAGCATTAAGAACGAATTTTTTACAAAAAAAATTTCTTTACCATCTTTGTTTAGGGTTCCGTACCCAAAGGGTAAAACGGCATCCTATTACTGAGGCTCCGCTGTCTGTCCGTCTGTCTGTCACCAGGCTGTATCTCATGAACCGTCATAGTTAGACAGTTGAAGTTTTCAAAGATGATGTATTTCTGTTGCCACTATAACAATAAATACTAAAAATAGAATAAAATAAATATTTAAGGGGGGCTCCCATACAACAAACATGATTTTATCGCTCGTTTTAGCTCGATATTGATAACGGCAATATGTAGACGCTTGAAATATTCACAGAATATTTAGTTGTATATTCACTTTAAAAATAAATAATTAAATTAAAAAGAAACAAATATTTAAGGGGGGCTCCCATACAACATACGTAATTTTTTTGCCATTTTTAAAGATAATGATACGGAACCCTTCGTGCGCGAGTCCGACTCGCACTTGGCCGGTTTTATTTATAATATATATTTCACACGAATATAATGTTATCGTACTTAGTATTATGACAGAAACTTTCGAAAGGAGAAAGTTGCCAAAACCTCTTGTAAGTGTGAGTGAGTGCGCATGCGTGTTCAAATTATTCAAGTACGGGTTCTGTATAGAATTAAAAACAAAGAATAAACGTCCTTACATTGCTTTTGCCAGTAAGACCGCCCATTCTACTGGTTTTTAAACGACTTCAAAAAAGGAGGAGGGTCTCAATTCGACTGTATTTTCTTTAAAAAAATTTTTAATGTTTTTATGTTTGTTACCTCAGAACTTTTGACTGGGTGAACTGATTTTGATGATTCTTTTTTTATTTGAAAGCTTGTGCTTCCCGTGTCCCATTTCTATTTGGTCCAGTTCTGACAATGGCACCTATGAGAAAGCCATAAAAGTCTTAAATTTGTTTTATTTTTGTTGTTATGTTTGTTAGCGCAGAGCTCCGTCATATATCAACCGATTTGGAAAATTAGTTTTTTATTTGATAGGATATACATTTAGATTGATCCCATAGAAATTTCATCAAAAATGGTAGAGTAGTTTGGATTTTACTGTTATCTGAAGTCGGTTATATTTTTATAAAAAAGTTACTTGTTGTATAATTATTGACATTTTTGTTTGAATAAATGAATTAAACTTCTTTATTAAACATTTCAAGTTAGGTACAGCATAATGGGAGCCGTTGGCTGTAAACAGCACAAGATCGGTCGCTCTGGAAGTCTATGGGGGAGGCTCATGTTCAGCAGTGGACGTTCTGTGGCTAATATAATGATGATGATGACAGCAGGATGTGAAACAAAGACATACATTATGGGCGGTCTTATCGCTTAAAGTGATCTCTTCCAGACAACCTTTAGATGGAGAGGATAGCAATAAAAAATGTAAAGTTTGGTTTCTGATTTTATTAAGACTAAAAATAGGAAAAGGTTTTCAATTCATCGGAATATTTTGTGTGTAAAAAAAATAAGGGGGTTTTCAGCCACTTACAACGGAACCCTACAACTCTTAAAATACGGAAGTCATCGGGAATGCACGAAAGCTCGTGCCACAGAATAAACAATATACACTATGTAATATTCATAAAATTATGCAATTTGTCTATTAGCTTTTAAATAATTGATTCGATAGGTTATATTGCATAATGCACTTTCGTTTTTTTATAGCTTTGTTATTGTTTGAATGTTATCTTGGGCGATAAAACAGCTTCATAGGTTTAGATCCGTGCCCTGCCTATGTCAACTTGAGGCATACAGGTGTATGTCCTCGGCAACCCTTCAAACCGAAACACAGCAATGCTGCTTGGCGGCAGACATACGTACCTATTCCTTCCTCGGACGAGCCAAGGGCGGATCCAGGGGGAGGGTCATGGGGGTCATGATCCCCCCTGGGCTAGGTCCAGGACCTAGGTGGACCACTAATTAAAATTGTTAAACATAATGTTTTCATATTACTTATTATATTTTTTCGTCACAATATAGATTTTATGTACTTTCAATATTTAATTAATTTAAAATAATATTTTTATTTGAAAAATTGATTTTCTTATCTAAATATAGGTGTTTTTAAGTACAGTATCGTACATTAATAAAATATCTACTTTGTACTTGTATCCATGATTATAAAAATTAAATTATATCTTCTTGTGACTTGACCACGACCATGTGACCCCCCCTGGCACCAAAGCTGGATCCGCCCTTGGGACGAGCCCTTTCACAAGAAACTCTACTATTTCTAGCTAGCATGAAATAAGTAGGTAAGCTCATATAAAATACATAAACAGAATAGGAAGTTAAAATAGGTAAATCCACTATCAATTATTCATCACGCGACATATAGAAACCGAAAACAAAACGTCATGACAGCATTATTTTTACGTAACGAATAACCACACTCCAAGACCTACCTTCCCTCTGCAATTATATTCCCAGTCCTACAAAAATAACAGGTCAGTGTATACTGGTGGTGTAGGAGCATAGTAACTGTGTTGTAGTCTGTAACAAGATGGCGGGAGACATGTGTTCGGGTGACGGAAATGCCCGATGTTGCCCGAGCGTCGTTCGTAAGTAGGTCACACGCACACACTCGTAAGGTGTATCCTCTAAGCGAAAACTTTTTCGGACGGTGACACACTGCGGATTTTTCATTGTTGCATTTTTTACATTTACAAATAACATGCGCTTTAATTTTTATAAATTTTTTTTTAAAGATGTTTTAATTATTATTTTAATAAGCCAACAATGTCTCTCTGCAATGGACCTCAAGTCAATGTAGTGTAGATTTTTCAGTTTAAGGAAGTTGGTTTATGTAAATCTCTGAAATGTTTACTTGCTGGTTGATTTAACTTTGAAATGGAGATATAAAGTCTTTTTATTTATGTAGAAAAATACAAATAAGACAGGATATTTTAAATTGCTACGGACTTTGTTTAAATTTAATAACTAGTGGTTCTGCCCCGAACTGAGATCGCGCGAGTCTCCAATAAAAACAAATAAATATTAATTGTAATCTTTGACTATAATAGTGCCACTAAATGCATAACCAAATAACTTGACCTACAGTTTCATTCAAATTACAGGTAACGGGATTTCATGTTAATTTGAAACCCTTTTTTGGTGTTGAAATTGCAATTATTCTGGATTTCAGAGTTTTCCCTATATGTGCGTCATTAAAGCTAAACGCATACCAAATTTCAACACTGTGGGGTCACTGGTACCCTGTGAATGTTGTCAAAATTCAGTTTTTATTATGGCTAATGACTTAAAAACTACAAGGTTTAAACTAAAAATAAAAACGGAATCGAAACCTTTCATTTGACGTCCAACTTGACCTAACAGTCTCATTTTAATTTTTTTACCGCTCTTGAACTTCAATATCTCAACAACCCCCGAATATTTTTAGCTCATTTAGTCACACCAAAATTATGCCATCACTAACTATCTATGTATTAATTTTCACGATGATCGGATGAACACTTCGAAAGTTATCCTCGGAAAAACAAACATACATACTTATATACATACATACAACACTGATTTGCCCAAGTTGATTTGGAGATCTCGCTTCGATCGATCAATAATCGAATCCTTGTAAGTAGTACAATTTGTCTTATTTCGTGAACTAAACGAAGAACTAATAAGAGAGAATAAATGCAAGAAAAAATAACCGCTGATGTATTCTTTGTTTGTAGGTATATCTAACATCAATGACATTTTAAAATTCCAATAAAAAACATTATCCAATGCAAGATTGCGCGATTTCATTTATCACTATAACTAATATACCTAATACATTGCAATAATTGGCAACATAAACACTAAAAATACGGCATTGACCAAATTCAACACAAATCGTGAAACCTAAGTACCTAGTATCTGTAGAATACCTAAGTTACTTACGTCACAGATTACAATTACCAGCAACAGTTACTAAGATAACCAAGCCACAGATTCGCTGAATTCGTAGCAGTTAGTACGGACCTAAATTACAGATTAGATGAATCAGCAGCAGTTACTATGAATAGTTATAGCATTGAGGCGAATAGACAGACCAATAGGTAGATACTTGCTCGGTTGGTTACACGTAATTCTCATGGACGACAAGATACTGTGGATGTCTAATCAGGGCCGGACTAACCCTATCGGGGCCCCTAGGCAATGCAATTCTCGGGGTCCCTTTTCTTACTTTTTAAAATATATGTTTTCTATTACAAAAGTCGAGTCGATCAGATCGACTCCTGCTTTTTGCTTTCATTGAAATGATCGTAATGAATAGATCGTGGTTCTAGTTAAGTGTTATGATCCAGGTCATATGATGGAGTGGGGAAGATAAATGAGACGTGACGCTGTTATTTTAAATTTAAATGCAAGCAAATATATTGTATACCGAAAGAAAATATTTTTGTGAAGTAGGTACAATATGTGTAAATAGCACCTCTTCTAACTTTTTTAGATACAAACTCGTTTAAAACGTCTTGGAAGCTGACTTAAAAGTAAAATATATTTTTTTCTATGACAACATTACCGAGTTTAAATAATGGGAAATGTCACGAATGAAACGTTTTTTTCTTCGTGCGTGGTCCGCATCGACTAAGCCCCCGTGGGCCCCTAGTCGGTGCGGGGCCCCTAGGCCTAATGGATAATCCGACCCTGTGTCTAATGACGTATGTACCTTTGCTACCTTCGCAGGGTTTTACCGTGCGGTTAGCGTATATTTTAAAGGTATTCGTTGGTTTCATTTGCTTTTAACCTTCATCGCTGTAGAGATCTATACTATAATAATAATAATGACCTCCGTGGCGCAGTGGGCGAATAGCCGGCTGAGACGCGGAGGTAGCGGGTTTAAGAAAAAAACGATTTTTTTCGATTCCCGCTGCGGAATCTCTACAGAATGGAATGATCTACAGATATTCGTTCCGGGTCTGGATGTTTTTCTATATATTACAAGTACATATATATGTATTTACAAAAAAAAATGTAGGGGGCGGCATAACCACAAGTGGGACAAAGGCATTTCCAATGAATAAAAAAAAAGATGTATATAGTTATCTGTTATCTGGTTCCCATAGTACAAACTCTGCTTAGTTTGCGGCTAGATAGCGCTGAGTGAAATTGTATTGTATTCATTTATTTCAGACAATCAAAACCCATAACCACAATCACTATAAATTATATAAAAATAAATAAAATCATATTAAATTAAATTAAACAAAACCAAAAACAAATTAAATTAAATTATGTACAATTGAACAAATTAAATCAATATTCAACAATTATTTAAAAAATTATAAATAATAATTGTCCAGCAATATTTATTAATATAATAATTAACCTCTTTAATCAAAATATATACAATTCATTTAGAGTAGACCCGCTGTAATCCGACAAACGTTGTGCAAGGCGCTGTCGGATTATTGAATTCGTGGGACTATGGAGTACCAACTGCCACCCTTTGTAGCCCGGAGTTTTCATGAAAAGGAGTCGACTTGTAATCCGACAAATTAGATACTAGCTGTTGCCCGCGACTTCGTACGTTACACTACTAAATGAATAGGTAACCTAGAAATAAAGCTAAACTCGCTGTTGCAACTTGACTTGACATCCCATTTTTATCCCGTGGTACCTGATTTAAGGGATAGAAAGTAGCGTATGTGTCAATCCAGGTTATAATCTACGTCAAGGGTGGATCCAGCTTTGGTGTCAGGGGGGGGGGGGGGCACATAGTCGTAGTCAAGTTACAAGTTATAATTCAATTTTTATAATCATAGATACAAGTAAAAAGTAGGTATTTTATTACTATACTGACATACTGTACATAATAATACCTATATTTATATAACAAACACAATTTTTCAAATCAAAATATATTAAATTAATTAAATATTGAATGTACTTACATAAAATCTATATTGTGACAAAAACTATATATAAACATTATGTTTAACAATTTTAATTAGTGGTCCACCTAGGTCCTGGACCTAGCCTGGGGGGGGGGGGTCATGACCCCCATGACCCTCCCCCTAGATCCGCCCTTGACTACGTACATACTAAACTTCATCGAAATCAGTTCAGCCGTTACGATTTGATTGAGTAACAAACAAACAAATAAAAAAGTGACTCTCCGGGAGTGAAAAATTTAACGCTCGATGTTTGGGTATTCAAAATTTAAAAGCAGACTACACTACAGATACTTATATACAGAGGTGTCGGTAACAGTGTCGCGAGTTCAATGGTTTTTTCCCATCTCAAAAATGCCCAACGCGCCTAAAGAAGTTTTCATTTCTAAACTAAAAAAAAAACCGGCCAAGTGCGAGTCCGACTCGCGCATGAAGGGTTCCGTACTATTATCTATAAAAACACGTTTGGTGTATGGGAGCCCCTCTTATGTATTATTTAATTATTTATTTTTAAAGTGAATATATAACTAAATATTCTGTGAATATTTCAAGCGTCTACCTGTTTCCGTTATCAATATCGAGAAAAAACGAGAAAAAAAATCACGTTTGTTGTATGGGAGCCTCCCTTAAATATTTATTTTATCTGTTTTTAGTATTTGTCGTTATAGCGGCAACAGAAATACATCATCTGTGAAAATTTCAACTGTCTATCACGGTTCATAAGATACAGCCTGGTGAAAAACGGACAGACAGGCAGCAGAGTCTTTAAGATTTTAAAACACAAGACAGCTTTCTCAAGACCATATTGTATTTAGAGAACCAATTTAAATGAAAGTTGTGATAAAAATCTATTCATTAATTTCCCTACAAATTTCTCAGTGTATCTGTGAAAATTTCAACTGTCTATCTATCAAGGTTCATGAGATACAGCCTGGTGACAGACGGACAGACTTTGTGTACGGAACCCTAATTATAAACAGAGGTGTCGGTAACAGTGTCACGAGTTCAATTGTTTTTTTCCCATCATCCCAACTTTCGCATTTATAATATTAGTGTGATTACAAGTGATTACAATGTAACTCGTTCGTTACACTATTGGAATTGGATCGTGTCGTGTACATCATTGAACACAAGCTATGTTTGATCATTGACTCTTTGATATACAAAACAGTTGCGATCATAATGTCGGACGAAAAAATACGATCGCAGACTATGATAATTATAAATGTTTATATCATTTTTAATCAATAATTATATTCGGTAATTAGTAATATGCCACTAATGATTAAATGTGTTTATCTATACTTCTATAGTAATATTATAAAGAGGAAAGACTTGTATTTTTGCGAGTATGTTTGTAATGAATAAACTCAAAAACTGCTGGTCCGATTTCAAAAATTCTTTCACCATTGGAAAGCTACATTCACCCTGAGTGAGGCTATATTTATTGCTAGAAAAGATTAGGGATCCTTACTAAAACTTAAGGTAACGTAACGCAAGGTGTAAAAAAGTGCCCTAAAACGTCTTTCGTCGCATGCGCTGCGGAAACTATTGATGATAGAACAAAATTATGTTCTACAATATTAAATAACATATCAATATCTACAAAAATAATATTATAAAGAGGAAAGATTTGTTTGTTTGTTTGTTTGCATTGAATAGGCTCCGAACTACTGGACCGATTTCAAAAATTCTTTCACCGTTGGAAAACTACATTCACCCTGAGTACATAAGCTACTTTTTACCCAACTGCACAAAGGAGGGTAATATTTTTGTTGAAAAACTACGCGTGCGAAGCTGCAGATTGGTCAGCTAGTATAAAGATAAAATGCAAACGTACAATGAGATTTTATTGCTAAATCTTATTTAGATTTAGACAATAGTTTGACAGAAATGATACTAAAACGGAATGATTGGACGAAATGATTGTTATTCAAAAAAATCATGCAATTTGAATGTGGTATTAATGTATTAAAACTACGTGCTCCTAATAAAGACATCAGCATAAATATTAGAACAGTGCCTACCTCATTATCATCAAACGATTTAACTTTGAGATTTTCACTAAAAAAGGTACATTCACCATGATTTGTGTTTACCCGTAATCACGACAGCTGCGTCAAAATATCGGAATACTCAAAAACTCACAAATCATTGTAAACATCCCGTTTTTAGTGAAAATAGTATCCTAGGAGACGTCCATTAATTACGGGGGGTCTAGCCCAATCTCACGTGGGGGAGAGGGGGTTCTCGGTTAATATCACGTAATTTTTTTTTTTATTTTAAATTTGTATAGATTTTGAAATAATGAAGCCAATTGTGTTTTTTATATAAGTACAACGCTTACCCTATGAATACAAATTTTGAAAAATCTCACGTGATATAAATCGGGGGGGGTAAAAAAAAAGCTCAAAACGTCTCACATAATTAAAAGACGCCCATTATGTGAAGGTGGAATGAAACCCACCATCAATTAATGGCAAAAGAATGTCCACTGCTAAACATACCCACAGATTTCTAAAGTCTAACTTTTTATTAGCTGCAGTAAAATGACGTTTTGTGGGTTGCCGGTTTTTGAAGAAAAATAAATAGGGATGTAGCTAAATGAGTGAATCATAAATGAATAATCAGTTTGGTTTTTTTTTTTGCGATTTAATATTAAGTTGTAATGTATTTTTTTAACCTATTATTATTACTATACTAGAGGATTGATCTTTTTTAGTGGAAGTATAGGGAGGTACATTCAAAATGAAACAAAAACGTCATAATAATGTTATTTAATTAATTTTTGTGAACTGAATCACATCCCTATTTAGATTAGGCTGGCAACATTATTTTACGGAATGACATTTAGAAACGTCATTTTACTGCAGCTAATAAAAAGTTAGACTATAGATCTATCTCACAAATGATCAAAACAATGACTCTCAGTGTTGTTAGTTTCAAAAACCAAATCTAATTGCTGGAATATAGTTAAAACAACAAAGTTTGCAATAACAATAGGAATGCACTTTATGTAAGTACTAAGTACTAGCAGTTATTGTTTGTGATGATGTCAGTACACAGGACAATAGGTCACTAGACTCTAGCAGGCAACTAGGCAATCTATAAACGTGCTAGAATTCCTATATTTTGTTGACTTGAACAAGATTTGCTAATTGCGATGATAGTTTAGAGATATAAGCTGACACTATAGCTTTTTAAGCATACTTTAAAATAAAATAAATTACAATTAGGAAGATATAAATAGGACCTGAGATTAGAAACACTGAAATTTTTATGTGATAAATAAAAATATGGCCTCAAAAATTACTTATGTTATCATCATCATCTCAGCCCGTCTGCACCCACTGTCGGGTATAGGCCTCCTCTTTATTACGCCATTCTTTCCGGTCCCTTGCGAGTCTCATCCATTGACACCCAGCTACGCTTTCAATGTCATTCGAGCATCGGGCGGGTGGTCTGCCTCTTGGTCTACGAGCATCCCTTGGCCACCACTCTGTAATCGCCTTCGTCCAACGCCCGTCATCCCTCCTAGCCAAGTGTCCAGCCCATCTCCACTTCAACCCTGCGATCCTCACTTATGTTATAAAAACAATAAAAAAACGAGTGTGCTTTAATGCACACGACTGGAGTAAACCTTCTGTATCAAAATATTCATTTATAAAATTGTTCAATTACAAAATTGTCCACACGTCTGTAGGTCGCTCAGTCTATGTTCATTCTGGACAGACGCAACTCGCACTCGCACATTAACGTTTAAAAATATACGAACTTATATCTCCCTCTCAACTTCCGTTCGCACTTTTCGTACCGCATACACCAGCTTACTCCCCAAGTCAAGCGTGCGTAAAGAGGTATTACTTCAACACAACTCGATATAAAGAAATAAATAAAGACGGCCATAAGTATTACTGACTCAAGGCTACGATTAAAATGCAATAATTTAACATCATTTCAGCCGTAAATCGGCCACTACTGAACAGAGGCCTCCATGGATCTCCATGATGGGTTGTTGCCATACTCACCACGCTTGGCAGGCAGGTTGGCGAGCGCAGTACGGGATGTTGATACACGGAAAGACGCTGCTGCCGATGGGCAGCATCGTCTTTCCGTGTATCAACATCGTGTATCCGGAAGATGTTCCGGAGGTATCCCTTAGCAGGCTTTTACTGCATCCACGGGCATGAGAGGAGGGGTAACATTCTACTGCTGGCACCCCACGGCAATTATTTTACATAAAATTGTTTTTTCCTTATAACCTAATCACGAAAATGTAGTATCTAATCTTACTAAAGATTCCTTTGTCCATTGCGTTCTGAGTCATATCCGTTAGTGCACTGTATGTAGGTACTATGTATATAATCAGTTCCCACGTAATACCATTATGTATAGTGAACCTAGGTTTAATGCTTAGTGCATTGTAGTAGGTCAGGTTTTTGCAACAGGTTTAGCATTTTTATAACGATGTTTACGGCAATTGTTATACAAACAAATACGAGTGACATCATCATCATCATATCAGCCGTAGGACGTCCACTGCTGGACAAAGGCCTCCCTCATTGATCTCCAGGAACTGCGGTTGGAAGCGGCCTGCATCCAACGCCGACCTGCGGTTCTTACCAAGTCGTCTGCCCATCTTGTGGGTGGACGTCCTACGCTGCGCTTACCGGTCCGTGGCCTCCACTCGAGAACCTTTCGGCCCCATCGGCCATATGTTCTGCGCGATATATGGCCTGCCCATTGCCACTTCAACGTGCTAATCCGTCGGGCTATGTCGGTGACTTGAGTTCTCCTACGTATCTCCTCATTTCTGATTCGATCCCGTAGAGAAACCCCGAGCATAGCCCTCTCCATAGCTCGTTGAGCGACTCTGAGCTTATTCATAAGGCCAATAGTGAAGGACCACGTCTCGGTTCCATATGTCATCACTGGTAACACACACTGATTGAAGACTTTCGTCTTAAGGCACTGAGGTATGTTGGACGAAAAGACGTTGCGAAGTTTCCCAAACGCTGCCCATCCGAGTTGGAATCGACGATTGACCTCTTTCTCGAAGTTGGACCTACCTAATTGGACTGTTTGTCCTAGGTATACATACGCGTCGACAACTTCAAGAGCCGAGTTCTCAACCATAACTGGGGCAGGGACGACATGGACATTCGACATGATTTTCGTCTTGTCCATGTTCATTTTAAGTCCTACCCGTTGGGAGACTCGATTGAAGCCTTCGAGCATCGTGCTGAGCTCTTCCATCGACTTTGTTATGATCACAATATCGTCGGCAAACCGAAGGTGAGTGATGTATTCGCCGTTAATATTGATGCCCAGTCCTTTCCATTCCAGAAGCTTGAAGGCATCTTCCAATGCGGTCGTAAACAGTTTCGGAGAGATTACATCTCCCTGTCTTACGCCTCTTTTTAAGGGAATCGCCTTCGAGCTCTGTTCGTGTACTCGGACTGACATAGTGGCGTTTTTATACAAACACTTCAACACTTCGATGTACCGATAGTCAATACGGCATCGTTGGAGAGACTCAAGCACTGCCCATGTTTCGATCGAATCGAAGGCTTTCTCATAGTCCACAAACGCGAGACATAGCGGCAAGTTATACTCTTCGGTCTTCTGTATGACTTGCCGCAGCGTATGTATGTGGTCTATGGTACTGTAGCCTTTACGGAACCCGGCTTGTTCGGGAGGCTGGAAGTCATCAAACCTGCGTTCGAGACGGTTCGCGATGACCCTCGAAAACAGCTTATAAACATGGCTCAAAAGCGAGATGGGTCTGTAATTCTTAAGCAAGGTGTTGTCACCTTTCTTGAAGAACAGAACCACCACGCCCCCGTTCCATGCTTTTGGCGTCGTACCTTCAAGCAAGGCGGAATTAAAGAGCTTCTAAAGGACTTTAAGTACCGGTGATCCACCCGCTTTCAGAAGCTCTGAAGTGATTCCGTCCTCGCCCGGCGCCTTGTCGTTCTTAAGCTGCTTCAAGGCCATCCTGATCTCATACATGCTGATGTCCGGAATATCTTCGGTATAATGGCGGGTCAGTTTGGCTCTTGGCGAGTGACATAATTTTGTGTAATTATGTCAACAGATACGATACTTTTATAAAGTAGCATAGGTTAATCCCGCGTTAGACAGAAAGACGACCTGGGTTATACATAATATATTATTGTGGAGTTTTAGGCGACTTAGAATGTCGTCCAGCTTGCCGAAGGTGTCCTATGTCTGTGCATAGGCGAACTTAATAATAGATAGCATTCTATTCCAGTTTCTCGCACCTTTTTGTAATGCGGACGAACAGTTATTGATATTGCATTTATTTCAAAAATAACTACATCAGTATCCGCTTGAAAGTCGGCGACAAACTGCTTTCTATGCATATGGAGGCTTATCGATGTTGAGTAAAATTGCCGTGTAACTGTTCCTGCGTAATTATTTGTGCAGTCAAATGATAAACAACTATCGTAACCTATTTTATGATAGTTTTGTTAGTGCAGTTAACACTATCCGAAGTCGTAATTGAATGAGCGAAGCGAGATCTCCAAATCAACTTGGGCAAATCGGCGTATGTATGTATGTTTGTTTGTCCGATGATAACTTTTGAAGTGGTGATCTGATCATCGTGAAATTTGGTATATAGGTAGGTAGTGATGACACAATTTTGGTGTGACTAAATCAGCTAAAAATGTTGGGGGGTTGTTGAGATATTGTGGTTCAAGATGGGTAAAAAAACAAATGAGACTATTAGGTCTTCGTTAGTACATTTCACATTAGTAAAGGTTATGTAGTTTTTGAGTTATTAGCTAAACTTTGACAAAATTCACAGGGTACCACAGTGCTGTAATTTAGTATGCGTGTAGCTTAAGAATCACATTTATAGGCAAAAGTCTGAAATCCAGAATAACTGCATTTTGTACCCCAAAAAAGTGTAACCAAATAACATGAACTCCCGTTACCTGTAATAGTTGTCAAAAATTACGAATAATATTATTTTTGTTTTTATGGGAGACTCGCGAGATCTCAGTTGGGGTTAAAACCACTAATTTTAATAAGTCAACTTTTGGCCACTACGATTTATAGAAGCAGTTGTCATCTTTCACTTCAGACGTTGCATTTGCATTGACATGCGTCAAGATAAGACGAAACTTATATTTGACTAGATTGCATAACGAGTATTGGACGCAAATATCGACACTGGAAAGCGCAGCGTAAGACGGCCCCCCATACGAGCTGATAAAGGTTGCTGGGAGCCCTTGGGTGCAGGCCGCACAAGTACGGTCACTCTGAAAATCTATAGGGGTGGCCTATGCTCAGCAGTGGACGTCCTTTTGCTAAGATGATGATGATAACTGGTAATAGAGTAAAAATGGACCACATTTTAGATTCAATTTATTGTATTTAATGTATTTTTTGTACTGGTGGTAGAGCTTTTGTGAACGAGCTCGAGGAAGTGGGCACCACCGCCTTACCTTTATCTGCCGCCAAATAGCAGTACTTGTGCTGCTGTGTTCCGGTTAGATGGTAATGGTATGTTCCTGTAATTACGGGCACATAGGCATAACAGCTAAGTCCTATAGTATGGCAACGTATCCACATAGAGATCAAGACAACATAATAGCTTGTTTTGAATTCTATGTGGATATCCATGGGCTGCAGTAGCCATTTAACATCTGGTGGACTGCATGCTCGTTTGCTATACGTATAAGTTGTATAAAAAAACTGATATAATTCATACGTATCTCAGTAGGCTATTGTTATAAAATAATTAAATCTGTACGTATTTATCCTTAAATGCGTTTATTGAAATGTTTCTATTTCTTAAACAGCTTTGTAAGAAAACAGTTATAGCAATGAGCTATGAAAATCTGATGTATGCTCAAAAACTACAAAACCTTTATTAAAAATAAAAACGATGTCGAAATGTACTAATGAAGTCCTTACATTTGACCTATTAGTCTCATTTTTTTGAACCCGTCTTGAACGCCAATATCTCAACAACCCCCCAACATTTATAGCTCATTTAGTCACACCAACATTGTGCCAACACTACCTACCTATGTATTAAATTTCACGATGATCGGATCAACGCTTCGAAAGTTATCCTCGGACAAACATACATACATACAACGCCGATTTGCCCAAGTTGATTTGGAGATCTCGCTTCGCTCATTCAATTACGACTTCGGATAGTGTTAACTGCACTAACAAAACTATCATAAAATAGGTTACGATAGTTGTTTATCATTTGACTGCACAAATAATTACGAAGGAACAGTTACACGGCAATTTTACTCAACATCGATAAGCATAGAAAGCAGTTTATATACAGTTTATATACAGATAAATACAGTATTATATGCATAGAAAGCAGTTTGTCGCCGACTTTCAAGCGGATACTGATGTAGGTATTTTTGAAATAAATGCAATATCAGTAACTGTTCGTCCGCATTACACAAAGGTGCGAGAAACTGGAATAGAATGCTATCTATTATTAAGTTCGCCTATGCACAGACATAGGACACCTTCGGCAAGCTGGACGACATCCTTAAGTAGCCTAAAACTCCGCAGAGTCTGAAGACCCGCTTATTTATGCAATGTGTTATGCCCACCATGATTTACGGTGCCGAGACATGGACGCTCACGCAGGAGGCTGTGTACAGGTTAAGAGTTGCACAGAGAGCCATGGAGCGTACCATGCTCGGCATCAAACTCTTAGATCGAGTTCCAAACGTCGAGATCCGTAGAAGAACGAAGGTTCATGACGTTGGGAATCGAGTTATGGAGCTCAAATGGTCTTGAGCGGGACACTTGGCAAGACGTGATGATGACAGGTGGAGCAGGATAGCAACTGAATGGTGGCCGAGGAATGGCTGTAGAAGGGTAGGACGTCCGGCAGCGAGATGGGTGGACGACATCGTTAGAGTCGCGGGCCGTTAATGGGTGAGACTAGCACAGGATCGTGGCGGATGGCACAAACTTGGGGATGCCTATGCCCAGCAGTGGGTGAAGTCGGGCTGTGGATGATGATGATGCACAGACAATTTTTATTTTGTACAATAAAAACATTTAATACATATAACATTTATACTTACTTATATATTCATTACCATATACTTATAAGAAGATAGAGTGATACTAATTATCAGTGACTTACCTTAACTCGAATAATATTCAGTTAAAAAAATTGCCAATGAAAAAAAACGAGTATGCTTTAGTTAGACCACACGACTGAAGTAAAACTTCTGCTGCTGCCTGCGATCTGTTGTGGAATAGCTGAACTTTTTCGTAAATCGAAGCTGGTAGATTCAAAATACAAAACGTCGTAAATACTTTTTTTATCTATAGCAAAATTAACTCTATTACACAGAATGAAGGAGTGTTTTGTTTTTGCAGTTTGTATAATTTATGCTAATTTTGGATAGGAGATATGCGACAAATCAACTCTGGCTATGAGAGAAAGAGAGAAAGAATATGTGTGCTCGCACCTCTCTCTCTCTTGCCCTTACTGTAATATATGAAACGAAACTCTCTCTTTCTATCTTCACTAACTTATATCTCCCTCTCAGCTTCCGTTCGCACTTTTCCGAGCTTACTCCCGTCATGCGTGCGTAAAGAAGTTTTACTTCAATAATGAGTGTATGAGGAGTCGACTTGAAATATTATTATTCTTTATTACTGTTACTAAAATAGTAGTTAAAATTTTGTGGTCCTGATATTTTGAGTGGCTAAAAACAAATGCAAGTCTGATAAGCATTGCCTTAATGCAGTATGAAAGTCAGCCGGCTTACAGGCATTGGGAACCTGCTTTCAATATAAATGCGTCCTACGACAAACTCGCTTCTCCACTTAGCTTATGACCCGTATCTACCGTAAAGTGTACATTTCCCTAATTTTAATAGAATGTTCAGGATAATCTTGGCATCAATATCAGATAATTAGACAAGAAGGATCGAAATCATGTGGACGGTTATTTATTGGAGTCAAACTTCTTTACGCACGCTTGGCTTGGGGAGTAAGCTGGTGTATGCGTTACGAAAAGTGGGAACGGAAGTTGAGAGGGAGATATAAGTTAGTGAAGATAGAAAGAGAGGGAGTTACGTTTCGTATATTTTTAAACGTTAATGTGCGAGTGCGGGTTGCGTTAGTCCAGAATGAACATTCAAATTCATTTATTTAGAACTCATAGTACAAACATATTACTGGTAGCACGATGAAGTTGCAAAAATTATAAAAATTGTGAAGCAGCTTCAACGCCCACCTCCACAGACAAAAAAGCAAGATATATCATTCATTCAACAATAAGAATAATTTAGGTTTAAAACTAAGTTAAATAAATAATAGCAAAGAAAAAATTAAAGTTATAGAAACAATTAAATATAGATACAAACAGATATAAAGGTATTTACTTATAATTTTGATGAATGGGTGAGTTTGTGTGTGTGAGTGTAGTGTGAGGGTGTGTGTGTGTAAACATAGACTGATCGACCCACAGACGTGTGGACAATTTTGTAATTGAACGATTTTATAAATTAATTTTTATTAAGTTTTACTTCAGTCGTGTGGTTTAAAGTACACACGTTTTTTAGAAGTAAAAGTTGCCTATATTGTTATCCTGTGTTTATAATTCCATACAATTACATATCAACCGTTAATTTTTGCCTAACCTATCTCGTCCCACTGATGGGCAAATGTCTTTCCAATCGTCCCTATCCTAAACTTTTTCGAAAGTCGAGATCATCAAATCGTTATTTTCAAACTTTTCTACATTTCCTAATTGCGCATTAAATAATATTAGCAGAATTTACTTGCGTTGCAAATAATTTTGCACCTCAAAGCAAACGCCTGCATCAATCCATCTCATTTCTGAAAAAAACCTGAAAGAAAATTCCTTTTCAGCTTTTAAAAAAGTACTCATTAGACGTATGAAACCCGCATTCCACAAAAGATTAGGCCGCACTCACACATGCACGTGAGTACACGTGTCGTCACACGTGTACTTGTGTGCGCTGGCACACATGCAAGGCGAGTAACTGCCTAGTGATGTAATGCGCGCGTTGACGACTCGCAGACATTTTTTATGGTCTGTGACGCAACTTTTTTATAACCGTAGCGGTGTTAGGCTGTTTTTCATGTTTGTTGTGCGGTTTCTTGGGTTCTGTATAGTTTAATTTGATTGTTTTAAGGAAAAACTTGAACATGCTTATATTTTGTACTTTGTTTTATGGCCTTGATGAGCTATAAGATTTGTTTGTTATCTTCGCTTTTGTAGACTGTTTATTGAAGTAAAACTTCTTTACGCAGCACGCTTGACTAGCTGGTGAATGCGTGCGAACGGAAGTTGAGAGGGAGATATAAGTTAGTGAAGATAGAAAGAGAGAGAGTTACGTTTCGTATATTATTGTAGGAGTAAGAGAGAAAGGTGCGCGTCCACATTTTCTTTCTCTCTTCCTCTCATAGCCAATGCATAAAATGTATATGAATATAAGTATATATCTCAGTCAGTAAGTTCGTTTGATAATGTTTCGTAATTTCATTTCGTTCTTGAACAATTTTATAAATTAATATTTTGCACATTCGTTTTTTTCTATTTTCACCGTGTTTTTATTTTTAATTTGGTGTTTATAAAACTAATAAAAATGTTTGTTACTTTCAGGTAAGCAAATTGGAACACAAATATAACATCCAAACATGACACACTGGAAAGCCACTGGTTTGTACTCTAAAATGTTATTATTCATATTCATAAAAACGATATTTACAATAATTTATAGTCGTTGCACCATAAAAATATACGATAAAAATAATATGTAACCCAGTGTACAACGTACCTTATGATGCACATACAGACATAAACTCGTATAACTGTAAAGCAAGGCTGCACACACGCGTAACAAGGACAGGTCAATGCACTCCGTTGCCTTGCACGAGCATAGTCGCTATATACGCAGATGTGTGAGTGCGAGCGAGATGAACTTACATCGTCGCCTTTCGCGTTTGCAGCGGCAATCCCAATGTGAAAGACAAGGATGACGCCATAGCGGGTGAAAGAGATAGCCATATAAATATTATGACTGTTATTTCACTTCCTCCGGTGCTGTGATGCAACAGCAATTTTAACAGTGAACTGTCTATTTTCAGACAAATCTAAGATTTATTTTTAGATATCGATGATTACAAATCATTTACATCAAAACGCATGCTTTGGAATTTACATTCCATTTTGTAGTATCTGCCCCGAAAAGTAGTTACCATACTTTTGTTGATAATTTGTCTGAAAATTATGAAGTTACTGCCTCACGTAATTACTTCGCTAGCCAACTGAGTAAGTCCATTGAATTAATTTATGTTAATAATGTCTACATTGCAACATACTAATCGATTTATCATCATATTTATTGTTAAAAAAAACTTAATATTCTCTTAACTCTACCTAGAGTCTCAAAGAAATCGACAATATCGCCATCTACCGTTGGGTAGCGGGACTAACCTAACGTAAGATTAATGACTAACACGCAGTAAGACCTAATTTTAGGTCACTCTAGTTACATACTCCGCAAAAATTCACGATTTTTTTATACTCATCCTTACTACAAAGAAAAACAATTAAAAATCGAGTTGTCCCACTTTCAGTTCCCTGAAAATGTCCTCTTTTGTCGTCTTTTCGACGGAAAAAATCGGTAGGCCGAAGAAGCGTGCCAAACATTGTGTCATTGAACCTTTAAAAAGCTGCCAAGCCCACTTCTAGCCATTCAAAAATAGACTTTACGGCTTGCACTAAACGCTGAAAATTGAACATCAAAGCTGTCCATAAAAGTCCAACTTCGAAAAAACGTCTATTCACATAGGCTCTTTCGTTCGAAATTCAAAAATATAAAGACCCACGCACACAAGCGTACATGTACATAAAGAAAGTATGTGAGCTTTCGCTGTGTGGTGTTACACAACCTTTCACATCCCTTTCTTTCGTACTGTAAAAGCGCCCTGTCTCTTTCTAGCGGACTGTTATGCAATAACGGTAGTTGTGATTTTAGCGGCGTTACTTTTTCTGAGATCCGCTATATCAATGTGATTTTTATTCGCTATCATCGTGCAGTGATTACAAAAACATTAACAAAAATTCACAATTTTCTTGTAAGATTCCTATAAGGTATCGAAGTCCCAAAAATTACGTAGATATAAAATGCATCGTCATACACGCATAGATCTATAAATAAACCTTTACATGCCAAAACGCATCGCCTTACACAACATACGCACGTGTATGAAGGGAGGAGGTGAGAATGTGTGCGTGGCTACGCTTGTGTGAGCAACCGAGGCTCATTTCCTAGTTGTTCCCTCGATGGCCCGCTTGCAACAACTCGGTGTGAGCGGGTCCTAATTTTTTTAATTCGGCGCGCAATTCAAAATTAGAATAGTTTAGTTATTATTGTGTTGTGAAGTGGCCAGTCACGTGTTTAGTGCAGTGACCGTGTTGGATTTTATTGGAATGTATAGAGGTTTGACAGAACTCGGTTTTTTAGATTTTCCAGATTTGTTTGTTTTTTTTATTATGGCAAGTTCAAAGATGACGCATTTGCACTGTTATGACCTGAAGTAGTCGGATTTTTGTTTATTTATCATAATATTATGGATAATAAATACTTGGAAAGTTAATTAAATTAATTAATGATAAAAAAACGTTATATACTTATAAATAGTAATTATGATGACTTAAAACACTATTCTTTTGTATCCAACCGTTTACATAATATTGATTTCTTAAAACTTAGTCTCATGTAAGTTCATTTCATGTAAAAATCTCTAAAATATTATAATATACATATATATAAGACCATTATTTTATTTATATTATGTACAACTCGTAATGTAAGTAACATTCATTACGGTATCTTGTAACTGTTCAGGTAACGGCAAGCGCAACATACGATAGGTACTATACTTGCATCGCATAAAAAAAACTATCAACTTAACATAAGTCCTAATTTACTAAATAACTTAAATCATACAAAATCTGTATTTTATATAATTTTATAGATACGCCCATAATCAAAAAGCTGATTTAATTAACTTAAAACCCTTTTTGCTAAATAAAATGTACCTAGCATAATCCAGTTCATAATCTATAACATATTTAGAGATTATGACTGAAAGTTTAGTCATGAAAACGTAATAGGCAGATAGAATCAAATTTATAATCTTAGTATCCATCTCTCCTGTTGTACGATATTATAGATACAGCCTTTATTATTAGTGATTATCTACAAATATAACATTTACCCATTTATTTACTACTACGTGTTTTATTATGTACGTACGACATTAAATGAAAACACGTGTAGGGCTAATGGCTAGTATTGTTGTAAAATGTTTTTTTTTAATTCATTACCATATAATATTTAAAATGTTCAAACAACCTTAATATCAAGTTCTAAAATATCAATGAAACAACCTGTATAAATTAGATAAACAAGTCATATTCATTCATAAACTGACTAAGCGGCATCGTCACAAAGGCGCCGCCGATTTACGTTAAAATGGTTTAGTGGAAATGTATCGATTACTGAATAAATATTCAAGCTACCGGTATTAAACCCACCTCTAAAATCAGTTATACAATTCCGGATGTGTGTTTTAAATTAATGTCGTAAATAACAAAACAGTTTGTTGTCCTTTTCTTGAACACAGAAACAGTAAATGTATTAAGTTTGACTATAAAGACATTAAACCAGGCGGTCTTATTGCGGAAATCCTAAAGATTATAATATTTCCTTCCCATTTTACATATCTATCCGTAAATACGTCTGATTAGTCATTTTTAATAATGAGTTTTATTCATCATCATCATATCAGCCGTAGGACGTCCACTGCTGGACAAAGGCCTCCCTCATTGATCTCCAGGAACTGCGGTTGGAAGCGGCCTGCATCCAACGCCGACCTGCGGTTCTTACCAAGTCGTCTGCCCATCTTGTAGGTGGGCGTACTGCGCTACGCTTGCCGGTCCGTGGCCTCCATTCGAGAACTCTCCGGCCCCATCGGCCATCTGTTCTGCGCGCTATATGGCCTGCCCATTGCCACTTCAACGTGCTAATCCGTCGGGCTATGTCGGTGACTTGTTCTCCTACGTATCTCCTCATTTCTGATTCGATCCCGTAGAGAAACCCCGAGCATAGCTCTCTCTATAGCTCGTTGAGCGACTCTGAGCTTATTCATAAGGTCAATAGTGAAGGAGCACGTCTCGGTTCCATATGTCATCACAAGACTTTCGTCGAAAGTTTAGATTAAATTTTAAGTTTAGTTTTATTTTCATTACAATTTTATTATTTCATGAAATTATTAACATTTCAGATATTACATTTTATAGTAAAAAAATTTCCTTCATTTAAATGTTATTTATAACATAATTACTTAACTATTTATTTTTTATTTTCCTGTAGTCATATTTTAAGTCAATATAAAGATTGGAGATTGACATTTCTAATATTTAGGTATATCAATTGCAAAATTATAATTTGTATATATCAAAGGATGTATACCGCTGCCCCAACTGCCCTCAATTCAAAGCTTATTATAAGAAAACATTTACAAAAAATAACACTATCCTGGTGTCACTAAATGAACTAAAAATGTGTGGAGGTTGTGATATTGGAGTTCAAGAGTATAAATAAATCAAAATAAGACATTAAAGTCAAATGGGGTCTCTAATGAAAGGTCTTTTTTTTTCTTTTTCTTTTTTTTTTTGGCGTCGCACGGTTTGTGCAATTGCCATGAAAGGTCTTTATAGTACATTTCTCGTCCCCGTTTTTATTTTTTGTTTTATGGCAGGTTCCTATATCCGTTGGTAACCGACTACGGCTCGTTTCTCCTTGAAAAAGTGTCAAACTAGTGTCAAACTTTTGACAGGTTTTCAAGGAGAAACGAGTCGTAGCTGGTTACCGACGGATATAGGAACCCGCACTTAATCTTGTAGTCTTAGTTTTTTTTACTAGCCTATACTGTCCCACTGCTGGGCAAAGGCCTCCCCCTCTTCCTTCCACTTATCACGGTCTAGAGCCATATCCCGCCAGTCTCTTAGGAAGACGTCCAAGTCATCGCTCCAGCGCTTTTTAGGCCTGCCTCGGCGTCGCTTTCCGTCTTTAGGAGTCCATATGCTTGCCTTCTTGGCCCACCTATCGGGTTGCATACGGGAGACATGACCCGCCCAGTCCCATTCCAGCTTTGCAGCCTTGATGCCCACGTCAGCGATGCCGGTCTTCGAGCGCAGCTAGGAGTTTGGAATCATCGCTCTTTGGCAAACTCATAGCTTGAACTTCTGAGACTCGGTCAGTGACCAAGACTGGGCACCGTAGGTTAGGACAGGCAGAATACACAGTAGTCTTAGTTATGCCATAATAAAAACTAAACTTTGACAGAATTCGCAGGGCACACCAGTAACCCCACAGTGCTGAAATTCGGTATGCGTGTAGCCTTAGTGACAAAAATACAGAGAAAAGTCTGAAATCCAGAATAACTGCAATTTCTACCCCAAAAAATAATAACAAAATTACATAAACTCCCGTTACCTGTAATTTGAATGAAACTGTAGGTAGATCATGTCAGTTGGTTTCGTGGCACTATTTTATAGGTATTAGTCAAAGATTACATATAATATTTTTTTGTGTTTTGGGAGAGTCGCGAGATCTCAGTTCGCTGCGAACCACTAGCATTTTAACCAAATTAACTTGAAACTACCACAACTATTTATATAAAAACTAGTTAAAGGTAGTATCTTGGTTTCCATGTATAGATAACAACAAATCGCCATTTCCAAGCATTGGGGTGCGAACACTGGCCCTATTCATGTTACATTGAATCTTGCATTGTGTTAAATGTTGCCATCTCATAATTTTCGGTTGGATTCAGCTAAAAATAAAAGATAAAAAATTCTTTAAATCACAAAATGTCTTTAAATGGCGGTACCTATATCCGTCTGTAACCAGCTACGACTCTTTTCTCCTTGAAAACGTGTCAAAAGTTTGACACTAGCTCTTTAATTAAGCTCAACCATCTTATGTTGGTTTACAGACAATATAGGAGTTATGAATTATGAACTTTTTTTCAAGGAGATACAAGTCGTAGTCGGTTACTGACGAATATAGGAACCCATCATAAATCAATAGTAGGTACTAAGGCGAACTTAATGCTAAGAAGCATTATCTTTCAGATCTTTCTTTCCCGGCTTGGTTGCGAAGGAACAGGCCGTAAAATTGACGTTTCAAAGTGATCCTTGTGATTTTAATGAATAAAAAGATTTTAAATTTGAATTTGAGATAACTTTTGTGTCAGACAAGCGATCAATGAAAACAATTTTTTAGAAGTTTTTTTTAAGTGAAAACTTCTTTAGGCGCGTGTGGTATTTTTTGAGATGGGGAAAAAACCATTGAACTCGTGACACTGTTACCGTTACCAACACCTCTGTATATACGTATCTGTAGTGTAGTCTGCTTTTAAATTTATAAAATAAATAAGTACACTTAAAAAAAGCTTTAGACGGTTTGTCCTAAGCGTAACACAAAGCAGTTCTCTATTTATAAATGGAGAGAAGAGAAAAATCACTAATATAAAAATGAAACTCTACTTTTAACAATATTGAAAAAAACTGTCTACAAATCTTGACCACAGCTGGCAACATAATACATAACTATACGGAAAGCATTGCAAGGGGACTTTAAAGACACCCGTCCTCTTCCCTCCCATTATACTCCTAAAGAGGGAGCGAGAAAGGAAGCCGATAAAAGATGACCCATTTTCGAGCCACGTGGCCACAAAAGCCTACAGTTTTCCCGCGATGGCTCCATTCTTTAGAAGCTATAGGTATGTTATATAGGGGAGCCAAAAGGGCTATGAATGCAATATAATGGTGTTTAGTTTCTATAGGGTAGACCCTTTTGGGTTGAAATTTGGGGACACTTTTGAATGACCATAATATTTAATTGTTTCGACAAGTATTTATTTTCATCAGTGAACTAATTTGCAGAATCGGTTTTGTACTTTGGTTCGCCCCGAACTGAGATCTCGCGAGTCTCCCATCAAAACAAAAAATATTATTTGTATGTAATCTTTGACTATCAAAATAGTGCCACGAAATGCATAACCCGCTTGCTTGACCTACAGTTTCATTCAAATTACAGGTAACGGGAGTTTATGTGTGATTAGTTAACCTTTTTTGGGGTAGAAATTGCCATTATTCTGGATTTCAGACTGTTCCCTTTATTTGTGTCACTAAAGCTACACGCATACCAAATTTCAGCACTGTGAGGTCACTGGTGTACCCTGTGAATTTTGTCAAAGTTCAGTTTTTATTACGGCTAATAATATAAAAATTGAAAATAAAAAAGGGATCCAAATGTACTCACAAATACTTTTTATTAAATGTGCTATTTGATCGGATAGTCTCATTTTGGTTAATTTACCTCTCTTGAACCCCAATATTTTTAGCTTATTTAGTCACACCAAAATTGTGCTATTGTGCCTATCAATATACCAAATTTCACGATGATCGGATCAACGCTTCGAAAGTTATCCTCGGACAAACAAACATACATACAACGCCGATTTGCCCAAGTTGATTTATGACGGGTTCCTATATCCATCGGTAACCAGCTACGACTCGTTTCTCCTTGAAAACGTCTCAAAAGTTTGACACTAGTTTGACACTTTTTCAAGGCGATACTAGTCGTAGTCGGTTACCGATAGATATGGGAACTGGCCTTTAGAGATCTCGCTTCGCTCGATCAATAATAATAGAGTAGTAAGGAATCATTTATTTCAGATAATGTCCATAGGATATACAAAACATTAATCAAAAATAATAATTCAGTGTAATATTCTGTCAAATATTTTGTTTGTAATTTTTTTGTGGACAACAATAAAGAGTTTCTTGTCATTCATTTGAGTGAGTGGGGCGTAGTACATTTACAGTGCTATGTAGGCCAACTCTTAATTGGACGTAACTTTGTGTGGTAATGCAGGTTAAAGGCAGTAGTGAACACTTCAGGAGGCTCATGGGGTAAAACCTTCACCTGGACATATAAAAAAATCTAGATGCAAGATGAAAAAACTTTTTTTATTCCTTACTAGTGAACCCACCGAACTTCGTACCGCCTTCACATGCATATAACGCGGGCTGTCAATATACGTCACCCTGGTAGAATTGTCAATTGTTGTCCCCGGCATAGACAATATCTCGGGATAACTCCGACCGAAGCATCTGTTTCAAACGATATTCATTTTTTTTACATGATCTTGACGATATTTGCAGCGCGCATTCTGTCAATTCTATGTCAAACGTCATAAGATTACATTATAAAAGTTTATATTGTCCAAAGCGCTAAGGTAAATAATTTTATCTGGTGGTTAAGTATTCTTAAATTTTCTAATTTTCCGCGCAATTTTCTTAATTTTTTCTTTCATAAGAACCTTCTCCTGACAATAAGAAATACAACAAAAAAAGAATTAGCGAAATCGATCCAGCCGTTCACGCGTGATAGCGTGACCAAGGGAAATAGGGATTAATTTTTATAAATAGAGATTCTACACAAGAAAGTACAGAAACAGAGGACATATACAAAGGCGAGCTTAACCCTCAGAAGAGTTTTCTTCCAGCAAACCTTTGAGGCTAGAGAGAGATATAATTTTAAAGGTATCAAGAATCATAAATATGTACATATATTTTAAACAAATAAAACGAAATATACCTAAAATAACTAATAACATTATAGATATAATAAATAATATAAATAAACTAATAAATATATACCTACAATAAAATAAAATTACAGAGAAAGATAGTGCTCTTTAACTTTCCGTTTGAAAATGTCAAACGACGGACTAGCGCGAACATCATAGGGCAGGGCATTCCAAATTATCACCGCATAAACGGTAAAGGAGCCACCATAGCGGCTTGAAGTGTGTTGAGGTGTTTTGAGGAGAACGGACTAAGAGGACTTTTTATCCCATAAATCAGGTCCCATAGAATAAAAATAGGGTGTCAAGTCAAGTTGCAACAACGAGTTTAGCTTTATTTCTAGGTTAACTACACATTTAGTAGTGTAACGCGTACGAAGTCGCGGGCAACAGCTAGTTATATGAAAGAGATAAGCAATAGTTAGCGACAGGTATTCAAATAATATTTCTTGACCGTACGTCTGAAAATAGCGAGGGATTTAGCACGTCTGATAGCTGCGAGTATAAATACTGGAAACTTGACATTCTATGTGGTAATATTAGATACCCATACCTACCCAAATTCCCAGTTGCCACTCCGGTAAACGCCACCACTGCCAGTGGTCCACCTGGGATTTTTTAAAATAAGTTGCCATTACTTGTCATGCTGGCGGCAATTGGGAATGGTATTTTTTTGCCTTCCCAGTTGCCCCCTGATCTTTTAACCGGCTTCAAAAAAGGAGGAGGTTCTCAATTCGACTGCTTTTTGATGGTTCATTTTTTATTTGAAAGCTGGTGCTTCCCGTGTGGTCCCATATCCATTTGGTCCAGTTCTGACAACGGCATCCATGGCAACCATATAAGTTTGAAAATTGTTTAATTTTTTTGTTATGTTATGTTTGTTAGCTCAGAACTCCGTAATTTATCAACCGATTTGGAAGATTCTGTTATTATTTGTAAGGATATACTTCCAAATTGATCCTATAGAAATTTCATTGAAATCAGTTTTGTAGTTTGGTTTTTACTGTTATCTGAAGTCTGTTATATTTTTGTTAAAAAGTTACTTGTGTTTTTTATACTATCTGTAGTTGGAGCAAGCTTATGGCCCACCTGATGTTAAATGATAACCATCGCTTATAACAGTATATAGCGTCGTAGGACACACACCTTAGAAACGTGCTCTACGAGCCACTGCCCTGCGTCCATTAACTTCAGGGATGCATAGGTGTTAAGCCTCACATGCCTGTTATTTCACCGGTAACTATACCCTTCAAACCGAAACGTCATGTTTTTTTGTTGTGTATATTTGCATCCCGGATGTGAGCCACTTTAATACTACACTTCTCTTCAAAAAAAATCGAAATAGGCAAGTGGTATTTTTATATCGTTCAGGTGGCATTTTTATAAAAAAGAGGATTGATATTAATAAAAAAAATACGCCAATAAATAGCTGGCGGTTTAGTCTAATTTAATTTAATTTATTAAGGATTACCAATAAGTAATACACAGACCTACATTTAGATAAATTACAATGGAAGCGCTCCCTGTGCTCACTCTGTGAAGGCAACACCTAACGCACCTAAACATAATTAATTTTATTAAAATGGTGTAAAAAAAATTAACAATAATAAGGATAATAATTTGCAATATAAGATCACTTACTATATTTTAATCAGTTTTTAAAGAAAATGACCACTATGATAACAGTAAGAAACAGTAATAATAATAATGCTTAGATATGTCGATTAAAAACGAGTATTCACGAAAGTAAAAACTAAACACACACACATGACAATTAATTAATTCTTGATAAATAACAATCACGGGTCATTTACAGTCAGCTTGTATAAATGCTCAATTATTTATTACATAAAAACAAAACGAACAATCAATCTCAAAACAGTCTACAGAACGGTGTAGCTCAATTCCAAATTTGAATTTAAATTTTCGAATTTTCGTACAACAAATGAATGTAGAGATTGTTTTCAATGTGTATTCTCGGAATTTCTGTATCTAATCACATTTTTTTTTTTTTGCATAAAATATCGTTTTTTTATAACTGAGCTATGAGCTGAGCTGAGCGTGATTGTAAACTAAGTTCTGTGACCACCAAAGAGCCTGTTATTTCACCGGTAACTATACCCTTCAAACCGATACACAGCTGCTTGGAGGCTGAAATGGGTAGGGTGGTAGTACTTCTCCGGGCGAGCGATCTGCAATTGAAGTACCAAGAGTGCGTTTTAGAAGTACAATGCAAAAGCGATGCACTAATATTATAAATTTGAAAATATTTTTGTCTTTTTCTCCTTCTGACTATCAGGCTTTGTTACGTAATCACGACTACACAATAGGACCGATTACGATGAAATTTGGTATATAGATAGATATATATATATAACTTGGATTGTGCCATAGGCTTTTATTGACAAATCAAGCGAACGAAGCTGCGGGCGGAAGCTTCTTAATAATATTAGTTCAGAAATCTCCAAGGCTTGCATTTCCGAGAATTCGCGAAACCTCGCGACCTCCGAATCAACGACCCCAAACTTGAATCTCATGTAGGTCACAGACCGACCTGACACGTTTTGGCTAGCTCTCGAACGCCCTAATCTGACCTCTGACCTTGGACCTCAGGTTCAAAGAGGTCAAAGTTTCGCCCGTTGTGGCCTAGTTCGCTATTTCTGTCTGAACATCTTTTGTTATTAAAATGGAGATTTCTCAAATCCTTCTTTTCCCTAGTCTGTAACTTGTCTATAAATCTCGTTTTTTGTACCCAAAGGGTCAAACGGGACCCTATTGCTAAGTCTCCGCTGTCTGTCTGTCTGTTTGTCTGTCACCAGGCTGTATCTCAAGAACCGTGATAGTTAGACAGTTGATTTTTTTACAGATGATGTATTCCTGTTGCCGCTATAACAAAAAATACTAAACACAGAATAAAATAAATATCTCCCATACAACAAATGTGATTTTTTTGCTCGTTTTAGCTCAATATTGATAACGACATCAGGTAGACGCTTGAAATATTCCCAGAATATTTAGTTATATATTCACTTTAAAAATAAATAATTCAATTAAAATAAAATTAATATTTAAGGGGGGCTTCCATACAAACAGATATAACGGGTGTTCACCCTATAAACAGATGTTCAACGGGTGTTTAACTTTGTGGTTAGACTAGACCCATGCAATCTCAACGTCGACTGATAAAATCCAATCCAATCCAACCAAACATAATCAACCAGTTAAAGCAGAAATCCCGATACACGCAGTGCATACAAAACTGGTTACAAATTCACAATGTGGATTCACGAGTAGAATCGATTGTGTAACTCTGCCTGCATAGAATATACTGAATGTCGTATCGACTGTATGATTCGAAAATTGTTTTTGTTTTTCCCGAAAACTGATTCATCATTATCCACAGCCCGACTTCACCCATTGTTGGGTATAGGCCTCCCCAAGTTTGTGGCAACCACGATCCTGTGCTAGTCTCATGCATTGACGGCCCGCGGCAATGATGTCGTCCACCCATCTCGCTGCCGGACGTCCTACTGTTCTACCACTCCTCGGCCACCATTCGGCAGCTGCCCTGCTCCACCTGTCATCACCATATCTTCCCAAGTCTCACTAGTTTGTATGTGGGTACTTGGAACACTTGGAAAACAGATCGTTTCTGAATTGTGAATTTTTGAAAAATATATTTGAGTGTTGATTTGTTTCTGGATGTATACTATTTACTGGTTTTCCTAGATTTTTGACAACTTAATCCTTCTTTTCCTGTTTTTTAATGCCCTAGGTTAGAACTGGTTGGTTTTTGAGATGGTTTTAAAATCGTGGAATTTTCCGTAAGTGTTTGGATAACACTATAAATAAATAAATAAATATTGCTCGACATTTCACACAGCGCTATCTAGCCCCAAACTAAGCAGAGCTTGTACTATGGAAACCAGATAACTGATAGAATACTTATATAATTTTTTTAGTAAATACGTACTTATAATATATAAAAAAACATCCAGACCCGGAACAAATATCTGTATATGTCATGCAAACATTTGTTCCGCGCTACCTCCTGCGTCTCATCCGGCTATTCGCCCACTACGCCACAGAGGTCGTCAAATACTATAAAAATACTATTAAAACTGGTTATATTGTACGTCGGCATAACAGTGTTTTGTATAATTTATGTAAAATATTTCAATATTACATTAAATCTTTTGAAAGTATCATGGTTATAAAAACTATTCGTTCTAAAACTATTTACCCGTGATCATGGCGCATGCAACTGCGTCAAAATATCGGCAAATATACTCAAAATCTCACAAATAATGGTAAATATCCCGTTTTTAGTACAAATATTTTTAAAAAAGTACTAAATTAGTACCCATCCGTCACGGCTCTACATTTTTTGTTTGAATAACACGAAAATCAGTACAAAATTACAAATACATTTAATTTTGTAACAGTAATAATAATTTATAGAAATAATTACACAATATAAATTAATAATTAATAATGTAAAAATAATTTAATGTTTTCACGGTGTTACATTTCGGTGTGAAAGCGGTCTGGAATTTTGCAAATTATTTTAGGGTTCTTTAGAATTAAGATGACCTTGAGTCTTGAAGCTCTTGAAGGGGAGATTCAAATTCATTTTATTTTAATTCACTAACATTCTATTGCAAACCAAACAGTTTCTCGTAAAATATTTGTAGAAATTGTTATTTTTTGCGCAACCACTTACGGTTATTGTTGAAGCAAATTTTAATATTAACTCATCTCATTATATATCTTTTTAATGTGAAGGAAAATAATGGTATACAATTTGTAATCGTAATGATAGGTATCATTCTACCAAAATACACTCCTGCGGTAAACCACATACTGCCGATACATTTAAAAAAAAACCTGCGATTTTTTCCTTGTTAACTTGCTTGTCATGTGGGTACATGTTACGTACAGCTCATACATTAGATAACTATCACGTATGTTACCACACACTTGCGTAAGCTAAACTTGTTAGTAAAGTCAATTAGTAGGTTTGGAAAATTCGGGAGCCTTCTGCCATCTAGCGGTGAGTAGCGGTATTAAGTTTGAGTTGAGTCGGTAATGTAATTCATTATTAATTGTTCAAATATTGCACGACTATTAGGTATGTACAAATTCAAACTAAATGTATGTTAACTTGAGAACGCTTAGATTAGAAAATAATCAAATCAAATAAACTTGCAACCTTAAGAATGCGATACTTCTTTATAATATAAATAGATGGCGCTTTAATCAATTTTACGCAGATCAGTGACCTCATACGTATATTTTTTTTATCAATTTGCAGTTATGATTTTTATTAGCTTTGTAATTAATCGTTCAATGGCTTATTTACTCATATTATGTACTCAATGTAGTAAGCGATAAAATAAACGGTTATTATGAAATAGTTAGTTGTTGTTTATATGTAAAAAATAAAATATTCAAATGATATAAGAATATTAGAGATATACAACTTCTCATACTCAACAGAATAGACACAATAGATTATTACTGTAGTATAGATAGGGTCTATCTAGTAAGGTGCACACGGCTACAGATCAAGCTATGATTTTCAAGTTAAAGCTGACCTCGCATTGTGTAGGCTTTTCGTAGAATGAGAGGTCAGCTTATACTGGAAATATATAGCTTGATGTGTAGCCGTGTGTACCTAGGTAATTGTTATTTACCTACGTAAATAACCACAGAATACAAAAAACATTGTTTTTTATGTTCTGTGTAAATAACAAACAAATTCGATACTCGACACTGTTGATTATCAGTAGTAATTATCAGTCACGCAACATTTTTTAACAATACTTACAACGTCTAGCAAAACAAAAACTTGTACCTACATCAGGCTTCAGGACCGATAAGGTCCACGGCACGGGGTGAACGCACCCTTTCGGCAGTTCTGTGAACTTTAGTATCGCCACCCATTGATAGATGGCAGTAGGTGTGCAATTATTTTGATACTAGATGTTATTTTTAGATGTGTTTCTACGTTTTGGTGTAGTTTCGAGAAGCTGCCAAAAATACTTTACGTAAATGACTGTTGTTGCAAATATAATCCATTATTATAGGGGATTAAGTTAGCTAATAACGCTAATATTACAATTTAAAACCTAGCTTAGGTGTGTACTAGGTTAATTTCCGTTAATCATTATTTGTTTTACCTAATAAATGAAATGATACTGACTGACCTTACAGTATAACTTTTTTATTAAATGTTTGACTCAGTATGTATAAAAAAGAGGCACTCCGGAACTGCCGACAGAAGTGAAAAATTGTATGCTCAATGTTTGGGTATCTAAAATTTAAAAGCAGACTTCACTTCAGATACTTCATATATGATAGAATGGTTCTTTCCCATCTCAAAAAATGGCCGACTCGCTTAAAGAAGTTTTCACTGCAATGCAATAATAATTTATTGTCAGAAAATAATGTTGAATCCATAAGCTCTCGAAGTAGTTTAAACTGTGTTTTGGAAGCCAGTGGGCTATATAACTGGTACATAGGTATACGCCTATGCTAATTATACCTATTTGCTATCATTAATTGCATAAAAATTTCCAAAAAGAAGGTTGAAGCAAGTAACCAGCAGTAACACAGTTAAATCTAGCAGGGAGGGTTTGTAACTACCGTTTTGAACCTAGTAGTATCAAGTATCCACTTTGTAGAGCAATAGTACATTGTTAAACAAGAGGCATCAGATATCGAGGTAACAATGACCAACTTTCGGAGCATGAGTGAAGAAAATATATTTATTAGTGTAGGTTGTTTCTATTAGTTTAATTGCAAAGAATTTGTGTCATGATTTTTTGGCAAATAAATTGTAGTTATCTTTATCTTTAATTAGTCTACGTAGAATATTTCAGTTGAAAAGTGTACTCCACTAAGTTTCTTTTTAAAACTATCGCTATTTTTATATAAAAATGTTTCCAGCCTTGATTGTGATAAAAATATAAACACACTAATTAATTAACTACTTGTGTAAATAAATACATAGGTAGGTACCTACCCTAAGTGCTATTAATGTGCCTAGTCCAATACATAAGCACCCAAAATAGTAACAATCTTAATTCAGTCATAGTTCGTTGCCCTTTGATACTTAAAATTGACCTTTAGTTCCGCTACTCGGTACTAGAGGGCGTAACCCGGAAGTGATGTAAACATCAAATCATTAATAATCATTAATTTTCATTTTAATCGACGATTGAATGTTTAATTTCCATTAAAACTATAAGGAAAATTCAAGAAGAAATTCTTAGAATTTTTTTGGTCATTTCTTTAGATCTTAAGGTCAAAATAAGAAATTTTCTTTGAATTTTTAGTTCCGGTTTCCTCCGCTAGGACGGTTGGTGGCGCTGTCGTACGTTCCGGAGTACATTGATCTTTGGCACAGGTTGTTGGTCCCTGACGTAGTGTTTTGATAAAAAGATGAAAGTGTTTTTTTCCGTATTGGAACTTTGTAGTGGTTTCCAGTCAATATTTTTAATTATACAAAATCGATCAAAGTTTTGATCAGGATCAAGATCATTTTGGAATGAAAAATATTTTATAAAAAATCGTTAAATCATAATTTATCCACGTGGAGCCATTATAAATATTATTATAACAACTGGATTTCCTAAAATGGCGACAAAATTATCATAAGAAAACACTCGAAATGCTTAAAAAACCAAATTTCCTTTTTTTACTTAAAACCTACTAAAATAATTAATATGAGATATAGATATAACTGTACGCCAATATACACCTGTTTTTATCTTAAGAAATGTGCAACACAACCAACCGTATAATTCCACAATTCATCAAATTCAAATAAGGTAAAACAGAATTCCACACAAAACCACTACTCATCCAAAATGTAGGTCGTCGACCCAGAAAAATATTGTGAAACAAGTTTAGTAGGAATTTGACGCAGAATTATGCCAAAATAAAGGAAATTTTATAGGAAAATCAAAATTGTATAAGTACGCAATTAATCATCAAACTTACAAAGATCAAGAGAAATTTTTTTTAACTGCTTAGATGTTCGTTTGACCGTGGTTCGACCACAATCTCACCTGATGGTAAGCGATGATATGGTCTAGGATGAAGCACGAAGTACTAGAAGAAACCTATTCACTCTTACCTTAAAGAGGCCTTGTATTACATTAGCTAGCTGTACGCATCAAGAACGTAGAACCAAAACGGTGTGTGCGAATGGGTGGTATATCAACTAGGTACGGATGGTACTGAGCCGTGCGCCTGCTTGTCCATTGATGGAAGGGAGATGGCAGGATCAGATCGTATAGTTCCTGGGCACATTCCCCAAAATGTATTCTGTAAAAGATCGATAGGCTAGGTGTTCGAGACTTTGGGTCTTAGTCCCTAAAAGCCCTACGTTCTTTCGAGTTTAAGGTAGCGAGCTCGTATTTGGCCGAACCACCCCAAAGGTGGCAGCTGGCAGCAGTACTCCATACCAGACCGGACTTAAGCTTTGGAAAGACTATGAAACTGTCCTGGTGTGAAATACGTCTTCAAATTGAAGGTGAAACATCATTACCTGACGATGTCATCTTCCTAGCGTTATTTATTTACTATTTATGTACTTATTTTATCTGTTAGTATAGTTTGCTATATGTATATACCTATATATTAGTCTATTTTATAAGTATATTAAGTATTAGGATTAAAACTTCATATTATTATTATATCTTAGAATATATTATGTGTAAATGTAATGTATCCGCTAAAGTACACCGCACTCCGTAATTTTTAAAAATTTCTCTCCAACCAAAGGTTGCCTGGAAGAGATCGCTTTTAGCGATAAGGCCGCCCATTGTATTGCCTTATTTATTTTAACCCAGTACTTATTTTTTTTTTTATTATTTCTGTTTGTGTGGTAATTCAATAAAGAGTTATCTATCTATCTATCTATCTATGTCCTGACCTGTATCCTGAATTACGTATCATTTTATAGCCTGTTCCTCCGCGACCAAAGCCACGAAAGAATCAGGCATGGAATAAGGCTGGTTATTCTGTTTAATGATCCTTTTGCAATACATAACCATAGGTACTAGTTTGCCAGTCGACAATGGTCGAAATTCAACCGTGATGCATGTTTTTTCGCTTAATTTCAGCATTAGCCCTCCACTTCCTAATGAATGGGGCCGTCTATTAATTACGATAGGTGTTCAGGGGGGGTGTCCTAGCCGATTCTCGCCCAATCTCACGTGGGGGAGAGGGGGCGGCTAATATTTATATAATATTTTTTTTATTTTATCGCTGTAGATCGAGATTACGAGAGAAGCAATCTTGGAAATAATGAAGCCAATTGTGTTTTTTTTTAAATAAGACCTTCCAACGCATTTACCCAATGAATACAAATTTTGAAAAATCTCACGACACGAGATGTCCGATTATGAGGCCTCTTCGCACCGGTGGCGATTACGAGAATATACTTACCTGCAAAATTCTATAGTACATTATCACTAAGTACTCAAAGTGTAGTTTTGTATACTTGTACGTTCGTGAACTTCGACACAGTTGCATTTGCTATCAACATCATAGGATATAGATCACCTATAAATCAACCATAGGATGCTACTCCTGAACCCGCCTTCCCCATAGATTTCCAGAGCAACCGATCAGGTGCGGCCTGCCCCCAACAGCTCCCAGCAATCCATTTCAGGTCGTCTTACCATGTAATGCGTGTTTTCCACTAGATAACCTTTCTGCCCCAACGGCCGTCAGTTCTTCGAGCTATGCACCCTTCCCACTGCCACTTCGGCTTGCTAATCATCTTGGCTATATGCTATAATGCCTTGACGACCTCCGTGGCTCAGCCGGCTGAGACGCAGAAGCTAGCGGGTTCGATTCCCGCCGTGGAACAAATGTTTGCATGTTCTACAGATATTTGTTCCGGGTCTAGATGTTTTTCTATATATAATACTAGCTGACCAATCCGCAGCTTTGCACGCGTAGTTTTTCAATAAAAACATTACTCTCCTTCTGTGCTGTTAGGTAAAAAGTAGCCTATGTCACCCGGGGATAGTGTAGCTTGCCAACAGTGAAAGAATTTTCTAAATCGGTCCAGTAGTTTTTGAGTTTATTTACAAACATACACACAAAAATACGAATCTTTCCTCTTTATAATACTAGTATAGAAGTATGTATTAACAAAAAAATATGTATTAAAGTATTCTATCAGTTATTTGGTTCCCATATTACAAGCTCTGCTTAGTTTTGGAGCTAGATAGCGCTGTGTGAAATGTCCAGCAATATTTATTTATTTATAACAAGGTTACAATAAATAATAATAATATTAAGGAATAACATTCACACACTCTTCTCACAAAACCTCAAGCACTTCAACATCATCATCTTCCATCCGTCCGCTGCACACATCAGGCTTGCGTCCAGGAGGTAGAGGTGGTAGAGGTTTTGTGAACGGGCTCGAGGAAGTGGACACCACTGCCTTACCTTTATCTGCCGCCAAATAGCAGCACTTGTGCTGCTGTGTTCCGGTTAGATGGTAATAGTATGTTCCTGTAATTACTGGCTCATAGGCATAACAGCTAAGTCCTATAGTATGGCAACGTATCCACATAGAGATCAAGACAACATAATAGCTTGTGTTGAATTCTATGTGGATATCCATGGGCTGCAGTAGCCACTTAACATCTGGTGGACTGCATGCTCGTTTGCCATATAAGTATGTAGTACCTATAAAAAAAGGAGGGACTGAAAGCGCGCGTCTGTTCGACCAAATGCCACCGATAACAATCTGTGTCTCCTGCCACGGCGGTAATTGTTGGGAACATAGAACCGCATGAGCTCATCGTGGAGATCAGGGGCATCTATCTTCCCATGAATAATCTTGATTGAGTAACAAACAAACATATAAACAAACATCGAAACTTACATTTATAATATTAGTGTGATGATCACAAAAATATTACTTTACCTACGACTCCGACAAGTCTATGGGAAATGCGAAAGATGTTAGCGCGAAAATCGTCCCACCAGATAGGCAAGTACATTCAACTCCCAGCCGTGCGTTGACCCCCGAATATTGGCAGTTCAACAACCGGTCGACGAACGATGAACGTTAGAGCGAGACAGAATATGTTACTTTTTGCATGGTGAGATAACATTGGCAATAAGAGTGTGGTCATGGTAGAAATATTTTTTGCAAATTTTAATAGACTAAAGGGTAAAAATATCAGACTACGGCAAAGCCAAAAGGAAGGGTTTTGTTTTTAGAAGTCTATGTACGTATGTTCCTAAACTACTCATCCGATTTTGATGAATGACAATAGGTACTATGACACGGCATGACTTTGCGTCGGAATTTGGTCGCTTAGTAATCGCTAGGAATGTCGAGATTTCCACCCCAGGAAAGTTAATCGCAAGTCATTTTAAGGGGTCAATAAGGTCAATATACTACAAAGTTTAATGTCCTAGTCAATAGAGTACCTACTAACTCTTGTATTAACTGTGGCAATAGATCATAGAAACTATTTGATAAGCTGCGGCAATAGAGTTCCCACTAACTCTTATATTAACTGTGGCAATAGATCATAGAAACTATTTGATAAGCTGCGGCTATAGGTCATGGAAATTTTTGCATGCAATTGTTCATTTGACTGTTTTGAAAACCCCCAGTAATAAAAAGAAGAGTATTAGAAGTTTTTGTTTATTTCCCAAGCTTGTGATACAAATCAGAAAGTTAAAGAAATAAATGTAAGTAAAATGGGCGGTCTTAACGCTAAAGAAAGTAATCTCTTTCACAGTATTGTAAACTTTCCACTAAATATTTCCACTAGAGGGAAATATGTTAGAGGCTGGGAGCGGTTGGGTTTAGAACAAGATCAGTCACTTTGGAGATCTATGGAAAAGGTATATAGACGTCCTATAGATGACAATGATGGTATATTTTTGTTTCCCAATTATTTTTATCTAAAAAAAACGAGTGTGCGTTAGATCACACGACTGAAGTAAAACTTTTTAGCTCCCATCTATATGTATGTATACATATATATGTTTATATATATTTGCAGTTTGTATAATTTAGGCTAATTTGGGATAGGAGATATGCGACAAATCAGCTGGCTATGAGAGAAAGAGAAAGAAAATGTGTGCTCGCACCTCTCTCTTGCCCCTACAGTAATATACGAAACGTAACTCTCTCTCTTTCTATCTTCACTAACTTATATCTCCCTCTCAACTTCTGTTCGAATTTTTGTAACGCATTCATCAGCTTACTCCCCAAGTCAAGCGTACGTAAAGAAGTTTTACTTCAAACTTAAGGTAGTATATTTTACATAAATTGGTGTGCAAAAACTGTTATCAGTAACTATTTCTTATCATTATCAGTAGCTGATATGATGTAGAAATTTGAATGTCAACGCTCTCTTATCAATATAATCTACGTATCATACCAAATGACCATTTGGTTGTGTATTCTAAATCGAATCAGAAAGGGGAGATTCGGACAAACTAAACTTACTGACTCAGCCCGGAGGATTAGCAAGCTAAAGGCAGTGGGCGGGGCACATAGCTGAACTGACGGCCGTTGGGGCAGAAAGCGCCTCGTAGAACGACCCCGTTGATAGACGCAGGGCAGTACATCATAGGGCACGTTTCTGCGGTACGGGATCTTCGAGGCAATGCTTTGTTATAGGCGAAGGTAGGACATAAAATACACTTGTTCCATATCCAGGTTGTATAACAAGTTATACAGTTATATGTATAAGTTTAAAAACTGAAACCTGACTACGTTACACCTATGTTTATGGAAGCCTATGCCACCTGGGCTATAATAACGAATCGATTGACACCTCATTTATGAAAATCGGATGCGTTGTTTAGCCGCTACGGTGGAACATAGGTGAATACATACTCATTTTTTTTCCTAACCTATCTCGTCCCAGGCAAAGGTCTCCCTCAAGTCCCTCCAAGCATCCCTATCTGTCGCTATCTCCCACCATCTTCTTTGGAACGTGTCGAGATCGTCCCGCCAACGCTTTCTCCCCGACGTCGCCTTCCGTCTTCAGGCGTCCATGGTGTTGCAATATGGGCCCATTTCTCGGAGTGCATTCGGACAACGTGACCCGCCCATTCCCACTTAAGTCCAGCCGATCTCTTCCCTACATCTGCAATGGCGGTGCATGAGCGCAGCATGGTGTTACGCACTCGGTCGACACGTTTAAAGCCGAGAATGCTGCGCTGCATTGCCCTTTTACAAATCTTGAGCTTTGACTTCTGGGCTTTAGTCAGAGACCATGTCTGCACACCGTAAGTTAGGATGGGCAGGATACACATGTCGATGAGTTGGCGCTTAAGTGTCAGAGGAAGGTCACCCTTCATGTGCTTCTTCATGTAGCTCTTCCAGGCATTCTCGACACTGCGATCGATTAAGTACATACACATATACTGCTAAAACCATATCCCTTCTTTTTGGCTTTGCCGTAGTCTGGTAAAAACGTGCAGTAATAAAATTATTGAGCCCCGAATCAGCATCTCTCGTTCTTCAATTCAAAACGCCTTTTACACGTACACACAACCCTCTTTCATGTTCCTTTCTGTCTCACCAACTATGCCCAAAACTCTGTCATCTGTCGCACGCTAGATAGCTACAACAAGGATTTTTCTCTAATAACAAAGCATCTTTTAAGAAACAAATTATATCTGTTCTTTATTTTAATAATATATAGCGCGTTTCATAATATATTGTGAAACTCACACAACACACACTACACTCCCTTCCCCATTCAGGTATACACATTTACACAGCATCCCTCCCTCTCTTTCGTTCGTCAAATGCGTACCTACTAAATTCCTTGAAAATTAATTAATGTATTGTGATTTTAATCATTTTCTCTAGGTGACTAATTTCTTAAAAGTATTGTCTATAAAATGAGAATCTGTTATTGGCATTAAGTATTATCTATAAGAGATGGTTTAAATTGATATCCAGTGCTGTTGATTCTGTATTAAATTTAAAAAAATAGATAGACACTCTAGAACAGTCTACGGATGCCCTAAAATGTATATCTTACTAAGATAGGTACCTAGTATGCGAAATCACGGAAGTATCAAGAGGTCTCGTTAAACTGGCCGATATGTTTTGGCGCGTTCAACTCGAAAGAGTTCACTGACATTCGGACTGTATCGTTTGATAACAATACTCGGATTTGTGACGTTAGTTTGTTCGATTAGCGCATATTTTTGGTGAAATAAAATGTGCATTGGGAAAAATAAATAGATGATGGGAAAAAATGTGCAAATCCCATCACCTATTCAAAAATCGAAGTTTGTATTTTTTTTTGCAACATTATTATATAATTATGACGTCATTCAATAGATTATGACAAAAACGGGAAAAAATTAAAATTTAACATGCTAGATTGGGTGAATTAAAATGTTACAGAATATATTTATGTTTTTTTAAAATAATTCATTCGAGTTCTTACAATATGCCCCAGGAACACAGAACTTTAGGTTAGATTTAAATTCTTAAAAACAATATATGTATTTAGTTATTGTTTTACTTAAAAAAGCTATGTTTTACGATATTGAAAGTTTGTATCCCGGCTGTTACATATATTTAAGTTATGTCGATGTCGTCGGCCGTCCTAATATCTCTGCTCTGACACTATGGTCAGCGACTTATAAACAAATTTTTTTGGCAAACAGAATTCTTGTCAATTCTTGTCCAGACAGGCGTGCTATTCGTCACTCTAAGACGTAATTTTTTATATTTTCCTACGTCATCATGATTTTCAAACACTCGTGGTGTGAACGGCCTCTGGCTGACCTTCTGCACACTAAACCTTTTATTTTTAGAATTCGTCATCGTCGGCCTTGGTACAAGATATTTACTAATCTGCTACAAACCTGGATGACGTGGGAGGGTTGAAAATGTTGAAATATCATGACTTCATCGTGTGAAGTCTTTGGCCTTGAACCTAGTAGTTCATCGAAACTTCGTAGGTTCAACTGTAATTAGGGGGCCGTCTATGTGTATGGTTTTTTGTCGAATGACTGAGTCCTCTGGGGATTTTGATGGTCAGATCGCTCAATGTTGTGCAATATTCAGAAGGGCCCATAATCAAATCTAATCTCTCTTTACTTGTTGATCGAGCGAAATGATATCTCTAAATCAACTTGGGCAAATCGGCGTTGTATGTATGTATGTTTGTTTATCCGAGGATAACTTGAGATAAAAGTGGAGGGAGGAGGAGGGGGGGGGGTTGAGATATTGGGATTCAAGAGGGGTAAAAAAAACAAAATGAGACTATCCAGTCAAATGGCACGTCTAATAAAAGGCCTTGTGAGTACATTTCGACCTCGTTTTTATTTTTAAATTAAACCTTGTAGTTTTAAGTTATTTATTAGCCATAATAAAAACTGAACTTAGACAAAACTTACAGGGTACACCCACATTGCTGAAATTTAGTATGCGTGTAGCTTTAGTGACACAAATATAGTAATAAGTGAACTTCCGTTACCTGTAATTTGAATGAAACTGCAGATCAAGTTAATTGGTTATCCATTTCGTGGCACTATTTTGATAGTCAAAGATTACGAATAATATTTATTTTTGTTTCTATGGGCGACTCGCGAGATCTCAGTTCGGGGCGAACCACTGCTTAATGTTACATTTGACGCATCTGTAAGATGATGTTGCGTTGAATGACATAGACAGTCAGTGCAATCTAAGAAATAAACCTATACCGTCAATTTTTTAATACTTGTTCCACCATACACGTTTATTAGGGGCTATTTACGACCTAATCGAGTCTCACAAATTTAGTACTATATTCTGCAGTAAACGTTACTACCTAAATCAGTATCGACATAAATCTACAGTAACATGGTGTACTGTTCGATATATCTACAACTATTATTATTAAAGCCTTCTTTATTTCCTTATCCTAGCTACATTTTAATAAAAGTTGTATTATTAAATACTAGCGGCTCGTCCCGGCTTCGCACGGGTGAACATTTATTTTTTAAACATTTTTATGGCAGATTTTTTTCACCTTGGGTTACATTATTGAAGTTTTAGTAAGGATCCCTAATTTTTTTCTAATAATAAATATAGCTTATATTACTCAGGGATAATGAGGCATTCTAATGGTGAAATAATTTTTGAAATCGGACCAGTAGTTTTTGAGTTTATTCGTTATAAACTTACCAAAATACAAATCTTTCATCTTTATAATAGTATGTCTGGATGATTAGGAAGTTTAGAACCCCTCCTTGCTCCTTTTTTGTGTATCATGTGTTTTTTTTTTATTTTGGGTCCTAAATTTCCTAAACCAGTCTATATAAATGAAAGCAAATCTACATTTCAAAATTTCTTAAAATTCTGAACATACTAGTACGTAGGATAGTAATACAATCCAGAGATTTGTTAAGGAAAAGGGGAGGCCCAATCTATTCAGCATGATAGATTACCAGAGTCTCATGGCTGACACAATTCGGCGCGAAACCGCGGCCGTTGCTCTTAGGTGATTGACCGTACTGACCTATACTATGTTATGATCTATAGGCTGACCGAAGCTTGCAAAAAACTAGGGGCGCCACTATAGCAGTTTGGAGTTTCAGCAGTTACCATAAATTAGCCCGGAAGAACTAGCAGGGCTAAGTGGTAAACTTTGAACGCCCCCATAAACTAGGGTCGATATAAAAACATGTGGCGATCACAATAGACCTCGTGGCTGCAGTGTAACTAAAGCCGCTAATAAAAAAATACGACCCTACATACTTTCTGGTTTAAGGTGGTACAATTCCTAAGGTTATTCCCAACTGATTGTATGATTCGTTGGTGGTTACATCAGATCACAAAAAAGCTCCCAACGAATCTCGGATCTGTTGCAAATGTTTTATTGAACTAATTCCTGCACAGTCATTTAGTATTTTTTTTTGTATAGCGTTATCCAAACACACTTTACTTTAACGACGCTTTAGTCGTAATCAGAATAATCTCACTAATTTCGGCCCTGACGTGACATGCCCTGGTTGCACTATTGGAAGTTGCACAGTTCCGTCTAGGCTTGAAATTTTTGGGATGGTTATAAAATCTTAAAACAATCATTTGATCATAATATAATATGGTTGCCGGTGAAATTAAAAAAAAGAAGAAATAGTATAAAAATATGTGAAATTCCATTAAAAAAGTATTTTTTTCGAATTATGATGTCTTTTATGAATGAAAGTGTGCAATTTTATTGATTTTACTAAAATAATAACGCGTAACTGCAGATATGTTTGTGTCAGTCACAGTAATACTTTTCACTTGTAAATTGCATGACAAAATGAAAATCAAAAACAAAGTGTCAATAATTTAGGCAACGTATTAAGCTTCTGAGTGTATCACTACTAAAAATGACATAAAACCTAACGTGAAATAACTCAGGCAATTTTTCAAATCGCAACAGAGCTAGGAAACTAACAACATATGTAGTTATAACCAGGTATATATATTTGTAACGGGGATTAAAATGCGATTAGTTAATGGGGTATTGCCTGATGAGAGTCAACGGACCTCCAAGGCCAACTGCCGTGCGATTCGGCAAGCAACCGTGTGTGACGTGACTTTTTGTTATAATTCTCTTGCCTCTAAACACTTTTTTATTTCCTTCAATAATGGACTTATGGATCTTCTTCTTCCTTCCCTTTTCCCACATTGCGTGGGGTCGGCACAACATGTATTTTTCTTCCATTCTATCAGCCGTCATCTCCGTTGTCACTTCTTCCTTACTCATATCATTCTTCACACAGTATCATCCATACCATCCATCTCTTTTTCGGCCTTCCTCTATTTTTTATGGATATAAAATTAAAAGTACCTGTATATAACTTTTGTATTTATAATTTATAATAGACTTTCACTGATATTCTTTGATCAGTGTGTGTTACCATTGATGACTCTAATGACATATGGTACAGAAACGTGGGCTTTCACTTGCATGGCTATGCTTGCTGTTTAGCCACCGACAAAGGGTTAGCAAGCTGAAGTGGCAGTGGGCAGGGCACATAGCTCAAAGAACTGAAAGCCGTTGGGTGCAAGCCGTATAAGATCTTTCGCTCCGAGCTTGTGCGGCCTACACCCAACGCCTTCCAGCAACCTTTATCAGGTCGCCTTTTCATCTAAGAGGGCGGTCCTACGCAGCGCTTTCCAGTGCGTGGTTTCTTCTCTTTTTGCCCCAACGGCCGTCAGTTCTTCGAGCTATTGTGCCCCCCCTACTGCCATTTCATCTTAATAACTCTTGAAGTTTATATTGTGATAATTTCTTATATCGACAATAATTTTACTGGTGGTAGAGCTTTTGTGAACGGGCTCGAGGAAGTGGGCACCACCGCCTTACCTTTATCTGCCGCCAAACAGCAGTACTTGTGCTGCTGTGTTCCGGTTAGATGGTAATGGTATGTTCCTGTAATTACTGGCACATAGGCATAACAGCTAAGTCCTATAGTATGGCAACGTATCCGCATAGAGATCAAGACAACATAATAGCTTGTTTTGAATTCTATGTGGATATCCATGGGCTGCAGTAGCCACTTAACATCTGGTGGACTGCATGCTCGTTTGCCATATAAGTAGTATAAAAAAAATTATTACTGTTTGTAACTCGCCGATTAATGTTTTTCACAGATGTAGAGCAAATAATAAAAACTAGGTACTACAACAATTTTTATACATGCTCCATCAATAAAAACATTACCCTCCTTCTGCGCAGTCGGGTAAAAAGTAGCCTATGTTCCAATCCCGGTAATAATATATCTTTATACAAAATTTCATCGAAATCGGTTAAGTCGTTTTGTCGTGTAAATGTAACAAACAGACAAAGAGACGGAGTTACTTTCCAATTTATAGTATTAGTATGGATAAATATTCCTAGTTTCGATAATTATTATAATAATTAAAATACTAATGATCTATACCCAATGATTTCCTTAGAGGAAGGAAAATATAAATAACTACAAAAATGCTCATTACAAAGTTGAACGAACTACCTTACATGCCTTAAACAAAATGCCTATAAAAACAATATAGGTACTATTGGATATGAGTAATAATTGTATTCCAATTGTTGGGTAGGTTTGCGGCCTTGCGGTCAATGAACTTGAAAACAGCTGCCATACAAACTGTTTGATGATCTATTTTACAGCAGCAATAGATACTGTTAGAGTATCTGTGTGACAAGTAACAACTGCATTATAAACTATCAGTTAATCTGTGACATGCATGTTTACCACTTTCCAAAAATCTTCTTCTTTCGAGTGAACTATTCACATAACAATCACAATAAGGATGAATAAAAATTTGCCACTTCTACTGCGTTGTTAGTGGCTAGGTTTAAGTCGTTTGTGCAGGTGGTAGGGCACAGAGGACTTAGCACGTAGGCCATGCTTTGAATGGGTTCCCCGCAATCGCCCCGCAATTTCCTGGTTCGATGTCCAAATAGTATCGGACCTTTTTAAGGTGAGAGTGATAGTTGTCTTCTAGACCTTCGTGCTGCATCTTAGACCACATTATCGCTTACCGTCAGGTAAGAATGTGGTCAAACAAATATGTACCAAGTTAAAAAAAAAATAGAAAAAACTACTTAGTTGATTTAGCAGTAAGATCAACCTTATTTATTTATTTATTTAATACTTTATTGCACAAAAATACAAATTACATGTACAAAAGGTGGGCTTAATGCTAATAGCATTTTCTACCTGCCAACCTCAGAGGTAACAAAAAAGGTTGGCCTGCTAACTTTTAACAATATTAATGTTTATTAAAAAAAAACAAAAGAAACACAAATAACAATAAACTCCGATTACAGTTAGAATAAATACATAAACCTACTTGATATAACAATAATAATACATAGAATATATATATGAGAAATATAACAAATATATATATTTATAGATATAAAACAAAAAATACTATTACATACAACACACATAGGTACTACGTTTTCATATATTTTAACAGCCAGCCTTAAAGTTTGAATATTAATGTAGGGTCCCGCATTCCCCATCTACACAGATTCTTCCTGCTTAAGATTCTTCATAATCTTTACCTATTCCAAGTTCAAATATTCAATTTAAAAATTCATGAAAATACAATGAATTAACAACAATATTTTACTGTACCAAATTCAAATCGTCAACCCCAAAGGTCGAAGTTCCGTAACTCTAGTTCTATGAATGAATGTCATAGCCCCGAGGTCAATATACGGCAGACGGCCTTGAGGTCGTTCCCTTCAGGGGTCGAGACCGTAGACCTTTGACAATAACCCCGAGGTGTCGATGTACATGTAATTTCCTGGTTCGATGTCCCAAATAGTTTCGGGCCTCTTTAAGGAGTGAATAGGTTTCTTTACAGACCTTCGTGCTTCATCTTAGACCACATCATCGCTTACCATCAGGTGAGATTGTGGTCAAACTAAACCTACCTAGTTAAAAAAAATAGAAAAAAAACTTGAAGTCCGAATATTTGACGGGATTTTTTTAAATATTGAATGGGAAAAATTCCGTCTCTTGATATTTTGAATATGTTGAAGTGAAAACTTCTATAGGCGCGTTGAGCATTTTTTGAGATGGGGAAAAAACCATTGAACTCGCGACACTGTTACCGTTACCGACACCTCTGTATATAAGTTCATGTTTTCACTTCTGTCGGCACTCCCGGAGTGTCACTTCTTTATTATTTGAATTTGCTTAGAATTACATATTTCAAGTTTTTAAATCGTTATTATTAATTCTTCTGTCAATTTACTATGTATTCTAATTCTAAAATTGAATTGTTAGTGTTAAGAAAATTATTATTTTATTAAATCAATAACTCTGATTAAATAATTTGAAAATTTATAAATGTTAAAACATGATAGACGCTAAAACACATATTGTAAGACCTTTTTTTAGACATGATGTCATTTAATATTCATCATACATTATTCTCAGACGCTGATACATATTTAATCAAGCGAAGCGAGATCTCAAAATCAACTTGGGCAAATCGGCGTTGTATGAATTTAGGTATGTATGTTTGTTTGTCCGAGGAAAACTTTCGAAGCGTTGATCCGATCATCGTGAAATTTAATAGGTACATAGGTGGATAGTAATGGCACAATTTTGCTGTGACTAAATGAGCTAAAAATGTTGGGAGGTTGTTGAGATATTGGGGTTCAAGAGCGGTAAAAAAAAAATTAAATGAGACTATTAGGTCAAGTGGGACGTCAAATGAAGGTATTCATTAGTACATTTACCCCGTTTTTATGTTTTGTAAATTCTCTATAGTTTTTGAGGTATTAGCCATAATAAAAACTATACTTTGACAAAATTCACAGGGTACACCAGTGACCCCACAGTGCTGTAATTTCGTATGCGTGTAGCTTAAGTGACACAAATATCAAAGTCTGAAATCCAGAATAACAGCAATTTGTACCACAAAAAAGGGTAACCACAATACATGACTCCCGTTACCTGTAATTTGAATGAAACTGTAGGTCAAGTTAGTTGGTTACTATTTCGTGGCACTATTTAGATAGTCAAACATTACAAATAATATTTTTCTGTTTAATCGGAGACTCGCGAGATCTCAGTTCGGGGCGAACCACTAGTTACACAGCATAATGGAAGCCAGTCACATAATTATGTACTTACCAATATTCTCTATTCAAAATCAATCAGTATTGATGTTAACAAGATACTGACTGACGTCAGCCGAAAGCAATATGAACAAGTTATCATTAAACAAACAAAAAACCCTGTTATATACGATAACATGATTAAATAAAAAGATTCGTAATTTGAATGAGAGTGGTAGAGTTCCTCGTGAAAGGGCTAGCCCAGGGCAGTACTAACACCATACCCATTTAGACCGTCAAGCAGCACTGCTGTGTTTCGGTTTGAATGATATGGCGGCCGGAAATTACAGGCACATGAGGCTTTACGAATGCCTCAAGATGATGAAAGCAGCGTAGTGCATATGGTTCATATGGTGCATCAGGTGGGCCATATGGTTGCTCCATCACCACCATGCACAAAATAAAATATTGGAACATCAAGATCTTGATTTTGATGCCCTATCACTATTATTATGAAAGGTAAAGTTTGTTGCTTGTAAGTTAGTATGTTTGTAGGAGGTAATCTCAGAAACTACTTAACCGATTCTGATAATTCTTACACTGATAAAAAGCTACACTATCCTTGAGTGCTATATTTTATTTTGATAAAAATCCGTGCAAACCCTGGGTGGATCAGCTAGTACTTGATTCAAAAAAATGCGCACCACTATAATCCCTGTAAGGATATCCTTGTATGCAGACAATTTCTGAACTTTTCTGTCGCCAAGCTGTTATAAAAAAAAACATTTGCTATCGTCTCACCCTCTGAAAACATGCGTGAAAGTTAAATTCAAATAAAGAAGACTAAAAACAGATGTATAAATAAAAAACATGCATCAGAATTTTGACAGTTCAAAAGAATTCGTGTTAAAAAGCTTATTTTTAATAGTATAAACATTTGCATGGCCCGGTTTCCGCCCGTGGTTCACAATCCCGCTTATAAACCGTCTGGGCCTTATTGTGTACATTTTATTGTATTCGCGAGGTAATGTAACACTTTCTTTTATGATAGGCGACTATGTGGCGCCATCTTGGATTTTCGGAAAGGTAGAGATGGCGAAAACAATATTTCTGTGCCACTAGATGTTTGAACTTTATATACGTGAGTTAAAGTATGGAAGAGAAGAGAAATTTTGAAAATCATATATTATTTTTAATATCAAAGTATTATTCCATTAGGTAGGTATGGTATTTAAATGATTATATAATTTATAACGGGATTTTATAGAATTACTGTATAAAGAAAGTGGCGCCCTCCTAACATTCTTGCAAATAAAAGTCCAGCTAAAAGAAGCGAGAATTCCAACATTCGTTTCGAATTTTAAACTGACACCAAAAACCGCAACACAAAATCCCGCAATTTTCAAACTCAGAACAGCAAGAATCCGCGTGTTTTTCAAACCGGGAAGCTGCTGTCGGTTCTCGTATTCTACCAACCCACGTGGTGGGTCAACGCCTGCCCCACTGCGCACCAGGGTTCGCTGAACTGATGTGAACGCACAAACACGTCCACGCACTGGTGTGGGTACTGCGACACACAATCACACAGGTGACTAATTGAAGTATAACAAGGTGTTTTATATGAGTTATGGGCATCGCGGTAGGTTTGAAAAAAAGTGATTTTTTTAAATACTGTACGGTCTGAGCGAAAGATTCTTCTTTTTTTGGCGTCAAACGGCTGATCTATTTGCCGCCTAGATTTTGACAGCGTATGAACAAATAAATGTCAGTTCCATAAGTCACCGTGTTTGTTTCATGTCTTACTTCATGATAACACATTCGTGACCATCCTTTTCCGTTTCCATTTAGCTAAATTCCGGTTAGATAATTCTGAATCTAATCTAATGTTGCTGAAACGTCTAATATATGTATTTATCTACACTTTAATAATAATAATATAACTGGACATTTCACACAGCGCTATCTAGCCTCAAACTAAGCAGAGCTTGTACTATGGGAAGCAGATAACTGATAGAATACTTAGGTATATACATTTATTTTTCTTAATACATACTTATAATATATAGAAAAACATCCAGACCCGGAACAAATATCTGTAGATCATGCCAACTTTTATTCCGCAGCGGGAATCGAACCCACGGAGGTCGTCAATCTTATCTCAACTTTATCTCTATTCTATTCATATACATTTTACAATATAATTACTTATTTCATTAATATTAACATGTCATAATATTTCACATAACAAATTAAAAACATTGTAAAGGAGGATTGATGCAATTGACCGATTTAGATTTGACGTTCTGAATGAAGAATTGTAAAAATCATGGACAATTTATTTTGTGTGAAATAAGGCATTGAATAAAGGCTTTTTTATTTTATATATATTCAAAGTTTAAAAAGAAATTAAAAAACTTTTCTTCTGCTTTCCGTTAGTAGGTAAAGCTTAAATCACTATTATTAATAAAATTTTGAAACACCATAAAGGTTTGTTGCCTATCCCGTTATCTATAAAATAATGTAATTCCAATTTTAAGCACCCGCCCTTTTAGTGTTTTTTTATTAGTCATTTCACAGTGTCGAGCACCGTCAAAGTCAGTTAAACTGACAGTTGTCATATTAGTCTTATGCTAACTAGCGGTATGTTTTTAAAGTTTACCTATTGAAAAATTGGCTTTGTACCGATTTACTACATTTTTAATGAATTACTACTGTTTTAACGAAAACTACAGGTTTTTTTAATTCTTATGCCGAAAAATAAAATTTTAAGTTTGGAGCTATCACTGTCAGTTGGTATTTTTTATGATTTGGACCATTTAATATACTTACCTACTGAACCCTAATAGCGGCACAAGAAAAAAAAATAACAATGGTTTTGGTTGCTAACTAGAAAACAATATCACTACGAAATAACTATTTTAATAAGGAAGTCCTACCTATATTGAGTAATTTTTTTTTTCTAATAATTAGATTATACTAATTATCATAATAATAAAATATGTACATATTTTATTAAATTATTAATAACATATTCTTGCTAGTATTCAACATCATCTAAAACGAAAAATATTCTGATCATTATGGAGTTAAAGTTTGGACGAATACTATTTATTTATCCTAAAATAACAAGCTCCATTTTTAAATTCATTTCGAATCTCAATTTCAAATCAGTGAAACAAGATTCGAAATTCAAATCGGAATTCGCACTGCACTGTAGCCGGCCAGCATTGAGCATAGACAAGCCGTTGAACTTTTTCGGCGGTTCGTCGAACGGACGACGAACCTAGCAATTTGATAACGCGGCCGATATTGATCGCCGAATCGCCAATTTATTAGACGGTGTGATAGATAAGTGATGATCGCACCTTGTCATGCCATTTTGTGTGAAAATCTGATAACTTCTAGAAGTTTATTTTTAAGGTTTTCTGTTATTCGATGTTTTTGACAAACTAAACTTGTCATACATAATAATCATGACTTCGATTCACAAATAAACACAGAGTTTCTTAGCCATTATGACAGAGCTCTATAATTTTTTTTATTTATTCTAATTTCTCCCTTGTGTTTAAAGGTTAAAACTATTTAAGAGCTGCCTTAGATTAGTAGATATCTGGTTCCTAACAATCATAAAAGTAATAATAAAATTATATGTATATATATATAAATTATAAGTATAAACGGTTTTACGTCTGTCGTCAAACCCAAATGCATGCCATAATCTGACATAAGTGTCAGTGTGTCCCGATTCGCAATGTTGAAAAGGGTCATTCTAAGTTCAAACTATAGTTCATAGTTCGTTGGACGACTGCGATCCGGCGCCAAATTTGAAATTCGATTTCAGTACCAGAACACCCAAATTCTGAATTAACTCCTTCCGTTCTGAATTTGAAAGACGTGTTTCGTTCTTTGTGGTTAAAAGTGGCGCCAGAACCTTGTCAAACGTCAAATCCACATTAGGTTGCATAAGCAATAATGTCGAAATGATTTTTTGAAAATTGTTCAAAATATTATGATGACAGATTCACATTTGTCATTAGATATTAGGTAGGTACTTTGATTTAATTTTTTCAGACGATAGAGATTTTTGGTGGATGAATAAGAATCATTGGTGTTTCTTTATAACGGTAATCCGTTTGACAGAGTTAACTAAAGGTCCGAGCCTTTACATGTCAGTTAGCACGTTCACAGACCCATCGTATGTTGGTCCCGCTAAACCGCTATAACATGCCTAGCGATAGCTGTACGTTCAATTTAATTACAAATTCTGACATTTGCATTCAACCAGTTGCACGCAATTCTATAATTAAACTGCAGCTAAAACGAGAGAGTACAGTTTTTGACAGATTTAAATAGAATCTGTGGAAAATAAATGGATTGGTGCCTGCCTACTAGTTGGTTACCATAATGTCTTATTGCGATTCATTTGTATAATAAAACTAAAAATAACTGATTTAAAATTCAGTTACAAGATTCCACCCGGACAAACATAGGTACATACATTGCAAGTTAATAAAAAGCTTGTATAAACAGTATATTTTGACAATTGACAATTACGCGATGTATAAATGCAAATAAAAGTCAAAAAACAGTACACGCTGCTTAAAAAACATACATTACACACAATAAAATCGATTATTAGATTGAATCACCGAGCTCTACCAAAAAGGTTAACACAAGTAATTATCATCGTAATGAAATGAAAATATTTGTCACGTCTTCCATTTTCGGTGTGCTATTGTGCAACATACGAATAATGCAATAAGTTCAGTGACTTGTGAGATGGCATTGTATTTGTAACTAAACTGCTTACTCATCAGTAGGGATTACTGTTGATGCCAAATCTAAATTCGCTTCTCAAAATTCAAATTTAGAACTTCCAATGGGTTTGAATTTAAGGTTTCGAATGTACTTATTCAAATTATGAATTGAATGGTTTTTTAATAAAGACTGACCCGCATTCTTTCATTGAAAGCTGTCAAAAAAACTACGCTTATTTAAAAATGAACAGTCTATAATGGAATATCACAATTTATTAAAATTAAAGTGTGTTTATCGAAGTTTCGTAAAAGCTCTTACTTTGGAACGATTGCATGACAAGATAATAAAATGGAATGTCGTGCAACAGACATAATCGCGCAGTGTCGTTTTTGACACCTCGTTATGTCAAATGCCGTTTTTTTTCACTGCAGTGTGACGTGTACATAATAGCACGTGGGCAGGGTCTTTTCATTCCGATTTTGAAAATTCAAATGAAGTTCGTTCAATGGATTCAATATCATTATGGTTTTGTTTGACAATTGACAGTGACAGGTCGGAATGAAGTGATTTGTGGCGGTAAAAGAAAAGCCCACTTGTAAAGGTTCAAAAACCCTGTAATTGTCCTGATTCGTCATTTAAACCGGCAGTAAAAAATTGTCAATGCTAGTATTATTTACAGGCGAATAATTGATTGCGATGTAATTTGAATGAGTGAGTATCGATCAAAGTAATGGGTAGAATGATTGTGATGTCATGGCCTACCAGTCCTACACCATAAAAAAGTACTGTTGAATGTTTTAAGCTAATTTTATCCTTTTAAACTTTTCAAACCTTATAAGTTATGGGTCTATTTTCAATTTAATGTCTCTCTTCCTTAAATTTTAACATTTGAATAACATATTGTTTTAGTAGGTATACCTAGTTACCTATTTTAATTTAAAGATTTTTTTATGTAATATTTTCAGTAGTGGGTGATATGTTTCTACAGTAGGTACCTACCTACTGAGTTACTTATTCTGCCAAAAGTAATGGACGAAACCAAATTAAAAGTCAGGTATAGGTATTACAAGACGGAAATTCAGGGCAATTTTTTTTATGGTTTTAGATTTAGTGTGGTATATTTTTATTTATATTTTAAACTAAAAAAATTAATTAACCTTGCTTATTCTGTTTTTCTAATAGAAACAACAATTAATTGTCCAACAAAATGAAAAGTACTTTGAACACGTGGTCCCAAATCAATAGGTCGTTAGCCATGGTGCGAGGGAGAGGGTGCGTGACGTCACATTACTCGTCTCGCTCTGTCGCAAGGTCGCCGGCATCTTCCATAGGTTATTTGCTTTTCCAGTTTTCCACTTTCAGGATGAGACTGGTGGTGGCTAGTGAACCCGACTTCCGAGTTTGACCAATACCTACCCTAATTCTTGTCATTTTACCTTCGGTTAGCTTTCGTTCGCTTTACGATCTAAAGATCGCGTAATTTTCATTTGACGGCCTCCGAGGTGCAGTGGGGCTGAGACGTAGGAGGGTTCGATTCGCGCCGCGGAACAAATATTTGTTTGAACTACAGATATTTGTTCCGGGTCTGGTTGTTTCTTATTGTAAGAATGTATTTACAAAAAAAAACATAAATATGCTATCAGTTAACTGGTTCTTATAATATAATGCTTAGTTTGGGGCTAGATAACGCGGTGTGAAATGTCCAGCATTATTTATTTATTTACTTACGTCAAACATTGCATTGACAGGTGTCGAGATTAGATCGAAATTCAAAATTGACTAGATTTATGGGAAATTGACATCTGGAATTAAATAAAAATCTAGGTATATTCATACGCGAAGAAAAAACTTTATATCTCTTTTTAAGCTTATTGTGCACACTGAGGAGTTTGAAATTTGGCATAGTTAAAGCAGGGGGCAATGTTAGTTTTAAACACAAATAGAACCGACCTATCCAAACTACGGAACTGATTTTAATGAAATTTCTATGAGACTAATATGAAAGAATATCCTTTCAAATAAATAAAGAATTTTCCAAATCGGTTGATAAAGGACGGAGTTCTGAGGTAATATACAATTTAAGGGTTGCCCTCGATTGTTTTAGAATCCCATCATCAGATCCTGACTTGGTGCCCATGGGACCACCTGAGAAGTATACGCTTTTAAACAAAAAAAGGATTTCTCGAATCGGTCCAGCCAGGCGTCTTCGAGTAATCGGGGGAATATCCATAAAAATCATCATCATCATCATAACAACAGAAAAATAATAATAATAAAAAAAATCTGACAAATTGAGAACCTCCTCCTTTTTTGAGGTCGGTTAAAAATAATAAATAATGATTGAATTTCTACCACTATGCACTGGCAACTGTCTAAAAAATTCGACGAAATATTACATAAGCAATAAAACAACATATCGTGAGGAATCTAGATGTTTCTGAGACATTTTTACCACGCCAGTTCTAGAACAATCATAAGACCCTCAATCACCTCTTTAGCTAGACTCTAACGCAATGTGACCAAGAAATAAATAGTAACACAAAAATATAACAATATAATATAATATTACTGGACATTTCACACAGCGCTATCTAGCCCCAAACTAAGCAGAGCTTGTACTATGGGAACCAGATAACTGATAGAATACTTATATACATTTTTTTTTATGTAAATACATACTTATAATATATAGAGAAACAACCAGATCCGGACCAAATATCTGTAGATCATGCAAACATTTGTTCCGCGGCGGGAATCGAACCCGCTACCTCCTGCGTGCGTCTCAGCCAGCTATTCGCCCACTGCACCACAGAGGTCGTCATATAGAAACAACCCTCCTTTATTTTGACTGTTTGAACTTGCAAGAGCAACATGAAAACTCCTAATTAAAAAAATGAAAAAACTTATTATAATTTTAATTAAATACTATGATATTATTATGTATTCTACTGTCTGGTAGAGATCGCTATTCAGCGATAAGACCGCCAATTGTATCACATCGTTTTACGGTGTTCTTTTAGTGTTTGTTTTAAGGTGTGCATTGAATTATCGAATCTAATCTATGTTACTAACCCTGCATTCCGAATCACACCATAATCGCTGCTAGCGTTTACGTAGCTTTTTTGCGTACCGATCCAGTTATCGCGCTGATGACAGTTGAGTGCTGTCAAGGATTCGGAATGCTCATGAACGCACTGCAAGTCAGTGTTCCTTTAATTTCATAACAACAATAAAACCAACCAACCACAGAACACTATTACTCACAATCAACCAACCAACCAGCTGTCACGTCACTTTTGACAAGGAGGCTTACGGTGATATCGGTCTAGACTAGAGCATGGATGTTGTTAGCGCAAAATGGCGGATGTAATGACGTCATCTATGACGATTCCACGGGACATCGTTCTCGCGCTCACGGTGACTGAACGCTTGGTAGCGCGATGATATCAATTTTAGCGTGATTTGGAATGCAGCCTATGTTATATGTCTACTATGTTATTCTATAATTTATAATTTAAAATAAGATTCTATAATTTAAAATTAGAATGAATACGAACCGAATTTCGAATGATACCTACGTCGAATGGTACCTATCTTCGTGATTACGTAAAATGTAGAATACAAATTAGCGAACAGCTAAAGTAGAGTAGACTATCTTGTAGTAGGTTTATCTACGTACTCTTTAAATGAATTACTTAGGACAGATCAGAGGTCGATCAATTTCCTTAGTTCTTTCTCTATGTTACTTTTAGTAGTAAAATTTTGTAATATTTTTGTGCTTTGTATGCGTGGTAGGTACGTCCATAAAAAGTAGCCTGTCTCAATCAAGGTCATAATCTGTGCTGTGTACCAAATTTAATTGAAGACGTTTAGATGAGAAAACGGCACAAACAGATAGTTTCGAATTATAAATTATAAGTATTGATTTTTACAAGGTAGAATTATTCAAAGACTAGGTGATAAAAATACGATAAATATGTCTTCCAAAGTTTTTATTTTGTAGCTAAACAAATAGAATAGAAATAAACAAAATTACCGCTTTTATTTGCGGTTGACAACACAATTTTCCGGGGTCAATGACCGGTTAACATCGACTCTACTCCTCGCTAAACGCATTTGTTTAATTCTATTGGAAAAAGATTATTCAAACCGCATATAGGCAATACCTATTGTGCGCTAATTTAAAAAAAAGTTATTATTTTAGTCTACAAAAAGTTCGTAACGGATTTTCTGCAAAAAGTTTTTAGCAATGATTAAAAATCCTGATTGCATAAAAGTTTCGAATTCAGATTAGGAATGTAATATTTTGTAGGTATTCAATACGATTTGATTTTAGAATTGTGCGTTGCCAAAAATTCGCCAGGAAAAGAAACGTAACAGCGCTCAGAGATTCCACATTAAAAACTAGAGTTCAACAGCATTTCACCGAAATCTACTTTGTTTGGGTCCCCGGGTCAACGACCCGCTGTGACGCCGGCTTGTCTGTGTGCGCGCGCCGCTATGTCGGTACACGCCATCGACGCACCCAAACACGCACAGTCGATCCGAACAGTCACCGAAGTACAATTTAGTTTCATAATTACTCTGCAATTACCGACATTTTTCTACTTTTTATTCAAGATTTGGGAGGTTAAGAGGTTTCAGCCTGGGTATGTAAATAAATTCTTCTTTAAATATTGATTTTGAGGGAGGAATGAGTTTTTTTTCATAGGTTCGCGACGCGCGCCGGGGCGACTGAACTATCACTATGAGCTAAGTTGATTATTCTGTCGGAATGAAAAAATATATAATTTTTCGTGAGCCTGGCCGAAGATTCGTCAATGCGTCAGTCACGATCGGGCCGCGCTGGCGTCAACATCTTTGAACTTGCCAGTCGCCGTCTCCTTACCGAGTTGTGCTCAACCCATAGTACAAAAATTAACGTACAAATTTTTTCAGCAGTGAGGTGAACTTTTTTTCCCTACAAGTGAACAGTGCCTTGTGAGAAATAGTGACCGGATATGTTTTCGAAAATGGAACGTGATGGCGATGACAATTTTTAAAAATCAAATTATAATTTTGTGTTCGACGTAATTCGAAATTTGGATTTTGGGTAGCTGAGCGCTCGTTCGGTTAGACAAAATCGTTAACCCTTCAAAATTCTAATTGGCATTTTAAATTTTGTTTTCTTTAAAAAACTCTTTCTAAAATTTCAAATAAATTCTTCTTTCTGCTCTGATTTTCTCTTTCAGATTTTTTTTGCGCAAATTTTGATAAGAGAAATTAAATTAAGGGAACAAGTGAATAATTACAATAAAATAAACAGTGCCTTAATAATAATGTTTTAAGACGAATGGAACAAAACAAAAAATAACCACGGAGACAAAATGCCAAAAAACTTGCTCCTCTTCAAAAAGTTAATACCTGAACTGAACTTCGCAAAAAGAAATCTCACTTCGCCGCTCGACCGAAACATATTATATCAGTTAAGCCGGTGCTTCATCAACCAAGTTGAAAATAAAAACAATCGGGAAAGTGCCATAGTTCAAAATTAATGGTGTTTCAAAACCCTGCCTTAACGACATAGTCGAATTCAGAACAGAACACCAACTCACAGTGATACTAGTTAGGCCGCAATGCGAATAGGATTCGCGTGGCAGAATCATTGGCAAAAAATAACCTAAAGTATTCAATCTTTTGTAAAAAGTTGATGATGAATAACAGTCAGTTCCAAGAGTTGTTTGGGTCGCAATGGCCTCCGGACCAGCCTGGAGGCCACTCGTCGGCGTCCTCCTTGTTGCATCAGAATCTGCAGCAGGTGAAGCAGGAGCCTCATGATGTGCAGAGGATGATGCACGGTCAGATGGGCATGGATATATCAGGATCTGTGGCTGACAGCACCTCCCCTCCACCTGGGAGTAGCGATGGAATGTTTAGTGCTGGTATGAGCGGAATGTTTATGGACAAGAAGGCTGCCAACTCTATAAGAGGTATCGTTGAATTTCTTTTACAGTTGTTTTAGAATTATTGCTATTTTTTCCATTCGTTGGAAGGACTCGTCGTCAAGCCATGTATAGGCACTCTTATAACAGAGTTGGCCACTTCTACTTAAATTTTGTACTCTCTGTTTTTGACTGTGCTGAGTAACGTGGTCAAAAGCGAGACTATAATTTATAAAAAAACTCTATTTAGCTTTGAATTTTTTTCACGCATGTTTTATTATAATTTATGGGATGATAATAACAATTACCTAGATCAATTTTTTTGACCTCTGGGTCAAGGTCATCCTGATCTTAATTCTCTTCCGTTCCGTTTTGAAACTTAAATTTTATTATCATCTAGGTGAAACTGACTTACTGTTTAGCTTTTTTACACTGGTTTTATGTAACGATTAAAATGTTATTTATCTTACACAATATTTTGTCAAATACTGGAAAAGGAAATACTTAACAAGTTCAATAATTTATATTGTTTCTATACCTACAGTGTTAATGAAATAAAACATTTCTGAAGATTTACAATTAAAAAAAACATGTGGCTTAGTAACCAATTATCGATTGGCGTGCGCGGTCAACGACCTCGCAAAATTTTTAACGCAATGTGGCATTATGCTTCTCTTTCATATCTTGGGCGTCTTCCCAATTTTATTTTATTTTTTGCAAAACTGTTGATCATAGGATAAAATTGACAAAACAAAATCTCATACTAACGGTCATTTTTAAAAAAAGAACTGCAAAAAAATTAACTAAAACCCGGGATCGCATTGGCATTTGGTAATTTTTAAACATAGAATGTTTTCTGAAATTCGAATAAAATATTTTTCAATTGATTACAATAAAAACCTAGAATGATCTACGTAATCTTATCGTTGTTTGTTTGTTTGTTACATTTGCACGACTAATTGGCTGAACCAATTTCGATGATATTTTGTTTAAAGATTGATTATGACCTGGATTGAGACAAGCTACTTTTTATTGACAAACGAAGCCGCGGGCGGTAGCTTGATAAATACTTTTTTTATACGACCTTTTGCCAGCTACCTAATGTCATATGGTAACCATAGCATATAACATAGAATTGCTTCGTAGGTTTGCACCTTAGAAACGCGCCCTGCGTCCATCAACTTGAGGCATACAGGTGCAAAGCCTTATGTGCCTGTGCAACCATACCCTTCAAACCAAAACGCAGCAATGTTGCTTTATAATGAATTCAGCTAAGACGGGACACGGCAAAATCGAGTACGAACTGGCCTTCTAAATTTTATGACTAGGACTAAGGTCAATGCCCCTCAAACTCTAGTCCGCTGCCGAAAAACCACTCCCTCATTCGGTCTTGAGTGTTCACTCACAGCGATAAAACAAAATAAACATTCATATCAATGTTTTAGTTGAATTGAACAATTAACTATTTACAAAGTCCAATGTTGAAACAATGAATATAGGTATCTAATTATTTTTTTATCGGTCAGAATAAATTAACCAATCTACTTTTACTATTTTAAAATTCGAATGACTAGTTCGATATTTAAAATTTTCTAGATGGCCTTTGTTGCCAAGACTTTAAACTATTCTATAATTAAATATGTGAAGCTTTGTAACCTCTTTTTAAGCGCAGTGGGCGAATTGTCTGTGACGCAGGAGGTTGCGGGTTCGATTCCCGTCGCGGAACAAACGTTTGCATAATCTACATATATTTGTTTCGGGTCTGGTTGTTTCTCTATATATTATTATAAGTATGCATTCTCAAAAAAAATATATAAGTAGATATTCTATCAGTTATCCGGTTCCCATAGTACAAGCTTTGCTTAGTTTGGGGCTAGATAGCGCTGCGTGAAATGTACAGCGTTATTGTGAGATTTGGCATGAAGTTTATATGAAGAAGCCATTCCTCTAGCTTAAAAAAAGCTAAAAAGATATCAATTACCGTATTTAATATTTTTATAATCTTGCATTGACAATTAGTAATATGACGCTGAGTTAAAATTCATTACACTTGGGAAAAATGAATTGGTCCGATTTGAGTTGACGTGGTCAAAATACAGAGAGTAGGGATGGATACTAAAAAAATCGGTTGCTACAAAAACCGATTCTTGAGACATATATACCAAGAGTTTTTTATCGTTTAGTGTAATCGAACTAACTACCTATTGTAAGAATTGAAAAAAACGAGCGTGCTGTAGAACACACGACTGAAGTAAAACTCCTGTTTCAAAATATTAATTTATAAAATTATACAAAATTGACCACACGTCTATAGCTCGATCTGTCTATGTTCATTCTGGACAGATGCAACTCGCACTCGCACAAATAACGTTTAAAAATATACGAAACGTAAACTCTCTCTTTCTATCTTCACTAACTTATAACTCCCTTTCAACTTCCATTCGCATTTTTTGTAACGCATTCACCAGCTCACTCCCCAAGTCAAGCAAGAAGTTTTACTTCTAAAATGTATTTGCTATATATGAGTTGGATGAGATTATATAATTCGGTATGGCCTTGGTATTTTGCGCTAGTCTAGAATTTATGGAGTCTAGGCGTGGCCGACTGGGGTGAGTGGACCACACCTCATCTGTTTCATGCAATGGTTCAGTATTCCTGCAAATCCTGATAAATATGACATCCTAAATCTGATATACATTATTAAAATACTATTTGACCCGCTCGTGACGTCCCACGCGTGGTTTTTAAATAAAAACATCAACTTCCTTTTCCGCAGTCGGGTAAAAAGTACCCTACGTCTTACTCCTCGTCACAATCTATATGTGTACCAAAATTCATTGAAATCGGCCCAGCGGTTTAGTCACTGTCGCGTATTACCACCGGCAACACCCGGGGTATTGTCCCGGGATGTGTTCCCTACCCTGTACAAACCTCTACATTTCTCTTGAAGCGTGCCATGTCGTAGCCTAGTGGGAAAACCTCAGGATTAAAAACACGCGTTATGGTTAGAAGTTTAAATCCACGATGAAAATACCCAGTAATAGGCCTATCGTCAAAACTTTTGACACGTTTTCAAACAGAAACGAGTCGTAGCTGTTTACCGACGGATATAGGAACTCGCCATATAACATCACTCGCTAATACCGTTCAAGGTTTCTCTTTTTGGGCACCCTTTTCTTCATTTTCTGAACGCTCGCCCTAAAAAGACTGAAGGAAACTCATTCTTTTTCCTTGAACTTAGACGTCTGATAGGCACAGTTGGTTCATTCCATGAAATTCATTATCATTATCCTCTGACCTAAAAACTGATTTACTATGTCTTCCTTAAACATACTACTTAAACGTCTACTTACCAAGTTCAAGTTAGTTAATAGTTAACATAGTTTTTAGGGTTCCGTACCCAAAGGGTCAAACGGGACCCTATTACTAAGACTCCGCTGTCTGTTCGTCTATCACCAGGCTGTATCTCATGAACCGTGATAGTTAGACAGTTGAAATTTTCACAGATGATGTATTTCTGTTGCCGCTATAACAACAAATACTAAAACCAGTATAAAATAAATATTTAAGGGGGGCTCCCATACAACAAACGTCATTTTTTTGCTCGTTTTTGTTCGATATTGATAACGGCAACAGGTAGACGCTTGAAATATTCACAGAATATTAGGCAAACATAACCTTCTGCGCAGTGGGATAAACAGAAAAAATTAAAACAATGTAACGAAATCGGCCGAGCCGTTTCGTCGTGAAAAAGGAATAAACAGACAGAGAGATATAGTTTCTTAAAATTTATATATATGAATTTATTAGGAGTTTCTTGTGAAAGGGCTCGCCCAGGGAAGTAAATACCTATTTCTGCCGCCAATCACCATTGCTGTGTTTCGGTTTGAAGGGTTTCTGGTGAAATTACAGTCACATGGCTTTACACCTGTATGCCTTAAGTTGATAGACGAAGAGCAGTGCATTATAGGCCACCTATCTTAGGTGCGTGACCTATGAGGCAATACTTTGTTATAGGCGACGGTTACCATCGCCAGATTTTTTTTGTCAAGTCGGGATTTTGAAACTTTTAGAGTGATAAAAGCGGGATTCTTTCGTCGAAAGCTGGACACAGTAAAAAAACGAGTATAATCAGAAGTTTAAAAATGTTTTTTTTTGTTTACGTGACAATAGATAGCAAAAATAGCCATAGAAAATGTATTTTAATAAAAATATGATAATTTCAATCGGGGTTACCTTAACGTTAGTTCGTTAGTTAGATAAGTCTTCTTCGTCTTCAGAATAAAAAAATAAAAAACACAAATTAAATAAAAAAAGTTTTATTCATTAGAAAAATGTGGTGTTTCAAACAATAGTCTGAGAAGTGAATTACAAATTGTAATTTACCATATGAGAAAAATTTATGTATAATCTATACTAATATTATAAAGAGGAAAGATTTGTTTGTTTGTATTGAAAAGGCTCCGAAACTACTGGACCGATTTAAAAAGTTCTTTCACTGTTGGGAAGCTACACTATCCCCGGGTGGCATAGGCTACTTTTTACCCAACCGCGCAGAAGGAGGGTAATGTTTTTATTGAAAAACTACGCGTGCGAAGCTGCGGATTGGTCAGCTAGTTCATGATATTTCTGTAAAGAGTTTCCTCGGCACGCTGCACGCACGGTCGAGTTATCCCCGAAAAGCGGGACTGAGCCTGTCCCCCGCGGGACATTTAATTTTGATTTAAAAATCGGGACGTCCCGCAACGCTGGTAACCCCTCAACATTGAATAAGCATATTGCTTGTTCCATCTTCAGGTCCTTCTTTTTTTTTATTTTTTTTTATCTAGCCTACATTTTCCCACTGCTGGGCAAAGGCCTCCCCCAACTCCTTCCACCTATTGCGATCCTGGCCAGATTCCCACCATTCCTTCTCGAATCCGCTGATGTCGTCGCGCCAACGCTTTAGCGGCCGACCCCGACGTCGCTGTCCATCCTCCGATAGTCGATACCCAAGGTGTTATGATATTGGCTCATTTCTCCGGAAGATTTCGACTTACGTGCCCGGTCCAATCCCACTTCAGGTCCTATAAAACTATATTAATAATTGTCATGATATGTGTATAGATATGATTCATTTATAATTGCATTACACTGCATTGGGTAAATCTATTTCTATCGGTCCAAATAAGTACGGCCTCTTTTATCTTCGTTCCAAATTGCATTTAAATGTTTGTGCCCCACATTTTATTTTCCGCAATTAACATAGTTTTTCATTGTCCGTATTTGTGTTAATTACACAAAAATCTAGGTTGACGCAACCTTTGCGATTATGGTAGATAACAATATATTCTTCGAGATCTATTAAGTCCGATTTGCCTTCTATCATTTTGAATGCTGTGATAACTTTGTTCGAACGTCTATACAATCAAAAAATCAACCATAAAATGCCAAATAATCGATGAAGTAAAACTTCTTTACGCACGCTTGGCTTGGGGAGTAAGCTGGTGAATGCGTTACGAAAAGTGCGAACGGAAATTGAGAGGGAGATATAAGTTAGTGAAGATAGAAAGAGAGAGAGTTACGTTGTGCGAGTGCGAGTTGCGTCTTTCCAGAATGAACATAGACTGATCGACCTACAGACAGACGTGTGGACAATTTTGTAATTGAACAATTTTATAAATTAATATTTTGAAAAAGAAGTTTTTTCTTTAGTCGTGTGGTCTAAAAGCACACTCGTTTTTTAGATACATCGTGTTTATTCAAATCTGCATCGAATGATGGAGTTTAACGTGGACTAAGTTTACGAAAATTGACAACAAATATACAGCTAATTCGCGTAGAGTGTACTTTCGCTTAGTTTTAATGTTGTTTACGACGTTTCGTTCTGTAGTCTAGTGCACGTGTAACATTTGAGGGGTGAACGCACTTGACACACTGCCTTTGCACTTTGACATTACGAGTTTTCCGCGCCTTTTATCGGTGCGTTCCTTTGTTTTTGATGACGTAATCGTAACATTCTTTTTTTATATTGTAGAGTCTAGGGCCGGCGCTGACTGACGGCATGGCATGGAAAAGTATTTTTGTACGCGGAAATGATTATGAATCTTATTGTAACCGCAGTAGCACTCACATTCCGTTGATATCACAGGGAGACCGGGGGATACCGCGGCAGGCTGTGGCATACCGTGGAATTCCGAAATGTGAGCGCTACAGGTGTTAAAATAAGATTCAAAATCATTTCCCCGTACAAAAATCCTTTGCCATGCTATGCCGTCAGTCAGTGCAGGCCCGGATAAATATGGTAGCCTGTGATGATCCAGGTTGTAATCTACGTATATACCAAATTTCATGGCAATCGGTTCAGCCGTTACGGCGTGATTGAGTAACAAACAAACATTCAAACTTTTGCATTTATAATATTAGTGTGATTCTTTCTGTTAAGAGCTTTGCTTACTTTTGCTGACATGGGGAAGGGCTACGTAATACTTAAACGGCCCCTAAGTAGGAACGTAAGTTACGTAATTAAGAGTTAAAAGTTTAAACCCTAAATAGCTAGTCTTGTTATAATGCCATAAGAGTAATTTCGGGCGAATCGTGTTACACTCTGTAAATTGGCTCAAACTGAGTAAGGGTTCAAGGTTGTACTAATTCGTGGATTCGTTCACCTTTACCTAGGTATTTAGGACAGCTGGCACACTCAACATTCTGTTTCATATGACTTGTTCTAGTTCAATGAAAAACGAGGCTATGTAGATGGTTGGGATATTTCTTAATGTTTATTTTCTATTAGCTTCTGCCAATAACCTACCCTGATAAAAAACGAGTGTGCTTTAGACCACATGACTGAAGTAAAACTTCTTTTTCAAAATATTAATTTATAAAATTGTTGTAGGTCGGTCAGTCTATGTTCGTTCTGGACTGGACAGACGTAACTCGCACTCGCACATTAAAGTTTAAAAATATACGTAACGTAACTCTCTCTCTTTCTATCTTCACTAACTTATATCTTCCTCTCAACTTCCGTTCGCACTTTTCGTAACGCATTCACCAGTTTACTCACTAGTCAAGCGTGAGTAAAGAAGTTTTACTTCATAAGTATCGAATTGAGTAGGTACCTAACCCTGCTACCTAGTACCAATTGATCAAACATTTTTTTGAAGTGTAAACTTTAGGCGCGTTGGGAATTTTTTGAGGTGGCAAAAAACCATTGAACTCACGACACTGTTACCGTTACCGACATCTCTATATATAAGTATCTCGTAATTGTTCAAGTTTTCACTTCTGTCGGCACTCGCGGAGTGTCACTTTTTTTTAATTACACAGGGACTTGGAAATATTGACCACAACGATGGCGTCTTTTCTTTTGCTATTTCTTTAGTTCGCAATTTTAAGTAAATTTTTATACTTCTACCAATCAATATAGTTATTTAAAAAAACTTAAGCTGACACGTCAAACATCCACGTATGCAACATTAATAAGTAGGTAACTGAGTAGCACATCCTAAACCAGGCCAACGCAACGCAACGACTTACTGAGACCATCTATATTGCAAGTAATGAGGTGGTTTCGCGAAAATCAATGACTCACTTGAAAATTCTTGAAACACGACAACTACTAAGTGTGTCAGCTATTTTCTTTCAGCTGTGACATAACTGCTGTAAAGAATAATGCACAGTTACTACTGGAATTATCGGACCATATCTAGTTTTTCTTGCTTTTTCAAGTATAATTTTGAAGCTCATGATGGACATCCTAGATCTCTACCCAGTACGCAGATCCGTGAATATACACAAGGGAGTACACAGAGGCAAGTCCAAACAAAGCATTTGTTGTAAAAACAAGTAACTGTTTAACAAAAACATAACCGACAAAACCAAACTACTGAACTGATTTTGATAAAATTTCTATGAGACCAATATGAAAGTATATAATTAATAAAAAAAGATATTTCTAAATCGGTTGATAAATGACGGAATTCTGAGATAAAAACATAGAAAAAAATTCAACCGAATTGAGAACCCTACTCCTTTTAAACCGACCTCAAAAAAAAGGAGGTTCCGAACGAACGAGAAACGGTAGTATCTGAAGTCGATTATAAATTGTTTGAATCAAACAGCAAAGAACAACCTACTCCTAAATTATAGAAATTTCCTGAATTTAAAATCCCTATACCACATCCTATCCTCGAATTTTCCGTACCTAACGCTCGCTCTCAGGGTCACTGACCCGTGACGCCGCGGTGACGTCACAGAGCTGTCACTTTTATTCCAAGCCTCTGACCAAATTAAGTGATAATTGACATGACAGCTAAGTGTGGGTAACTATAGCGATTGAAAGTTGGGTGTGGTTTAAAAACAAAATATAGAAGCCGGCTTGTACACACGGCTACACATCAAGCTATACATTTCCAGTATAAGCTGACCTCGCGTTGTATAGGCTTTTCATAGAGAGGTCAGTTTTTACTGGAAATGTATAGCTTGATGTGTAGCCGTGTGTACAACGATACCCGTATTTAGCGACTAAACATGTTGTTTGTATGATTTGACCATCATATTTTATTTAGCCACTACTCATTCATCTCTCACAACTCATCGACATGTGTATTCTGCCCGTCCTTACCTATGATGCCCAAACTTGGTCATTGTCAGAATCTCAAAAGTCCAAACTCAAGGTTTGCCAAAGAGCCATGGAACGCAGCGTGTTAGGGGTGAAGAGAATCGACAAGATCCGCAATACCACACTGCGCGCGAAGACCGGCATCGCAGATGTTGGTGACAAGACTGCCAGGCTGAAGTGGGACTGGGCAGGTCACGTCAGTCGTATGGTCACAGTCGTCACACAATGGGTGCCTGCAGATGGGCGTCTAAGCCGGGGCAGGCCGAGGAAGCGTTGGCGTGACGACCTCGATGCAAACCAAGATGGCTGGTGGGACGTGGCGAGTGATCGTGAGATGTGGAGGAACATGGGGAGATTTTTGCCCAGCAGTGGGAAAGCATAGGTTAAATAATAATAATTTAGCCACTAAATATGTACGTTTAGGCAGCGTTAAGCAAGACGCCCGTAGTATTTTTGTAGTCAAAGCGGTGAAGGATACAACATCGTAAGAAAAAATCGTATTGATTCTAATAATATTTATTTTAATTATATTTGTACCAAAGTAGGTACATCTGGTTTATTATATTCTTGTAGTTCTTTATATACACCTCGGCCAATCATCCATTACTATTACTTCTCTCCATCCAAAGTTTCTCTGGAAGAGATCGCTTTATTTAGCGATAACACCCCCTTTTATACATACACTTATAGCACAAAATATGACAATCTCTCAAACTTTCGCGATCACTGTACATAATTATTGATTAAAACGTGTATTTATCGCGGATGTACCTTATTTATTCTTCTCGACGGTAGCTCCGAGTACTCCGGTCAACCCGTGACCACGACTGTTGCAACACAGCCGAAACGTCGGGATAGCAAATAAATAAGGTACCTACATAAGCGATAAATACCCGTTTTAATAAATAATAATGACAATCTCTGTCATCAATTGAGTACTTATGGTAATAACAAACATATTTTCAGCCACTTCAACTCGTTTTTGGAATTACTCATTACAAAAAGTGGTGATGCATATTCAATTAATACTTTCACACAAAACAGAATAGTGCTAGGAGGACTTAATGCTAATAGCATTATCTACCAGTCATCCTAGTCGTGCTAAAGGAAGGTAAGGCGTTACATAGGAAAAAAGGTATATAGGTAAGGTAAGGTATATGTACCTATAGGTATCGTTGTAATTTTTGAGTTATTAGCCATAATAAAAACAAAACTTGGACAAAATTCACAAGGTACACCAGTACCAGTGCTGCGGTACCAGTGCTGTAATTTTGTATGCGTGTAGCTTAAGTATCACAAATATAGGCAAAAGTCTGAAATCTTGAATAACTGCAATTTGCACCCCAAAAAACGTAACCGATTACCATGATCTCCGGTTACCTGTATTTTGAAGGAAACTGTAGGTTTTGTATTGTATTGTATCATGTATTTCAGATAATATTATCCATAATCAGTAATCACAATAAGTTATAACAAATTAAGTACAGTCAAAATAATTAAATTAAAATTAAATCAATATTATAATATACATAGTTGCTAAGGTAAAATTAAAATAAACATGAGACAAATAAATAAATAAATTAATTACCTACGTGTTTTATATTGCCCGTAATTATCCCCACCCAGTTATGATAGTCAACGATTACGAAAAATATTTTTTGCGTTTATATGGTAGACTCGCGAGATCTCAGTTCGGGGCGAACCACTAGTATAATAAAATTAAAAACACTGGAAAATTGTACTTCACAACTATTGGTATTATCGGGATATCAAAATATTACGGATAATCCAACCAGGGACAATCTATCTACCATATCTTATTCTATGATTGTATTTTTCCACGTTACTTCAATAAAAACTACATTACATTTCAAACAAAAAAAAACGAGCGATAATAAAAAAAATGGTTCTTATCGCTACGTCACTCAGACGTGTCATTGTTACGCTATCGGTCATTCGGATATTATCGTTTAACGCTGCAATTTCGTAACCGTAATTCCTACTTACGTGTCTGACATCATCGGCCATTGACCTCGATCTTAATCGTGACCTTTGTGTAATAACGGATTCTCTGCGACAGATTTGACATTGATATAACTGGAACTTTTACACCCGTTCGTACGCCAATCAAATCGCAAATCGAATCGTCTTTCTCGTTAGATGACTGTTGATTTGACAATCGATTGATTGACTAAAAACGTGTACCTGTAACCCATTTTCATAATTGACTAGAGATTTTTAAGCGATTTCAAAAACTTTGTTACCTCAGAACTTTCGACTGGGTGAACCGATTTTGACGATTCTTTTTTTATTTGAAAGCTGGTGCTTCCCGTGTGGTCCCATCTCCATTTGGTCCAGTTTTGGCAATGGCATCCATGAGAAAACCATTTAAGTCTTAAATTTGTTTAATTTTTATGTTATGATATGTTTGTTAGCTCAGAACTTCGTTAAAGATCAACCGATTTGGAAAATTCGTTTTATTATTTGAAAGGATATACTTTTATATTGATCCCATGTAAATTTCATCGAAATTGGTGGAGTAGTTCGGTTTTTACTGTTATCTCAAGTCGGTTATATTTTTGTTAAAAAGTGACTTGTGTTGAATAATTTTCTAATCTCTGATTAGAATCAGATAAGGTGATAGACGTTACAGCAACCCAATATGCACTTGACAAGAGATTTGACCATTTTGGTCAACTTATATGATGATGCGAGACGATCTTCGTACGAATTAAGGTCATAGCAGACATATCAACTCGGAAAGGGATCGTCATCGTATCGCTTTTCGCCTCATCGTCAACCAGGCGTCAACCTTTAAGCACGTAATCAAAGCGGATCAGCTGCTCCTTGGCTACGGCGCTTACGGCTCGATGCTCGCTGACTGACGGCTAGGCGGCACCAGTGTCACCGCTCGGGTGCGGAGAGACGTAAGCGCGCACCGCACCGTGGTTCGTGAGCTTGTCCCGAGGCGATAACGTTACGATTCCGATTAGTGTGCGTTATAGGAAGTTTCATACAAAGAATACTGAACGGCTCGAGTTCATACGGTGACGATCCCTTTCCGAGTTGATATGTGTGCTATGACCTATACATTTCATTCGGCCGACTTGCCCACGCACCAAAGGCCACAGAGAAGCTAACATTAAAATATATCTGCTTCTGTGACAAATGACTTCGTAACGGAAAACAGTACGCATTCGTTCAATAACCCGACCGCGTACAGCTGATCCTCAGCCAAATCTATTTCTGATCTTTTAATCAATATAAACAAACGTAATACATCAAGCTTTTTTTTGTGAATACATACAATCGTCTTTCTATCAGGCAACAAGCAAACAAAATTCCACAAAGGCCAAGACGACCACAGAGACAGGCTAGGTAGCCCGCGAAGGAGTTTACAAAGACGTTAGATAAAAGTTTTGGTTGAAGAAACTGAAGCTCTAATAAGATCTTACAACACATTATAGTTCTCACAGGGTCTAGTGGCTAAATGGAGCGGTCTCGACAGAATACCAGCGCTTACCATTACGGCGGGCATAATGATGAGTCGAGTCCCATTTACTGCTGTAGCACACAGTTTTTACTAAGTTCTCTTTTGTTTGTGCTTTAATCACTTCTATTTCATTGTGATTATGATGGATTATTAATGGTTGAATCTCTGAATCTGAAAAGTCCAGGCTCGGGGTTTGCCAAAGAGCGACGGAGCGCAGCATTTTGGGTGTCAAGAGAATAGACATTGCTGACGTCGGTATCAAGTTGAAGTGGGATTGGGCGGGTCATGTCTCCCGCATGCAACCAAATAGGTGGGCTAAAGTGGATGGAAAGCGACACCGTGGAAGGCCTAAGAAGCGATGGCGCGATGATTTGGACGCTTATTATAGGGACTGGCGGGATTTAGTACAAGATCGAGAAAAGTGGAGAGATGAGGGGGAGGCCTTGACCCAGCAGTGGGACAGCATAGGCTAGATAAAAAAATGATTGATTATGTCTATCTTTTCTTGCATACGTAAGGTACCTAGCTGAGCCATGGCGGCTTTTGGAAATATTAAGTATTTTCAAATGACCGTTTCCTTTTAGCAAGGACATTTTTCATTTGAACTGTTGCTACCGGTAGACTACTAGGATATTTTAAATCATAACGTAGAACTGTAGTTGGCCTCATACGTCAAAAGTTTATCCACCCCATAGAGTCTGTCCTGAAAGAAGTCACTGCCTGGGTGCTAGTGAATTCCACAAGGCCGCCTTGAAAGACGTAAGAGCTGCCAGCGTTCTACGCAGGCCACCAGCGACGATCCATCTGTCGCTCGACGCACACTGTGGATATATAGTAAACCCCCACCACTTGACTTCATCCCCCTCAAGAACAGCTTCCACCAGGGCACGACCTGCCGTGGCCAGTGTGGAAGTCCTTAAATAGGCTTCGCACACAGGTTGGTCGCTGCAGAGACAATATGTACAAATCTTCGCCTAACGCAATGGGACTGCGGTGATACTTACAGTCGTTGAACACCTGATATTGTGCCCTTTGTGCCCGAATACCTGCACGATGAAATATTTGAAATCGGCTTCTCCTGACGCCATCAATGTGGCCTCTGTAACACAATATAAGTAGCATATTGACACGCTAAGTAAGACGAAGGGTCGAAAAATACATTTCAACCTTTTGAAGTAAAAGTTCTTTACGCACGCTTGACTTGGGGAGTAAGCTGGTGAATGCGTTACGAAAAGTGCGGACGGAAGTTGAAGTTGATAAGTTAGTGAAGATAGAAAGAGAGCGAGAGAGTTACGTTTCTTATATTTTTAAACGTTAATGTACGAGTGCGAGTTGCGTCTGTCCAGAATGAACATAGACTGATCGACCTACAGACGTGTGGACAATTTTGTAATGTGAACAATTTTATAAATTAACATTTTGAAAATGTTTTACTTAAGTCGTGTGGTCTAAAGGTACACTCGTTTTTTTATCATATATTAACCTCTAACAGCCACTGTATCTGGACCTCTTTTGTAATATGGACTAGGAACTATGGTAGATAGGGTAAAATTCAATGTACGCTCAGCGCTGTCATATTTTGGCTTCAAAAATGTCATCCTTCATACACGGATGTTGTATGCTCGATATTGGATTGAAATAAATACAAAATTATTGTACTCAAAAGTCGACTGTTAGAAATTCATGCAAGCAGTAAGTAAATGAAAAAACATATTTTTTCTAGTAAATTCATTAAGACTTACTTTATTTATTATGTTAACATAACAGTTAGGTACTACATAATCTGAAGTTCATTTACTTTTTTTCCATTTTCAATTGTAGGTAGGTACCTATGTAAATAAGTTGTTGTAGGTATGTTTATTTCCGAAGCAGAAATTCCTCATTATAGGTACTGACTTTTTTATATATTATATTTAATTGTTAAAAATGTTATATATTTAAATGTATTACTTAGCTTGAATGTTCATATTAATGTAGGCAGATAATGGGTTTGATAAACTTTTTATTTCTCAGCGTCCACCTATAAAACTATTTTGAGAATCGTTCACATTCGAATTTCAAAGTCTTGAATGCGCCAACTTAATTTTGCTTTCAAATTACTAATTGGCACAGAAGATTGTACTCTATGCCATTGTAATAGAAACGATTTATGTTGTAAGGATGGTATAGCAAGCGTTGTTTTGTTCGGACAACTGCGGTCGTTCACCTGTGACGTAGAACCGTTAGATTAAAATTCGAATTTGGAAGGCCTCGAGCCTTGCGAAGGCTCGTGCGTTCGTTGACCTGTGACGTAGGTGGGTGTGTTGAGAATTAAATAAAAATAAACGATCTGACGGCAGAAAATAGCAACTGTTAAAAAATAATAACACGAAAAATATAAATAAACTGTTTTTTGTTAATATTCCTAGTTTTAACTAAGTATCTATTTTAGAAATCAATACTTATTTTCGAATTATACTGAGTCGGTACATAATGGTAGTACCAACCATTAAACAAGAGAATTTAAAATATGGCAAAAATACCGAGTCTCTACGATTCTATGTTCAAATAAAATTTCCTCATAGCTCTCTGAAATTGTAAGTCAATAGACTATCTATTTAAAAATAATTACAACATAAAAACAATTTCACGTTCTCCAATTAAAAAATAATAAACTTATCTAATTTAATTATCATAATAGAGCTAAAATCACCTTCGATTTCACAGGAAGTGTTTAAAATAACTTAGAATAAATACATCAATGGACAAAAAGTAAAAGCAAAATTATAGTAACTAAACCATAATTTATAGGGTCAAACCCTTACCCAACTTCGCGTAAAATTACGGTACCACACATTCCGAAACCGATCTGTGACGTCATCAGACGTGATACAATTCTAAGCACAACAGATTACATAGCAGTTGATTGGACACAGAATGGATGGTAGTTACTACGGCTGGGGTCGGCGAACTCTGACGTCACAATCAGCTGGTGCAAGGCAACTGTACGCATGCAGCCAGGTTCTTATGGGATTCCTGTTAGGTTTTGTAATTGGAATGTTTTATTTTTTATTGATGATGTCTACTCTAGCTTTTAATTTACTTCTGGCTCGAATCAGGTCGATAAATAGCGCTGACTAACTTGGTTGTAATTATTATGTGAGTTGTATTCGTTTGTGTGTGTAAAAAACTAATGTTCCCATGTACACACGGCTACACATCAAGCTATACATTTCCAGTATAAGCTGACCTTGCATTGTGGAGGTTATTCGTAGAATGAGAGGTCAGCATATACTGAAAATTATAGCTTAATGTGTAGCCGTGTGTACCTATCTCCAAAATGGTTTGACCGATGTAGATATGGTTTTCTGTAAAAGGTTCGTTATTCATCGGCGATGGTTCTTAGATAGGTGTGTTGTTGACTTGTCAGAGGACGCTGTAATAAAAATTTATTTTTGAAGAGATCGCAGCATTAGTTTTGGGTTTTTTTACTTGTTGGGGGTTTTTAAAATGATAACATTTATTTTCTTTTGACAGTATTTGCGATGTTTATTTTTAACTTCCGGAACTTTAACTACCTATTTCTGCCGCCAAACTGCATTGCTGTGTTTCGGTTTGAAGGCTTTATGTCTCAAGTTGATGGACACAGGGTAGTACATCGTAGGGCACATTTCAAACGTGCTTTCCATCTCCATGTAGTGTAAAACAAAAAAAAAGATACAAAAAGTTAGATTTAGGAATTAGGACTATCATAATTCGAATGCCTTTTTTAAGGGCGATTATGTACGGTAAGTAACGAGTGAGCTAACTATACTAAACACTACATTTTTAATAAAATCGGTTTTGGTAGGTACTAAAACGTGGTCTTTCACTATGGGCCTCATAAGAAGCTCAGCGTACTATGGAGAGGGCTATGCTTGGTGTTTCTCTGCGAGATCCAATCAATGAGGAGATTCGTAGACGAACCAGTCACCGACATAGGACAAGCAAGCTGAAGTGGCAGTGGACAGGGCACATAGCTCGAAGAACTGACGGCCGTTGGGCAGAAAGGTTCTCGCCCCCCACTAGATGGAAAGACCTGCTAAAGGTTACTGAGAGACATTGGTTGCAGGCAGCACAAGATGGGTCGCTCTGGAACTTTATGTCGGATGCCTATGTTCAGCAGTGGATGTCCTTGGACGGATCTGATGATAATGAGGTTTTGGTAGTTCGTTTATTAGATAGTTGTTTTGTCCAAGATGAAAATCAATTTAAACATTACGTCTTCCATTTTCCTCATTTTGATCACATGCTTGTTAATGAATCTAGACATTATTAACAAATTAAGAACTTACCTACGTATGCACTCATCTGGTTACCGGATAAAACTTTTTTTTTTGACAAATGTACTGTTTTTTGGGCAAAATTATTAAAAATAATAATATAAAAAACGTATCTTTTAACAATACTAATACAATACATATAATTTATCCCACTAATACCTACTTATTATAAATGCGAAAGTTTGGATGTTTTCTTTGTTTGTTACTCAATCACGTGGTAACGGCTGAACCGATTTTAATGAAATTTAATATGTACGTAGATTATAACCTGGATTACCACATAGGCTACTTTTTATCTCATAAATCAGGGTCCCATGGGATAAAAATTGGGTATCAAGTCGAGTTGCAACAGCGAGTTTAGCTTTATTTCTAGGTTACCTAAACAGTTAGTTGTGTAACATGTACGAAGTCGCGGGCTTAAAATAAATCATAGATACAAAGTAAAGAGAGTCCTCTCTGTCTTCTATTTTAGTTAAAATAGGTAACTGTATTACAAACGACAGGTTCCTCCCCGAAACAATGCTCAATCAAAACATTTTAAAGAAAGAAAACATACTTAAAAATAGAGGCAATTGTTTGAGCTTAGTAAGACTACACTTCTTTAATAGTAATAAACAGAGGAAAGATTTGTATTTTTTTATGATTTCAAAAATTGTACAATGCTACATTATCCCGGAGTAATGTATTTTACTTTTTACTCAACTGCGCAGGAGGGTAATGTTTTTATTGAAAAACTACGCGTGCGAAGCTGCGGATCGGTCAGCTAGTATGTTATAAGTTGAAAAATAAAATTCATAATCGCCACCGCAAGCAGATTCAAATGAGCCCAAACCCTAGTAGGCTAGTATAATCCATTCAGAAGTTCCGTTGTCTAGCATCCGTCTCCATCATGAGACCACCTCCGTGGTACCATATTATTGCATTGTCACCGAAGTTACATAAGTTCAATCGGTTGAGGGGAACGGGTTTGAAATTTAGTTGCAAGATTCCACCCGGACATACATCATACATAGCAAGTTTTTTTTTTTTTTTGTGGCGTCGCACTGTTTGTGCATTCGCCATTGGCAAATACATTGCAAGTTAATAAAAGTAAAGTAGTGTGTATTAACCTATAATTATATTATAATTTCAAGATAGAAAACTTAATATAAATATAATACGAAATCTCATACTCCTCCGTCCGCACATTATGCTTTCAATTCACGTATTAATAAGAAGATAGCCAGCCAAGCCAACCCAATTTAATTTCAACTTTCGAACACTTTACGATCGACGAGTAACCGTTGCATTGATAATTGACAAGCATTGAGATAACATCGAAACTTCAATTCCATTGCCTTCTGTGATACTCCCAAGTGATGTACAAAACTGACAATTAACAAATTTAAAAACGTAATTAAACAAAATCTTGCCTACTATAAAATATCGGATTATTAAGATGATAGAGAAGCTTGGGATTGAAATTGCACCAACTCGTTCAAAATGTTACAATTTAGACGTAATTTATTTCCTGTATTCTAAAAATATCATTAAAAAAACAACCAGCCTTGTTTCTTGCCTTTCTTTCCTGGCTTGGTCGCGAAGGAACAGGCAGTAAAATTGACGTTTCAAAGTGATCCTTGAGATCGGCCACGTAACGTCTGAGAGGCCAAACTGGAAGCCAGGATGGCACTCCGGAGATCACCCCGTGACTCAGAGATAGTCGTCTCTGACGTTGAAGCCACACTTCCCCAACAAAAATGGTCGAAGTGATGAAGACCCATGTTGATCCTTGAAATGATAATGAATAAAAGATTTTGACATTGACTTTTTGTGCATTCACTACTAAAGACACTGTGGCATACGCATACCTACTTATTACGCCCAAATACAAGACTGTCCTACTAACTATGAAATAGTCTGCGGCTAGGACTTGTCCTATTACTGAATAAGCTGTGGCACACGCACACACGCACAAACTTTAACTACAGGGACTAGGGAGGCGCACAGTCGATGGCCGCGCTGCGACCTTGCGGGGTTGAACGCCCGGAGACCGAAAATGGCGCCTGGTCACGTGTTTAATGACAATTTTCGTAATTTTATAAACTTACTGATATCGGGAGTTATTCTGGGGAAGTTTTTGTAATTTAATTTGTTCTCTAATACTAAAATTTTCATAATAAAAATGAATAATGCATTTATAAATGAATAATATGCATTTATTTCATCCAAAATCCAAATAGTAATAACTAGTTCTTATTTTATTTTAATGCTATGATAATCTTCGATCCGTGCGCTAATGGACAATTTATTTAATTTCCATTGTAATTTAAGCGGGCTTGTATTGAATTCCCCGGAATCATTGTAAAACTTGGAGTCCTTAACCGTGCCAAACAGTATTTTACGGCACAACAACGGCTATTGCTGTACAAAGCGCAAGTTCGGCCGCACGTGGAATACTGTTCCCATCTTTGGCACGGAGCTCCAAAGTACCAATTGCTTCGTTTTGACTCCCTTCAGAGAAGAGCCATTAGAATAATCGGTGATCCCAAACTCACCGACAGGCTGGAACCGCTGAGTCAACGCCGTGACATCGGATCGCTCAGTGTATTCTACCGCCTGTATAATGGGGAATGTTCTGAGGAGCTATTTGATCTCATCCCGTCGTCGAGATTTTACCACCGCACTTCTCGACAACGTAATAAAGCTCATCCACATATAATCGACAATTGGGTATCGCGCACCACACGCTTCACGCGATCTTTTCTACCCCATACTTGCAAGATGTGGAATGAGCTACCATCTGAGGTTTTCCCATTAGACTACGACATGGCACGCTTCAAGAGAAATGTAAAGAGGTTTCTTCAGTGTAGGGAACGCATCGACAATACCCCGGGTGTTGCCGGTGTCAATAGGCGACGGTGACCACTTACCATCAGGTGGGTCGTAAGCCTGTTTCCCCACAAATAACATGTTTATTTAATCATCAACCAGAAGACTACTAGACTAGGCCGCCATCCAATCAGCTCACTTACCAGAGTTGTGTGTTAAAAAAACTATTGCCACAACAGAAAAATCAAATCAAATCAAATTGTATAAATATACCTATATATTTATTTAATTAATTTTAATTTTAGTTGAGGCCACACATCAGTTCATTAGCAAGTTTCCGTACAAGTATTTGTAATACAGACACCAACACAGGATTGTTGACTTATCACTAGGAATGGAGATGAACTTACAAATTATCAGAATTCACTAAAACGCAGAGACACTTTCTAACCTAACTTTACACAGTGGTTGCGCCCGGGTTTACGTTCTGTATGAGCGTTATATTGTCTCCTTTCATCATGATCCGGCCGATTTGCCGCCGGTTCTTGGTCTTCACATGGTACTCTTCAGCTTCGTCCAGAACGATATTCATGTATTCATCGAAGCCGACAATGTGTCCCTCGAGCCTCAGATTTACGTTCTCATACAGCCAAACCTGAACTCTGCTTCGGTTTTGCAAATATCGGAAGATAAGGTTGATGGTTGATATTGTATACCTTAGCCTAAAATACATATTATAATTCAAAAAAATATCAAAATGCTTTATTTGGAACATATACAAAGTACAATAGACAAATGAAAACGTTGACAACTGCAAAAGTTTTATAAAATATTTTTATTTACTACATAAACACTGAAGTCTCTGTCTTGCGGTATTATCGCTTAGAAGCGTTTACTACCAGACAAACGATGGAGATTTATTTGAACCACATATTAACAGTATTTTTACTAAGAAAACTTTCGTGATTTATTTCACTCATTATTATAGGTAATGTATATCAGTGCGAGGCGAGACGTTGTTTTGAGCGGATCGCACTCACCCTGATGAAGGTTCACGAATTGAACCGAAACACTGTCGGTCGTAACACCGATAAAACGGTACGTGACAAATCCCATATTTAAAATAATAAATAATAACAGAATGTTTTCTTTGTTCCAGCCCAAATCGAGATAATACCATGCAAAGTATGCGGAGACAAGTCTTCAGGAGTCCACTATGGAGTGATCACCTGCGAGGGGTGCAAGGGATTCTTCAGGCGGTCTCAAAGCACAGGTCGGCTTCTTCATCCAATATCATTCTATTTTTACACGCGAACAGCTCGCACCTTCGTCAGCGCCTTTTTTACGACAAGATTTACTAATATTCAGATTCCGTGTGGAAAACAGTTTTTTTTTCCTATTTTTTTATATATATATATATATTATTGGCTTGCGTTTGACCACGATCTCGCCTGATGGCGCGCGATGATGCAGTCTACGATGGTACACGCTTGCCTAGAAGAAACCTATTCACTCGCGACTTAAAGATACCCAGTTTTTTATAAAAATAAAATAATATTTATACCACTTAAGGATAGTGTAGCTTTGTATCAGTGAAAGAATTGTCAGAATCAATTCGGTAGTTTCTGAGATTACCTCCTACAAACAAATTAATAAACCAGAATATTATTATACATACATATATATTTTATAACGACGGGCGTTGGCCGAAAGCGATCACAGAACGGTGGCCAAAGGATGTTAGTAGACCAAGAAACCTCCAAATAGATGGTCGAATGTTACTTTCAACTTGGCTGGTCGATGGATGAGATCTATGCTGTAATGGGAATCCAATTTTCACTAGCTTTCCGTTATAGGATTATGCTGAAATTTTGTACTTTTGAAAAGTTTTAATGGCACTGTTATATTGTAGTGATAGAAAACTGGTCTGATGATGGAGTCGATTGATAGTTCACAGTTCTATCTAACACTTACGGAAAGATTGCTCTTCACATTAATTTCACATTACATTTTATATTAATTTTGAATCACAGTAATTACGGGAATTTGTCGAGTTCACGGGTAACTTTTATGTATACTCAAGTAGGTACCGAGAATGATAGTGTCAGTGACACTACTGGTTGAGCCAAGCAGTTGTGTCACGAGAATAACGCATCTATGCTTTTCTAACGGAAGGCGTCGTAAAGCAACATTCCAATAATAGCAATACAGGACGCAGTGAGTCCATAGCGAAATTGTTTTCAAGCTGTACATTGTTATTTTTTTTAACCCCCGTGGCGCAATAGCCGGCTGAAACGCTGTAGGTAGGGGCTTCGATACCCGCGGCGGAGCAAATGTTTGCATGATCTACAGATATTTGTTCCGGTTCTGGATTTTTTTCTGTATATGATAACTTGATAAGTATGTATTTACAAAAAAATATATACATCAATTATCTGGTTTCCATAGCTCCGATTAGTTTGGGGCTAGATAGAGCTGTGTGAAATGTCCAGCAATATTTATATTATTATTGATACAATTATTAACTCTACACCTCATTCCAGTGGTGAACTACCAGTGCCCGCGGAACAAGTCCTGCGTGGTGGACCGTGTGAATCGCAACCGATGCCAGTACTGCCGGCTGCAGAAGTGCCTGAAGCTGGGAATGAGTCGTGATGGTGAGTAGCTTTTGCCTCTTTCATAGTTATGAGCGCCTGGTACTTTTGATAGTTGGACGACCAAGTCCTTTCATTCAGTCGTGCGTGATCCGTTACCTCTTAGCTAGTTATGACCGCCTGGTAGTTGAGATGGTAAATATTTTTTTTATTTTTTTTAATTAATTATATATATACTATATTGAATTTAATATTAACAGAAAGAATATACAATTATTTACAAGATTAAAATATAGATGAAACATTTGAATCATCTAGATTATTTACAAGATTAAAATATAGATGAAACAGTTGAATCATCTAGATATCTAGATGATTCAACTATTTCATCTATATTTTAATCTTGTAAATAATTGTATATTCTTTCTGTTAATATTCAGCTGAGCGGAGCAGTTGAGCTATCTATAGAGATAGCTCAACTGCTCCGCTCAGCTGCAAACAGGCGGAAGTGTCCCCAAAACACTGGCTGCATTGCCCCGCCGAATTGCAATGCTTATGAGTTAACCCAGATAAGCACCAGCTTTAGACATCGACTCAAAGTAACAACAAATAATAGGAATTAAAAAAAACCAGTCAAGAGCGAGTCGGACTCGCGCACGAAGGGTTCCGTACCATTATTTATAAAAAACGGCAAAAAATCACGTTTGTTGTATGGGAGCCCCCCTTAAATATTTGTTTTATTTTAATTTAATTATTTATTTTTAAAGTGAATATAGAACTAAATATTCTGTGAACATTTCAAGCGTCTACCTGTTGCCGTTATCAATATCGAGCAAAAAAATCACGTTTGTTGTATGGGAGCCCCCCTTAAAATTTAATTTATTCTGTTTTTAGTATTTGTTGTTATAGCGGCCACAGAAATACATCATCTGTGAAATTTTCAACTGTCTAACTATTACGGTTCATGAGATACAGCCTGGTGGCAGACAGACACACACGGTTTTACCTTTTGGGTACGGAACCCTAAAAAATGTTAAGAGTCATATCAAAAACTCAAACGTAGATGAGGATATTGTTTGATAAAATCAATAATACATTTCATGCAAACGAAAACAATAAAAGGTAATAATACACGTGCTTTATAGTATGAGGAAGCGAGCGGAGGTCAACAGCCTCTTATCAGTGCTGATTACGGCTATGTTTATACAATAAAGTGAGGTGTTAGAGTAATGAGCGGAGCGATAAGCGAAGCGGTTACAGAACTAATGGTTGTAAAAAAATAAAATTATACACACAGACATAAAATTAAATATTGGTATTAAAATATGAGGTCATAACGAGTAATTATTTTGTAGAATTCATGAGACACTTCACAGAAAAATTACAAGACCAACAATAATAAAAATATTAGTTAATTTTTATTTAAACAGTGTTTCTTTTAATTAATTTTTATTTAAACAGTGTTTCTTTTAATTAATTTTTATTTAAACAGTGTTTCTTTTAATTAATTTTTATTTAAATTCGGACGAAAACTTAGATGCACCCAGATGAGGTTTTTAGATGGGCTTCAACATGAATGCCTCTAAGAGAGGAGTGCTAGGAAACAGGACTGCAGTACCAACTGTACCAAGAGTCCTGCAGGAGGTTATAGGCGACGATGACAACAGGCCCGTCAGCGAGTGTGTCAACAAGTTTAAAACAAAAATAAAAGTTGTACCTGATCTACGTTGATGGTGTTGGTAACAGATATAATTCACTGCTCAGTAATCATTCAACTCGCAAGATACATTGTAAAAACATAAAATATGCCATTTTCCAACAATCCAGTCTTGGCCGGCCAATCTTAAAACGAAATGAGTAATTTATTTATTTAAAACTAATCCAGTTGTTTATAAAAATGCCTGTTCTTACTACTTGAACTGTGTGCCGCGTGCGGTGACAAGACTTGCGCAACGACATGTCACCGAAACTTATAGTGTAGTCGGGCATTTGATAAACCGTTGAAGCCATTCAATGTTCACAATACAGATCATATTTAGGTACTTTTAATATCAATAATTCCAGGTTCATTTTCACTTTCGAGGGTACAATGTTATTATTTGTCATTAATAATGAAAATTAACGTAAATATAAATATTATTTGTTAAAATATAATAAAACCAAAAGTACATTATTAATTAAGAATTATAAAATAATCAATAATAAGATGTGCATAAATCATGAATAATTATATTTATAATACAATTAATAATAATTAGAAGTTCATATTTAGTCCCTGTACAAACACCCAGATCCGAAACAAATAACTGTAGATAGTGCAAACTTAATATGTTCCGCGGTAATCGAACCTAACCTTCTGCGTCTCGTCTTAGGCCACTGCGTCACGGAGGTTGTCAATTTAAGTTGGTTATATATCGACTGGCCAACTTGGATGATAAAAAAACTTTGTCCCAGTGGTAGATTAAAATGTCTAGAATTCACACTTCTCCTGTGACAAAGTGCATAGCTTGACGGCGTCGATGCGTGCGGTGACGACTATTGCGCAACCCTACGTAATGTAGTGGTGGGACCGGGTTTTTATCGATTACGTAAGGGTTATGTCGATGTCGTGTGCTCTTTGTCTTGTCGATTATCGATGCGATGACTGATTTCGGTAAACAAATGTCTATTTAGTGATTGTTTTTAGCACTGTTTTTTTTTTTTAATTTAAATTCAAAATTGTTTAAGTGCGTTAATGAACGGTGATGTAGGTTCTTAGCGACCCGTATTTGAGAAATATGCTTAATATTTTTTGACAGGCTTTAATGAAGTCGAAGCCATGAGCTTTGAGAAAAGTATTAAACTGGTTTTTATCGGTTCTTTGCACCTTATTTACACTATCTGGTGCATATAAATAAATAAATAATTCTGGACATCGCACATCGAGCCGCAAACTTAGCAAAACTTGTACTATAGGAACCAGGTAACTGATAGAATACATAAATACTTTTTTTTGTAAATACATACATAAAATATAACAATACAAATATTAGTAGATCATTAGAACATTTGTTTCGCATTAGAAATCGAACCCGCAAGCTCCTGCGTCGATAGATATAGATCGTGTATTTTATTACTGTCATTAGTATATTTAAATAATACTTATATTTAAATAATACTTATATTTTGAAGTACATTCATTCATTTAAATAATCTTGTCATGCTTATGCTTAGCCCTCGTATAATCCACGCTATTAATCAGTCTTTTCGTTTATTTACGACTAAACATTACACATTGTGTTTGCGTGACCCAAATCTGCATTATTAATAATCCAAACTAAACATCCTCAACTAATGACGGTCATTATTGTGCATCGCTTTAATTAGCAGGTTGAAAAGTTGATTTAATTTATCAAACTTCTTACTATTTAATAAATAGTTTAATACATTTAGTACCAATTTCACCATCTCTGAGCATCGTTATCCAACTGATAAAATATATACGTCTTTTGTTTTGACATGAAAACCAATAAGAAGAGAATCAATCAATTAAATTACTCGGAGAATAATGAAATAGGCACTTAGTAGTATTAAGCTAGATTTTTAACTTATTCAACCAATTTTTTTAAATAAACATATTATTTTGCTGTTCTAATATTAAAAAAACGCACGTTAGATACAAAGTACGAAGTATAACGAACGAAAGTAATTGAAAAATACTTTCAAGTATATTAATTATTTTTATGCTGTGTGGGATTTGATGGGTGTATTGAGGCAGCATATATGAAACATAAAAAAAATAGATGTCATAAACAATCATTATATGAAAAATGAATCGAATCATACTTATATTAATGTATCGATGTGATGTATCGGACTAGTTTCATAATAATTCGATAATATATAAAATTTTCACAAATCATATCGATAACATTTTTGTCCCATCTCTACCATATTGTGCAATAAGGCGTTGAGCGTAACCATAGTATTATATGCAGTTTTCGTAGTACACGTAATACATTGTAACTTGTTATTGCTCTATTCTAGTCTCTATACCAAAACAATAAGGTACAAAATGTGATCACAGATGACGTTTCGGTATCACAGATTGGCAGTAGCTTGAGTTTGTTCTAATTTTAAAATTGAAGCGTAAAAAGTTTGTTTAGTTTTCTGAACGCACTATTCGATTTTAGAATCTAATCTAAATCGATCATAAATACTTTATCAGGATTGATTTATAAATAAATAGTTGACTGTTAAAATTTAAATAAACACTACATCAGTTAATAATAACAAATGAATTCTTTGTATAAGCAAACACTGAACTATTGTTCGAACTTTAATTGTTTGTAACAAAACCGCCTTTGTAAAACTAGAACTGCCTAATAAACTAACCAAAATGATTTGGGCCTCTTTAGGGGAAGTGACATATGGCCAAAGCGTGTATTAGTTATGTTTTCGGACAATTTTTTGGTCAAAATTAACCAATATTGTTGCGTAAAAAAAGTTTGTATCAAAACAGAAAATAGTTTTCACAAAGTTTTCACTTCAAAAAAATATTGTAGGTAGGTAGATAGGGTAGACCTATAATATTTTTTTGAAGTGTAAACTTGGCACTTTGGGCATTTTTTGAGATGGGAAAAAACCATTGAACTCGCGACACTGTTACCGTTACCGACACCTCTGTATATGAAGTGAAAACTTCATTAGGCGCGTAGGGCATTTTTTAAGATGGGGGAAAAAACTCATTTTGTTCAAGTTTTCACTTCTGTCGGCCCTCCCGGAGTGCCACTTTTTTTGTTTGATATTTTTTTTGCTTTGTAAGCTCTGGTATGGTTTTAGTCATAGTTTACAAATACATATAGAATCGATACAAAAAGAAAGCGCTATATTTTTTTTTGGCGTCGCACGGTTTTGTGCAGAGCTCTTTTTATAATAGCCACGGTTTAACAAACATAACAAAGAATACGAAAATTCAAATTTGAAATGGTTCTAATACGTTCGGTGACTGTTTCTCGGAACTATTCAGATTTTAACGATAAAAAGTTTTTTTATTGCGAATGTTTGGGGCCAATATCCCAAACCGATGTTATGATACCCGGCCGAGTAGATTTTTCCATAGTTTAATAAAATAGTGTAAATTATAATTGAATAGAAAATCCATTGAAATTAGTGCAACACAAATGAATGCACTAAATCCATGGCGATCTTTTCACTAAGTAACGTAGAAAAATAAAGTAGATATAACAATAATATCTATGTAAATATATACCTAGTTAATATTAAAGGTAAATATTTGATTATTATGATATATTGATTGTGTATTTACACATTTTTATCACTACTTGAAGGAAGACTGGCGCAAAAGGTAGAGCCAGTAAAACTTATGATTAGAAATAGGCACTAAAGTTACCCTAGAGCTGCCTATTCCATTATTATTTATAGCGAGCTTAGGCCTAGACAAGGTTTGCATTGGGATTACTCCTACTTACTACAGATAAGTAGGTATAATAGCATCACATGGCCGGTTCCTATACGGTAACCACCAACGACTCGCTTCTTCTTGAAGTAGTGTCGAAACATTTGAAACTTTTTCAATGAAAAGTGAGCTCAATGAGTACCTAGTGCTTATAGGAACCGGCCAATAGACCGCGTACTCATCTCAAAATTTCTAGGTCTAAGATTTATATCCATCCTAAATTATTTTTTTAAATATTTAACTACTTGTAATAAGGCATCGGTTGACAATACTCGTTACCTGAATCCCACTAGTAGGTACCTATTATAAACTCGAATGTTTGTATTGATGAATGTGTGGATGTTTGTTACTCTTTCGCGTCGTAACGGCTGAACCGATTTCGATAAAATTTGGTATGTACGTAGATTATAACCTGGATTAAGACATAGGCTACTTTCTGTTGACAAACCACGCATGCGAAGCCACTGGCGGAAGCTAGTAAATAATATTCTTATAAACTTAATATAAATGAAATAATAATTTATTTAGTAAGCTTCTTATTCTAATACAAACATGTAGCTTAAGCCATTAAGCTTAATAACCCATAAACTGGCTATTTAAGACGGTTTCTAAGCTAAGCACTACCTGAGCTTAACTAAACCCCACGTCACGGTGTTCCCTGAGTCGTGAACTCAACTATAAACAAAGTTTTTACCGCTCTACTTTTAGTAGGTATATAATAATTAAACCTTCAGAAAGCTTTTAGGCATGTATGCTACTAAACATACTTTTTGCTGAAACAAACTTTTTGACAATTTTTTCACTAGAAGCTGTCAAAAAATTCTAGAATACCGGCCTTAGTTTCGACCAGTACAAAATAACTATTTAAATAATATTAAATTAAAATATATCAGCTAGTGTGTATAAAAGAGTTATGGCTATAGATAGATATTGTTTTTATTGCAAACCATTAAAAATAAAAAAAAAAAAGAAAACACCTACGCTTTTCAATCATAGGTACAATGGGCGGCCTTATCGCTACAGCTTATATGAGTCTTTAGACATTATCTTCCAAATTATAATAATATTAAAGTTAAAAATGTGTGGTATAACTTTTTATTGAAAAAAAAAATAGCAGAATCGTAACTAAAAAAAATTACTCCGCGCCATCAAAACAATCATTACATCGTCCCTATGATTGCACTAAAAATTGCAACGGTATTCCGAACGCACGTCACCGCCACAGAATACGCAGCAGTTTGTACCACGTCACAGTTCGTCGAGTTCGTTGTTCTAGTAGGCAGTGTGCCAACGGCCTAAGTACACACACTCACGCTGATGCACTTACGCACACATACGATAGTGTTGAAGTGTGCGTTGGGTGTGTGCTGTGCTGTCAATAAGTGTTGAGTTTTATTAAAGGCAAAGGTACTGTTTGTTTATTCTACCAAAATACCCACTTTGACTGAGTCACGAGAAGAATACACAAAACTATTGCATGTTTATTAACTTAAAAACTATCTTCAAGTTTTTGTATTAAAATACCAAAATATGCAGTGTATGGAAAAACTAGTTTTTCATAACAATGTGTAAGGAGTTAATCACGTTATGATACTTAAAATAAACAAAAAATATACCACATTATGTAAGTTATCGCGTTCTATTGTATGGTAACGTTTTTAAATCATGAGATCTTGTCTGTATTTCTATTATGTCATAGACGCACAGCGTTCCCAGTGGCGGATAGCGGTACTAACTCAATATACATTGTATGTAATTACCGTTACATAAGTCATGATAACGCAATAGATCACATAACATTAAATTTTAATTTCATAGATAGTAGAAAAGTTAGTAATAAAATAATGATTACATCGTTATGAAAATCAGGTGATATAAAATGCATAAGTGAATTGAACAGGTGCTGCCATCTCTTAATACATATAATTATAAACCTAAATTGGCCCTTAAATAAATTCCATCCAAAAACCATTAATTTTTATTATATCACTCTAATATTATTAATGCAAAAGATTGGATGTTTGTTACTCAATCACGTCGTTACGGCTGAACCGATTTGTATGAAATTCGGTATGTACGTAGATTATAACCTGGATCAACACATAGCCTACTTTTTGTTGACAAATAACGCGTGCGAAGCCGCTGGCAGAAGCTTGTTAATAAATAAATTAAAAACTAATTCATATCAACTTTGCCGGCAAACAGGACAATAAAGTCCTGACAACTCCTGGTTTACCAATAAAACAGGGCAAAGTATAACAATAATTCTTGTAATATGTTTTACATCATAACTACTTAAAAGAAAAGAAAATTCTGGATACACTCAAATCAATTTGATAACATCTAACTACTACAACAGCATTTAAATATTATAATATTTATATTACATATTTTCAACATGTTTTTGGTATTCTAAACCGCACACCGAAAAAGGCTAACAAAAACCTTTTTTCTTTCCAGCCGTGAAATTCGGACGCATGTCGAAGAAGCAGCGTGAGAAAGTGGAGTCCGAGGTGCGTTACCATCAAGCCCAGATGCGTGCCCAGACCGACTCAGCCCCAGATTCAGTATACGAACAACAGCAGACGCCGAGCTCGAGCGATCAATTCCATGGACACTACAATGGGTGAGCGCCATCTATTGTCGAGTAGTAACAGGGTAGCGACATCTATCTTTCGCCGCGGGTACAGCACGTCCTTTATGTCAGTGTCAAGTCTTTTTTTTTAATTACTGTAATACCAAATAGTCGTTTTATTTTTATTAAGACACTAAACCAGCTAAACATTACTCTTTATTGTTTTTGCATTTTTTGTTCTGATATTAAAATACTATTAACGCCAGCCCTTTTAGCGCGAAAGAGTAATAAAATTGTGTTTAAATTTTCTTACGAAAAAGCTTGTTAAAGTAATGAAATCTTAATTTTAATGACTTTGATCTGATTGGTTGACAAGGACGTGCGTTGTCAAAACCAACGCTTTTAGTTTTGTGTTGTTAATGTGATTGAAAATTTAGTTTAAAATTGCCTCGATGTGTAGTTTTCGAATTGGAACGTGATTTTTTTCGACTGTCTACAAAGTAAGTAGCGCTATCTTTTCACACTTGATAAATGTCACTACTGGTGTTCGACAACAGATGTCGTTGCAGCCGTTATGTCACCTCCTTATTTTGGGTGATGCTCACTTTATTAGTAAACTCAGAAGACCTAAGAAACTAGTTTCGATATTATAGAAGTGAGTAGAACTTAAAGTTAAAGGTTGATGATAATATTGTCCGAAAATAATGGAATTTGGTGATGCTGTTAGGAATCCGGGATGTTTGTAACTTCTGCCATTAAAATACCCAAAGTATAACTCACAATTTCGACATTTTTAGATGGACTTTCAATATTATGGATTAGGAAACATATCCACTGAAATGTTCCTTGAATTTAAGCAACGATGTAATGACAAAGCCGAAATGACCCAAGGCTTAGACCTTACAATGGACCATATGAGATCTTGCGAAATGAGTCAAGTTTTAAACCAACTGTCTATGGTCAAACTAGAAGCAATAGACGTCAAGTCTCCTGAAATAAATCAAGTTGTAGACCAATTATCTATGGTTAATCTACAAGAGACGGATTCTCAGCATTTACCAACTTCCAGTATGATGTAAGTAACGACATCTGGCGTCAAATACAAACGATAGTGGTGACATCTATTGTTGCACTTGTGGTGCTAATTATCAATGATGACATTTTAACTGCGTAATGTCACTATGTTTCTGTGTTCGACAACAGATGTCGTTGCTTGCTGTAACAAATTATTTGTCATTTCTATTTTATTTCTACCAGTCGTTTTGAAAGTATTCTATTATTACTAGATTTTCAAATAATTGCTAATTGAACTCCAAAAGTTTATTTATAACCACTTTTATAATGGGACAAAAAATGGTAGAAAACAAATAGTAATGTTATTTTGGTCGTTCGATTGCTGTCTGCTGGTAAAGTAACAAATTAAATGAACACACAAAGTGTTAAAAGTACCTGGTCAACTGAATTTTGGAGCTGCGTCAGAGTCTGTGTCCATGATAAGAACTTAGTAGTCGTTTTAACTTTTAGAGTAATTGCTGATAAATTTATGCTTAACGATTTAAAAGGCATATTCACGAAAATTCAAGCTCAATTAAATCGTGATTATAATTAATATAAAAGTATTTTGAACATAAAAAAGCTAAAATTAAAAACAACGCCATATTTTTGCACTACTCAGCAATTATTCCTTAATTTCAAATCTTATCATGGTTACGATTCCTAAATAGGCTGAGCAAATTCTGATGTACCGTCGGCATATGCAGTCACAGGAAAATGCGACGCCCGATTCTATGACTTACGACGACCAGCAGACTCCCAGTTCAACTGACCAATTCCCAGGACATTATAATGGGTAAGTATCGACATCTATTGTCGAGTAGCAAAACCTCAAATATGTATTCCCTTTTATGTTCTGTTACGGCGTAAATAGTTTATTACCGGTTTTGTGAAGCTACAGCAGTTAGTTTTATTTCAATCTTATTAGAAAAATAGCAGTTTACTCAGCTTATTGCCAAGATGTTTTATTAAAATGACATTTAAAAATATGAAGAATCTCATACCGACTAACTTCATAATTACTACAAAAACTCCATAATAATCTGCCATACCGTTGTCCGTAATTACAAGCATTCGTGTCAAGTGCATCCGACACCGTTCCTAACGGTACAGAAATAGCGCCACCCAGTAACAAGTAGCGGTACTAAACGTTTCCTATTAGCGGTGATAGATGGCGGTGTTTTTGTTGCTTCGCGGAATTATGGCTGTTAAAACCGTCCGACTGAATTGTAAACGGTAAATGGTACTGTCGTGACTTGTTAACCCTTCTGTTTATTGCTGACACTAATAGAAAACCAGTCGGATAGTTAACTAATATAACGTTTCTATGTTCTTGCTTAGGACTTTAATGGTAGGCTAAAGTGCTTATGTAGGTATGACGCCGATTTAAAAAAAAAAATTAGCTAGAGAGCATTTTGCATCAAAATTCTGTTTTAATTAGTTTTTAGTTTTGACTTTTAGTGTTATTTCATCTATATCTGAAAACCAGCGCTGCTACACATAGACTCCACGGTACAACATTATGCTGAGACAGGATCATTTAGTTCATACATGCAGTATCTACAGATAACGTACTACTTTTTGTCGTGTATATTTCTTTGTATTCTTCCTTATTGCAGACAAATTGATCCATATTTTATAATCTACACGAAAAAACATAAACAATCACACAATAATTAAAACACAATAAAAATTATTCAAAAATTTTAAGAAATATTATAAATTAAAAATTACATTGAGTGTTTACTTATGTTGGAAATAACGTCGATACGACAGTCTGTCCACCAGACTCTTGATGATTGTGTTTCTACACATGTCGGCTCTGGACACGAAGGAGGCGATCCTCTTTCTTTGGATCGCATTGAAAGAGTCAACCCCAGCCTCTGCGTACATTTCCGAAGCGCTACAATAGCGCCTCGGACCCATCATGTGTCTGAAGACGTTATTGTACGCCACTCGTATATGATCTTGTGTGTTTTATATTGTGTTATGGTTAACAAAGGTTGTCTGGAAGAGATCGCTTTTAGCGATAAGACTTGTATTTCTGCGTGTATTGTTGTTTGTTTTTTATATTGTTTTATAATTTGCTAGCTGACCCGCCCGCGGCTTCGCATGCAATTATTTCAATAAAACATTACCCTCCTTTTGCGCACTCGAGTAAAAAGTAGCCTATGTCCTTCCCCATGATATAATCTATCTCCTTGCCAAATTTCATTACGATCCGTTCAGCCGTTTAGTTATAAAAATGTAACAAAGAAACTAACAAACAAACAGTTACTTTCGCAGTTACTATGTGTGTATTATAAATGTAAACTTTCCGCTTGAATCACTCTATCTATTGCTGAAAACTGCATTAAAATCTGTTGAGTAGTTTAAAAGATCTAAGCGAACAGACAGCGGAAGCGTTATCTGTATAAACCCGTTCCCAATCAATTATTCTTCTTTCCTAGTTACCTAGGTACTCATTTTTAACCTTATACCTTCCAGCTACCCATCATACAACTCGCCATTGTCTCCGTATGGATACAACAACGCCGGCCCAGCGCTGACGTCCAACATAATGCCACCGCAGCAAACACAACAAGCGCCTTACGACGCGCCAAGTGACTTTGTCGATAGCACTACAACGTACGAGCCGAAAGCGACCGGCAGCTTTCTGGACCCAGATTTTATACATGCTCAAGGTAAGGGTTACATTTTGCAATACTGTACAGTTGTTTTTCAAACTTTCGCGATCACTGTGCATAATTACTGATATAAACGGGCATTTATCGGCGTATGTACCTTTTTTAATTGGCACACCGACGTTTCGGCTGTGTTGCAACAGCCGTTGTTGCGGGCGGACTGGATCACCTACTTGGAGCTACAGTCGTGATGGCAGCTGCAGCTACTGCCCTAACTTGGTCCTCAATTAGAAATGTCCTCGTTCATATTACGGCACACTACACTAACCGTATAGACGCACTGATACCACCGGATTTCAGGACGCAGAGAGTCTATAGCCGTCTTCCCGATTGAAATTTGGAAATTTCTTGATTTCAATCGCTTCACGAACCATTCTCTTGTAATAATGGCGTTCACTAGAGAGAACCTTAGGATCATGAAGTTCAATCCAATGATTCGGTCCCGAGTCTACCAAATGCTCTGCTATCGCTGCGACCACGGCTGTTGCAACACAGTCGAAACGTCGGGATAACAAATAATAAAGTTATGTACGCGATAAATACCTGTATAAATCAGTAATTACTGTAGATTTCCTACCGGCTTCAAATAAAAAGCTCGGTATTCAACAGAATGGACTATATTATCGTACGTGCTAGGCTTGCAATATGAAGCGCTCACTTGATGCTCCCAATTTTGTATGAAATTTGTGCTAGATTTAAACAAATTAGATCCTCGCCCTAGCGCTACCGCGCAGAGCGTAATTAACAATTTCAGATATTTTCACAAACTAAGTATCTAATCATCCATATGACCATTGTGTATACGACCAGCTATCTCGTTCTTGTCCGTCCGTCACAAATATATTTAATTCAAGCTCATAATACAGGGCGGCCAAGAATTAGTATGTTGAGGCCCTAGTCACGTTACTAGGAGACTCGTTAATGCTGAGAGCCAAGCTGGGTGCTTAGTGAGTGATCCGTGAATCCGTATTGCAAGCGTCGCTTCACAAGGTGCCTAGTTAGTCGCATAGCTCCTAGCGTAGCAAGTTAAGTTACATTAAGAAAACTGTGACCAACTCTCGCTTAGTAATTTTAATATAGATTAGTTGATATTAATATAAAAATTTAATATCTCAGCTTAATACAGATAATAGAATTAAATAGAGCCTTAATACTAACCAACTAACACTCCATAGAAGAACCACAAAAGACAAGCACAATAGTTCGACCATCATCATCGGCGACGACCCGACAATCGACCATCGAACTGCCGAGACGCGTCCAAGAGTTCGAACGGTACGAAACCGATCGGATCCAATCCCCCGCCACCATATCCAGCGGGGTCATAAACATAAAACAAGAGATAAAGCCGGAAACGTCGATGGGAGTCGATAATCTCGTGGCCAGTTACGTAGACTCCACAACTTTTCTGCACAGTCCAACAGTACACAGTCCTATGGATATCCAGAATTCTGTGCTGGTTAATGGTCAGAGTTCGGTCTCTTTGACGAGCGAAGACTTGAGCCCCGATGACTTGACGTCCAGTAGTGGGCATGGACGGTTGTTGGATCCGATGAGCATGAGTATCAGCGGGATGGGTATGGTGAATCCGAATGTCGTCACGAATCGAAGAGTACAGCCGAATCATAGTACGGCGAGTGACGATATCCCGAGTGAGTCGAGTAGATCGATCATTTTTTGTAATTTTTTTTTTATTTTTGTTTCACGTATCTTAGAATTTTTGTAATTTTTTTTTTGCTGGACATTTCACGCAGCGCTATCTAGCCCCGAACTAAGCAGAGCTTGTACTATATGAAGTAGATAACTGATAGAATACATACTTTTAATATATAGAGGAAACAACCAGACCCGGAACAAATATCTGTAGATCATGCAAACATTTGTTCCGCGGCGGGAATCGAACCCGCTACCTCCTGCGTCTCAGCCGGCTATTCGCCCACTGCACCACGGAGATCGTCAAAATTGCTAATTAATTCAATTCAAACACTAATATCAATAATTATAATTAGTATTGATATTTTAAGTTTTAATCTTTAGATCATAAAAAGTAGAACATTAGAAGATATATTATGTTCTTTCCCGCTAAATTATTTTTAATTTCTCGGTATTTTGCAGTTAGTTTATTTCTATTGATTTTGTTATACTTTTTCATTTAATTTTGATGTATGGTAACTGATCTTAGAAGATCTGATCATAGAAGGATGCATATTTTGAAAATAACTATTTAAAATATTACTTTCGTAGTTTGTTCTTGATGAAGTCCTGTTTAAAATTTATAGGCTATTATTTTATGTGGTTATTGGAATTTTCTTAGAACTTCTTAGAAACCATTATCCAATATAGCTTTAAAATATACCTACTTATTTTCCGGCCCCAAATTATTCATTGGATTCCAAAACGAACAAATCTTGTACGACTACTTATTAAGTTTCTTTGTTTAATTTAATACGCAGCTTCTTATTTTCTATGCAAACTTTAAATAATATCAAACTATTGTGAATAACTTCATTTTATTATCAGCTGAGTGCTCGTTTTTTCAAAACAATACTACTTTTGGTAGGATTTGTCTGAAAAAAAAAAATAAGAAAACAACAAAATTAGTTCCCACGCGTAAATGCAACAAAACTAAAAAAATAAGCTTAGCACTTGTTTCTATGGACCACCTGTTTCTGACTCAGATTTTTTGATCTCTTACTCAGATCGATTATCAGATCTCTTACTCAGTTTATCAGATCTCTTACTCAGTTTATCAGATCTCTTACTCAGTTTATCAGATCTCTTACTCAGTTTATCAGATCTCTTACTCAGTTTATCAGATCTCTTACTCAGTTTATCAGATCGCTTACTCATATTATCAGAAATCTTAATCAGATTGTCATATTTCTAAGTTGGATTACGTAGTTACATGATTAGGGGGAAGTTAAAAGCAAGTCCAAAATTACATTTAACCTTTTGTGTTAATTATTATCGTTCAAGGCGGGTTACTAGATATTATACCTTATCTCAAAACTATATGATTTGGATTCGTCTTAAGTTTTGTCATCATGTACAATAATTACGGGATATGGCAGAACGTTCAGAAACATACAACAGGGTAGGCAGGCTGGAAAAGAATAAAAACACAGGGAATGATTGTGATTTGTGCAATTAATACTGACATTGTGAAAAGCCTCTTAATATTCTAATCATTGTACCTACATTCTTAAAGTGAGGTCTTTGAAACTATCAATTGATTGAGCCGCTGTCTTGTGGAGCGGATACAATGGTATACAAAATAAAATAAAAACGAGTGTGCTTTAGACTACATGACTGAAGTAAAACTTCTTTTTTAAAATATTAATTTATAAAATTGTTCAATTACAAAATTTTCCACACGTCTGTCTGTAGGTCGATCAGTCTATGTTCATTCTGGACAGACGCAACTCGCACTTGCGCATTAACGTTTAAAAATATACGAAACGTAACTCTCTCTCTTTCTATCTTCACTAACTTATATCTCTTTTCGAAACGCATTCACCAGCTTACTCCCCAAGTCGAGCGTGCGTAAAGAAGTTTTACTTCAAAAGCCCGTTGCTTGCGGGGGGCGGATACGATAGTACAGCAGAGACCGCTGACCAAAAAAATGCAGTCGTGTTTACAACGGCACTTATAAGGTCGTGACGTGAGTCGTCAAAAGAGCGAGTCAAAGAGCGCTTGTTCATTTGATTTGGAACGCTTCAAACTCGACCCCCCCCCCCCCCCCCCTCTGCTGGAGGACAGGGGGTGCCATTAAGTTTCTGCCCCCCCCCCGGTTAGGAAAAGTTCTAGATCTGGAGCTGCGACGCACCGAAAAAAGATCAAGATCGCAAGCAAGTATCTCGCGCCCCCCACTCGCCATGGTGGTCGTGATCAGATGCAACCAGTGAACGGTAAAAGCATTACTTCAAGCAAAATATCCGCGTATCTTGACATAATATTGCAAACCTCTTCAAAATTCCTTTGCTGATTGCCGTTCACAGGATGCAACCAACGAATCATATGATCAGTTTGTATGATTTGCTGGGAGTAACCAGTCGTGTTCTGTGTCCTAAATGTATTTTCTATTTCCATTAAAATTTGATCAGAGCCATCTATGAGCCAAAGTGTGTAAAGATTCTGTACTTACGCCAGCAAGAAACCAGGCATGTTCCTAATAAAAAGGCAGTTAGAGGCTCCATAGCCTTAAGTTTTTACAATCCATCATGAAAAACACATTTTCAATGTGTTTTTATAAATACTGTAAATGTCAGAAATTGTCAAATCAAAAATGAAATTGTTTATTCTTTCCATATTTTATGAAAAAGGTAGTTTATTGAACCTTTGTTTTTGTGTTATTTTGCTTGCAAATGTTTAATTTTATTGAAAGTACCTGGGGCCTAAGGGTGACTAATCAACATTGAGTTATGCTGTGCTGTGCTGTTCTAAACAATCGCAGCAACACAAAGCGCAGCGCAGCACGTTTTGTTTATTTCCTTATTATAATCTATGAGAAGGTAATTGGACAGGATAGCGCAGCACGGCGCAGCAGCGCCCAGCATCGCGCAGCATAGCTTTGTAGATTAGTCACCCGTTGACCCTGGGGCGGATGTCTTGACATTATTAACGATTAAATAACGACCCAACTGTAGAGTTCAAAATTTAAAGTCTTATAATGCGGGGATATTAACTGCCTTGTCAAATCGTATTGGGGATGTATTAATTTTTAATAATTATTTGTTGGATAATAAATTATGGGAGATGAAATTATATTTTTTATTTAGAGTTCATAAAAAATGATTACTCTATAAGTTTAGTATTCATTTTAAATTATTAAAATAAAAAATTATTCAATTTGCTTTCTTTTTTTTTTTTTAATGTTGTTTAGAATAATAATTTTTTTTTTTTTTATATTTTATTATAAATAATATAATCATTTTTTTTGAGTGTTAAAATATAAAATTTTTTTAAATTTTTTTTATTATTTTGTATATCGTTGTTATAAAAATATTTTTTAATAAAAATAATATTTTAAAATTAAAATTAAAAATTAAATTAGATCAAGATGCAGGTTATAATTAAGAATATAATGGGTTACAATAAATTTATTTAAATGAATATTGATTTGTAAAAATTAATTAAAAGTGGATTTAAATGTAATTTTATTTAATATAATAAAATGATTAAAAATTAAAATATGTACATATTGCCCGTCACGTTACAACAGCATTTGACAACGATAATGTCGAGTCTTTCGCCCTTTTTTTGTAATTTTTGTATTTTTTTATTGATTTATTCATTGTAGTAATATTTTTTTAGCGTGACCATTTTTTTTTAATTTAACTTGTAGTAAAATATTACAACTGCTGCCATCTATTTTTGTTAATCTCAACTCTCTTCGTTTCAGGCGAAGGCGATATTAGCAAGGTCCTGGTAAAGAGTCTAGCAGAAGCTCACGCCAACACAAATCCAAAACTGGACTTCATCCACGAGATGTTCAGAAAGCCACAAGATGTCTCCAAGTAAGTATGGTATTGTTTCTCGAGAGTTGAGTACGTAGATCGATAGATGGCGGTATAAATCGTCACCAAATTTTTGTGGCTGTAAATTTTAGTCGAAAAATACTTTTTACTAGATTCTCTTGAAATTATCCAGTTATTTTTATGTAACTATCTTGCTAACTATAATGAAACTAAAATTAATTTTAAAATTACACCCTTTCATTTTATAAAAATCTTTTCATTGTTTTTAGTGGATTATTTATATTGCGAACCATTTTTTTTCATGTAAATATCAAACGGAACCATGAACATATTTTCACCATTCTTCCGATAGATGTCGCAAGCAAGCTGTCATCTCATCACCACATCCAAAATCTAGATGCAAACCAAAAGGACTTGTATCGTAATATTTAATCCCGCATAGTTAAATAATTATTATTAAAAAAAATAATATTTAGTAATAGAAAACAGATAACTAGTAATGTTGTAATGTCAGCACTTAATTGTTGTACATCTACAGTGTCAAAGCGTCAGCATTTTATTCTGAAGGCTGTCATTAACTGTTTTGTTATTCAAATTTTATTTTTCTATCCGGGATACACTATATTTCATAGATTTATTCATCAACCTCTCAACTTTAAATATAAGTTATAAATAAAGTTTTTACGCCTAACATAATTCTTAACAATAAATCACAATCATTGTATTTCTAAAATAATCTATCATTAATTTTAGCGATTTATACAGTTTCGTAGAAGTAAAATGCATAATTTATCTTATATTAAACTTTATTTTTCTTTTAGGCTTCTTTTATACAACTCGATGTCATACGAGGAAACGTGGCTGGACTGCGCTGACAAGCTGACAGGCATGATACAAAACATCATTGAATTCGCCAAACTCATTCCTGGGTTCATGAAGCTCTCGCAAGACGATCAGATACTGCTGTTAAAGTCTGGTACGTATATATTTATGCTTACTATATTTCTGATAAAGTGTCAGCATTTTTCTGACTATTTAAATGTCGCCCAGAAATAAGCATCAGTCTTGTGGTCATTAGGAATTTAAGCATATATGGGAATAAAGTTAATTTTTAACGATTAAAACCGTTTATAAACAATCTGTTAGGTTAAAGCTATATTCATTTTTAGTACCTAATAACAAAATTAAGGTTTTAAAATATTCATATGCAAATCTCAGTTTACACAGACCTTAAATTTTGTAAGCACAATAAGACATCAACGTCAAATTATTTTTTTAGTTTTGATAGGGCGTCAGCACTCCTGCCAAAAATGCTGATGATCTATAATTTTACACAATTAAGAATTCGTTATGTCTTTACAGGATCGTTCGAGCTTGCCATAGTCCGTCTCTCGCGACTTATCGATGTGAACCGCGATCAAGTGTTATACGGAGACGTTGTTCTACCTATACGGGACTGTGTACACGCACGGTAAGTAAATTCTTTTTTATCTTAATTTACAGTTAATACATAACCTATTGTTCTACCAGGTGAAGCTACTTACAGTTTACATTTTCAGTCGTCAGTTTAAAAAAATCTATGAAACAAACACAGCTTTTCATTGAGTGGTTTTCACTGCCATGTTTTTATAACTGCAAAGGAAATTGAATTGTCAATGTCAATTGCCGTGTCCACATTATTTACCGAGGAACTAAACAATAAACAATTTTTTTTTGTTTATCGGTCGAAGTGAGATTGTTGTAGACATATTTGGATATGTCTTTGAGATTTTGGCATCTAAACCATATTTTTTGGAGGTGTATCTCCAGATAGCGCCATCTATTACGTTAGTTGGAACTAGTTTTTCTTTTTAAACCAAAAATGAAAAGACCTCATTATAATGATGATCCTCTCCATGATTTGACCGACTTCAGTTTTAAGAGTGTTAGTACTCTTTCTTTGATATTAAAGGGTGAACTGGTTTTCGAACTCTGAATATTTGTATCTATCCAATCCATACCTCGTGTATTGCAATTCATGTGTAATTTAATTATAAAAATAAACATTCTGATCACCGAAAACTTTTTGAAGTTATACTTCTTTTGGCGCGTTTGGAAAAAAATATGCCAGTAATATTTTTAGCCAAAAAGCGACATGATGAAGTTACCCGATAACTGTCTCAAATTTCCGGGAAAACTCTTAATTATATTTATTAATTTATCATTCCTTTTACAAACAAAGAGTTGTGACATTCGGGATGAAATCTTTAGCTATTTTTGTTCTGTTACGACAAAGAAGTATAACTTCGTGCATACATGACGTATGACGTATGACGTAGTGTCTGACTTTACAATTTTCAAAGTAATTTTATAAGTTCTTATAATATTACTTTTAATTGCTAACACCGATTTAAATAAACTAATTTATGATGTTTCTTCCCCAGTGACCCTCGCGATATGGCGTTAGTCGTCGGCATTTTTGATGCGGCGAAGTCGATCGCGCGACTCAAGCTGACAGAGACAGAATTAGCGCTGTACCAGAGCCTCGTGCTATTATGGCCAGGTGAGTATTTTGATAAGACATTATTTAAAAGAGGTTTGCATGTTCAGACAAGTGGCATAAATATAGGCAGTTGGTCAATGTAGACTTAGTTTTTATCATGAATAGAACTTCGTTTGACCCCAATCTCACCTGATGGTAATCGACAGTGTATGAAAATCTAGAAGACACCTATTCACTCTTACCTTAAAGAGGCTAGCCTTAACCTCTGGAGGTCCCAGCCGGCTCACTAATGAGTCATAACAATTGAAAATCTGTTAATATTGGGCTTTGACCGGTTAATAGTTAGCGGCATTTTACAAAGTTTTAAAGTACCAAGATTTAAAATTTTTCACAATATTGGTAGTGCATCCTCGTATCAAGAGGAAGGTTGTGGGTTCCGAATTTTTGAGATGGTTTTAAAAATCTTGGTTCGGTGACACTATACAAATAAAAATACTATTTATAAAGTACTTTATTAGAGGCACTAAACCCGGGACCATAAATGTTTTCTCAACTGCTGAATGAAAAATCTCTGAAGAACTTTGCAAAACCTGTCGAAAAGGCATTAATTTAAATCCATAACATTTCATCATGAACATTTTACAAAACTACTATAGATTCATACAGCTGAGAAGATTTGTTTGATAACGTGTCAGCTTTACGATCATGCGTCAGCATGCTGACGTAGCGTCAGCATTTTATTTTTACTGCACATTATCGCCCGAAATGTCAAATCGACCCAGCATGCCCTAGACTAGAACCATTTGGGCCCATTGTCGGTAGATTATAGTACTCACCATTTCAGGATCTGAATGCCTGAATCCAAGCGCTGAAAACATGAAGACCAGGCCTTTACAAGGTACCACTTTTACACTTTTTACGACCTGAACTCGCCAACCCAGGTTCGAGCCCCATCGAGCGAGTGAAACTTTTTACATATATTTTTTTTCTTTTTTTTCAGAACGCCATGGGGTACGTGGAAATCCTGAGATCCTGGTACTTTTCAACATGTCAATGGCGGCGATGAGGCATGAGATTGAGACCAATCATGCGCCGCTGAAGGGTGACGTCACAGTACTTGATACTCTGCTCACTAAGATACCTAACTTCAGGTTAGTTGTACCTTTTTTTATTTCTACAGAAAATAGATAGGCAGACGGGCGGTCTTTTAAGCCCAAAAACTCTGTTAATAAAAATATTACAAAGTGTTAGCCATTATTATTATTATTATTTTTTATATAAATAAATAAATATGGGTAGACATTTCACACAGCGCTATCTAGCCCCAAACTAAGCAGAGCTTAGGGGAACCAGACAACTGATAGAATACTTATATGCTTTTTATTTTTGTAAATACATACTTATAATATATAGAAAAACATCCAGACCCGGAACAAATATTTGTAGATCATGCAAACATTTGTTCCGTGGCGGGAATCGAACCCGCTACCTCCTGCGTCTCAGCCGGCTATACGCCCACTGCGCCACGGAGGTCGTTAACGACAGAGTAATCATAATTATCTTCATGGCTATAGCATGTCCAGAGCGACTGATCTTGGCACTCATAACGGCTCCAGCAACCTATAACTATACTTCTTTAATGAGTTTGTTGTTTGTATGTTTGTAGATGGTAATCTCAGAAACTACCGAACCGATTCTGAAAATTCCTTTACTTATAGGAAGCTATGCTATATTTTATTTTGATTAAAATGTGAAGCTTGATTTAAAACTATTGGTTAAATCTGCCACCGCAGTTTCGCACTCGTCAATAAAAACAATACCCTCCTTCAGCGCAGTTGGGTAAATGTAACCTATGTCCCAATCCCGGTGATAATCTATATACCAAATTTCATTGAAATCGGTCCAGCCATTTAGTAGTGAAATAAGCAGATAGACATAGTTACTTTCGAATTTATAATATTAGTATGGTTATTTATAATTTAACTATGAGGAGGCCTTTATTCGGAAAGGCTGAACTCTGCGTCAATAAGACAGGCCGAACTATGCGTCAATCAGACAGGCTAAACTCTGCGTCAATAAGACAGGCCGAACTATGCGTCAATCAGATATGCTGAACTATGCGTTAATCAGACAGGCTGAACTGAACTCAGCGTCAATCAGAAAGGCTGAAATCTGCGTCAATCAGACAAGCTGAACTCTGCGTCAATCAGCAAGGCTAAACTCTGCGTCAATCAGACAGGCTGACCTGAACTCTGCGTCAATCAGACAGGCTGAACTCTGCGTCATTCAGCAAGGTTGAACTCTGCGTCAATCAGACAGGCTGAACTCTGCGTCAATCAGCAAGGTTGAACTCTGCGTTAATCATACTGGTATTTTCCGGTCACTTATTATTGCTTTTGTTCACAGAGAACTGTCCCTGCTGCATCTAGAGGCGCTCTGCCGTTTCAAGGCTGCTCATCCACACCACGTTTTTCCAGCTTTATATAAGGAACTCTTCTCCCTAGACAGTGTACTCGACTACACGCATGGATAAAAAAAAACCTTTTTTTATTCCTATCATTTTATTAAAGTTCGATCTCAATTTTGCCCGAAGGCAAAGAGTAGGACTGAATAATTTTTTAAAGACTTGACAGCTACATGTATTTTTCGTAATTTTTTATGTTCAACCAAAAGGGAACTCACTTGCGTTTTGTTAATCTATTTATAATTGTATGTATGTACTTTTGAGACTGTTATATTTTACGTATTAGTATGTACGTACAATGATATATTAATTACATATTTAAAAATGTTTATTTTATTCGAATCTAAGAACGCGAAGTGGGTTCAGTTTTGGCTTTTATATATAGAGTTTTCGGTTTTATTTTTTTTGCCACGAACATATGAGTTGTGTAAAAAAATCGGTATTTATATACACTTAATTTGTGAAATATTATGAAACTCGACTTTTGTACCTGTATATATACATAATGATTCATTATAATATGTGTTGTTATGTATTATATAACGGTGTATTCATATTAATTATAAATATATCTAACTTTGATGAATGAAATAATAATTATTATAAAAAGGTATAATAGTAGTAATAGAGTTTTTATTAAGAAATAAATAAAGTATAAAGATATAGTGAAGTAAAATTCACATAAGTTTAATTATGAAATGAAACTCTTACGAGTTATATAGTCTTTTAATTATTTTTAACAGTTTTTTTTTTTAATAACTTGTTATTTATTTCAAATGATTATAATTATTGATGTTTTTTCCCCTTCTCCGTAGATTCAATAAGTTGTAATATAGGAAATAAATGATACTGCCCGTTTTTTATATTTTTAGTTTTTTTGTTTTAGTTTTTTACATAGGACGCATCGTTGGAATATCTTGAAATATATATTATTAACTTAGTTAAGCTGCGTTAAGGATGCATGAACAAAATTATGGATCGAACATTAAAATCGCGGACAAAAATGTTGTACTGAGAGCAGGCAATTTTTTTTTGTATTTGATCTCATTTTTGCACGAACGCTTTGTGCCATTTTTGGAAATCACATAAACGCATAATAAAGTTAAAAAAAAAAAACAAAATAAATGCATAATATCCTTTATGCTCTGTTTGCTTTGTGCTAGATTCAGCTTATCAAATTGCCTGCTATATGAAATCTAATATATATCTATCAATTTTCTAACACTTAATTTAAGTTTGAATAGCCTTTACTATAGACTGGTTTACATTAAAGTTTAAAGTACATTATAAAGAAAAAAAATCTTAACTCGTATTTTGTAAATAGTAATTAATCATTATGTATTTTATATTAAATGTCAAATAAGGTTCGATGGGTTATAATTAATTTTACATTCTTTATGAGAACATATTCTTCATTATGATTTATGATTTCGTTAAATCATGTGAAAAATATTGTTTTATCCTTTCTATATATTATATATTTTTTGTTAAATAAAGCAATCTGTTATTGTCTATTTATTTTGTTTTATTTTTCGTTCCTTTTTTTTTATACATGATTTTTCAGTTTTTTTTTCAAAAGCTATAGATTATCATCTTTTCATAGATCAATATAAGAATACGGGTGGTTAAATTTTTTTGTTTAATTCTACATTCGATAAATATCCTAAATACCTATTTTACTAGTTGTATGATTTTTTAATTTAATTTAAACTGTTTCATAGATCAATATAAGAATACGGGTGGTTAAATTTTTTTGTTTAATTCTACATTCGATAAATATCCTAAATACCTATTTTACTAGTTGTATGATTTTTTAATTTAATTTAAACTGTTTCATAGATCAATATAAGAATACGGGTGGTTAAATTTTTTTGTTTAATTCTACATTCGATAAATATCCTAAATACCTATTTTACTAGTTGTATGATTTTTTAATTTAATTTAAACTGTTTCATAGATCAATATAAGAATACGGATGGTTCAATTTTTTTGTTTAATTCTACATTCGATAAATATCCTAAATACCTATTTTACTAGTTGTATGATTTTTAATTTAATTTAAACTGTTTCATAGATCAATATAAGAATACGGATGGTTCAATTTTTTTGTTTAATTCTACATTCGATAAATATCCTAAATACCTATTTTACTAGTTGTATGATTTTTAATTTAATTTAAACTGTTTCATAGATCAATATAAGAATACGGATGGTTCAATTTTTTTGTTTAATTCTACATTCGATAAATATCCTAAATACCTATTTTACTAGTTGTATGATATTTAATTTAATTTAAACTGTTTCATAGATCAATATAAGAATACGGATGGTTCAATTTTTTTGTTTAATTCTACATTCGATAAATATCCTAAATACCTATTTTACTAGTTGTATGATATTTAATTTAATTTAAACTGTTTCATAGATCAATATAAGAATACGGATGGTTCAATTTTTTTGTTTAATTCTACATTCGATAAATATCCTAAATACCTATTTTACTAGTTGTATGATTTTTAATTTAATTTAAACTGTTTCATAGATCAATATAAGAATACGGATGGTTCAATTTTTTTGTTTAATTCTACATTCGATAAATATCCTAAATACCTATTTTACTAGTTGTATGATTTTTAATTTATTTTAAACTTTTTTAACTTTAAACTTTTTTTATAACAATTGTTAAATATATAAATAATATTGATTGAAATGTTAATGTAATTTAAACTAGGACGCACATTATTAGTCTATTTCGGTATAAACTGTGTATATAGTCCAAAATATAAATATTTGTTTGGACTTACTGCCTGAAGTAACATATTCTTAAATCTTTCTTGTATTAGGGCACGTGTACCATCTATGAGGCAAGAAAATATAAGTATTCGAAAATTAGAAGACTAAGACTGAAAAAAATTGGTTGGAAAAATTACTTCGCCTTTTAAAAGGTTCATAAATTTGAGTTGAAATTTCACAAATCGGCAAATCTTTAACACGTTAGATGCTGATACCAAATCAGAGGGTTTGGAGTTTTATATAAAATGAAAAATAAAAAAATTATACGCAAGATTGCGATTTCCCATCTTAAATATAATACATTTCAAAATCTTATTCAATTAAATTTTGAGCGTGTCTGGGAAACTTTCATAAGCGATTTATAATTTTTTATTACAAATTTATTTATATATTTATAATTTTTCTATGGCTATAAAAGTATTTATAATTGTTGTTTGCTATATTATAATTTATAATAAGTTTATTTGTCGCTTATGACATTTCCCAAAAGAGTTATCACACTTCACAACATATTATAAATGTGAAAGGGTTAATGTTTGTTTGTTACTCAATCACGTCGTAACGGCTGAACCGATTTCTATGAAATTTGGTGTGTACGTAGATTATAACCTGGATTAAAACATAGGCTACTTTTTATTGACAAAACACGCGTGCAAAGCCGCGGGCGGAAGCTAGTCTTTCGTAAGTTTTCATGGATCTGTTAATACGTCTCACACGAATTTATTTAAACTATCCAGTCTTTCTGACTTTTCTATTTTCTATAAAGTCCACAGCTGTAGACTCATTGATGCGGTTCAAGTGAAGAGATACGTCGTTGCCTCTCACTCGCACGCGTCTGCTGGTTTATTAGTGCGATAGTGATAGCTATAGGGTAAATTTTTAATTGCTGGGTAGTTTTTGGTAGGTATTTCTAAAATTTTGTACTATGTTTTGCAAAATTTTCACTAAAATTAATTATTATAGATTGGACACGTAAAGGCTAGAGATATATAGAATATTTTGAAAAGCAAGCAGTTATGTGGGAATATGTGGATATATAAAATGTGTGTTTACATTAGTAAATTTGGGTTATGCGTGTATTTTGAATTGATTTGTCGAAGGAGTTTCTATTATGTACAAAGGTACCTTTCAAGTTACGGGTATCGTTGAGAAGTGACGAAATTTTTGTATATCTTGTTTTCTATGAGATTATTTATTAAAAAAAAATATTGATTTGTTAATGATATAATTAAGTATTTTTACACATTACCTGAACATATTGAGAGTAACAAATATAAATCATATATCTATGTAAAAACAGAATATATAAAAAAACATATTTTGTATGTACACGTCGATTGAAAATTGATTAAGCGTAACGAAAATGAATGAGGCCCGATATTTCCAGTTTTTTTTTAAACTGTACGTCAGTTTTCAATCGATGTGTATGTAAGCTTTGTTGATTTATAAAAAAAAAAATACAAAACATGTACCTAAAGTAGAATTATGGAGTTTGAGAACCAATAGTAAATAAATGTTATTGTTTTAATCATTATTCTCAAATCACTTGCAAGATTGTGTTTTATTTTAAAACCTGTTTTTTACGGTTCCGTACCTCAAAAGGTAAAAAAAGGAACCCTTTCAGGATTAATCTCTTGTCCGTCTGTCAGTCCGTGTGTCACCACCGTTTTTCTCAGGTACGGGTGGACCTAGCAAGTTGAAATTTATACCAGATACTGAAGTCTATAGTCCCTATTAGGTGTATACAAATCAAGGTCCCGAGTCAACACTATAAAAAGATAAGGGCAAATTTAGATTTTCGCGAAAACTTGTAAGTACCAAAATTTACCTTAATTTTCAACATTTTTTTTTAATTTTCCCTATACTTGTGCTGTAAGACCTTGCTTTTAAGCAAAATTGACAATTCTAGGTTAACCAGAAGTACCCTATAGGTTTTGGGTCGAAAACCTATATGGTAGTTCCCGTTGAACTAGAATCACGAAATTGGACAAAAAGCAAGGTCTTACAGCACAAATAAAGGAAAAATTCCAATATATAAAAAAAGTTGAAAATTGAAGGATGTTCCCATACATACATAGTTGACGCCAATTAAGATAGCCCTCTGAGTTGTATGGGCGCTCATACAAATTAGAAGACTAGCTTAATTGGCACCAACCTCAAATAAGGTAAATAAATAAAATTGTGCTATTGAATAAATAATAATAAGTGGGGGGCTCCCATACGACAGACATGATTTTTTTGTCGTTATTATAGATAATAGTACGGAACCCTTCGTGCGCGAGTCCGACTCGCACTTGGCCGGTTTTTTTATACTACTATGGTAGCAAACAAGCATACGGCCCACCTGATGGTAAGCGGTTACCGTAGTCTATGGACGTTAGTAAAAACAAAGGTATCCCTCGCGCCTTTAAAATTTTCAAAACGCGCTTTTTGATGACCTCCGTACTGTAGTCTCTAGGGAAAACCTCGGCAGGGAGACCATTCCAAGCGAAGTTGAGGTAAGTAATACGCACTGGAAAACGCAGCGTAGGACAGCCCCCCACTAGATGACTTGATCACAGAAAGAAGACTTGATAGAGGTTGCTGGGAGCCGTTGGTTCTCGCGTAGAAGATCGATCGTTCCAGAAATCTATGGACGAGGCGTATGTTTAGCACGTCCTGTGGCTGAATGATAATGATGATGTTATTTGTGGGGAAACAGGCTTACGGCCCACCTGGTAAGATGGTAAGCGGTCACCGTCGCCTATTGACACCGGCAACACCTGGGGTATTGTCGATGCGTTCCCTACCCTGTACAAACCTCTTTACATTTCTCTTGAAGCGTGCCATGTCGTAGCCTAACGAGAAAACCTCAGATGGTAGCTCATTCCACATCTTGCAAGTATGGGGTAGAAAAGATCGCGTGAAGCGTGTGGATTATATGCAGAGATGGGTAAGGGATAAAAGCCCATTCGGGTAGAATGGGCTTTTATCCCTTACCCATCTCTGGATAAGGGTGGGGTTATAACCGTTCTTTGGGTTATAACCGGGTGATTTAGGTTTTAACCCGATTTTAACCCATTTTCACCCATTTTGCTGGGTGAAAATGGGTATTTGGCTATTTTAATGCCAAAGTTAATATAAGGTACGTGCCCACTTCGGTAGGTACCTACTAGGTACGTAATTAAAATATTAAATTAATAGCAGCGTTCTAATAGACACTTACAACTGGAAAATTAATAAAAGTCGGAATTAAACTTAGATCGATTTATTACTAAGTAAAACTTCTTTACGCACACTTGACTTGGCGAATTTCTATAGATAAAAAAATATTTACGACGTTTCGTATTTTGAATCTACCAGCTTCGATTTACGAAAAAGTTCAGCTATTCCACAACAGATGGCAGGCAGCAGCAGGAAATAACTTATGTACTTACTGTATGCTCCTCAAAATAAGGTTGACATTTCCTTTTTATTTTTCTTTGTTGGTGTCGCACGGTTTTGTGCATTTCATCATCAGCCGGAAGACGTCCACTGCTGAACATAGGCCTCCCCCTTAAATCGCCACAACGAGCGGTTGCCAGCTGTTTGCGCCCAACGGTTCCCCGCGATTCTTACTAGATCGTCGCTCCACCTTGTGGGGGGCCGGCCTACGCTGCGTCTTCCAGTCCGTGGTCTCCACTCGAGAACCTTTCTTCCCCAACGGTTATCGGTTCTACGAGCGATGTGGCCTGCCCATTGCCACTTCAACTTGCTAATTTTGAGAGCTATGTCGGCAACTTTAGTTCTTCTGCGGATTTCCTCATTGCGGATTTTGTCACGCAAAGAAACCCCGAGCATAGCCCTCCATAGCTCGTGTGCAGACTTTAGTCTTCAGGCTCTGGGGAATTTTGGACGAGAAGATATCGCGAAGTTTCCCGCACGCTGCCCAGCCGAGTTGGATTCTTCGTGCGACCTCTTTATCGAAGTTGGACTTACCTAATTGGATAGTTTGTCCTAGGTATACATATTCGTCGACAACTTTGAGAGTATCGCCCCCAACAAATACCGGTACGGGTGCAACATGAATATTTAACATGATTTTCGTCTTATCCATGTTCATTTTAAGACCCACCTGTTGGGAGACCCTACTCAGGTCGCTGAGCATGGTACTGAGTTCTTCGAGCGATCCGGCCATAATGGCATTTGCCATTGGCAAATAAAAAAATAGGGAAACAGAATAGACATGACATTTCCTTAAAACATTATTTTTACCACTGCTCAGCCAGTGCGGTGACACAAAATATTGTCATTATCGATTGGACCCGATTTTGGGTTTGATTAAAATGTTATAGGATACAAAAGGGTGCTGTTATCTATAATCTAAGGATAATCTAGTTCAATATTTGACTAAAACTTACTAAGATCATTATTATTTACCTACAGAAATGGAACTATTTTTTGCGAAGATCATGATGTAAATAATAATGCGCATGAATAAACATATGTCGTTATTACCAGTTGAAAACTAAAAGACGTAAGTTTTATTCGTCGTTTTTAACACTTAGGGCCCATTTCACAGGTTCCTGATAAAGTTCCACATAGCTATCTGACAAATAACACCATACAAAAGTTGTTACTTTTTGAGGTTACCCGATGACACAAACATAGACTCATAAATTACCAGTACAAGTTATAATTTTAACAACCCTTCATTTTGGTAAGGGGTAAAACCATTTGATGAACGTTTATAAATTTTTGTGAGAATCTTTGATGAGAGAGCAGTTTTATCGACTGCTATCGCATTAGACTACATCACTAACTGAGTAGCGGAGAATATTCCAGAACGCATATCTCCTATCCCAAATTAGCCTAAGTTATACAAACTGCAAGAAAACACTCCTTCATGCTTGTATAATAGAGTTAATTTTGCTATAGATAAAAAATGTATTTACGACGTTTCTATTTTGAACATACCAGCTTCGATTTACGAAAAAGTTCAGCTATTCCACAACAGATGGCAGGCAGCAGCAGAAGATAACTTATGTACTTTTTACTGTATGCGCCTCGAAATAAGGTTTCCTTAAAACATTATTTTATACATATATTATATTTACAGTGTTTTTTTTAACTGTAACAGTACGGCAGCACCCATAACCAGAGGAGATACAGGTGCAGTTTCTTTTAAAGCATCAGCTCGTTTTTGAAGAAAAACATTTTGGCATTAAAATTTTTTTTGTCAAATGTGAGTAGCGCCCTAAAATGAATCAAGTTGGTAAAATTTTTTTTGATGCCGATCGATGCAGTCCTTTGTAAGGATCATTTTATTGCACAGGATGAAAAAAATCTGAACAGCGAAAGTTAGTCAAATTTGATAAAAAGTATTCTCATGCAACAGGACAAAGCAAAATTCCTTCTACAAACATTTTATTAGATTCTAATTGCACATTAAAGAAGTATTAATTCTGTAGCAATTAAGAAGTTTATGAACTCCATGCTCTCATGAGCAATTCAAAAACATTTCGTATTTCAGAACAATTTTGAATTTCGAACATGGTTCTTGCATCTGTCGGACTTTTATATCAGGTCATTACATCATCTTATTTGTCCTATCATGGCATTGTCAAATACGCAAAAAGTAAACTTAATTGAAGTATAATTCCTCAATCGCGGTCTGGGTAGCGTTCCTGATACCACTTCAGCACATTAGTTGGGCTTCGTCGGTTAAGGAAGTATGCTTCAATTAAGTCTACTTTTAGCGTATTTTTAATTATATGTATTTCTATTATTTCTACCCATCTCTAATTACCTATATATGTGGATGAGCTTTATTACGTTGCGAGAAGTGCGGTGGTAAAATCTCGACGACGGGATGAGATCAAATAGCTCCTCATGTAGTGGCGATGCTTGGTATTTTTCTACAAGATCGAACCAGCCCTAGAATTACTGTTATAGAATTATCCCTAGGTAAGTATAGTATAATTACATTGTAATTATCATTCCGACGTTTTAAAGTGGCCCGCTGATAAGAGTTGCTGGGAGCTTGGTCATCGTACGCTGCGTATTCCTGCATGTTTTTTTTCTAGAAGCTTTCTGCCTCAACCACAAAGTTCGTGGAAAATGAAAACAAAAGTTATGGGTATAAAAGCTTTAATTATATACAAATATCTTAAATATCTTAAGGTCTGCCCGCAACCACGGCTGTTGCAACACACTCGAAACTCCGGGATAATAAATGAAAAAGGTACATAAGCGATAAATACCGGTTTAATCCAGTTATTGTATCAATTATTGTCTAAGTATATTCTTAAGTACATGAACGCGAATGGAAAGCGTTCTCCGGGGTCTCTGGTTAAAATGGGTGTACCACAGGGATCAATACTGGGACCATTTTTATTTTTAGTAGGTATATAGGGTGTTTGATACTATACGCACATAGATGAAGGGGTTATTTTGATGAGCCTCATAAATACATTTGTGAAATGTTTACCATAGAAATGTGAAATTTATTTTGGCATGTAAAATCAAACACTTTAATAAATTTATGTTACGATATTGCATAATGCTTGCCATCTAACCACAGATACTGTATCGGTGACGTCTCGAGATATCTGTTGTTGTCACTTTCTAACCGAAAACCCGCAGCCATTTCCGTAAGAGATATCAAATCGGCCGTTATTTTTGGACGTCGATTGCAAGAGTAGGCAGTAAGTTTTATATCGAATTAATCACCTAAACTTAGTCGTTTTTCTTTAAAATTTGATAATATAACTTGTAGTTTTTTTATGTTTTGGGAAACCGTCACTTGAATATCGTCAGTATATTACCAAACACTCTGTATATTAATGATCTCCCCCATCTTGTAAGGGACTTGTTGTATTGACTTCCCCATCTTATTGTATTGTTTGCAGATGACTCGTCACTTATATTTAAATTAAAGCGACGACAAACCGATATTGACGGTGTGAACAATACAATCTATAAAGTCGTAATATATGTAGTTCAATGCAAACAATCTTCTTTTAAATGAAAAGAAAACAAAGTGTATTAGATTTATACTACCTAATGTTACACAAGTTAAAGCAGATATAAAAATCAAAGACGAGGAGTTGGCTCTTGTTGACACCACCGTATTCTTAGGTATAACACTAGATAATAGGCTTCAATGGGGCCCTCACATTGATAAGTTGTCGAAGAGACTAAGTTCTGCGGCATACGCAGTCAAAAAGATACGTCTTTTTACAGACGTAGACACAGCTAGACTAGTTTACTTCAGCTACTTCCACAGCATTATGTCATACGGTATACTGCTGTGGGGGAGTGCTGCAGATATAAACACAGTTTTTGTGCTGCAGAAGAGGGCTGCTCGTGCAATTTATAATATGGACCCCAGAGAATCATTACGGAATAAGTTTAAAGAAATAAATATTATGATATTCCTTTGTCAATACATCTATGAAAATCTGATGTATGTTCACAAAAATATTAATTTGTTTCAGAAAAATAGCGATAATCATAATTTTAATACTAGAAATAAAGATAAACTCGCTGTTGCCACTTGTAGACTCCATACAGTTAGTAAATTGTTTAAAGAGCAAGGTGTACGCTTTAATAATAAAATCCCAAGTTGTACACGGCTACACATCAAGCTATACAATTCCAGTATAAGCTGACCTCGCATTGTATAGGCTTTTCGTAGAATGAGAGGTCAGATTATACTGGAAAATTATAGCTTGATGTGTAGCCGTGCGTACAGTCTGTCACCGCATTCACGACATGAATTTAAAACACATATGCAGAATCGTATTAACTGACTTGAAATTAAGGTAGATTGAAAATTAAAAAAAATCCATAGTAATTAGTTTGAAAGAAAACGATTTTACAACAATACTACCCGTGATTTAAATTAATGTCGTAAATGCCATTTATTTATGTTATTTGTGGGGAAACAGGCTTACGGCCCACCTGTTGGTAAGCGGTCACCGTCGCCTATTGACACCGGCAACACCCGGGGTATTGTCGATGCGTTCCCTACCCTGTAGAAAAATGCCGCGACACGCAATATACAAAAATGAACAAATAACTTATTAAAAAATTAATTATACTAAACAATAATACATATCAATATAAATTATCTATACTTCTATACTAATATGATAAAGAGGAAAGATTTGTATTTTTGTGTGTATGTTTGTAATGAATAAACTCAAAAACTACTGGTCCGATTTCTAAAATTCTTTCACCATTGGAAAGCTACATTCACCCGAAGTAACATAGGCTACTTTTTACCGCTGTCGAGATATACATCCTGATATCAATCCTAATAAACACTGGTATTAGTAATCACACAAAACCTTGTCCTATTTATTTTTTTTGCTAATTTTCTTATCATTTCCCCAAATTAATGAATATATAGGCCATTGTACATAATACACAGCCAAAGCCAAACTTATTAAAAATATGTGTAAGTAGATATAATATATTGTCCCATACAGCATACCGAGAAGCGGGTAGGGCCAAATTCCGATTTCATTGTATGTTATGTGAATGCTGAAAAAAAACAAAAAAACTTTAAAATACAGTCCACCATCATTAGTGATCAGCGTAGGTAGTGCTATTCACGGGAATTAGTGACCGTTAGCTTAACATGGATATGCCTTCTAAATCCCGGGAAATATATTTTTATTTTATAAAGTCATTATAGTTGTACACATGACGACAAATCAAACCACCCGTTTCGAGTATAATTAGATCCTGCCTATGGACCAGTAAGTATTATGGCAAACAGCACTGTGCGGTACTAGTCTTAACCAGAAATGAGTAGTCTGATATGTCGTCGTGCGTTCTCATGGTATCTTAAACAGTTTAACTTCATTGACATCGACATTCAGAAAAATATTCCCGGGAATCGGGGAATAAATCCCGGGGCATATCAATATTAACTTATCATTCAGGTTCATTGACCCGAAATAGCACTACCTATGCCGATCCCTTATCATCATAGATAGACTAATTTCTAGATAGAACAATTTCTTTATTGGACCCATTAAAATAAAAGAATATACAATTAAATCAAAGGTAAAATGGGCTAAAAGCGATCTCTTCCAGGCAACCTTTGGATGGACAAGATCTGTGTGAACAAATGAGGATGGAGCGGTGTAAATCAAATAACTAACCGAACAAGTACTTATATTTCTAAAATAATTGATCGAGCGAAGCGAGATCTCTAAATCAACTAGGGCAAATCGGCGTTGTATGTATGTATGTTTGTTTGTCCGAGGGTAACTTTCGAAGCGTAGACCCGAGCATCGTGAAATTTGTTAAATAGGTAGGTAGTGATGACACAGTTTTGGTGTGACTAAATTAGCTAAAAATGTTGGGGGGCTGTTGTTCAAGAGGGGTAAAAATAATGAAAATGAGACTATAAGGTCAAGTGGGAAGTCTAATGAAAGGTCTTCATTAGTACATTTCAACCCTGTTTTTATTTTTAGTTTAGTCTTTGTAGTTTTTGAGTTATTAGCCATAATAAAAACAAAACATTGACAAAATTCACAAGGTTACACCAGTGACCCCACAATGCTGAAATTTGGTACTCGTGTAGCTTTATTGACACAAATATAGGCACAAGTCTGAAATCCAGAATAACTGCTTATTGTACCCCAAAAAAAGTGACCCAATAGACATGAACTCCCGTTACCTGTAGTTTAAATGAAACTGTAGGTCAAGTAATTGGTTTGCTATTTCGTGGCATTATTTTGGTAGTCAAAGATTACGTGTAATATTTTTTTTGTTTTTATGCGAGATCTCAGTTCGGGGCGAACCACTAGTAATATAAATATATATATAAATATTTTTATAATAAGTAATTAAATAACCCACTTCTAAATACATATGTAAAAAATATATATACAAATTTAAATTTGCGAAGTGATTCTATGAGCGATGGACGACAGATAATGTTTATTAACCATATTTTTAAAAACATCGTCATGACGAACCTCGTGGCGTAGTGGAAAAGCCTACTGAGACGCAAGAGGTCGCGGGTTCGAATACAATGAAATATAATTAATTGAAAACACACAAGAGTAGTAGAGTGTGAAAGGGCATCCGGGGAAGTACTCCCACGATACCTATTTCTGTCGCCAAGCATCATTGCTGTAATTTAGTATGAAGGGTATGGTTTCCGGTAAATTACAGGCACATCTGAATCAATTAAGCTTGATGAGTTTTTTTTATGTGACCTGATGTTAGAACAAGCATAATAGACGACGAATAAGACGACCTCCGTGTTGCAGTGAGCGAATAGCGCAGCCATCAACTTGAGGCATGCAAGCGTAAAGCCTCAAGTGCCTGTAATTGACGGGCTACCATACCCTTCAAACAGAAACACAGCAATGCTGCTTGGCGGCAGAAATAGGTGGTATCGATGAGGATTGATGAGGATTGGTGAGGAAAATCGATGAGTATTGATGATGATGATGACATTTTTAATACTTACTGAACGTTATAAACAAAATAGTACAAAATAATTGTAGCTATACAAGTCCAGTGAGATTTCGGCTTATTTCTCGGTTGGAACGCCAACTCCCATAAGACAACTGGCAGTATGGCGAAGTGCATTACATAGTTATTATTGGCAGTGAAAACTTTGTCAATAAATGCTGGGAATATAAGACTGCGGTCGTAAAGGAAAATTGGCCAGAAGAACGTGAAGACGAGCTGAAAAAAAAATTTACAAAAATACATTTTTTAACTGACTTCAAAAAAGGAGGAGGTTCTCAATTCGACTGTATTTTTTTTTTGATGTTTGTTTCCTCAGAACTTTCGACTGGGTGAACCGATTTTGATGATTCGTTTTTTATTTGAAAGCTGGTGCTTTCCGTGGGAATGCACCCATGAGAAAATTATATAAGTCTTAAATGTGTTTAATTTTTATGTTATGTTATGTTTGTTAGCTTAGAACTCCGTCATTTATCAACCGATTTAGAATTATTATTTGAAAGGATATACTTTCAGATTGGTCTCATAGAAATTTTATCGAAATCGGTTCAGTAGTTTGGTTGTTACTGTTATCTGAAGTCGTTTATATTTTTGTTAAAAAGTTACTACTTGTTATAATAATAAAAACGTTTATTTCAGACCAGACAGGGATCCATATTTTTTGTTCGCAAACACAGAAAAAAGCTTACTTATAAAATATTCTTGGTAGGTACACAAAAATACAAGACAAAATATATATTGGAATATGAGCGCATCTAAGTCAAAGTCAAAATCTTTTATTCATTAAAATCACAAGGATCACTTTGAAACGTCAATTTTACTGCCTGTTCCTTCGCAACCAAGCCAGGAAAGAAAGGCAAGAAACAAGGCTGGTTGTTTTTTTAATGATCCTTTTAGAATACATAACAATACAGAAAATAAATTACGTCTCAATTGTAACATTTTGAACGAGTTGGAGCAATTTCAATCCCCAGCTTCTCTATCATCTAAATAATCCGATATTTTATAGTAGGCTTTTTTATAAAGATTTTGTTTAATTGCGTCTATTGAGACGGCTATGTGATCTCTATGTGATCGGCTTAAGCAAAGCCATCCAGCGCCTCATGATATATGAGCTCATGTTCCCGGCAACAACGGTCAGGAAGCTGTTGGTGCTTCCACGCATGCTGCTCACCAGGGATGCGGTTCTTTTTCGTATGATCGCGTAGGAATCAACATAGAGTGAAAAAAAGAAAATGGACGATTATGAGGTTAATAACTGTATGTTGATCACATTTTTTTTTAATTTTTGCTAACCGTAGATTTTGAGTATAAATTGTAGGAGGTACAACTGTCGGACGGTCAATCTGCTTCACTATACAACCTGTTTTGTCATGTACGACATTAATTTTAAACACATCCAGTAATCGATACATTTCCAATAAACAATTTTTAACGTCGGCGGCGCCTTTGCGACGATGCCGCTTAGTCAGTTTAAGGCTGCTTTTCCACCAGAGATGTGCTATGCAGCTACGCTGCAACGATGTAAAAGCTAAGCTATGGAACTACGAGTATGTGACCGTTTCCACTGATACTAAGCTATGTAGCGGAGCGAGTAAGATGTGCAAACGCGGGCTACTGAGTACTCTGCTCTTCACATAGCTACCACTCACGACCATCCATAGCACGCATCCGTTTCCACTGATACTAAGCTATGTAGCGGGGCGAGTAAGATGTGCAAACGCGGGCTACTGAGTACTCTGCTCTTCACATAGCTACCACTCACGACCATCCATAGCACGCATCCGTTTCCACTGATATTAAGCTATGTAGCGGAGCGAGTAAGATGTGCAAACGCGGGCTACTGAGTACTCTGCTCTTCACATAGCTACCACTCGCGACCATCCATAGCACGCATCCGTTTCCGCTGATACTAAGCTATGTAGCGGAGCGAGTAAGATGTGCAAACGCGGGCCTACTGAGTACTCTGCTCTTCACATAGCTACCACTCGCGACCATCCATAGCACGCATCCGTTTCCACTGATACTAAGCTATGTAGCGGAGCGAGTAAGATGTGCAAACGCGGGCTACTGAGTACTCTGCTCTTCACATAGCTACCACTCGCGACCATCCATAGCACGCATCCGTTTCCACTGATACTAAGCTATGTAGCGGAGCGAGTAAGATGTGCAAACGCGGGCCTACTGAGTACTCTGCTCTTCACATAGCTACCACTCGCGACCATACATAGCACGCATCCGTTTCCACTGATACTAAGCTATGTAGCGGAGCGAGTAAGATGTGCAAACGCGGGCTACTGAGTACTCTGCTCTTCACATAGCTACCACTCGCGACCATCCATAGCACGCATCCGTTTCCACTGATACTAAGCTATGTAGCGGAGCGAGTAAGATGTGCAAACGCGGGCTACTGAGTACTCTGCTCTTCACATAGCTACCACTCGCGACCATCCATAGCACGCATCCGTTTCCACTGATACTAAGCTATGTAGCGGAGCGAGTAAGATGTGCAAACGCGGGCCTAATGAGTGCTGTGCTCTTCAGATAGCTACCACTCGCGACCATCCATAGCACGCATCCGTTTCCACTGATACTAAGCTATGTAGCGGAGCGAGTAAGATGTGCAAACGCGGGCCTACTGAGTACTCTGCTCTTCACATAGCTACCACTCGCGACCATCCATAGCACGCCACCGTTTCCACTGATACTAAGCTATGTAGCGGAGCGAGTAAGATGTGCAAACGCGGGCTACTGAGTACTCTGCTCTTCATATAGCTACCACTCGCGACCATCCATAGCACGCATCCGTTTCCACTGATATTAAGCTATGTAGCGGAGCGAGTAAGATGTGCAAACGCGGGCCTAATGAGTGCTCTGCTCTCCACATAGCTACCACTCGCGACCATCCATAGCACGCATCCGTTTCCACTGATACTAAGCTATGTAGCGGAGCGAGTAAGATGTGCAAACGCGGGCCTAATGAGTGCTGTGCTCTTCAGATAGCTACCACTCGCGACCATCCATAGCACGCATCCGTTTCCACTGATACTAAGCTATGTAGCGGAGCGAGTAAGATGTGCAAACGCGGGCCTACTGAGTACTCTGCTCTTCACATAGCTACCACTCGCGACCATCCATAGCACGCATCCGTTTCCACTGATACTAAGCTATGTAGCGGAGCGAGTAAGATGTGCAAACGCGGGCCTACTGAGTACTCTGCTCTTCACATAGCTACCACTCGCGACCATCCATAGCACGCATCCGTTTCCACTGATACTAAGCTATGTAGCGGAGCGAGTAAGATGTGCAAACGCGGGCCTACTGAGTACTCTGCTCTTCACATAGATACCACTCGCGACCATCCATAGCACGCATCCGTTTCCACTGATACTAAGCTATGTAGCGGAGCGAGTAAGATGTGCAAACGCGGGCCTACTGAGTACTCTGCTCTTCACATAGCTACCACTCGCGACCATCCATAGCACGCATCCGTTTCCACTGATACTAAGCTATGTAGCGGAGCGAGTAAGATGTGCAAACGCGGGCCTACTGAGTACTCTGCTCTTCACATAGCTACCACTCGCGACCATCCATAGCACGCATCCGTTTCCACTGATACTAAGCTATGTAGCGGAGCGAGTAAGATGTGCAAACGCGGGCTACTGAGTACTCTGCTCTTCACATAGCTACCACTCGCGACCATCCATAGCACGCATCCGTTTCCACTGATACTAAGCTATGTAGCGGAGCGAGTAAGATGTGCAAACGCGGGCCTACTGAGTACTCTGCTCTTCACATAGCTACCACTCACGACCATCCATAGCACGCATCCGTTTCCACTGATACTAAGCTATGTAGCGGAGCGAGTAAGATGTGCAAACGCGGGCCTACTGAGTACTCTGCTCTTCACATAGCTACCACTCGCGACCATCCATAGCACGCATCCGTTTCCACTGATACTAAGCTATGTAGCGGAGCGAGTAAGATGTGCAAACGCGGGCCTACTGAGTACTCTGCTCTTCACATAGCTACCACTCGCGACCATCCATAGCACGCATCCGTTTCCACTGATACTAAGCTATGTAGCGGAGCGAGTAAGATGTGCAAACGCGGGCCTACTGAGTACTCTGCTCTTCACATAGCTACCACTCGCGACCATCCATAGCACGCATCCGTTTCCACTGATACTAAGCTATGTAGCGGAGCGAGTAAGATGTGCAAACGCGGGCCTACTGAGTACTCTGCTCTTCACATAGCTACCACTCGCGACCATCCATAGCACGCATCCGTTTCCACTGATACTAAGCTATGTAGCGGAGCGAGTAAGATGTGCAAACGCGGGCCTACTGAGTACTCTGCTCTTCACATAGCTACCACTCGCGACCATCCATAGCACGCATCCGTTTCCACTGATACTAAGCTATGTAGCGGAGCGAGTAAGATGTGCAAACGCGGGCCTACTGAGTACTCTGCTCTTCACATAGCTACCACTCGCGACCATCCATAGCACGCATCCGTTTCCACTGATACTAAGCTATGTAGCGGAGCGAGTAAGATGTGCAAACGCGGGCTACTGAGTACTCTGCTCTTCACATAGCTACCACTCGCGACCATCCATAGCACGCATCCGTTTCCACTGATACTAAGCTATGTAGCGGAGCGAGTAAGATGTGCAAACGCGGGCCTACTGAGTACTCTGCTCTTCACATAGCTACCACTCGCGACCATCCATAGCACGCATCCGTTTCCACTGATACTAAGCTATGTAGCGGAGCGAGTAAGATGTGCAAACGCGGGCCTACTGAGTACTCTGCTCTTCACATAGCTACCACTCGCGACCATCCATAGCACGCATCCGTTTCCACTGATACTAAGCTATGTAGCGGAGCGAGTAAGATGTGCAAACGCGGGCCTACTGAGTACTCTGCTCTTCACATAGCTACCACTCGCGACCATCCATAGCACGCATCCGTTTCCACTGATACTAAGCTATGTAGCGGAGCGAGTAAGATGTGCAAACGCGGGCCTACTGAGTACTCTGCTCTTCACATAGCTACCACTCGCGACCATCCATAGCACGCATCCGTTTCCACTGATACTAAGCTATGTAGCGGAGCGAGTAAGATGTGCAAACGCGGGCTACTGAGTACTCTGCTCTTCACATAGCTACCACTCGCGACCATCCATAGCACGCATCCGTTTCCACTGATACTAAGCTATGTAGCGGAGCGAGTAAGATGTGCAAACGCGGGCCTACTGAGTACTCTGCTCTTCACATAGCTACCACTCGCGACCATCCATAGCACGCATCCGTTTCCACTGATACTAAGCTATGTAGCGGAGCGAGTAAGATGTGCAAACGCGGGCCTACTGAGTACTCTGCTCTTCACATAGCTACCACTCGCGACCATCCATAGCACGCATCCGTTTCCACTGATACTAGGCTATGTAGCGGAGCGAGTAAGATGTGCAAACGCGGGCTACTGAGTACTCTGCTCTTCAAATAGCTACCACTCGCGACCATCCATAGCACGCATCCGTTTCCACTGATACTAAGCTATGTAGCGGAGCGAGTAAGATGTGCAAACGCGGGCCTACTGAGTACTCTGCTCTTCACATAGCTACCACTCGCAACCATCCATAGCACGCATCCGTTTCCACTGATACTAAGCTATGTAGCGGAGCAAGTAAGATGTGCAAACGCGGGCTACTGAGTACTCTGCTCTTCATATAGCTACCACTCGCGACCATCCATAGCACGCATCCGTTTCCACTGATATTAAGCTATGTAGCGGAGCGAGTAAGATGTGAAAACGCGGGCCTAATGAGTGCTCTGCTCTTCACATAGCTACCACTCGCGACCATCCATAGCACGCATCCGTTTCCACTGATACTAAGCTATGTAGCGGAGCGAGTTTGATGTGCAAACGCGGGCCTAATGAGTGCTGTGCTCTTCAGATAGCTACCACTCGCGACCATCCATAGCACGCATCCGTTTCCACTGATACTAAGCTATGTAGCGGAGCGAGTAAGATGTGCAAACGCGGGCCTACTGAGTACTCTGCTCTTCACATAGCTACCACTCGCGACCATCCATAGCACGCATCCGTTTCCACTGATACTAAGCTATGTAGCGGAGCGAGTAAGAAGTGCAAACGCGGGCCTAATGAGTGCTCTGCTCTTCACATAGCTACCACTCGCGACCATCCATAGCACGCATCCGTTTCCACTGATACTAAGCTATGTAGCGGAGCGAGTAAGATGTGCAAACGCGGGCCTAATGAGTGCTCTGCTCTCCACATAGCTACCACTCGCGACCATCCATAGCACGCATCCGTTTCCACTGATACTAAGCTATGTAGCGGAGCGAGTAAGATGTGCAAACGCGGGCCTAATGAGTGCTGTGCTCTTCAGATAGCTACCACTCGCGACCATCCATAGCACGCATCCGTTTCCACTGATACTAAGCAATGTAGCGGAGCGAGTAAGATGTGCAAACGCGGGCCTACTGAGTACTCTGCTCTTCACATAGCTACCACTCGCGACCATCCATAGCACGCATCCGTTTCCACTGATACTAAGCTATGTAGCGGAGCGAGTAAGATGTGCAAACGCGGGCCTACTGAGTACTCTGCTCTTCACATAGCTACCACTCGCGACCATCCATAGCACGCATCCGTTTCCACTGATACTAAGCTATGTAGCGGAGCGAGTAAGATGTGCAAACGCGGGCCTACTGAGTACTCTGCTCTTCACATAGCTACCACTCGCGACCATCCATAGCACGCATCCGTTTCCACTGATACTAAGCTATGTAGCGGAGCGAGTAAGATGTGCAAACGCGGGCCTACTGAGTACTCTGCTCTTCACATAGCTACCACTCGCGACCATCCATAGCACGCATCCGTTTCCACTGATACTAAGCTATGTAGCGGAGCGAGTAAGATGTGCAAACGCGGGCCTACTGAGTACTCTGCTCTTCACATAGCTACCACTCGCGACCATCCATAGCACGCATCCGTTTCCACTGATACTAAGCTATGTAGCGGAGCGAGTAAGATGTGCAAACGCGGGCTACTGAGTACTCTGCTCTTCACATAGCTACCACTCGCGACCATCCATAGCACGCATCCGTTTCCACTGATACTAAGCTATGTAGCGGAGCGAGTAAGATGTGCAAACGCGGGCCTACTGAGTACTCTGCTCTTCACATAGCTACCACTCACGACCATCCATAGCACGCATCCGTTTCCACTGATACTAAGCTATGTAGCGGAGCGAGTAAGATGTGCAAACGCGGGCCTACTGAGTACTCTGCTCTTCACATAGCTACCACTCGCGACCATCCATAGCACGCATCCGTTTCCACTGATACTAAGCTATGTAGCGGAGCGAGTAAGATGTGCAAACGCGGGCCTACTGAGTACTCTGCTCTTCACATAGCTACCACTCGCGACCATCCATAGCACGCATCCGTTTCCACTGATACTAAGCTATGTAGCGGAGCGAGTAAGATGTGCAAACGCGGGCCTACTGAGTACTCTGCTCTTCACATAGCTACCACTCGCGACCATCCATAGCACGCATCCGTTTCCACTGATACTAAGCTATGTAGCGGAGCGAGTAAGATGTGCAAACGCGGGCCTACTGAGTACTCTGCTCTTCACATAGCTACCACTCGCGACCATCCATAGCACGCATCCGTTTCCACTGATACTAAGCTATGTAGCGGAGCGAGTAAGATGTGCAAACGCGGGCCTACTGAGTACTCTGCTCTTCACATAGCTACCACTCGCGACCATCCATAGCACGCATCCGTTTCCACTGATACTAAGCTATGTAGCGGAGCGAGTAAGATGTGCAAACGCGGGCCTACTGAGTACTCTGCTCTTCACATAGCTACCACTCGCGACCATCCATAGCACGCATCCGTTTCCACTGATACTAAGCTATGTAGCGGAGCGAGTAAGATGTGCAAACGCGGGCTACTGAGTACTCTGCTCTTCACATAGCTACCACTCGCGACCATCCATAGCACGCATCCGTTTCCACTGATACTAAGCTATGTAGCGGAGCGAGTAAGATGTGCAAACGCGGGCCTACTGAGTACTCTGCTCTTCACATAGCTACCACTCGCGACCATCCATAGCACGCATCCGTTTCCACTGATACTAAGCTATGTAGCGGAGCGAGTAAGATGTGCAAACGCGGGCCTACTGAGTACTCTGCTCTTCACATAGCTACCACTCGCGACCATCCATAGCACGCATCCGTTTCCACTGATACTAAGCTATGTAGCGGAGCGAGTAAGATGTGCAAACGCGGGCCTACTGAGTACTCTGCTCTTCACATAGCTACCACTCGCGACCATCCATAGCACGCATCCGTTTCCACTGATACTAAGCTATGTAGCGGAGCGAGTAAGATGTGCAAACGCGGGCCTACTGAGTACTCTGCTCTTCACATAGCTACCACTCGCGACCATCCATAGCACGCATCCGTTTCCACTGATACTAAGCTATGTAGCGGAGCGAGTAAGATGTGCAAACGCGGGCTACTGAGTACTCTGCTCTTCACATAGCTACCACTCGCGACCATCCATAGCACGCATCCGTTTCCACTGATACTAAGCTATGTAGCGGAGCGAGTAAGATGTGCAAACGCGGGCCTACTGAGTACTCTGCTCTTCACATAGCTACCACTCGCGACCATCCATAGCACGCATCCGTTTCCACTGATACTAAGCTATGTAGCGGAGCGAGTAAGATGTGCAAACGCGGGCCTACTGAGTACTCTGCTCTTCACATAGCTACCACTCGCGACCATCCATAGCACGCATCCGTTTCCACTGATACTAGGCTATGTAGCGGAGCGAGTAAGATGTGCAAACGCGGGCTACTGAGTACTCTGCTCTTCACATAGCTACCACTCGCGACCATCCATAGCACGCATCCGTTTCCGCTGATACTAAGCTATGTAGCGGAGCGAGTAAGATGTGCAAACGCGGGCCTACTGAGTACTCTGCTCTTCACATAGCTACCACTCGCGACCATCCATAGCACGCATCCGTTTCCACTGATACTAAGCTATGTAGCGGAGCGAGTAAGATGTGCAAACGCGGGCTACTGAGTACTCTGCTCTTCACATAGCTACCACTCGCGACCATCCATAGCACGCATCCGTTTCCACTGATACTAAGCTATGTAGCGGAGCGAGTAAGATGTGCAAACGCGGGCCTACTGAGTACTCTGCTCTTCACATAGCTACCACTCGCGACCATACATAGCACGCATCCGTTTCCACTGATACTAAGCTATGTAGCGGAGCGAGTAAGATGTGCAAACGCGGGCTACTGAGTACTCTGCTCTTCACATAGCTACCACTCGCGACCATCCATAGCACGCATCCGTTTCCACTGATACTAAGCTATGTAGCGGAGCGAGTAAGATGTGCAAACGCGGGCTACTGAGTACTCTGCTCTTCACATAGCTACCACTCGCGACCATCCATAGCACGCATCCGTTTCCACTGATACTAAGCTATGTAGCGGAGCGAGTAAGATGTGCAAACGCGGGCCTAATGAGTGCTGTGCTCTTCAGATAGCTACCACTCGCGGCCATCCATAGCACGCATCCGTTTCCACTGATACTAAGCTATGTAGCGGAGCGAGTAAGATGTGCAAACGCGGGCCTACTGAGTACTCTGCTCTTCACATAGCTACCACTCGCGACCATCCATAGCACGCATCCGTTTCCACTGATACTAAGCTATGTCGCGGAGCGAGTAAGATGTGCAAACGCGGGCTACTGAGTACTCTGCTCTTCATATAGCTACCACTCGCGACCATCCATAGCACGCATCCGTTTCCACTGATATTAAGCTATGTAGCGGAGCGAGTAAGATGTGCAAACGCGGGCCTAATGAGTGCTCTGCTCTCCACATAGCTACCACTCGCGACCATCCATAGCACGCATCCGTTTCCACTGATACTAAGCTATGTAGCGGAGCTAGTAAGATGTGCAAACGCGGGCCTACTGAGTTCTGTGCTCTTCAGATAGCTACCACTCGCGACCATCCATAGCACGCATCCGTTTCCACTGATACTAAGCTATGTAGCGGAGCGAGTAAGATGTGCAAACGCGGGCCTACTGAGTACTCTGCTCTTCACATAGCTACCACTCGCGACCATCCATAGCACGCATCCGTTTCCACTGATACTAAGCTATGTAGCGGAGCGAGTAAGATGTGCAAACGCGGGCCTACTGAGTACTCTGCTCTTCACATAGCTACCACTCGCGACCATCCATAGCACGCATCCGTTTCCACTGATACTAAGCTATGTAGCGGAGCGAGTAAGATGTGCAAACGCGGGCCTACTGAGTACTCTGCTCTTCACATAGCTACCACTCGCGACCATCCATAGCACGCATCCGTTTCCACTGATACTAAGCTATGTAGCGGAGCGAGTAAGATGTGCAAACGCGGGCCTACTGAGTACTCTGCTCTTCACATAGCTACCACTCGCGACCATCCATAGCACGCATCCGTTTCCACTGATACTAAGCTATGTAGCGGAGCGAGTAAGATGTGCAAACGCGGGCCTACTGAGTACTCTGCTCTTCACATAGCTACCACTCGCGACCATCCATAGCACGCATCCGTTTCCACTGATACTAAGCTATGTAGCGGAGCGAGTAAGATGTGCAAACGCGGGCCTACTGAGTACTCTGCTCTTCACATAGCTACCACTCGCGACCATCCATAGCACGCATCCGTTTCCACTGATACTAAGCTATGTAGCGGAGCGAGTAAGATGTGCAAACGCGGGCCTACTGAGTACTCTGCTCTTCACATAGCTACCACTCACGACCATCCATAGCACGCATCCGTTTCCACTGATACTAAGCTATGTAGCGGAGCGAGTAAGATGTGCAAACGCGGGCCTACTGAGTACTCTGCTCTTCACATAGCTACCACTCGCGACCATCCATAGCACGCATCCGTTTCCACTGATACTAAGCTATGTAGCGGAGCGAGTAAGATGTGCAAACGCGGGCCTACTGAGTACTCTGCTCTTCACATAGCTACCACTCGCGACCATCCATAGCACGCATCCGTTTCCACTGATACTAAGCTATGTAGCGGAGCGAGTAAGATGTGCAAACGCGGGCCTACTGAGTACTCTGCTCTTCACATAGCTACCACTCGCGACCATCCATAGCACGCATCCGTTTCCACTGATACTAAGCTATGTAGCGGAGCGAGTAAGATGTGCAAACGCGGGCCTACTGAGTACTCTGCTCTTCACATAGCTACCACTCGCGACCATCCATAGCACGCATCCGTTTCCACTGATACTAAGCTATGTAGCGGAGCGAGTAAGATGTGCAAACGCGGGCCTACTGAGTACTCTGCTCTTCACATAGCTACCACTCGCGACCATCCATAGCACGCATCCGTTTCCACTGATACTAAGCTATGTAGCGGAGCGAGTAAGATGTGCAAACGCGGGCCTACTGAGTACTCTGCTCTTCACATAGCTACCACTCGCGACCATCCATAGCACGCATCCGTTTCCACTGATACTAAGCTATGTAGCGGAGCGAGTAAGATGTGCAAACGCGGGCTACTGAGTACTCTGCTCTTCACATAGCTACCACTCGCGACCATCCATAGCACGCATCCGTTTCCACTGATACTAAGCTATGTAGCGGAGCGAGTAAGATGTGCAAACGCGGGCCTACTGAGTACTCTGCTCTTCACATAGCTACCACTCGCGACCATCCATAGCACGCATCCGTTTCCACTGATACTAAGCTATGTAGCGGAGCGAGTAAGATGTGCAAACGCGGGCCTACTGAGTACTCTGCTCTTCACATAGCTACCACTCGCGACCATCCATAGCACGCATCCGTTTCCACTGATACTAAGCTATGTCGCGGAGCGAGTAAGATGTGCAAACGCGGGCTACTGAGTACTCTGCTCTTCATATAGCTACCACTCGCGACCATCCATAGCACGCATCCGTTTCCACTGATATTAAGCTATGTAGCGGAGCGAGTAAGATGTGCAAACGCGGGCCTAATGAGTGCTCTGCTCTCCACATAGCTACCACTCGCGACCATCCATAGCACGCATCCGTTTCCACTGATACTAAGCTATGTAGCGGAGCGAGTAAGATGTGCAAACGCGGGCCTAATGAGTGCTGTGCTCTTCAGATAGCTACCACTCGCGACCATCCATAGCACGCATCCGTTTCCACTGATACTAAGCTATGTAGCGGAGCGAGTAAGATGTGCAAACGCGGGCCTACTGAGTACTCTGCTCTTCACATAGCTACCACTCGCGACCATCCATAGCACGCATCCGTTTCCACTGATACTAAGCTATGTAGCGGAGCGAGTAAGATGTGCAAACGCGGGCCTACTGAGTACTCTGCTCTTCACATAGCTACCACTCGCGACCATCCATAGCACGCATCCGTTTCCACTGATACTAAGCTATGTAGCGGAGCGAGTAAGATGTGCAAACGCGGGCCTACTGAGTACTCTGCTCTTCACATAGCTACCACTCGCGACCATCCATAGCACGCATCCGTTTCCACTGATACTAAGCTATGTAGCGGAGCGAGTAAGATGTGCAAACGCGGGCCTACTGAGTACTCTGCTCTTCACATAGCTACCACTCGCGACCATCCATAGCACGCATCCGTTTCCACTGATACTAAGCTATGTAGCGGAGCGAGTAAGATGTGCAAACGCGGGCCTACTGAGTACTCTGCTCTTCACATAGCTACCACTCGCGACCATCCATAGCACGCATCCGTTTCCACTGATACTAAGCTATGTAGCGGAGCGAGTAAGATGTGCAAACGCGGGCCTACTGAGTACTCTGCTCTTCACATAGCTACCACTCGCGACCATACATAGCACGCATCCGTTTCCACTGATACTAAGCTATGTAGCGGAGCGAGTAAGATGTGCAAACGCGGGCCTACTGAGTACTCTGCTCTTCACATAGCTACCACTCACGACCATCCATAGCACGCATCCGTTTCCACTGATACTAAGCTATGTAGCGGAGCGAGTAAGATGTGCAAACGCGGGCCTACTGAGTACTCTGCTCTTCACATAGCTACCACTCGCGACCATCCATAGCACGCATCCGTTTCCACTGATACTAAGCTATGTAGCGGAGCGAGTAAGATGTGCAAACGCGGGCCTACTGAGTACTCTGCTCTTCACATAGCTACCACTCGCGACCATCCATAGCACGCATCCGTTTCCACTGATACTAAGCTATGTAGCGGAGCGAGTAAGATGTGCAAACGCGGGCCTACTGAGTACTCTGCTCTTCACATAGCTACCACTCGCGACCATCCATAGCACGCATCCGTTTCCACTGATACTAAGCTATGTAGCGGAGCGAGTAAGATGTGCAAACGCGGGCCTACTGAGTACTCTGCTCTTCACATAGCTACCACTCGCGACCATCCATAGCACGCATCCGTTTCCACTGATACTAAGCTATGTAGCGGAGCGAGTAAGATGTGCAAACGCGGGCCTACTGAGTACTCTGCTCTTCACATAGCTACCACTCGCGACCATCCATAGCACGCATCCGTTTCCACTGATACTAAGCTATGTAGCGGAGCGAGTAAGATGTGCAAACGCGGGCCTACTGAGTACTCTGCTCTTCACATAGCTACCACTCGCGACCATCCATAGCACGCATCCGTTTCCACTGATACTAAGCTATGTAGCGGAGCGAGTAAGATGTGCAAACGCGGGCTACTGAGTACTCTGCTCTTCACATAGCTACCACTCGCGACCATCCATAGCACGCATCCGTTTCCACTGATACTAAGCTATGTAGCGGAGCGAGTAAGATGTGCAAACGCGGGCCTACTGAGTACTCTGCTCTTCACATAGCTACCACTCGCGACCATCCATAGCACGCATCCGTTTCCACTGATACTAAGCTATGTAGCGGAGCGAGTAAGATGTGCAAACGCGGGCCTACTGAGTACTCTGCTCTTCACATAGCTACCACTCGCGACCATCCATAGCACGCATCCGTTTCCACTGATACTAAGCTATGTAGCGGAGCGAGTAAGATGTGCAAACGCGGGCCTACTGAGTACTCTGCTCTTCACATAGCTACCACTCGCGACCATCCATAGCACGCATCCGTTTCCACTGATACTAAGCTATGTAGCGGAGCGAGTAAGATGTGCAAACGCGGGCCTACTGAGTACTCTGCTCTTCACATAGCTACCACTCGCGACCATCCATAGCACGCATCCGTTTCCACTGATACTAAGCTATGTAGCGGAGCGAGTAAGATGTGCAAACGCGGGCTACTGAGTACTCTGCTCTTCACATAGCTACCACTCGCGACCATCCATAGCACGCATCCGTTTCCACTGATACTAAGCTATGTAGCGGAGCGAGTAAGATGTGCAAACGCGGGCCTACTGAGTACTCTGCTCTTCACATAGCTACCACTCGCGACCATCCATAGCACGCATCCGTTTCCACTGATACTAAGCTATGTAGCGGAGCGAGTAAGATGTGCAAACGCGGGCCTACTGAGTACTCTGCTCTTCACATAGCTACCACTCGCGACCATCCATAGCACGCATCCGTTTCCACTGATACTAGGCTATGTAGCGGAGCGAGTAAGATGTGCAAACGCGGGCTACTGAGTACTCTGCTCTTCACATAGCTACCACTCGCGACCATCCATAGCACGCATCCGTTTCCACTGATACTAAGCTATGTAGCGGAGCGAGTAAGATGTGCAAACGCGGGCCTACTGAGTACTCTGCTCTTCACATAGCTACCACTCGCAACCATCCATAGCACGCATCCGTTTCCACTGATACTAAGCTATGTAGCGGAGCGAGTAAGATGTGCAAACGCGGGCTACTGAGTACTCTGCTCTTCATATAGCTACCACTCGCGACCATCCATAGCACGCATCCGTTTCCACTGATATTAAGCTATGTAGCGGAGCGAGTAAGATGTGCAAACGCGGGCCTAATGAGTGCTCTGCTCTTCACATAGCTACCACTCGCGACCATCCATAGCACGCATCCGTTTCCACTGATACTAAGCTATGTAGCGGAGCGAGTTTGATGTGCAAACGCGGGCCTAATGAGTGCTGTGCTCTTCAGATAGCTACCACTCGCGACCATCCATAGCACGCATCCGTTTCCACTGATACTAAGCTATGTAGCGGAGCGAGTAAGATGTGCAAACGCGGGCCTACTGAGTACTCTGCTCTTCACATAGCTACCACTCGCGACCATCCATAGCACGCATCCGTTTCCACTGATACTAAGCTATGTAGCGGAGCGAGTAAGAAGTGCAAACGCGGGCCTAATGAGTGCTCTGCTCTTCACATAGCTACCACTCGCGACCATCCATAGCACGCATCCGTTTCCACTGATACTAAGCTATGTAGTGGAGCGAGTAAGATGTGCAAACGCGGGCCTAATGAGTGCTCTGCTCTCCACATAGCTACCACTCGCGACCATCCATAGCACGCATCCGTTTCCACTGATACTAAGCTATGTAGCGGAGCGAGTAAGATGTGCAAACGCGGGCCTAATGAGTGCTGTGCTCTTCAGATAGCTACCACTCGCGACCATCCATAGCACGCATCCGTTTCCACTGATACTAAGCTATGTAGCGGAGCGAGTAAGATGTGCAAACGCGGGCCTACTGAGTACTCTGCTCTTCACATAGCTACCACTCGCGACCATCCATAGCACGCATCCGTTTCCACTGATACTAAGCTATGTAGCGGAGCGAGTAAGATGTGCAAACGCGGGCCTACTGAGTACTCTGCTCTTCACATAGCTACCACTCGCGACCATCCATAGCACGCATCCGTTTCCACTGATACTAAGCTATGTAGCGGAGCGAGTAAGATGTGCAAACGCGGGCCTACTGAGTACTCTGCTCTTCACATAGCTACCACTCGCGACCATCCATAGCACGCATCCGTTTCCACTGATACTAAGCTATGTAGCGGAGCGAGTAAGATGTGCAAACGCGGGCCTACTGAGTACTCTGCTCTTCACATAGCTACCACTCGCGACCATCCATAGCACGCATCCGTTTCCACTGATACTAAGCTATGTAGCGGAGCGAGTAAGATGTGCAAACGCGGGCCTACTGAGTACTCTGCTCTTCACATAGCTACCACTCGCGACCATCCATAGCACGCATCCGTTTCCACTGATACTAAGCTATGTAGCGGAGCGAGTAAGATGTGCAAACGCGGGCTACTGAGTACTCTGCTCTTCACATAGCTACCACTCGCGACCATCCATAGCACGCATCCGTTTCCACTGATACTAAGCTATGTAGCGGAGCGAGTAAGATGTGCAAACGCGGGCCTACTGAGTACTCTGCTCTTCACATAGCTACCACTCACGACCATCCATAGCACGCATCCGTTTCCACTGATACTAAGCTATGTAGCGGAGCGAGTAAGATGTGCAAACGCGGGCCTACTGAGTACTCTGCTCTTCACATAGCTACCACTCGCGACCATCCATAGCACGCATCCGTTTCCACTGATACTTAGCTATGTAGCGGAGCGAGTAAGATGTGCAAACGCGGGCCTACTGAGTACTCTGCTCTTCACATAGCTACCACTCGCGACCATTCATAGCACGCATCCGTTTCCACTGATACTAAGCTATGTAGCGGAGCGAGTAAGATGTGCAAACGCGGGCCTACTGAGTACTCTGCTCTTCACATAGCTACCACTCGCGACCATCCATAGCACGCATCCGTTTCCACTGATACTAAGCTATGTAGCGGAGCGAGTAAGATGTGCAAACGCGGGCCTACTGAGTACTCTGCTCTTCACATAGCTACCACTCGCGACCATCCATAGCACGCATCCGTTTCCACTGATACTAAGCTATGTAGCGGAGCGAGTAAGATGTGCAAACGCGGGCCTACTGAGTACTCTGCTCTTCACATAGCTACCACTCGCGACCATCCATAGCACGCATCCGTTTCCACTGATACTAAGCTATGTAGCGGAGCGAGTAAGATGTGCAAACGCGGGCCTACTGAGTACTCTGCTCTTCACATAGCTACCACTCGCGACCATCCATAGCACGCATCCGTTTCCACTGATACTAAGCTATGTAGCGGAGCGAGTAAGATGTGCAAACGCGGGCTACTGAGTACTCTGCTCTTCACATAGCTACCACTCGCGACCATCCATAGCACGCATCCGTTTCCACTGATACTAAGCTATGTAGCGGAGCGAGTAAGATGTGCAAACGCGGGCCTACTGAGTACTCTGCTCTTCACATAGCTACCACTCGCGACCATCCATAGCACGCATCCGTTTCCACTGATACTAAGCTATGTAGCGGAGCGAGTAAGATGTGCAAACGCGGGCCTACTGAGTACTCTGCTCTTCACATAGCTACCACTCGCGACCATCCATAGCACGCATCCGTTTCCACTGATACTAAGCTATGTAGCGGAGCGAGTAAGATGTGCAAACGCGGGCCTACTGAGTACTCTGCTCTTCACATAGCTACCACTCGCGACCATCCATAGCACGCATCCGTTTCCACTGATACTAAGCTATGTAGCGGAGCGAGTAAGATGTGCAAACGCGGGCCTACTGAGTACTCTGCTCTTCACATAGCTACCACTCGCGACCATCCATAGCACGCATCCGTTTCCACTGATACTAAGCTATGTAGCGGAGCGAGTAAGATGTGCAAACGCGGGCTACTGAGTACTCTGCTCTTCACATAGCTACCACACGCGACCATCCATAGCACGCATCCGTTTCCACTGATACTAAGCTATGTAGCGGAGCGAGTAAGATGTGCAAACGCGGGCCTACTGAGTACTCTGCTCTTCACATAGCTACCACTCGCGACCATCCATAGCACGCATCCGTTTCCACTGATACTAAGCTATGTAGCGGAGCGAGTAAGATGTGCAAACGCGGGCCTACTGAGTACTCTGCTCTTCACATAGCTACCACTCGCGACCATCCATAGCACGCATCCGTTTCCACTGATACTAGGCTATGTAGCGGAGCGAGTAAGATGTGCAAACGCGGGCTACTGAGTACTCTGCTCTTCACATAGCTACCACTCGCGACCATCCATAGCACGCATCCGTTTCCACTGATACTAAGCTATGTAGCGGAGCGAGTAAGATGTGCAAACGCGGGCCTACTGAGTACTCTGCTCTTCACATAGCTACCACTCGCAACCATCCATAGCACGCATCCGTTTCCACTGATACTAAGCTATGTAGCGGAGCGAGTAAGATGTGCAAACGCGGGCTACTGAGTACTCTGCTCTTCATATAGCTACCACTCGCGACCATCCATAGCACGCATCCGTTTCCACTGATATTAAGCTATGTAGCGGAGCGAGTAAGATGTGCAAACGCGGGCCTAATGAGTGCTCTGCTCTTCACATAGCTACCACTCGCGACCATCCATAGCACGCATCCGTTTCCACTGATACTAAGCTATGTAGCGGAGCGAGTAAGATGTGCAAACGCGGGCCTAATGAGTGCTGTGCTCTTCAGATAGCTATCACTCGCGACCATCCATAGCACGCATCCGTTTCCACTGATACTAAGCTATGTAGCGGAGCGAGTAAGATGTGCAAACGCGGGCCTACTGAGTACTCTGCTCTTCACATAGCTACCACTCGCGACCATCCATAGCACGCATCCGTTTCCACTGATACTAAGCTATGTAGCGGAGCGAGTAAGAAGTGCAAACGCGGGCCTAATGAGTGCTCTGCTCTTCACATAGCTACCACTCGCGACCATCCATAGCACGCATCCGTTTCCACTGATACTAAGCTATGTAGCGGAGCGAGTAAGATGTGCAAACGCGGGCCTAATGAGTGCTCTGCTCTTCACATAGCTACCACTCGCGACCATCCATAGCACGCATCCGTTTCCACTGATACTAAACTATGTAGCGGAGCGAGTAAGATGTGCAAACGCGGGCCTAATGAGTGCTGTGCTCTTCAGATAGCTACCACTCGCGACCATCCATAGCACGCATCCGTTTCCACTGATACTAAGCTATGTAGCGGAGCGAGTAAGATGTGCAAACGCGGGCCTACTGAGTACTCTGCTCTTCACATAGCTACCACTCGCGACCATCCATAGCACGCATCCGTTTCCACTGATACTAAGCTATGTAGCGGAGCGAGTAAGATGTGCAAACGCGGGCTACTGAGTACTCTGCTCTTCATATAGCTACCACTCGCGACCATCCATAGCACGCATCCGTTTCCACTGATATTAAGCTATGTAGCGGAGCGAGTAAGATGTGCAAACGCGGGCCTAATGAGTGCTCTGCTCTTCACATAGCTACCACTCGCGACCATCCATAGCACGCATCCGTTTCCACTGATACTAAGCTATGTAGCGGAGCGAGTAAGATGTGCAAACGCGGGCCTAATGAGTGCTGTGCTCTTCAGATAGCTACCACTAGCGACCATCCATAGCACGCATCCGTTTCCACTGATACTAAGCTATGTAGCGGAGCGAGTAAGATGTGCAAACGCGGGCCTACTGAGTACTCTGCTCTTCACATAGCTACCACTCGCGACCATCCATAGCACGCATCCGTTTCCACTGATACTAAGCTATGTAGCGGAGCGAGTAAGAAGTGCAAACGCGGGCCTAATGAGTGCTCTGCTCTTCACATAGCTACCACTCGCGACCATCCATAGCACGCATCCGTTTCCACTGATACTAAGCTATGTAGCGGAGCGAGTAAGATGTGCAAACGCGGGCCTAATAAGTGCTCTGCTCTTCACATAGCTACCACTCGCGACCATCCATAGCACGCATCCGTTTCCACTGATACTAAGCTATGTAGCGGAGCGAGTAAGATGTGCAAACGCGGGCTACTGAGTACTCTGCTCTTCACATAGCTACCACTCGCGACCATCCATAGCACGCATCCGTTTCCACTGATACTAAGCTATGTAGCGGAGCGAGTAAGATGTGCAAACGCGGGCCTAATGAGTGCTGTGCTCTTCAGATAGCTACCACTCGCGACCATCCATAGCACGCATCCGTTTCCACTGATACTAAGCTATGTAGCGGAGCGAGTAAGATGTGCAAACGCGGGCCTAATGAGTGCTCTGCTCTTCACATAGCTACCACTCGCGACCATCCATAGCACGCATCCGTTTCCACTGATACTAAGCTATGTAGCGGAGCGAGTAAGATGTGCAAACGCGGGCCTACTGAGTACTCTGCTCTTCACATAGCTACCACTCGCGACCATCCATAGCACGCATCCGTTTCCACTGATACTAAGCTATGTAGCGGAGCGAGTAAGAAGTGCAAACGCGGGCCTAATGAGTGCTCTGCTTTTCACATAGCTACCACTCGCGACCATCCATAGCACGCATCCGTTTCCACTGATACTAAGCTATGTAGCGGAGCGAGTAAGATGTGCAAACGCGGGCCTAATGAGTGCTCTGCTCTTCACATAGCTACCACTCGCGACCATCCATAGCACGCATCCGTTTCCACTGATACTAAGCTATGTAGCGGAGCGAGTAAGATGTGCAAACGCGGGCTACTGAGTACTCTGCTCTTCACATAGCTACCACTCGCGACCATCCATAGCACGCATCCGTTTCCACTGATACTAAGCTATGTAGCGGAGCGAGTAAAAAGTGCAAACGCGGGCCTAATGAGTGCTCTGCTCTTCACATAGCTACCACTCGCGACCATCCATAGCACGCATCCGTTTCCACTGATACTAAGCTATGTAGCGGAGCGAGTAAGATGTGCAAACGCGGGCCTAATGAGTGCTCTGCTCTTCACATAGCTACCACTCGCGACCATCCATAGCACGCATCCGTTTCCACTGATACTAAGCTATGTAGCGGAGCGAGTAAGATGTGCAAACGCGGGCTACTGAGTACTCTGCTCTTCACATAGCTACCACTCGCGACCATCCATAGCACGCATCCGTTTCCACTGATACTAAGCTATGTAGCGGAGCGAGTAAGATGTGCAAACGCGGGCCTAATGAGTGCTGTGCTCTTCAGATAGCTACCACTCGCGACCATCCATAGCACGCATCCGTTTCCACTGATACTAAGCTATGTAGCGGAGCGAGTAAGATGTGCAAACGCGGGCCTACTGAGTACTCTGCTCTTCACATAGCTACCACTCGCGACCATCCATAGCACGCATCCGTTTCCACTGATACTAAGCTATGTAGCGGAGCGAGTAAGATGTGCAAACGCGGGCCTACTGAGTACTCTGCTCTTCACATAGCTACCACTCGCGACCATCCATAGCACGCATCCGTTTCCACTGATACTAAGCTATGTAGCGGAGCGAGTAAGATGTGCAAACGCGGGCCTACTGAGTACTCTGCTCTTCACATAGCTACCACTCGCGACCATCCATAGCACGCATCCGTTTCCACTGATACTAAGCTATGTAGCGGAGCGAGTAAGATGTGCAAACGCGGGCTACTGAGTACTCTGCTCTTCACATAGCTACCACTCGCGACCATCCATAGCACGCATCAGTTTCCACTGATACTAAGCTATGTAGCGGAGCGAGTAAGATGTGCAAACGCGGGCCTACTGAGTACTCTGCTCTTCACATAGCTACCACTCGCGACCATCCATAGCACGCATCCGTTTCCACTGATACTAAGCTATGTAGCGGAGCGAGTAAGATGTGCAATCGCGGGCCTACTGAGTACTCTGCTCTTCACATAGCTACCACTCGCGACCATCCATAGCACGCATCCGTTTCCACTGATACTAGGCTATGTAGCGGAGCGAGTAAGATGTGCAAACGCGGGCTACTGAGTACTCTGCTCTTCACATAGCTACCACTCGCGACCATCCATAGCACGCATCCGTTTCCACTGATACTAAGCTATGTAGCGGAGCGAGTAAGATGTGCAAACGCGGGCCTACTGAGTACTCTGCTCTTCACATAGCTACCACTCGCAACCATCCATAGCACGCATCCGTTTCCACTGATACTAAGCTATGTAGCGGAGCGAGTAAGATGTGCAAACGCGGGCTACTGAGTACTCTGCTCTTCATATAGCTACCACTCGCGACCATCCATAGCACGCATCCGTTTCCACTGATATTAAGCTATGTAGCGGAGCGAGTAAGATGTGCAAACGCGGGCTAATGAGTGCTCTGCTCTTCACATAGCTACCACTCGCGACCATCCATAGCACGCATCCGTTTCCACTGATACTAAGCTATGTAGCGTAGAGAGTAAGATGTGCAAACGCGGGCCTAATGAGTGCTGTGCTCTTCAGATAGCTACCACTCGCGACCATCCATAGCACGCATCCGTTTCCACTGATACTAAGCTTTGTAGCGGAGCGAGTAAGATGTGCAAACGCGGGCCTACTGAGTACTCTGCTCTTCACATAGCTACCACTCGCGACCATCCATAGCACGCATCCGTTTCCACTGATACTAAGCTATGTAGCGGAGCGAGTAAGAAGTGCAAACGCGGGCCTAATGAGTGCTCTGCTCTTCACATAGCTACCACTCGCGACCATCCATAGCACGCATCCGTTTCCACTGATACTAAGCTATGTAGCGGAGCGAGTAAGATGTGCAAACGCGGGCCTAATGAGTGCTCTGCTCTTCACATAGCTACCACTCGCGACCATCCATAGCACGCATCCGTTTCCACTGATACTAAGCTATGTAGCGGAGCGAGTAAGATGTGCAAACGCGGGCTACTGAGTACTCTGCTCTTCACATAGCTACCACTCGCGACCATCCATAGCACGCATCCGTTTCCACTGATACTAAGCTATGTAGCGGAGCGAGTAAGATGTGCAAACGCGGGCCTAATGAGTGCTGTGCTCTTCAGATAGCTACCACTCGCGACCATCCATAGCACGCATCCGTTTCCACTGATACTAAGCTATGTAGCGGAGCGAGTAAGATGTGCAAACGCGGGCCTACTGAGTACTCTGCTCTTCACATAGCTACCACTCGCGACCATCCATAGCACGCATCCGTTTCCACTGATACTAAGCTATGTAGCGGAGCGAGTAAGATGTGCAAACGCGGGCTACTGAGTACTCTGCTCTTCATATAGCTACCACTCGCGACCATCCATAGCACGCATCCGTTTCCACTGATATTAAGCTATGTAGCGGAGCGAGTAAGATGTGCAAACGCGGGCCTAATGAGTGCTCTGCTCTTCACATAGCTACCACTCGCGACCATCCATAGCACGCATCCGTTTCCACTGATACTAAGCTATGTAGCGGAGCGAGTAAGATGTGCAAACGCGGGCCTACTGAGTACTCTGCTCTTCAGATAGCTACCACTCGCGACCATCCATAGCACGCATCCGTTTCCACTGATACTAAGCTATGTAGCGGAGCGAGTAAGATGTGCAAACGCGGGCCTACTGAGTACTCTGCTCTTCACATAGCTACCACTCGCGACCATCCATAGCACGCATCCATCCATAGAAAAAACATAGCTTAGTTGAATCCGTTTCCCCAGTGCTATGCTATGTGGAATAATGAATATGATTGGTTCAACGCAGCCATAGCAACGTAGTACCTACTACGGTATCTACTTACATGATGAATGAATATGATTTGTTTACCTATTTTATACAGGCTGTTTCATTGATTTTATTTTAGGACTTGATACTTGACTCAGCCTGGTCTGAAAAATTACGCGCTGCTCGCGCCTTTTATAAGGTTGTTTTAAAATAATTATAATAAAATAATTTGGACTCATGTTTATTTTTTTTGTGATTTAATTTGTTAATGATGAGTTGATACGTATGATAAAAATAATTTTGTGTACTTTGGCTAACGAATATATCATGAAAATTGATTTGAACTTAGTCAATATACGTCAGTTTTTGTTTTTTGTTTTTCTGAGAGATTTGTTATGAAAATGTATTTAATTATACTGTTTTATCCTGTACAGCCTTAGACGATAATGTATGTTTTGTAATGATGTTGTTGCTGATATGTTATTTAAAATACTTTTTTGTCTATCCGTCAGCAAAAAGAGCACTAATGTGCATGATTTCAAGAAGATGTGGGAAGAAAACAGCTCTGGACGAAATATAAAAAACAATTTGAATATAATGTTTTGTTACGAGAGCTGGCAATAAAATGTTCTATTACCTAAACTAAAGTTTTAATACAAAACCCTTATTGCCACTGAGTAAATAAGCTGCGAAAACATGGAAATATGCTGATTTAGGAATAAGAAGCCTTCATCATCATCATCATATCAGCCGTAGGACGTCCACTGCTAGACAAAGGCCTCCCTCATTGATCTCCAGGAACTGCGGTTGGAAGCGGCCTGCATCCAACGCCGACCTGCGGTTCTTACCAAGTCGTCTGCCCATCTTGTGGGTGGACGTCCTACGCTGCGCTTGCCGGTCCGTGGCCTCCACTCGAGAACCTTTCGGCCCCATCGGTCATCTGTTCTGCGCGCTATATGGCCTGCCCATTGCCACTTCAACGTGCTAATCCGTCGGGCTATGTCGGTGACTTGAGAAGAAGCCTTAAGGTTGTTTATTTATTAAAAGTTTTCTAAGGTAATGCAATTGAAACAAAACTATTTTACGACAATACTAGCCGTGTTTTAATTTAATGTGGTACATAACAATACACGTGGTATAGTTTATTAATGCTAAACCTTCTATTCTACGTAGCACTACCTTTAAAATGTGTTTTTGTGCCCGTTCAATGCTACTAAACGTTGGTTTGTATGTTTCACACAAAACATGTTATTAGTTTTCGTTAACAGATGTTAACTGGTACTCAACCTTTAACAAAGCAATGCCTTGTAGGTCACTCACCTTAAACTTTCTTTAAGTTACTTCTGTTCCTGTGTCTGTGTCTCTTTGTAGTCCTAATGTGCCGTAGCAAATAAAAAAAACAGGACAAGTGCGAGTCGGACTCGCCCACCGAGGCTTCCTTACTTTAAATAAAGACTGTATTTTTTATGGTTTAATTACAAATGTATAGATTTCAGATTTTTCTCTGTTTTTGTAATATATGACGATATTATTTGCCAAATTTCATAGTTTTAGGACAACAGAGTTTTGATAAATTATAAATTTTGATTTCCTTGAGAGTGTCGAAATATACGTTTTTTGCAGCATAAACTGAAGTATCTTTTTGTCAAACTTAGAAGTTTGATTTTTTCACAGCTTCAAAAAACTGTGTACTTGAGTATATGGTTTAAATTTCAACTCGATACCTCCCACGCCATGGATGAGAGAAGTAAGCTCCAAGCGCTCCCGAGATAAAGGGTCTTGACAGACAGACAGACAGACGGACAACAAAGTGATCCTATAAGGGTTCCGTTTTTAGGGATCCGTACCTAAAGGGTAAAACGGGACCCTATTACTAAGACTCCGCTGTTTGTCTGTCTGTCTATCCGTCTGTCACCAGGCTGTATCTCATGAACCGTGATAGTTAGACAGTTGTTTTTTTTACATATGATGCATTTCTGTTGCCGCTATAACAACAAATACTAAAAACAGAATAAAATAAGTATTTAAAAATAATAAAATTAAAATAAAATTAATATTTAATAAAACTCTTATACAAGAAACGTGATGTTTTTGTCGTTTTTATAGATGAGCATGAAACCCTTCGTACGCGAGTCGGACTCGCACTAGGCCGGTTTTTTTTAATTTTGCGGTAAGGAACTTTAAAAAATCAATTCTTTATGAGCATACTGTACGATGCACTGTCATGCGTTCATGAACGTAAGGCCCCGAGCGCGTGACATTTGAATGACACTCATATCCTACTCATAGATTAGATTAGATATTTTATTATTACACCCATTAAAACCATACAACTAAAAAGAAAACCGTGAAACTATTGTGATACATTCATACTTGCTGGACAAAGCGCCTCGGACGCGCGCCATGCACAAGCGCACACCCGCAATCTACTACGCGGTCACATTAACTCGACGCATCGCTGGAATGCGGGTCCCCGCCCGCTTCCCCCGCATTCCCTTTTCTCGCCCGGCAAGTCTCAGTACGGTCAGCAAATATGAGAAAAAAGGAATTGTATCCAATAATAAAAAAGGCAAAGCAGCCGAAAAGAGCAGGTTTTTTTTCCACACCGTACTTGAGCACCAAAATGACGTGACATGGTCCAGCGTCTAGTTAATGTGACCGCGTTGTAGTTGCGGAGGAAACGTGTTCCATGTTGAATCCGCAAACAGGAATAGGTATGTATATGACCATTCCTACTACAATCTAGCTAGTATTTTCCTAGTTTTCTTTTGTTTTTTTATGTATTTTCGTCTCCACTATACTCTACATATTTCATTTAATCCTTTTTTGTTATTTATTGTATATATTTATAATTTAATATTAATTACTTTTTTTTATTTATTAAAAAAAAAACCCACCAGCTACAATTTTAAAACAATGTGTCTTAAATAACTAGTTACTTAAAATTACATATATAGCCAATTACAGGTCTCTCTCGATACAACTAAATTCTCACAAAAAATCATACATTGATAAACAGACAATAATTTAAGATTTTGGTAACCATAAAAAAAGATAGAAGTATAATGAATCAAATAGTGACTCGTTTAAAAGAACTTTTAGGTATATCTTACCAAAGTGCCGGGGAAGACCACAGCAGAGAAGAAAAAGTCTCTGAACTTCTTAATGGGCTTCGGGAGTAGGTGGTCTTTGTTCATGGTGGTCAAGACATCGCAGGTCAGGGCTAAGCCAGCATAGGCCATTTGAAATGCCTGAAATCAATTTTTAAATTGTGTAAGGTATTTAGAATGAAAGAACACACCGGAAAAAACAGAAAAAGAACGCACGATTTTAAGTTTATTTTAAATTATCCAAAATTTATAAAAAAAAAATTATACTACTTATATGGCAAACGAGCATGCAGTCCACCAGATGTTAAGTGGCTACTGCAGCCCATGGATATCCACATAGAATTTAAAACAAGATATAATGTTGTCTTGATCTCTATGTGGATACGTTGCCATACTTAGCTGGACTTAGCCGGTATGCCTATGTGCCAGTAATTACAGGAACATACCATTACCATCTAACCGGAACACAGCAGCACAAGTACTGCTATTTGGCGGCAGATAAAGGTAAGGCGGTGGCGCCCACTTCCTCGAGCTCGTTCACAAAAGCTCTACCACCAGTAAAAATTGAATATTAAAATAAATATAATATTATTCAATTTATTAATATAGGGATGCTATTAATTTCGCCACGGGCTCACTGCTCTTTACGGCTCAAAGAGCTGACGCATACTCCAACACCGATGCCGTAACCGACGCTGTAGCCTACTCCAACGTCTACGCTGACGACGACACATACTACCTATATAAAGTCTATGCCGACGACGACCCAGACGCGTACACACCGACGTGTTACACACGCTAACCCATACTTCAATACAAAGACAAATGCCTACGCCAATACCCACGCCGACGCCAACGACTACGCCGACGCCTACGCCGATGTCTACGCCAGCGCTCAGTAACTCAATCACCGTCAAAAACTCCAACGCTGACAAAACTAAAAAATAATAAAAACGCAGGACATTTCACGCAGCAATACCTAGCTCCAAACTAAGCAAAGCTATGGGAGCCAAATAACTGATATAATACTTATATACTTATTTGGAAATACGTTTATAACATACAGAAAATAACTGCAACACCGATAGCGTAACAAACGTTGACTCTAACGCGGATTCTGAGGCCGTCTCTGACACTGACACCAATGCTGACTTCAACGCTAACGCTGATACATACTCCGAAGTCAAACATGTGCCGTCACAAACGCATATTCCGCAAAGTCGTCTACTTCGATGCCTACGCCGACGCAGTCACCGACGCATATTCCAACGTCAAACGTACATTGAAAGTGGGAAAGAATTATAAATAAAAAAAATAATAGCAGTCTAAACGCCTATTAAACACCTATGCCGACACTGATACTGACGCTAAAGCTGACGCTGACGCTTACCCCGACGCTGTCGCTGACGTTCAAACCGACACTGATGTTTAAACCGACGCTGACGCCTAAACCGACGCTGACGCTTAAAGCGACGCCGACGCTGACGCTTAAACCAACGCTGACGCCTAAATCAACGCTGACGCTTACGCTTAAACCGACACTGAAGCCTACGTCGACACTAGCTCACATTCTTTCTTATTATTTTGTTCAAAAACATATTAATACTCACAATATTCCAAATAGTCAAATACCGGCTCTGCATAAACGCTAACTTTTTTATATCCGGGTCTTTCAATACTATTTCATCTTGTAGCGCCGATAACATAACTATCGAATTGATAGAGTGCATCGAAAATGATGCAGCATTGCCGGCTATACGGTAGTAGATTGATTTCGGCATTTCTGTAAAAAATAAGCAACATAGATGACACACACACAGACAAACATAGGGACAAATTTATAACACCTCTCGTTTAGAGTTGGGGGTTCATGAAAGAAATTTACAAAAATCAAAATACTAGGTAATTGTAATTAAACACGTATTTACATATTTTCATTATAAGAATAGATAAATGAAATTCGAATCTAATCTTATTAGCCTGTGCAGGGCAAAAACCTCCCTTCCCTTTTATGATATGCAATTAAATGATATATGAATGAAAAATGTAATGAAATAAATGATAATTATATGATAAACTAGTGGTCCCGCCGAACTTCGTATCGGCTTGACATGCATAGGTATAACGCGGGCTGTCAATATACGAGTAAGTCACCCTGGTAGAATTGTCAATTGTTGTCCCCGGCCATCATTATCTATGAGAAAATGAATGACTTCCACAAATAATTCAATACCAAAATTAGCCAAATCGCTCCACCCGTTCTCGAGTTTTAGCGAGACTAACGAACAGCAATGAATTTTTATATATATAGACAATATATCTCGGGATAACTCCTACCGAAGCATCTGTTTCAAACGATATTTTTTTTTTACATCCTCTTTGACGATATTTGCAGCACGCATTCTGTCAATTCTATGTCAAACGTCATAAGATTACATTATAAAAGCGCTAAGGTTAGATTATAAATAATTTTATATGGTGGTTAAGTATTCTTAAATTTTCTAATTTTGCGCGCAATTTTCTTAATTTTTTCTTTCATAAGAACCTTCTCCTGACAATAAGAAATACAACAAAAAATGAATTGGCCAAATTCGTCCAGGCGTTGTTGAGTTACGCGCTTAAAAACACATTTTGCGATTCATTTTTATATTATAGATGTGGTAATAAAAATAAGTAAATTTGCGTTGGGCATAGTGAAAACTTCTTTAGGGTATTTTTTGAGATGGGATATAAACCATAGAACTCGCGACACTGTTACCGACACCTCTGTACATAATTTTAACAAATTTAATATATGATTTTTTTTAGTTTGTGGAGGGGCATAAAAGACTACTTTCTTAGTAAATTTTCATGTTTATGCGACATCCATCATGATCATTTTGCAACACCCAAATTTTTTTTGTGAAAACTTCTTTAGGGCGTTGTGCATTTTTGAGATGGGATAAAACCATTGAACTCGCGACACTGTTACCGACACCTCTGTACATAATTTTAACAAATTTAATATTTGATTTTTTTTAGTTTGTGGAGGGGCATAAAAGACTACTTTCTTAGTAAATTTTCATTTTTATGCGACAGCTATCATGATCATTTTGCAACACCCAAATTTTTTTGTGAAAACTTCTTTAGAACGTTGTGCATTTTTGAGATGGAATAAAACCATTGAACTCGCGACACTGTTACCGACACCTCTGTACATAAATTTAACAAATTTAATATTTGATTTTTTTTAGTTTGTGGAGGGGCATAAAAGACTACTTTCTTAGTAAATTTTAATTTTTATGCGACATCCATCATGATCATTTTGCAACACCCAAATTTTTTTTGTGAAAATTTCTTTAGGGCGTTGGGCATTTTTGTGATGGGAAAAAACCATTGAACTCGCGACACTGTTACCGACACCTCTGTACATAATTTTAACAAATTTAATATTTGATTTTTTTTAGTTTGTGGAGGGGCATAAAAGACTACTTTCTTAGTAAATTTTAATTTTTATGCGACATCCATCATGATCATTTTGCAACACCCAAATTTTTTTTGTGAAAACTTCTTTAGAACGTTGTGCATTTTTGAGATGGGATAAAACCATTGAACTCGCGACACTGTTACCGACACCTCTGTACATAATTTTAACAAATTTAATATTTGATTTTTTTTAGTTTGTGGAGGGGCATAAAAGACTACTTTCTTAGTAAATTTTCATGTTTATGCGACATCCATCATGATCATTTTGCAACACCCAAATTTTTTTTGTGAAAATTTCTTTAGGGCGTTGGGCATTTTTGTGATGGGAAAAAACCATTGAACTCGCGACACTGTTACCGACACCTCTGTACATAATTTTAACAAATTTAATATTTGATTTTTTTTAGTTTGTGGAGGGGCATAAAAGACTACTTTCTTAGTAAATTTTCATGTTTATGCGACATCCATCATGATCATTTTGCAACACCCAAATTTTTTTTGTGAAAACTTCTTTAGAACGTTGTGCATTTTTGAGATGGGATAAAACCATTGAACTCGCGACACTGTTACCGACACCTCAGTACATAATTTTAACAAATTTAATATATGATTTTTTTTAGTTTGTGGAGGGGCATAAAAGACTACTTTCTTAGTAAATTTTCATGTTTATGCGACATCCATCATGATCATTTTGCAACACCCAAATTTTTTTTGTGAAAACTTCTTTGGAACGTTGTGCATTTTTGAGATGGGAAAAAGCCATTGAAATCGCGACACTGTTACCGACACCTCTGTACATAATTTTAACAAATTTAATATTTGATTTTTTTTTACTTTGTGGAGGGGCATATAAGACTACTTTCTTAGTAAATTTTCATGTTTATGCGACATTCATTATGATCATTTAGCAACACCCAATTTAATTTTTAAAACTTCTTTAGGGCATTGGGCATTTTTGAGATGGGGAAAAAACCATTGAACTCGCGACACTGTTACCGTTACCGACACTGTTCCTGTCGATTCAAAAAATACACACGTAATTGTTTCAAGTTTTCACTTCATGTTTGCTCTCCCGGAGTGTTGCTTTTTACATTTCGCTTCCGCTAAGCATCAACAACTTTTTATTGAATCACGATACAGAATTCTAATAAATACTAAGCTAGAATAAAAGGTAATACAAGGGTCGGCCTTATCGCTGAGAATATAATCACTTATTAAAATAAAAAGTTTTAGCCATCTATAAATTAATTAATAAAGTAAGTAATTCAATTAAAACTACTTAGTTACCATTTCTGACTATGTTTATGAGAAAAAAAAAAACCAGCCAAGCGCGAGTGGGACTCGCGCACGAAAGGTTCCTTAACATTATCTATAAAAACGGCATAAAATCATGTCTGTTGTATGGGAGCCCCGCCGATTTTTTTTCAATAGCACTATTTTATTTATTTACCTTATTTGAGGTTGGTGCCGATTAAACTAGTCCTCTAACTTGTATGAGCGCCCATGCAACTCATCTTAATTGGCGTTAACTATGTATGTATGGGGACACCTTTTTAATTTCAACTTTTATTATTTTTTAGTATTTTTCCTTTATATGTGCTGTAAGACCTTGCTTTTTGCCAAATTTCGTGATTCTAGGTCAACGGGAACTACCATATAGGTTTTCGACCCAAAACCTATAGGGTACTTCCGGTTGACTTAGAATTATCAATTTAGTTAAAAACAAGGTCTTACAGCACAAATAAAGGGAAAATTTCGAAAAAAAAAATTAAAGTACATTTTGATACTTACAAGTTTTCGCGAAAATCTAAATATGCACATATCTTTTTATCGTGTTGACTCAGGACCTTGATTTTTATACACCTAATAGGAACTATATACCTCAGTCATCATCATCATCATAATATCAGCCGTAGGACGTCCACTGCTGGACAAAGGCCTCCCTCATTGATCTCCAGGAACTGCGGTTGGAAGCGGCCTGCATCCAACGCCGACCTGCGGTTCTTACCAAGTCGTCTGCCCATCTTGTGGGTGGACGTCCTACGCTGCGCTTGCCGGTCCGTGGCCTCCACACGAGAACCGTTCGGCCCCATGGGCCATCTGTTCTGCGCGCTATATGGTCTGCCCATTGCCACTTCAACGTGCTAATCCGTCGGGCTATGTCGGTGACTTGAGTTCTCCTACGTATCTCATCATATCTGATTCGATTCCGTAGAGAAACCCCGAGCATAGCCCTCTCCATAGCTCGTATACCTCAGTATTTGGTATAAATTTCAACTTGCTGTGTCCACCCGTACCTGAGAAAATCGGTGGTGACACACGGGCAGACAGACAGGCGGACAGAGTGATCTTATAAGAGTTCTTTTTTTACCTTTTTAGGTACGAAACCCTAATTAACCCAGGTAAATAATATTCAAATGTAAATATGCCATATCATTATATTTTTAATTTATATTTCATTATATATTCAGTTGGTATAACAAATAGCATAAGAGTTGATGTTTAAGCAGCTGTCAGAGAGGTGTTCGGAAAAGATCTACCGGTTCGGGGTACGGTACTACTAATTTATAAGATACTAGCTAACCAATCTGCAGCTTTGCACGCGTAGTTTTTCAATAAAAACATTACCCTCCTTCTGCACAGTTGTGTAAAAAGTAGCCTTTGTCAGCCGAGGCTAGTGTAGCTTTCCAACAGTGAAAGAATTTTATAGATCGGTCCAGCAGTTTCGGAGCCTATTCAATACAAACAAACAAATCTTTCCTCTTTATAATATTACGAAGTTTTTTGTAAATATTGATATGTTCTTTAATATTGTAGAAAATACTTTTGTTCTATCATCAATAGTTTCCGCAGCGCATGCGACGAAATACGTTTTAGGGCACTTTTTTACACCTTGGGTTACGTTACTTAAGTTTTAGTAAGAATCCCTAATCTTTTCTAGCAATAAATATAACCTGTTTCACTCAGGGTGAATGTAGCTTTCTAATAGTGAAAGAATTTTTGAAATCGGACCAGTAGTTTTTGAGTTTATTCATTACAAACATACAAATCTTTCTCTTTATAATACTATAGTATAGAGAAAGATTATGGAGCCAATATTTAACTATTTATGGTGGAGCCATTTGCGGATCTTACGCCTTCGAGTTGGCTTTTTACAGCCCGTAAGATAGCTACTGGAAAATCGGGTTAACAAGGATTAAGGATGCGCCCACTAACATTCCAAGATCCTTTGAAGCCTTCGATCAACAATACACCGTATATTGGTGTATTGTTGATCGAAGTTTGAAGCAGCCCAGAATGTTCCTTTGCGCACTTTACGAATTCACTAGGAGTCGCGGTAATTTAGCAACACCAAATGAAGTTAAATGCCTTTTGTAAAATACAATTTAATTATATTTTTGCGGCGGAATTTTTTCAGCGGGTAGATTTTGACCTTCTCGCGGAGCGGTGCGGTTGCGCCTACTATTGTCTTTACAGCCAGCGCCATCATGACAAGTGCGGGCGTGCAAGTAAAGGAAAATGGATAGACTAGTGGTTCGCCCCGAACTGAGATATCGCGAGTCTACCACAAAAACAAAAAAAAATATTATTCCTAATCTTTGACCATCAAAATAGTGCCACGAAGTAATAACCACATTACTTGACTTACAGTTTCATTCAAATTACAGGTAACGGGAGTTCATGTAAAGTGGTGTTTTTGTTTGGGATACAAATTGCAGTTACTCTGGATTTCAGACTTTTGCCTATATTTGTGATACTTAAGCTACACGCATACCAAATTACAATACTGGGGTTACTCGTGCACTTTGTGAATTTTGTTATTTTTTAAAGTTTTTTTTTATTATGGCTAATAACTCAAAAACTACAAGAACTTTACTAAAAATAAAAACTAGATAAAAATGTACTAATGAAGACCTTTCATTTGACGTCTCACTTGACCTAATAGTCTCATTTTTTTTTTTTTACCCCTCTCGAACCCGAATATTTCAACAACCCCCCAACATTTTAGCTCTTTTAGTCACACCAAAGTTGTGCCATCACTACCTACCTGTGTATCAAATTTAACAATGATCAGATCAACGCTTCGAAAGTTATCCTCAGACAAACAAACATACATACATACATACATACATACATCGCAGATTTGCCCAAGTTGATTTAGAGATCTTGCTTCGCTCTATCAACAAGGAGTTGGGAAGAGTTACCTTATAAAGTTGAAAGATGGCGTTACCTATTATTGTTGTTCCTGTACTTCCCAGAACTACAGAAGTCCACTCATACACAGCACTGAGGTCATTGGTAAGGTTTGCAATACCACGTGCCACCAGCTCGGGTTCAAAACTCAGGTATAGTTGGACGTCATCCGCGTACAGGATGGTGTAATGAGAAGCCTATGTACGATACGAGTGTTTATGAAAATGGAGAAATCATCGTTATTCGTTTCAAAAACTTTATCTTATAGACTTTTTAGATAATTCCGTTCTGATCTGCACAAAATCAGTAGATTACAGAAAACTAACTAGCTAGTTTGTTTGCGTAGGCGTGGGCGTGGGCGTGGGCGTGGGCGTGTGCGTGGGCGTGGTCGTGTGCGTGGGCGTGGGCATGGGCGTGGGCGTTGGCGTGGGTGTGGGCGTCAGCGTGGGCGTCAGCGTGTGCGTGGTCGTGGGCGTGGGCATGGGAGTGGGAGTGGGAGTGGGAGTGGGAGTGGGAGTGGGAGTGGGAGTGTGAGTGTGAGTGGGAGTGGGAGTAGAAGTGGGAGTGGGAGTAGAAGTGGGAGTGGGAGTGGGAGTGGGAGTGGGAGTGGGCGTGGGCGTGGGATGGGAGTGGGCGTGGGCGTAGGTGTGGGTGTGGGCGTGGGCGTGGGCGTGGGCGTTGGCGTGGGCGTGGGCGTGGGCGTGGGCGTGGGCGTGGGCGTAGGCGTGGGCGTGGGCGTGGGCGTGGGCGTGGGCGTGGGCGTGGGCGTGGCGTGGCGTGGGCGTGGACGTGGCCGTGAGCGTGGGCGTGGGCGTGGGCGTGGGCATGGGCGTGGGCATGGGCGTGGGCGTGGGCGTGGGCGTGGGCGTGGGCGTGGGCGTGGGCGTGGGCGTGGGCGTGGGCGTGGGCGTGGGCGTGGGCGTGGGCGTGGGCGTGGGCGTGGGCGTGGGCGTGGGGGTGGGCGTGGGCGTGGGCGTGGGCGTGGGCGTGGGCGTGGGCGTGGGCGTGGGCGTGGGCGTGGGCGTGTGCGTGGGCGTGGTCGTGTGCGTGGGCGTGGGCATGGGCGTGGGCGTTGGCGTGGGTGTGGGCGTCAGCGTGGGCGTCAGCGTGTGCGTGGTCGTGGGCGTGGGCATGGGAGTGGGAGTGGGAGTGGGAGTGGGAGTGGGAGTGGGAGTGGGAGTGGGAGTGGGAGTGGGAGTAGAAGTGGGAGTGGGAGTGGGAGTGGGAGTGGGAGTGGGAGTGGGAGTGGGCGTGGGATGGGAGTGGGCGTGGGCGTAGGTGTGGGTGTGGGCGTGGGCGTGGGCGTGGGCGTTGGCGTGGGCGTGGGCGTGGGCGTGGCGTGGGCGTGGACGTGGCCGTGAGCGTGGGCGTGGGCGTGGGCGTGGGCGTGGGCGTGGGCGTGGGAGTGGGCGTGGGCGGTGGCGTGGGCGTGGGCGTGGGCGTGGGCGTGGGCGTGGGCGTGGGCGTGGGCGTGGGCGTGGGCGTGTGCGTGGGCGTGTGCGTGGGCGTGGGCGTGGGCGTGGGCGTGGGCGTGGGCGTGGGCGTGAGCGTGGGCGTGGGCGTGGGCGTGGGCGTGCGCGTGGGCGTGCGCGTGGGCGTGGGCGTGGGCGTGGGCGTGGGCGTGGGCGTGGGCGTGGGCGTGGGCGTGGGCGTGGGCGTGGGCGTGGGCGTGGGCGTGGGCGTGGGCGTGGGCGTGGGCGTGGGCGTGGGCGTGGGCGTGGGCGTGGGCGTGGGCGTGGGCGTGGGCGTGGGCGTGGGCGTGGGCGTGGGCGTGGGCGTGGGCGTGGGCGTGGGCGTGGGCGTGGGCGTGGGCGTGGGCGTGGGCGTGGGCGTGGGCGTGGGCGTGGGCGTGGGCGTGGGCGTGGGCGTGGGCGTGGGCGTGGGCGTGGGCGTGGGCGTGGGCGTGGGCGTGGGCGTGGGCGTGGGCGTGGGCGTGGGCGTGGGCGTGGGCGTGGGCGTGGGCGTGGGCGTGGGCGTGGGCGTGGGCGTGGGCGTGGGCGTGGGCGTGGGCGTGGGCGTGGGCGTGGGCGTGGGCGTGGGCGTGGGCGTGGGCGTGGGCGTGGGCGCCCACGCAAACAACCAAGCACGATTTATAAAGTAGGATTAAAAACAACGTACAACAACGTATCTTCCAAAGAATAGCCAATTCGCATCATCATCATCACCCACAGCCTGACTTCACCATACTACCTTCCATCTACCACCTTGAATTTCGAGGCGCATACAGGAAGTACATAAGTTTTTTTGGCTGTTGCCTGCCATCTGTTGTAGAATAGCTGAAAAAGTTCAGCTATACTGCTTATATACGAATCTTCAATCGAAACTGGTAGATTCAAAATACGAAAAGTCAAAAAAAAAAAAATTCAAATCAAAAAAAGATTCAAATACTTGTTTTTTTATCTAAAGCAAAATGAACTCTATTATACAGCATGAAGGAGTGTTTTGTTTTTGCAGTTTGTATAATTTAAGCTAATTTGGGATACGAGATATGCGACAAATCAACTAGCTATGAGAGAAAGAGAGAAAGAAAATGTGTGCTCGCACCTCTCTCTCTCTCTTGCCCCTACAGTAATATACGAAACGTAACTCTCTTGCTATCTTTACTTACATCTCCCTCTCAAATTCCGTTCGCAATTTTCGTAACGCATTCACCAGCTTACTCTCCAAGGCAAGCGTTAAGGCGTAAGGGTATCGACGTACGTGGCGTCCCACACCAAAGGCCTTCCCTTCTCCCAAGGTATAAAAACATAGATGTTTAGCGACAAATACTCAAATAGTGATCTCTGACCATACGTTAAATACAACCGACCAAGTGCGAGTCGGACTCGCGCACGAAGGGTTCCGTACCATCTATACTAATATTAAAAGAGGAAAGATTTGTTCGTTTCTATTGAATAGGCTTCGAAACTACTGGACCGGTTTAAAAAAATCTTTCACTGTTGGGAAGCTACACTATCTCCGGGTGACATAGGCTACTTTTTACCCAACTGCGCAGAAGGAGGGTAATGTTTATATTGAAAAACTACGCGTGCGAAGCTGCGGATTTGTCAGCTTGTTATCTATAAAAACGGCAAAAAATCACGTTTGTTGTATGGGAGCTCCCCTTAAATATTTATGTTATTCTGTTCTTAGTATTTGTCGTTATAGAGGCAACAGAAATACATCATCTGTGAAAATTCAACTGTCTAACTATCACGGTTCATGAGATACAGCCTTGTGACAGACGGACAGACAGACAGCGGAGTCTTAGTAATAGGGTCCCGTTTGACACTTTAGGTACGGAACCCTAAACAAATGTGCATTTCTTGACCAACGTATTTATACAGTGTTTTTTTAACTGTAACAGTACGGCAGCACCCATAAGCAGAGGAGACACAGGTGCATTTTCTTTTAAAACATCAGCTCGTTTTCGAAGAAAAACATTTTGGCATTAAAATATTTTTGGTCAAGTGTGAGTAGCGACTTAAAATGAATCAAGTTGGTAAATTTTTTTATGCCGATCGATGCAGTCCTTTGTAAGGATCATTTTATTGTAGCGGATAAAAAAAATCTGAAGAGCGGAAGTTAGTCAAATTTGATAAAAAGTATTCTCATACAACAGGACAAACAAAATTCCTTCTACAAACATTTTATTAGATTCTAATTGCATATTAAAGAAGTATTAATACTGTAGCGATTAAGAAGTTTAGGAACTCCATGCTCTAATGAGCAATTCAAAAACATTTCGTAATTCAGAACAATTTTGAATTTCGAACATGGTTCTTGCACCTGTCGGAGTTTTATATCAGTCATTGCATCATCTTATTTATCCTATCATGGCATTGTCAAATACGCAAAAAACACTCTGTATAATGTTTAAATCTTTAATGATATTATAAATCATAGATATATCAATAGATAATACAATAAGTACTTTTATCGATTAAGTCTAATCGATTAGGTAGGAAGTGATTTACTCCTAGCTTTGATGATTACGTTCGATCAACTTTATAATTTTTTAAAAACAATATGGTACTAATGCTGACAACACACTTTACAATAAATCGCTACGATTAGACAGTCGATTACAGTTCGAACAGTAATGTCAAAAAATTAAAAATAATGGAATCAGAGGTACATAAAGATGCTGTTGTACGCTAAATTAACAACATTGATAATTATCGCCAGCCTGGAGGTCATGTCTTCATGATGCAAGTGACCGAAGAGCGAGTGAACCTGGTAGGGACATAGTGTTGTGTGTTTGCCTGTACCAAGAACTACCGAAGAAAGCAGCAGTGATGATAATAATGACACAGACGGCCAACACGCTGCGCTTTCGTTGAACCAAGCCCCACCACTCCGCCCGTCCACTCGCGCGCAGAGGGCAGCGGCGCGCAGTGCGAGGCGAGACGTTATTCGGAGCGGATCGCACTCACCCTGATGAAGGTTCACGAATTGAACTGAAACATTGTCGGTCTAAACACTGATAAGACGGTACGTGATAAATCCCGTATTTATAATAATGATTGATAACCACATTTAATTAATTAATTTATATACGGTGTTTGATAATACACGGACAAGATAGATATATTCATTGGAAAGGGGTTATTTTAATGAACACAATAAACAAATTTGTGAAATGTTTACCATAGAAATGTGATATTTATTTTGGCATGTACAAACAAACACTTTATTAAACGTTGTGCTATTGCATAATGCCTGCCATCTAACCACAGATACTGTATTGGTGACGTCTCGAGATATCTCTCGTTGTCCCTTTCTAGCCCAAAACCCGCAGCCGTTTCCGAAAGAGATCAAATCGGCCTTTATTTTTGGATGTTGATTGCAAGAGTAGGCAGTAAGTTTTATATCTTAAAAATTTTATATTATAACTAGGAGTTTTTTTTCGAGAAATCTTTTTTTATGTTTTGAGAAACCGTCACTTGAAAATCATCAGTATATTACCAAACACCACCTGTAGTTTATTGCACAAAAAATACATAAAATGTACAAAAGGTGGGCTTAATGCTAAAAGCGTTTTCTACCTGCTAACCTCAGAGGTAACAAAAAAGGTTGACGTGCTAGCTAGATATTAACTTACGCATTAGGAATATTTAACCAACGGTAATGCGTTTATAATATCGTGTCAATAACGCGTCCGCGCGTCCCGCGACGAGGCGGAGAACTGGCCATTGAAATAGAGGACGTCCACCAGCGAGATGGGTCGATGACATCCATAAGACCGGGGGTCGTACGAAACAAAGAGAGGCCTATGGCCAGCAGTGGGTCGACACGGGCTGAGAATGATGAGGATGATGATAGCGACTGATTGTAATGATTTATCGTATTGTGTGTGGCCTCCATAATAGGCATTCTTTTGGCTGCAAGGTGGTTTATAACTTCTTTAATGTACAGTCTTAAGACCTTGTTTTTAATACCCATATCTATTTATTTTGTAATCGAAAATATAAAAGAAACAGCTGTATCATTTGAAGACGATCTATAGATAGCTCAACTGCTCCAGATCACTACCAGGCGGTATAGTCTATAAGCACTGGCTGCATTGCAATGCTTGCGCCAGATAAGCAAAAACTCTAGGATCATTACGTATCGCTTCGACCAGATGACCTATCGATCTTTTACAGAATACAATTGCGGGAAAGTAATCTGATCCCGCCATCTCCTTTCCAGCAAAGGACAAGCAGGCGAACGGCTCAGTACCATCAGTACCTAGTCGATATACCCATCCGCACACACCGTTTCGGTTCTACGTTTCCGATGCGTCCAGCTAAGGTGTGGAACACTTTACCGTCTGTTTTTCCTGAAGAATACAATCCGGGCCTCTTTGAGGAGAGTGAATAGGTTTCGTCTAGATCTTCGTGCTTCATCTTAGACCACATCAGCACTTACCATCAGGTGAGATTGTGATTAAAGATTATCCAGTTTAAAAGAAAAGATGGCCAGATACAGTTTTATATTGCCGCTGTAATGCGGTATGCATCATTGAAATTAAAAGAAAAGTTATTTGGCCGCGTCAGTCAGCACCGCGCCGCGCTGCTGAAGTGCGGTTCGACGTTACTAGGCAATTCTCTGTTATAAGCTGGTTCCATCTCTTAGTTAGGTTTTGGGTTAAAATTTTAATTTTAGTTGTTTTAATTTTGTTCTTCACGGTTACGATTTGGAATTAAAATCAATTAATATGGATATTACTATAACCTTCTAAATAACCTCCTCTACCGAATGTTGTGGTTATTTCACTAAATTAATATTAGTATACGTCAATATATATCTTTGGTGCCGAACACCGAAGTTAGATTCAATTTACAAATCATCATCTATTCATAATTCATTTATTCATTTGCAAACATGGGTAAATATGTATAAAAACCTGTGACAAATACAATATATAGGTTCCAGACATGTTTTACCATATTAGTTGGCATGCAAATGCAGTTAATATAATATAACTTAGTATATTAGAAACATTTCTAGAATTGAATTCAATCAAAGTCAAAGTTAACAAATTAAAAAATCAGTCGAGTCTCTAAAAATTAAATAAATTACGCTATTATCGAGTTTGCATGTCTTTGTCCATAAGAAACTCATCCACAGTATAATAACATCTAATTCTCAAAAATTTAAACAATTCATGCTTGAATTCAGTCAAATTTAATTGTTTTATTCTATTTGTTACTTTATTATAAATTTTTGGAGCCAAACCGCATATCTATAATCTCTTTCATTATCTTAATTACAATGTCTAGAGCACAGACGAGTAGCCAGACTTTCAGTTTTTTAGGTTTCCGTACCCAAAGGGTTAAAACGGCACCCTATTACTGAGGCTATCTGTCCGTCTGTCACCAGGGTGTATCTCATGAACCGTGATAGTTAGACAGTTGAAATTTTCACAGATGATGTATTTCTGTTGCCGCTATAACAACAAATACTAAAAACATAATAAAATAAGTATTTAAGGGGGGCTCCCATACAACAAAAGTGATTATTTGACGTTTTTATAGATAATGGTACGGAACCCTTCGTGTGCGAGTCGGACTCGCACTTGGCCGGTTTTTTTTACAAGATTCATTTTGGTGAATAATCCCTCCTTCCCCCTTCCACCGGACAAGCAGACGTACCGAGAAGTACCACCCATATCTGGTCGGCAACCTTGCCGTACCAAACGATTTGCTCCAACTTTTCTTGTGGAATTCACTTCCGGCGTATGTTTTTCCGAACCAGTACAAACTCGGAGTCTTCAAGTCCAGAGTGAATAGGTTCTTTCTAGGCAAGCGTGCTCCATCTTCGATCACACCATCACTTACCATCAGGTGAGGCAGTGGTCAAGCACTTGGCTATCACCAATAAAAAAATCATCATACCAGCAGTAGAACATAAAGCTCCCCCATAGATTTCTAGAGTCGGTGACTCTTGTCGGCTTGTCGCAACGGCTCCCAGCACCCTATATCAGGTTATTTTTCCATCTAGAGAGGGGGGGGGGGGGATCCTACTGTACGCTTTTAAGTTTATGGTCTCCACTCCACTCTAGCACCTTTCTGCCCCAACGGCTGTCTCAATGGACAAGTTAATTGATAAAGCGAAGCGAGATCTCGAAATCAACTTGGGCAAATCGGCGTTGTATGTATGTATGTTTGTCCGAGGATAACTTACGAAGCGTTTATCAGGTTATCGTGAAATTTGGTATATAAGTAGGTAGTGATGGCACAATTTTGGTGTGACTAAATGAGTTAAAAGTATGGGGGGGTTGTTGAGACATTGGGGTTCAAAAGGGGTAAAAAGAAACAAAATGGTCCCGGTCAAGTGGCACGTCTAATAAAAGGTCTTTGTGAGTACATGTCGACCCCGTTTTTATTTTTAGTTTAAACCTTTTAGTTTTTCAGTTAATAGCAATAATAAAAACGGAACTTTGACAAAATTCACAGGTGCACCCACAGTGCTGAAATTTGGTATGCGTGTAGCTTTAGTGACACAAATATAGAAAAAAGTCTACTGCAAAAAAGAATAACCAATTTACATGAGCTCCCGTACTTGTATACCTGTAATTTGAATGAAACTGTAGGTCAAGTAGGTTGGTTAAGGATTTCGTTGCAATATTTTGACAGTGAAAGATCAAATAATATTTTTTTTTGTTTTTATGGGAGACTCGCGAGATTTCAGTTCGGTGCGAACCACTAGTTATTACAAATTTCCAAAAACTCTCCTTCTTAGGGCGTCAGGGATTAACTGGCATAGCGAAGAACCACCCGAGTTAAATTAGCAAAAATCGCATCCGAATCGATCCATCCGTTGGGAACTACGATGCCACAGACAGACACATACACATAAAAAGGCGTCATACTTATAACACTTCTTATTTTGCGTGGGGAGTTAAAATAAAACCAAGTGCGAGTCGGAAACGGATCTATAAAAACGAGTAAAAAAAATTACATTTGTTGTATGAGAGCCCCCCGTAAATATTTATTTTCTTCCGTTTTAAGTACCTATTTGTTTGTAAAGCGGCCACAGAAATACATCATCTGTGAAAATTGCAACTGTCTAACTAACACCGTTCATGAGATACAGCCTGGTGACAGACGGACAGAGACAGACAGCGGAGTCTTACTAATAGGATCCCGTTTTACCCTTTGGCTACGAAAATGACTAGATTGTAGCAAAGACGTAATTAAATAATAAATATACCACATATTATTAAATCATTGATATTTACAATACTTTATTATACATAATTATCTAATTGGATAGTTTAATAACTCGATGTCTGTCAATTAATTTCATAGATAACCCGGAATACAATTTCTCATCGTCATTATACCAGCCACTAGCTGACCAATCCGCAGCTTCGCACACGTAGTTTTTCAATAAAAAAACATCACCCTCCTTCTGTGCAGTTGGGTAAAAAGTAGCCTATGTCACCCGATAATAGTGTAGCTTCCCAACAGTGAGAGAATTTTTTAAATCGGTCCAGTAGTTTCGGAGCCTATTCAATACAAACAAACAAACATACAAATCTTTCCTCTTTATAATATTACTAGCTGACCAATCCGCAGCTTCGCACGCGTAGTTTTTCTATAAAAACATAACCCTTCTTTGCGCAGTTGGGTATAAAGTAGCCTGTGTTACTCAGGGTGAATGTAGTTTTCTAATGGTGAAAGAATTTTTGAAATCGGACCAGTAGTTTTTGAGTTTATTCATTACAAACATACACACAAAAATACAAATCTTTCCTCTTTATCATATTAGTATAGAAGTATAGATAATCGCAAGGAGCACTCTGAAACGTCAATTTTAGGCCTCCTCTATAGATTTTTGAAGTAAATTATAAGTATGTATTTACAAAAAAAAAAGTATATAAGTATTCTATCAGTTATCTGGTTCCCATAGTACAAGCTCTGCTTAATTTGGGGCTAGATAGCGCTGTTTGAAATGTCCAACAATATTCATTTTATATTTGTTTATTTTTATAATAATTAGGGGGCCCAACCAACATCTCTAGGGCCCCAAGTCAACCTAACCTGCAAGCGGTGCGCCCTGCTGACCAACGAGCGAGGCTCTGACGAGAAACCCGCCAACCTGCCAACTGGGACCAGCGTAGTGGGTAATAGTCCACCCCCCCCCCCCTCGACCCCTAAACAAACATGGATAGTTATACACAACCAAGGCCCCAAGTGCCCGGCGATCCCAGCAGTTGTGCTAGCGTTATGCCAGCTCTGGAGTCAGGGGTGCTAAGAATCTCCGGGTGAGATCGAACCGTCAAACAACCAAGGCTTACGAATCAAAGGACACAGATATGCTTAACGTAATAACTTATAACGTAAGGATATTGGTGAAAGATTAGCGACTTATAGAGCTCGAAAATTTATTGAAGGATATAAACTGGGATATAGTAGGTCTCGCAGAGGTTCGAAGATTAGGGGAGCACACGGTAGAACGAGACGATAATGTATTCTTTCCAAACTCCTGGCTGCGCTCAAAGACCGGCATCACTGACGTGGGCATCAAGGATGCAAAGCTGAAATGGGACTGGACGGGTCATGTCTCCCGTATGAAAGTGCTAAGATTGAGCACAAGAAGGAAAGATCTTGATGCTCCACTATGTCCAAAATTAAATGTAGCGATGCATGGCTCTCGGTATCAATCAGTTATTTTATACAACTCTCTCCCCATTGACATGAAAATTATTGATAGTCCAGTCATATTTAAGACTAGGCTAAAAAAGCTTTTGCTGGAAGGGTGTTTTTATTCAGTGGATGATTTCAAGTCACAATGCAAATCAAAATGATTTATTTATTCAATTAATTTATGACATTTTTCATTTTTTTTTAACTTGACTTTTTAACCTAAGTGCTGTTTTTGTGATTTTTAATGTGACTTGTGTTTTGAATTGTGTCGGCTTATTGATTGTTTTTTGTATTTAATGATGATTATTTTTAAAATTTTAATGTATAGTTAGTATAATTTAATGTATAACGTAGTTTCAAATACAATTGGTTAATTGTTTTATGAACAAATAAATAAAAAATAAAAATATGCAACCCGATAGGTAGGCCAAGAAGGCAAGCATATGGACTCCTAAAGACGGAAAGCGACGCCGAGGAAGGCCTAAAAAGCGCTGGAGCGATGACTTGGACGTCTTCCAAAGAGACTGCCGGGATATGGCTCTAGACTGTGATAAGTGGAAGGAAGAGGGGGAGGCCTTTGCCCAGCAGTGGGACAGTATGGGCTAGTAAAAAAAAAATTGTTTATTTACTTCTTGCCAGTCTGACACTTGGAGAGCACGAAGGTCCTTCACCTCATCATTCCAGCGATATCTATCTCGACTGGTCGACAGCCGACTGATAGTCCTAGGTAGGCACGTTTGGCAGCACAATCATCCCACATTCACTTAACGTGACCGAGCCAGTGTAATCTATGAGATTTTATTTCTCCTATGATGTTGGGATCGGCCACCAGCTCAGAAAAGATGTTGCCAGTCTGACACTTGGAGAGCACGAAAGTCTTTCTCTACCTCATCCTTCCAGCGATATCTATCCGGACTGGTCGACAGCTGACTGCTAGTCCTAGGTAGGCACGTTTGGCAGCACAATCATCCCACATTCACTTAACGTGACCGAGCCAGCGTAATCTATGAGATTTTATTTCGCCTATGATGTTGGGAGCTCAGAAAAGATGGGGTTAAAATTCTTATTGCCATACTCTTTTAAAAATTATACAGTTTTCCATGAGAAGCGTGTTGTTGGTGGTTATAAATATGCTTTTAAAAGCATTGTTATATCTCTCTTAGTTTTTTTGCGATTTAACAATGGAAGTAGGTATTACAATGAGAAATAAAATTACTATGAACAGAATCACTAATATTATCGAAAGTAATCTGTTTGTTTGTTACCTTTTTGTGTACCTATTTTATTATTTATGTTATTGTGTTATTTTTTTTATACTACTTTTCTACTGCAAACGAGCATGCAGTCCACCAGATGTTAAGTGGCTACTGCAGCCCATGGATATCCACATAGAATTCAAAACAAGGTATTATGTTGTCTTGATCTCTATGTGGATACGTTGCCATACTATAGGACTATGCTGTTATGCCTATGTGCCAGTAATTACAGGAACATACCATTACCATCTAGCCGGAACACAGCAGCACAAGTACTGCTATTTGGCGGCAGATAAAGGTAAGGCGGTGGTGCCCACTTCCTCGAGCCCGTTCACAAAAGCTCTACCACCAGTAAAAAAGCTGTTATTTGTTTATTTCATCGTTTATTGTATATATTTTTGTATTGTATGTAATATGGACTTGTATGTTAGTGCTAGTCTGAAATAAGTTGAATTGAATTGAAAAGTTACCTTTTCACGATTAACGGCTGAACGGATCGTAATGAAATTTGGAAAGGAGATAGATTATACCCTGTAGAAGAAGGACGTAGGCTATCTTTTGTCACAAAATAATCTTAATCTTAAACAAAATATTATTGAGTAATAATTCTTTAAGTTAGGGATCTGAATATTTATATTTAGGCTTCTGGTAAGCAATAAAGAAATACGTGTTTTAACTCTTTTCCGAAATCATCCCGTCATTATCTTTTTACTTATTTTAATAGTACTCGTTTTAGAAGATTTGTAAGAATAATGATTTAGGTTATTCGCCTGGTAGTGATCTGGAGCAGTTGAGCTATCTTTAGATCGCTTGCAACGGTCTTTAGATGATTCAACTGTTTCCTCTGTATTTTAGTCATGGAAATTTTTATTGTTATTAAAGGCGTTTTGCCCATTAAATCTTGGTTATTTCTTGGGTACACATATTATACACGGTGTCCTTTAAATCACTGTTTTCCCAGAACAAACGTTGTTCTGACCATGGTCTAATAACAGTTTATAACATCAAATTAAAAAACAAAACGAAATCGGTCTTTGAAAAATATAAAAAGTTGCGAACGTAAAACGTCTATTTTAACGTTACGTACTACAACACAGTCAGCGCGCTGATATATACTAGATATCTACTAGTAGTTACTATAGTCTAACTTTTTATTAGCTGCAGTAAAATGACGTTTCTAAATGTCATTCCGTAAAATAATGTTGCCAGCCTAATCTCAATAGGGATGTGATTCAGTTCACAAAAATTAATTAAATAACATTATTATGACGTTTTTGTTTCATTTTGAATGTACCTCCCTATACTTCCACTAAAAAAGATCAATCCTCTAGTATAATAATAATAATAGGTTAAAAAATACATTACAACTTCATATTAAATCTCAAAAAAAAAAACCAAACTGATTATTCATTTATGATTCACTCATTTAGCTACATCCCTATTTATTTTTCTTCAAAAACCGGCAACCCACAAAACGTCATTTTACTGCAGCTAATAAAAAGTTAGACTTTAGATATCTAAAGAGTAGATAATACGCTACGGCTAGCGTACCCATGAAGTTAATGTCACGGTTAGATTTTTAACAATGTTAGACTTATTTGAGAAGGTCTAGATTTTTTAATTTTGTTCTCTTATATGATGCTATAAACCCATTGTAGACCATGGTCTGAGCAACGTTTGTTCTGGGAAAACAGTGATTTAAAGGACACCGTGTATATAGTTGGGTATAGTCTATCTTTCTTATCTATACTTCTATCTAGTCTATCTTAGTCTATCAATGTCGACCTCTCTTTGATCTAGTCATCCAATAACTCTTTTTACATAAGTTTAACTAAATCAATATATTTTAAATAGTTACCCCATATTTATTTATATATATGTATAACCATTTACCATTACCTTAGAAATCGTAAGAAAGTTCATAAGTTGTATGTTTATACATATAGGTATATAATATTATTTTAGAAAAGTATGTTTATAAAATTTATATTTAAACAAAACTCTACACACCTTTTATTTAATCACTTCTTTATTTTTTTATTTTTCTACGTAGCTGCTGCACTACCTATTGCTTCTGGTTTCAGCTGAAAATCAGCATTGGGTGCTTAACATCCAACATTATGCTGAGCTGAACGCCATTTTGGTACGCGGACACATGAGTCAAACTTGTTTTATTGGATTCAATTGTATCTACTGTTCCTTTAAATTATTTCATGTGTCATTTTGTGTGTACTAAATAAATGATTATTCTATTCTATTCTATTCTTTAGGTATTTATATATGTATTAAGATTATAAGTACAGTTTTTTTATTTCTTTAATTTGTAGATACACTCTGTGTCACCGCTGTCTATTACTTTCCATCCAAAGGTTGCCTGGAATAAATCGCTTTCAGCGATAAGGCCGCCCATTGTACTATATTTAGCATAAAGCATAAATTTTACTTTATTCTATTCAATTCACCCCTAAAGAGGGGGGGGGGGTGTAGGTAAAGTAGGGCATAGGCTACTTTAACCCGACTACGCAGGAGGGTAATGTTTTATCGAGAATTCTCGAGTGCGAAGCCGCGGACGGGTCAGCTAGCATCTCACAAATTGCTTGGAAACAGGAACCATTGAGTAAAATAAATAAAATAAAATCGTTTATTTTGCATCACAATGGTACATTAAACACACACATAATATAATGGTAATATTGTGAAATAAATTTAACTAGTTGTGAGAAGATTTGAATTATTAGATTGTTTGAAAGATTTCATCTTTGGAACCTACTTGTGGTCCGCCCCGAACTGAGATATCGCGAGTCTCCCTTATAAACAAAAATATATTATTCATAATCTTTGACTATCAAAATAATGTCACGAAATAAATAACCATGGTACTACAGTTTCATTCAAATTACAGGTAACGGGAGTTCATGTTTTTTTTATTGATGATAGCCAAGGCGCTTGACCACTACCTCACCTGGTGGTAAGTGATGGTGTGATCGAAGATGGAGCACGCTTGCCTAGAAAGAACCTATTCACTCTGGACTTGAAGACTCCGAGATTATACTTGTTCGGAAAAACGTACGCCGGAAGTGAGTTCCACTCCTTACTTGTGCTAACAACACTGAAGCAAATCGTTTGGTACGGCAAAGTGGTATGGCGATCAGGTGTGCGTTGTACTTCTCGATACGTCTGCTTGCCGGTGGTGGAAGGGGGAAGGAGGGATAAGGTCATAAAGATCTTGCGGACATTCGACAAAATGAATCTTGTAAAAAACTGAAAGTCTGGCTACTCGGCGTCTGTGCTCTAGACTTTGTAAATTGGCTACCACCAATGAGTCTAGCAGCGCGTCGCTCAATCGAATCAAGGGCTTCAAGCTGATACTTGGCCGAGCCATCCCAGAGATGGCAGCAGTACTCCATACACGAGCGGACTTGTGCGTTTTAGAGACTGAGCAGCTATCCCGGTGAGAAGTACCGCCGAACCTTAGATAGGATAGCCAGCTTCATAGCAGCAATTTTGGCCCTAAATTCGATGTGCGAGCCGAAGTTGAGATTGGATGTGAGCACGACGCCCAACAGGCTCCGAGTTTCAGTAATTACGAGTGGTATGTTATAAAGGGTGAGGATGGGGTGAAAGGGAGACCGTTTTGCGGAAAACACACACGCCTAAGTTTCAGTGGCGTTGAACCTGATCAGATTTGCGTCACCCCATACACAAACTTCAGGTCAAGGTTCAAACATAAATTACGTAATTACGTATTCGCGACTGTCTTAACGTTGACTTCCGTTTTAACCTATGTAAATAAATTGTTCTGTCTAAATTAAATTATACAGACACTGTTTATGGCCCTGCTCGCCAGAACTGAAAAACTTCTACGCGTTCAGAACGCTTGTGCTATGCCAAGGGCAAATGCAGAAACAGTGCGAAGCCACAAAAAAAACGCTTGTGCTAGGTTCTGTTTTCATATACCTCCTAGGGCACATGTCACACCTTTTATAAACAAAGCCAAAATGATAAAAATAACATGGAGAAGATATCTTCATTTTGCTATTCTTCTTTTTGGTGTCATTAAAAGTTGAAAACCTGAGTGCCTATTCAACAAACCGGGGTGGGTTCGAGATGGGAACAGGTATAACACAAGAGCTCAACTTCTGCTGGCAACACCAACAGAACAACAGAAATACATCATCTGTGAAAATTTCAACTGTATAACTATCACGGGTCATGAGATACCGCTTGGTGACAGACTGACAGACAGACAGACAGGCAGCGGAGTCTTATTAATAGTGTCCCGTTTGACCCTTTGGTTATGGAACCCTAAAAATGAAAAGACGTAGGTTATATAACATTGTGATTACTGTCAAATCAATCTTACGTAGCAACAAATAATAGTAGATTATTAACCAAGGGGATAAAGCAGTGACTTCTGTCGCGGGTGACGATTTAAATCGCGAGCGTAACGAAGGACTCGAGGTTTACTCCCGAGCGTAGCGAGGGTGTTAAAAACTTAAATCACGAACCAAGCGAGGGATTTAAGACGAGTCCTGAGTGTAGCGAGGGATTCAAGTTCACCCAAGACTAAGACAGCTTTATCACCGAGGAAAATACTCTACTTCTCGTACCATTTGCGAAAAAATTAACATAATAATAATATGACCTAATATAATAACATTAACTTATTTATAAAAATAAATTAAAATAAACTTAACGTTTATGTATTTAAAGAAAACAAAAACGCGGCAAATTCCTAGACTAATATTTTTTAGTCGGAAAAGCAAAGGCATCAAGCTCATACGGCCTCGTCGGTTTTCGTAATTTTATTTAATTATCATAACTGCATAATAAATGCGTATTCCTTTTTCAAAAAGATGTATAATGTTTTATATACAAACTCAATGGTGTAAACACAGATGTAGTTCAGTATAAATTTCGGTAAGTATTCCAAATTTAAATCACATTCTAAAGTGTACTTGTGTGTGAAAAGTACTTTTACGTACCACTTGCTCAAAAAAGTGACATTCTATGCCACAAAAAGCGAACATAACAATAGCCATTTTTAATCTGTTAAAAACAGGGAAAGAAAATTGCACTGAATTTCATTTATCCTCTAGGGGGAGAATGTGATTTAAATTTGGAATACTTACCGAAATTTATACTGAACTACATACATCTGTGTTTACACCATTGAGTTTGTATATAAAGCATTATACATCTTTTTGAAAAAGGAATACGCATTTATTATGCAGTTATGATTATTAAATAAAATTACGAAAACCGACGAGGCCGTATGAGCCTGATGCCTTTACTTTTCCGTCAAAAAAATATTAGTCTAGGAATTTGCCGCGTTTTTGTTTTCTTCAAATACATAAACGTTAAGTTTATTTTAATTTATTTTTACTCTTAATTGTCATTATTTTTAATAAATGCTTATCTCATATTATTATTGTGTTAATTTTTTCGCAAATGGTACGAGAAGTAGAGTATTTTCTTCGGTGATAAAGCTGTCTTAGTCTTGGGTGAACTTAAATCCCTCGCTTCGCTCGTGATTTAAGTTTTTAACACCCTCGCTACGATCAGGAGTAAACCTCGAGTCCTTCGTTACGCTCGCGATTTAAATCGTCACCCGCGACATAAGACACTGCTTTATCCCCTTGGTTAATAATCTACTATTTCCTGTTATTGTCTTGCGAGCTACCTCGTTTTGTTTTTTGCTTGCTTCTATGAATTTTACTGCAGGAGGCCCAACGCTATACCTGTTTGACCTTGGAAAAACAACAGGCCGGCCACATAAAAAAATTATCAATAAAACAGTTCATATTGTATATCTGAGATAAGATAACATATTCAATATAATCATTGTTTAAAGTCGATATTTTTTTTATAAGTTTTTTTAAGGTAATAATCTATATTATAAAGAGGAAAGATTTGTTTGTTTGTATTGAACAGGCTCCGAAACTACAGGACCGATTTCTAAAATTCTTTCACTGTTGGGAAGCTACACTATCCCCGGGTGACATAGGCTACTTTTTACCCAACTGCACAAAAGGAGGGTAATGTTATTATTGAAAAACGGTTTGGTCAGCTAGTTATCTATAAAAACGGCAAAAAATCACGTTTGTTGTATGGGAGCTCGTAAATATTATTTTTATTTTATTTTCATTATTTGTTTTTAAAGTGAATAATATAACTCAATATTCTGTGAAATATTTCAAGCGTCTACCTGTTGCCGTTATCAATATTGAGCAAAAACGAGCAAACAAATCACAATTGTTGTATGGGAGCCCCTCTTAAATATTTATTTTATTCTGTTTTTAGTATTTGTTGTTATAGCGGCAACAAAAATACATCATCTGTGAAAATTTCAACTGTCTAACTATCACGGTTCATGAGATACTCGTACAGCCTGCCAGACAGACAGCGGAGTCTTAGTAATAGGGTCCCGTTTGACCCTTTGGGTACGGAACCCTAAAAAAGAATAAACAAATAAAATCTCACCTTGATAAGATATCCGGAAAACCAAATAAATCCCAATAAAAATTCCAAAACCCGATCACTCAATAAACAAAGCGAGTACTCTTTCAACAAAGTTATAACACTGAATGTCAGAAATAATTGCCTGGAAAATATATGTTTTGTTATATATAAATCGATGTGACCTACACCATTTTAGGCGAACGTTCACTCGATACAACAATCACTTTGCTACTAAACCTAGGAAGTCGAACCGGTATCTTGGTCCAGTTATGTAGTGCTAGCTGCCGCCTGCGGCTTCGCACGCATGGTTTGTCAATTAATCATTACTCCGCAGTCGGTTCAAAACCAGCTCGATACCTTAGACTCGATATAACGTAGGGCATTTAGGCTTATAGGTGAGAAATAGCGGAGACTAAGACCCAAAGTCTCGGACACCGCCGAAAAGCTAGACTATCGATCTTTTGCAGAATACATTTTGGGGAATGGGGACAAAGGACAAGCAGGCGCACGGCTCAGTACCATCCGTACCTAGTTGATATACCACCCATTCGCACACACCGTTTTGGTTCTACGTTCTTGATGCGTACAGCTAAGTTGTGGAACACTGCCGTCGTCTGTTTTTCCTAATGAATACAATCCGGACCTCTTTTAGATAAGAATAAATAAATATTGCTGGACATTTCAAACAGCGCTTTCTAGCCCCAAACTAAGCAGAGCTTGAACTATGGAAACCAGATAACTGATAGAATACTTATATACTTTATTTTTGTAAATATATTTATCATGTAAGTAGGTACTTGTTAAACTGATTAAACGGCATCGTCAAAAGCGCCGCCGATTTACGTTAAAAATAGTTTATTGGAAATATATCGATTACTGGATAAATATTCAAGCTACCGGCATTAAACTCACCTCTAAAATCAGTTAATACGATTCCGGATATGTGTTTTTAATTTTTTTTTACCACGCAAGTAATTTGTAATTTATTTATTTTCAGTGAACTTTTTTTTTATACTATTAAAAGTACGAAAAGTAGTATATACCTAGTCAGGTCATAAATTCTGTCACATGTTTAATATAAAATAATTGAAACAAGTTTATTCATTATGTAACCATTTATATACCAAAATGAACTTAACAAAACATAGATTCTTATGACACTAAAGTTTATTCAAAATGACCTCCGTGATTTTGAATACAGGCCTTCAATCTGCGCGGCCAGTCGTCTATCGCAGCACGAACGAGGTCCATGTCAATATTTGGCGGCTGCCTTAATCAAGGATGTCTTGAGTGACTCCAAATTGGGATGAGGCTTTGAGCACGCCTTTTCCTCCAAGTGTTGCCATATTTTGTAATCTAACGGATTCAAATCTGGACTGGTGGAGGGCCAGTCTTCGTGCCGGATGAAGTCGATTTCACGCGCCTCCAGCCAGTCTTGTGTGCTCTTCGCTCTATGAGCTGGCGCCGAATCTTGTTGGAATACCCAGTGCCTGTTATTGAACATGGTATGAGAAACAGATTCCACAAGGTTCGTCAGGACTGTATTTTGATACACAACTGCATTCGTTTTTACACCTTTCTCACAAAAATGTACCTCTGTTAAGCCCCAATAAAAAACTCCCAACCATACCATGAGCGAGGATGGAAAATGAAATCGTTGGACACGCGGAATACGGTTGCTCGTTTCTTCACTACTGTGTGCGTACACCTTATCATTTTGTTTGTTGTAGCTCTCTTCTACGGTAAAAATTTTTTCATCCGTAAAAAGAATTTCCCGATATTTTTTTCCCGCGTACCGCTTCAACAAAGCGCGGCATCTCTTCAGTCTCAGGTCCATTAGACGAGCATTCAAACGATGTCCTGTTTTTCTTCGATATGCCCGAAGCCCTAACTCTTCATTTAACACCCTTTTCACCGTTGTTCTGCTTAACCCCAACTGAAGGGCCAACAGTTTCTGCTTACGTTTGGGATTTCTTTGAATTCGCGCCATCACAGCTTTTATCACTCCTGGAGTCCTAACAGACCGAGGGCGACCACTTCTTGACCTGTCATCTACACTAGAGTCTTCATTGTAACGTTTGATGGTGCGATAAACGAATCTTTTGGTTATATTCAACTTTTTCAGTATGTCAAAAATTTTAATTGGCGCGTAACCGCAACGATGCAACGCAATAACTGCAACACGGTCTTCTTTAAGCGTCCACTCCATATTTAAAAATGAGTAAAATTCTAAAAAGTATACATTTATATTTCATGAACAATTCGAAATTCGAATTCAATAAACTTTTTTGTGGCCAGCATTCTAAAAGAAAAGTTTTTACTGTGTGACAATACTTATGACCTGACTAGGTATATTATTAGTAAGTATAATAGTGTTATTTTTGTATGACATTTTTTGTAAAATGCGTATTGAGTATAAGTATATTTACAGTTATATTGGAATTAAAAATGAAATATTGAATCAATTTTTATGAGACTCATTCAAGAAAATTTTTATTGATCGAGCGAAACGAGATCTAGAAATCAACTTGGGCAAATCGGCGTTGTATGTATGTAGGTATGTTTGTTTATCCGATCATCGTGAAATTTGGTTTAAAGGTGGGTAGTGATGGTATAATTTTGGTGTGGCTAAATGAGCTAAAAATGTGGGGGGGTTGTTGAGATATTGGGGTTCAAGAGGGGTAAACAAACCAAAATGGGTCTATCCGATCAAATAACACGTCTAATGAAAGGTATTTGTGAGTAAATTTTGACCCCGTTTTTATTTTTAGTTTAAACCTTGCAGTCTTTAAGTTATTAGCTATATAAAAATTGAACTTTGATAAAAGTCACAGGGTACACCGGTGACCCCACAGTGCTGAAATTTGGTATGCGTGTAGCTTTAGTAACACAAATATAGGCAAAGGTCTGAAATCCAGAATAACTGCATTTTGTACGCTAAAAATTTTAACCACAATACATGAACTCCCGTTACCTGTAATTTGAATGAAACTAAGTAAGTTGATTAGTTATTTCGTGGCACTATTTTATTGGTCAAAGATTAAGGCCGGCTTGCACAATGATCCCTAAACGTATTTAGCGACTAAACATATTTAAATTTTACGTATTTGTACGAGTTGACGACCCCTTAAACCATATTTAGCCACTAAATACATTTAGGCATCGTTGCGCGAGACGCCGTAAGAATATTTTTTTTTGTGTATTGGGAGACTCGCGAGATCTCAGTTCGGGGCGAACCACCAGTTATGTGTACTTATCCATTTTTTCTTGTATATCTGCCGGTTTGTTTTCGTGTTATACACTCTTAAAAAGTATAGCGATATTACCGTCATTGTATTATTTTTCACAAAACGTTTTCTTGCCGAACTTCTTCTTGTACAGAAGTGGTGCGTGAATTTTAAAACAAAGGACCATTTAAAACCTAGGACGCTACATAAAAACTATCCGGAACACCTCAAAAAGCAGGACGTGTCCCGGGAAAACAGGACTGTTGGCAACCCTACACTAAGAGGAAACGCAGCATGCAAGTATGTATAAAATAGGTTTTTAACAGGCATATTGGTGTCGCGCAAATCTATTGCTGCCCTGCGATAGAGAAAACTGACGAACCTGTTTAAAATAGACAAAATCACTATTTGGCATTCACTTGTTTTCTCCACCAAAACTTAACCAATATAAATATATTTTTCTAGAATATTAATAAGCATGACTGTGGCTATGCTTCTGTTTTAATTTTATTTATTACTAGCTGACGAATCCGCAGCTTCGCACGCGTAGTTTTTCAATAAAAACATTACCCTCCTTCTGCGCAGTTGGGTAAAACGTAGCCTATGTCACCCGGGAATAGTGTAGCTTCCCAACGGTGAAAGATTTTTTTAAATCGGTCTAGTAGTTTCGAAGCCGATTCAATACAAACAAACAAACAAATCTTTCCTCTTTATAATATTAGTATAGAAGTATAGATATTCGCCAAATTTGTTTGGTGGGCGTCTGATAAGGGCGGTGAAACTGAGCAATTTTTGTGTTTTTAGAAGGTTAACAGTTTAGAAAAAAGAAAGAAAACATATTTATTTGCTCCCACATACAGTGGTACATTAATATAATAACACAGACACTGATGTTGTTGCGTGGGGATAAAATGGTCCATGTCTCAGCATGGGCTGCTTCGAAGCTTGTTGGGTACGATGCAGCGCTGGTTTTCTGACAGGACCTGGGGGTTTTCTGACAGAAGGTTAAGCTGAGTCGATTGTCCCGCGTAGTGTCTACTGAGGTGATGTGTGTGACAGGTTACATTATAAAGCATTAGATATATTGTTTGTTTACATTAGGTTCCTGTTATAAACTTCAATTTAATTGTCTTCAAGTTCCAAATGTCAATGTCAAATCAATGATTCGATGTCTTGGCGATTTTTTAGAACGAAATTATGCTAAACCTGTTTCCGAACGAAACGTTTGGCAATATCCATAATATAAAAATGAATCGCAAAATGTGTTGGTAAGCGCGTAACTCAACAACGCCTGGACCAATTTGGCCAATTCTTTTTTTTGTTGTATTTCTTATTGTCAGGAGAAGGTTCTTATGAAAGAAAAAATTAAGAAAATTGCGCGCAAAATTAGAAAATTTAAGAATACTTAACCACCATATAAAACTATTTATAATCTAACCTCAGCGCTTTTATAATGTAACCTTATGACGTTTGACATAGAATTGACAGAATGCGTGCTACAAATATCGTCAAAGAGGATGTAAAAAAATGAATATCGTTTGAAACAGATGCTTCGGTAGGAGTTATCCCGAGATATATTGTCTATATATATAAAAATTCATTGCTGTTCGTTAGTCTCGCAAAAACTCGAGAACGGGTGGAGCGATTTGGCTAATTTTGGTATTGAATTATTTGTGGAAGTCATTCATTTTCATATACATAATGATGGCCGGGGACAACAATTGACAATTCTACCAGGGTGACTTATATTGACAGCCCGCGTTATACCTATGCATGTCAAGCCGATACGAAGTTCGGCGGGACCACTAGTTTATAATAACGATGACCTGTAATTGAGGCTTAGTTGTTAATGTTATGATGGTACATTAGAACAACAAATTATTGTATTAATATTATTGATATTTTAAGCTGTGTTTACATTTTGGTTCTCTGTTGCTAAGATATAAGTTTTAAAATGATTACCTACTTATCAGGTTTGATAAGTATCATTGATGTGTTGTCATATGTTAGGAATACGATTTTCAAATAACAAAAGATTGTGTTATTTATTAATCAATTTTTAAAAATGTTCTTCTTAATTAGATTTTGTTAAAATTAACGACATGATGCTGTGATTGGTGACGCCCAAAAAGTAGAAATTTGTGCCCTAATAATACGATTTTGTGATTGTTAGGACTTGTAATAATCATTAATTAAGTTTTAACATACTTTAAGTTCATTATATATTGTTGTTATAGCCAATATAAAAAGATATTATCATGTAATCAACCAATGCTTGTGATTGGCGAAAGATGTCGTGACTTTTTACAACTTTTGGGGTGTATAAATAGCAATGTAAATGCCTTATGGGTACTTTTCTGCCATCCAGAGAGTATAAAATCATTTCCTGCGAAAAGCCACAGGCTAGCCTTGGTATTTTCGCAATAACGATCTACACCGTGAATTGAAAATAGAGTCAATAGCCAAGTTCATCAAGCTCGCTTCCAAGCGACATTATGAACTTGCCACTCATCATCCGAATCCTTCGGTACATACCATTTCGGACTATTCGATAGATCCGTCCGAACACAACAAAACCCTCCGTCGTCCGAGACACGTTCTCGGAGAACCGGATGACGAAATCACCTCCGCTTATGCGGAAGAGTCATCTACATTAGACAGAGCAAACACTTCACAGATACATCGACCTCGCCGGCGAGGTCGACGAGTCCCTTCAGTCGCCGACTATACGAGGTACAAGCACGTACCCGGGAGTTTCCCTCCTATCCACACCCTGGCAACAGCCCAAGCCGAGGTTCGTACCTAAGTGGTGCCCTTGCGCTAGTTGCTTCATCAAAACTTACAGGGCACAGCGCCTTCTGCGCTCGCCAAAAGCTCGGATAAGCTGCAACGGCCTCAGAGGCCAACAGCGAGATAGGTCCATTCTAAAGAAAATATGGGTACTTTTGTATTCCTGGCTCGAGAACAAGTTACGTACCAACCAATTTTCTAATATTGCTGTAATATCTTTCTTTGAAAACTTGTACTTGTATGTCTGTGTGTTACCTGATTGGCTTGGGTGAGCTGCCGTGTATTTAGAATATAGTAATAGACCGTATAGTTATTCAAACTATATAAGTTACACTGTCGCCCATCCAGCTTATTTTGTGTAAATAATTTATTGTTTCAATTTAATACCTATTTATAGTATATAATGAATGAGTACACGTTGTTGAAGTATTTTGTGTTTATTTCCTTACATATTCTCTAATTAATTTAACAAATCCCAGTTAGGTTATATATAGCTAAAGGCACAGTAGCTGTAAAAGTAGTATTGCGAGTCCAGCACAATGCCACTTTGGCTATTGACTAGTATTTCTAGATAGGTCATAGTGAATTATTAGTAGACTGTTATAACTTTTCTATCACGTGCGTGTCGTTTAGCAACTGTACACTCGCTTCTACAATACGGGGCAGAGTTGTGGGGGCGCGCTGCCGACAGGGAGCGCGTCTTCCGGATGCAAAAGCGCGCCGTTAGAGCCATAGCACGGGTGTCACGGGATACGTCGCCAAGCCCTTATTTTAAATCCCTTAACGCGCCGGCGAACACTGGGCGCAACTTCAATTCGGCCACGTCAAAAACTTCGGCCTGAATATCGCTATCCCTGTATAGTGACGAAGTTTAGCCACGCAGAGCGACAGTGATAGCAATAAAACGATTCTAAATTTGATTAGATTTTGACCGTGTTCCGTAATACTAAAAATGATAACTGAAAACTTGTTGTATTTTCTCATTGTGTTGTTATTCTGTAACTAGACGATATAATCTATGTTCCCATGACTAGGATACGTAAGATGTTGTTGTTTTTAATACGAAACAATTAGGTTAAAAATAGGTTTTTTATGACGCAAAAACACGCAGAATGCGATACGCTTCTATTTCATTTAAGGTAAGTATTTTGATCTAATATATGGTTGGGAACCTAGATAAAAACTATTAAAATTAAAATAATACCTTATTAAGGTAGAAATATGCTCCAATTAGAAATGATCTTGGTAGTACGTGTTGTATGGGCGATTGCCCCTCCGGTGCCCCCGTAAGGGCGCACTATACCTGGGGAGACGTTAAATCGCTTATTGAGAAACAATGTTTTGTTCAACAAATTGTGTGCTTTCAATCTGTAATTCATATATGTTATAGTTAAGGATACGTGCTAGAATGCCTGTGTTGTGAAAACACGATTCCGTAAAACTTTCTCGATAGAAAAAAAATCCAAAAGATGACTCCAAATTCATCTTAAAACCGTTCTTATGCGATGAATACTACAATTTAGATCTTGAAACTTTATACAGTAATTCAACGCAACACAAATAAGAGCACATGTGTTTTAAATTTTCAAAATACCTTTTGATTTTACCATAAAATGAAAATATCTAAGTTTTACACTAATGAAACCATTCGCTCCGGACGCCCGTTTCGCGATTCAGTCTGGCCTCGGCTTTCAGACGGGGTACCCGTGACGCTTGTCGCTCTAAACGAACACGTAATTCTTAGATAAAATTTATATTTAGTTGGTTTTTGTAAAGACGCAGTAATGAGAAATAAACACAACAAGACAATGAAGAGACTGAATGATAAAAAAACCGGCAAACATATGAACCACGGAGAGATAGGACGTGCAGCGGCGCGCGGAGAAGCGGGGGTGAAATTCGAGTTTGGGCTGAGGTATAGTCAACTCTTAATATCCTCACACTACCATCTATAGTGATATTACAGGTGGCAGTCTTCGCCAGGAGTAACCTCAATGATTACGCCAAGCGAGGAGACTCCCACAGGTACAACACCCGTGGAGCACGTAAGCTTGCGAGTATCCCAAACAGACTCGCTAAGACCGACAAACTCACTCACGTCATGGGGCCGACAGTCTACAATAGTCTCCCTGTTGCAATCACTTCGATAGACAATGACATTACTTCAAACACCGGCTTTTTTATACTACTTATATGGCAAACGAGCATGCAGTCCACCAGATGTTAAGTGGCTACTGCAGCCCATGGATATCCACATAGAATTCAAAACAAGGTATTATGTTGTCTTGATCTCTATGTGGATACGTTGCCATACTGTAGGACTTAGCTGGTATGCCTATGTGCCAGTATTTACAGGAACATACCATTACCATCTAACCGGAACACAGCAGCAGCACAAGTACTGCTATTTGGCGGCAGATAAAAGTAAGGCGGTGGTGCCCACTTCCTTGAGCCCGTTCACGAAAGCTCTACCACCAGTAAAAGCGCTGGATGCTCGAAAAAGCGTTAATATTTTACAATTTTGTACATTTTAAATATTATTATTAATTTAATTTATCATTTAAAAAGAAATGTATGACGTGTTTTTATCTTTTACCAATAAAATTGTTTATCTGGTACTAGTTCTTCAAATTAAAAATTTATGGAGAAAAACAAAACATAGGAGCATGACAGCGGTACTCTTATAGATTCTATGGAAAAAAATACATTTGCTCTAGTGTCACTATTCAGGGTATACCTGTATAGGAGAGTACGTTTGTATGGACTAAACGCAGCCACCTATTCTCTATAAATAAAATCAACAATACCACTATTATTTTAATGAAATAAAGAAACGACTTTTCTCTAATACAAATGTAGATCTACAGAGAGAGAAAGTGGTAAAAAAACAGGAAATTAATAAATTAAATTGAGTTACATTATTTACAAAATTATGAAGATTCATTAGCATTCAACACATTCGGTGTGAACTTGTTTCAAAAATATGATTGGAAAATAAACTATCGTAAGCCTTTATTTAATGGACTTTAAATAAAGGCTTCCAAAAACCTACGATATTTTATTTTCCATTAGTTTTTGGAAGCCGGGAGCTCTGAAGCCTACTCACAGCCAAAACGCACCAATAGCGCGTTCTAACTTTTCTACTAGCGCCATCTAGTTCTGAAGTCCTGAGTTATTTCTTGATAATGTTATTTTATATTATATAATTTCTAAATAAAGTTCCATTATAATATAACATAATTTAAAATTAAATTAAATTAATTGTTATCGGCCAATAAGTCAAAAAAATATCTAAATTAAGTAAATCATGAATAATGTCATTTATAAAGTAAATACACTGGTAGAGTCTGTCAAACGAAAGTAGGCACTCGTATTTTTTTGTATTTTTTTACATGGCAATACTAATGTGCTTCCACCTACGGACGCTATGTTCTACAGCTGGGTAAATTTAGGGTGGTATAAAATAATAATTGCACGTACTATAAATTACTATAATAATTACGAATTGTAACCCACTCTTATCAACTGCAGATTAATAATATTGAACTATTTTATAGGTTTTGTCATTCTGAACCGGAAAAATAGGCAAAATATGCCTTTTCCCGAAGATGAAGGCAGGAACCACGGATGACCATTTCCCATGAATCTGACTTACTTCTTTCGTTTCAGTCACTCTCTTAATATTCTTCAAATAGGGCGTCGTTTAAGGTAGGTACTCTTGACTTTTTTTCAACAGATTAGGGAAAATGAGAATCGGAGTGTGGCATCATTATTATTCCCTAATATTTGGGTTGCCACGCTTATATTTTTTGAATTTGCCGCTATTTTTTGCATGGCATGCAGTAGCTCGTAGTTCCTGATACCCATGATCCAGTGTTATATATAAGTTTGACGCCAACGTCTGTCTGTCTGTCGAATTCTAGTTCCCAAATGGATGGATCGATTCGGACGCAGTTATTTTAATAGATAACTAGTTTTACAGTTTGTATTTTTATATTAACAGAAAGAATATACAATTATTTACAATAAAATACAGAAGAAACAGTTGAATCATCTAAAGACCGTTGCAAACGATCTATAGATAGCTCAACTGCTCCAGATCACTACCAGGCGGAAGTGTCCCCAAGACACGCATTGCCCCGCTGAATTGCAATGCTTATGCGTCGACCCAGATAAGCGCCAGCTCTCGGATCACACGTCGCTTCAACCAGACGCCGAATGAATGAAACGAAATGAATGAACGCAGAATGAATGAAAACGCGGGCCCTGGTACCCCATGGACCCAGGGTCTTGATGACTCTCCAAATGGCTCAAATACGTAAGCTCTGTCGAGACTTCCATATTTGCGCCGCTTGAGATCTTCAGCTGAGTTTGCAGCACCGGCCAAATGAGATGGCTCAAGGGTGTCGACGCACTTGGCGTCCCACACCAAAGGCCTACCCTTCTCCCAAGGTATATGAGTCATATCGTCAGACCGCTTACCATCGTCACGTATCAGAGCGTTCGGTTTGAGAACGGCTGGAACGTTGACGTTGAACAGTTTGTTAGTTTTTGTCTTGCAGCACCCCCTCCCCCCCCCCACCCCTGTTTGCGTATTTGAAAACTCGTACTAACGACATTGAGTTATTACAACAATTATTATAAATCAATTTATTGTTGATCGAGCGAAGCGAGATCTCTAAATCAACTTGGGCAAATCGGCGTTGTATGTATGTTTTTTTGTCAGAAGAAAACTTTCCAAGTGTTTATCTGATCATCGTGAAATTTGGTATATAGGTAGGTAGTGATGGCACATTTTTGGTGTGACTAAATGAGCTAAATGTTGGGGGGTAGTTGAGATATTGGGGTTCAAAAGAAGTAAAAAAAATGCAAATAAGACTATTAGGACAAGTGGGACGTAAAATGAAAGGTCTTCATAAGTACATTTAGACTCCGTTTTGGTTTTTAGTAAGTTCCTTGTAGTTTTTGAGTAATTAGCCATAATAAATGATTTATGCCATATTCGTCCTGCGTTTTTGGCCCGCTCCATTAAAAAGTTTTTATTCGTCCCGCACAATATTACTTGTCCGCATTCGTCCCGCATACCAAAATTATTGTAAGTACACTTAGCATCAAAAGTATAATTGATCAACACAACCAAAACTGTGGTCATCAATTTATTATTGGCTGAAGGCTAAGAAGTGTCTTATCTACCACTTCGTATTTACCACCACCCAATTCTGATGGACATTAGTAGTATTATAACTGTACGTAATTATCAAATTCAAAGCTCTCATGTACTACCTAAATCTGTAATGATTGATGCAATAATTAAAAGAAACAAATGCGACGAGAAATATTGATTAAAATTTAGATATATAATGGTACTTGCATCACAATGAACCTAAGAACAACGAAGATCGTCAAATGAAATCTACAAAACTTTTATATTCATTTACAATGATTGGGTAATATTATGCTAAACATATATGAGTAAGTATACCATAAAACATTATTCATTCGTTAACAATAATTAAAAAAATAGAACCTCTCAGGTAATGTTTAAAAATGTAGTTTCAAAATTAACGATTAATTATATACCTAACCAGTATCAATCCGTAAACAATAATCAGTCTTAAAAGAACTAAAAATATTTGAAATTATTAAAATATGTATAGTAAATAATGCCATAATTTCTAAAAAATATTAATTTATATTTACAAACGTAACAGCATTGAACTGTAAAGTAATATTTTTTTTAATTTAATTTTATTATAATAACGTTTATCATATTTTTTTTGTAGAAACAATAATCAGTCTTCTAGTAATAAAGAGCGTCTTAGTATTGTAGATTAATAAGAGACTCGGATATAAAATAAACAATAAAATAAAAATAATATACGATAAATAGTTAATGAATGAATGAATGAATGAATGAAATACTCTTTATTGCACACCAAATAAAAATACAATAATGGAAATAAACAATAAATAAAGGTACAATGGGCGATGGGTCCGAAAGGTTCTCGAGTGGAGGCCACGGACCGGCAAGCGCAGCGTAGGACGTCCACCCACAAGATGGGCAGACGACTTGGTAAGAACCGCAGGTCGGCGTTGGATGCAGGCCGCTTCCAACCGCAGTTCCTGGAGATCAATGAGGGAGGCCTTTGTCCAGCAGTGGACGTCCTACGGCTGATATGATGATGATGATGATGATGATAGGTACAATGGGCGGTCTTATCGCTAAAAGCGATCTCTTCCAGACAACCTTTGGATGGAGAGGATAAACAAAATCAAAAGACGGCGGTGTAAGAGTACCTACAGACATAAACAGTTAATGTACAAGTACAATACGTTTATGTTTTGAAATGTGATTATTTTGATATAATCACATCGGTACAACTTTAAAATACAAAAGGACATATTTTTTCTAGGCAATGGCCTAATGATATAGTGCTATGCAGCATGGATTTTATAGATTGCTGAATATAATTGTCCATTTCAATGGTTTCTCGAAGTCTTACTGTCCCTTCGCCTTGAAGTCGGCCACGATTGATTTTGGCATCAATTTTTATTGTTTTCAAAAAACTTATTATATATAATTTTCCTTTAAATGTTTTATTTAGTCTAGAGTTAGCGCCCTCAGCCGGGTTATTTGTTCTATATATATCGTTGTAGAAATCCCATTTTCCCCTCATGTAATCATTTTCCAACCAATTTGATACGAAGTAGTCATTTAACTTCTCGATCTTATTGTTTTTTGGGCAGTCTTCCATAATATATAGAAAACCATCCGATTTTAATTCTGAAGGTAACAAAGCTAGTGCAGAACATAGAGCGACGTGCTTTCGGAACATTTTCTTCTTCAAATCCAGCGTTTTAGCTTTTTTTCACAATGCTTTAGTGAAATGAAAGTAACATCCTTTACTTGTCACATGCAAATGTCTTTGTTATGCCGTTCATCGCTGCTTTCTCATAATCTGTTCTAAAGGTACAGGGTTTCCAACTAGGTATTTGTGATTTTATAAGCGCAAACATGGTTTCATAAGTTGATTCTTTCTTACTCATCAGTAAGATGTATATCAAGGGTACAATGTTTATTTTCTCTCCTGTGCTTCCGATGTCTCCATATATAACGTACAGCTGTTTAAAAGGTTTGACGACACATTTAAAAGTTCCGTCTACAAGGTAGTCCTTTATGTTGTGCACAGATTCTCGGGATTCTCCGGGTTTCGACCATTATACAAGCCTGACTTTACTTGAGATAATTTTGGTATAGACTTTAAGAAATTTAAGCCCTGGTCATTTAACTTCACTAGGCTCTTGCTATATATCGATGGAATCGACATTCCTTGTGAAGATGCTGTTTTCTTTTTACAGCGGAATAATTCTTGTTTAATGATGTTTTTGGACTCGCTACGTGTACACACATCATGTTCTATTATTAGTGAACACTTATGGCTTCAACTATACTAAAGTGATTAAAATTTGCCTACATAAAAAACATGGGCCGAATGAGGAATACAAAAGTAGGACGAAAAAAGATTTTTTGAATTAAAATATTTTATGGGACGTATGAGGCATATAAAGTGGGACGAAAGCAGATTTTTTTGTGTGGGCCGAACTTCCACAGGACGAATATGGCATAAACCTAATAAATACTGAACTTTGACAAAATTCACAGGGTACACCAGTGACCCCACAGTGCTGTAATTTGGTATGCGTGTAGCTTAAGTGACACAAATATAGGCAAAAGTCTGAAATCCAGAATAACTGAATTTGTAACCCAAAAAATTGAACCACAAGACATGGACTCCCGTTACCTGTAATATGAATGAAACTGTAGGTCAAGTGATTTTGTTTTGTATTTCGTGGCACTATTTTATTGATCAAAGATTAAGACCGGCTTGCACAACGATCCCTAAACGTATTTAGCGACTAAAGATGTTTAAATTTTACGTATTTGTTGGATTTGACATCTCCTATCATATTTAGCCACTACATAAGTTTAGGCATCGTTGCGCGAGTCGCCCTAAGAATATTTTCTGTTGTGAGAGGAGAGAGGAGACTCGCGAGATCTCAGTTCGGGGCGAACCACTAGTTATAATAAGACAAGACAAGACAATTGCTCATTCAAGATTTGTCAAAAGGCAATGGAGCGCAGCATTCTCGGCTTTAAACGTGTCGACCGAGTGCGTAACACCATGCTGCGCTCATGCACCGCCATTGCACATGTAGGGAAGAGATCAGCTGGACTTAAGTGGGAATGGGCGGGCCACGTTGCCCGAATGTACTCCGAGAAATGGGCCCATATTGTAACACCATGGACGCCTAAAGACGGAAGGCGACGTCGGAGTCGGCCGAGAAAGCGTTGGCGGGACGATTTCGACACCTTCCAAAGAAGATGGTGGGAGATGACGACGGATAGGGTTGCTTGGATTTGGGGAGACCTTTGCCCAGCAGTAGGACGAGATAGGTTAGAAAAAAATAAGACAATGAACAAACATCTGTATATATATGCAAATATTTGTTCTGCGGCGGGAATCGATACCCGGAACCTCCGTCTCCGTCCGCATCTCAGACAGCTATTCGCCCACTGCGCCACGAAGGTCGTCAAATATGAATGCAATGAGCCTCATCCTATTTTCAAATTTACTTACGACCCTAGGGGCGTAAATCGCATTTATGCACATCACCAACTTTCAAGCTTTGGAGCGCGCCATGCTCGGCATCACACTGCTAGACCGAGTCCTCAATACTAAAATTCGCAAGCGGACTGAAGTTCAAGACGTTAGCAAGCGTATATTGGGGCTCAAATGGAGTTGGGCAGGACATGTGGTCAGGCTCGGTGATGACAGGTGGAGCAGGGTGCTGACTGAGTGGTGGCCCCGAGACGGAACCAGGAACGCAGGTCGTCCGCCGGCAAGATGGGTCGACGACATTATGCATCGCAGGTCGTAATTGGGACAGAGGCGAATGGGGACAACGAAGAGAGGCCTATGCCCAGCAGTAGGATGAGAAGGGCTGACGATGATGACCAACTTTCAGAGCATAAAGTGATGAAAATTCAATTTAGCTTTTAATGTTTTTTTTTTAATTTTCTTGCATTCATGATGAATATCTAATACTCGTAGATGTTATGGCCCCAGTAGAAAGATTTTTTTTTAAACTCGTTTATTCTTAATGACCATAAAAACTGGCCTACAAGAATGTACTACTATTACGGTTAAGAAAAAAAGTACTTTCGAAAAAAAGAATCATACTATTGACCAATTTTGATAGACACGTCATTTAGTTCTTCTATCGTTAATACAGAGTTCTTGATAAAATAGCTGAATTGATATCTGTACAAATATTGTAGAGTTGATCGCTAAGTCGTTTTAGTTCTTGTGTCTATGAGATTAGGGTTTCAAACGTGTAATAAGTTTGTAGTGGTAAGTTTGTAAGTGCACTGGTTAAATGCAGCTTTCCACTTCACGGTCAAGAGCAATAGATGTTGCCAGCTTTCTAGATTACCTTAGTTTTGAGGTAAAATTCACTAGAATTTCTTGATTGTCGTGCATATTATTAAAAAGTAACTCTGTCTCTCTGAAACGTTTTAACGACTAAACGGCTAGCCCGATTTTGATGAAATTTGGTATATGCTTATGATCAGGATTGGGACATATGTTACATTTTTACCCAACTGCGCAGAAGGAGGGTGTTGTTTTCATTGACATACCACGCGTGCGAAGCTGCGGGCGAGTCAGCTAGTCTGAAATAAATAAAAACATAATTATGACGTTCTAGACGTTTTACTGAGCGAGCAATAGTTTTTTCGATTCGGTCGTAGATTTGAATTCTCATTTCACATCGTAGCGACATCCTAATCACAATTTATGGCATTTGTCTGACCGTTTGTCCGTCTGCTTGTCTGTCGGTCCTCGTAAGTCCCAAACGGTTATTCATATTCCATTGAGTTTTTAGTTTAATCTCTGGTTTACCAGATACCTAAGTTGACAATCAACGCACTATTGATAGTGAATTTAGGACTTCCCTGGATAAGATCTTCTCACGATTAGAACTAGCTGAATCACCCTGGATTCCCACGAATATTTATAAAAAAAAATTTTTTTGTGCCCATGTATCTTGTAGCTTCCTATTAGTGAAATAATTTTCTGAATCGAATCAATAGTTCCGGAGATCCCTACATCCAAACAAACAAACTCACAAAATTTATCTCTGAATAATATTTTGTTTAAAAGGAATAGATTTTCCATACCTATACCTATAGGTATAAATTAGTAGGTAAGATAATTCAACAATAGTGGCAAATCATTGTCAAAAATAAACAATGTACTTATTAGCTTCCACGACCTTCACAATACCAAATATTGTTCAAACCAATTATCACTTGAACCGGGCAACACTGAGACTATTAGAATCTAACCATTTCACCCGCGGTCGTATAGCGCGGCAGACCACTGCCTTTTGAAAAACGCATCTGTTATAGTCATGTCAGTTTCCCGCGTACTGCGGCGCGCGTCGCCGTTCTTTTCTCAAAAAAGATATGAGTCGACAGTGGCCAGTTTGACGAAAGATGAGATTCTTATTCTACTCCGGCCTCCTTTTACGAATTGGAGCGATATTATTCGCGATGCAGAGAAAGTGGTCGGCTATCCGACCTCTTTTATGAATTTGCGGTGTTTGCTGAGCGATGAATTCGCAAATATGGCGCTCTATTTGAGGAAATTGGTGAGTATTTTTTAATTTTTTAATGTCAAATCCTTACTAGGATGGTCAAATGATAAAATGGGACTAATTAGCAGGCATCCTATGGTGATTTGATGAAGCGGGAAAATGATTACTTACGTGGCAAGAATGACGAACTGGGATTAAGTAGTAAGTATAGTAACGGCATTAAAATTCCTATAAACCACATTATAATTCCTATAAAACCTAACAACGTTACTGAATTGGAATATGTAAACGAGCATACATACCTAGGCCAAATAATATCTCCCACAGACCTCACAACAAAATAATTTAATAATAGAATAATCATAGGGTGGAAAAGAGACTGGGCTCTAAAAGATGTCATGAAAAACTCGGATATACTAATCAAAGGAAAACAGAAAATATTCAATACATGTATCCTGCCAAGCATGACCTACGGATGTCAGACATGGAATTGCCCAAATCATCATCATCATCATCATCATATCAGCCGTAGGACGTCCACTGCTGGACAAAGGCCTCCCTCATTGATCTCCAGGAACTGCGGTTGGAAGCGGCCTGCATCCAACGCCGACCTGCGGTTCTTACCAAGTCGTCTGCCCATCTTGTGGGTGGACGTCCTACGCTGCGCTTGCCGGTCCGTGGCTTGTTCTATCAGATATCTGGTTCCTATAGTACAAGTTCTGCTTAGTTTGGGGCTAGATAGCGCTGTGTGAAATGTCCAGCAATTTTTATTTATTATCTTGATGGTGATCTCTCGTGTTACAAGGTATTAGAAATACCTAACTAACTTTCACATTGTATTTAGGTACGTCAGTCGGCTAAGTAACTACTTAGTAGATTATAAGTTGTGCATACAGACATCCATACTATTATTATAAATTCTAATAACTGTCTGTCTGTTTGTTACGTTTTCAAGCCAACTGGTAAATAATCGATGATTTGAGAAACTCCTCCTTTTTACGAAGGGCTAATAATAAACAAGGTTTGACGTATTTTGGAAATAAATGGGTTTGGGCTAGGCCCAAAGCATGCATTAATTATTAAACTTAAAATATTACATTGCAGAAACTGTTAAAAGGTACCTTAGATACAAAAATCAAAAAAGTTCTTAAAACACATATCCGATCAAAAAGATAAATGTGGAATGAGAGCCAAGTTCAATATTATGATATATGCCTTGGTAGTTGACTTCAACGACAAAAAAAGTGAGATCTAAATGGGTGCCAAGTTCAATGGTCAGTCCTGAAATTTATTTCTAACAAGATAAACGATTTTATAACAACTTAAATATAATTTCTTCTTATAACTTAGGATAATATATTGAAGCCTAAAGTCTGACTCTGCATCTTGGGCGTGATTATATCCCTCTCTGCACTCAGGATTCTAGTAACTCCCTCGCTCCGCTCGTGAGATAACTCTAGAATCCCTCGTTACGTTCGGGATTCAGTATAGCGCCCGTGACGCAAGACACCGCTTTATCCCCTCGTTTAATAATCTACCCATAATCCATAAATAATCTATCTTTCCCCTTCCATCCTGAATACTTCACAAAAGATCTGTTTCTTGTTCACTCGTTTCAATACATCTTCGTTTGTCACCTTTGTATGTCCTAATGAAGCGTATTGCGTTAATTTGCATTAGTACAGTCAACGCCAAAAGTCGCTGACCATTTACAAACTTCAAAAAGTCCTATACACCTAAAATATTGAAAGTCGGTGATCTGCTATGGTCGCATTATTCAGTAAATATGTAAGGTACAAATAAGGTTACAAATATCGGTGAACATAATCTGAACAAAAATCACTGAACGCATAAAAACATAGTACCACCCATATCTCGGAAACTATACGTTCTAAGCTAGCGGTGGCTTGGGACAAATGGTTGATATCAAAAAGCTCTGCATTTCTGATGACAGCTGTCAAACTTCAGACACCCGTATTTTGGAAACTAGATGTTCTAGGCTAGTGATGTCTTGGGACAAATGGTAGGTGTCAATGAGATCTGCATATCTAATGATAACTGTTAAACTTCAAACAGTCATATCTTGTGAACAAGAAGTTGTAGGCTAGGAGTGTCTTGGGACAAATGGTAGGTATCAATCAATGAGATCTACATTTCTGATGACAGCTGTCAAACTTCAAACAGTCGTATCTTGTAAACTTGACGTTCTAGGCTAGCGGTGTCTTGAAATAAATGGTTAATAATATAAAGTATATATAAAGTTAATATATATAATATAAGTTAATATAGGACGTCCACCCACAAGATGGGCAGACGACTTGGTAAGAACCGCAGGTCGGCGTTGGATGCAGGCCGCTTCCAACCGCAGTTCCTGGAGATCAATGAGGGAGGCCTTTGTCCAGCAGTGGACGTCCTACGGCTGATATGATGATGATGAAAGTTAATATTTTGGCTTGGTGGGTTTCGAGGAATATTAAAAAATATTCAAAAGTTTCCACGAACGGTACCTACAATGTGTCAAGGACAGCTGTCATCTGAAATGCAGATCTCATTGATACCTACCATTTGTCCAAAGACATCACTAGCCTAAAACGTCTAGTTTCCGAGATACGGCTGTTTGATGTTTGACAGCTGTCATCAGAAATGCAAATCTCATTGATACCTACCATTTATTCAAAGACATTATTAGCCTAGAATGTCTAGTTTCCGAGATACGGCTGTTTGATGTTTGACAGCTGTCTTCAGATATGCAGGTCTTATTGATATCTACCATTTGTCCAAAGACATCACTAGCCTAGAACGTCTAGTTTCCGAGATACGGCTGTTTGATGTTTGACAGCTGTCAGCAGATATGCAGATCTTATTGATACCTACCATTTGTCCAAAGACATTACTAGCCTAAAACGTCTAGTTTCCGAGATACGGCTGTTTGAAGTCTAGTTTCTGAGATATGGGTGATACTTTTTATGGGTTCAGTAATTTTGGTTGCGATGACGTTCACCGATATTTGTAACCTTACTATGTTCACTGAGTAATGTGACCATAGCGGATCAACGAATTTCAATCTTTTAGGTGTATTGGACTTTTGGAAGTTTGTAAATGGTCAGCGTCTTTTGGCGTTGACTGTACAATATATCCAGATATGTTCCACAAAGCCGTCTCGTTTTACGTTGATCAATGTCATTATGAGCATTTTTCAATTGAGGTCCAAGGATAGCTAATGCTGGTTCGCGATCATCATTATCATATTGCAACACTGCCTTTTTTCGGGTTAAAGTATATAATTTAAATTTTTACCGACACTTTATGAATATTATGGCGACCTCCGTGGCGCAGTGGGCGAATAGCCGGCTGAGACGCAGGAGGTAGCTGGTTCGATTCCCGCCGCGGAACAAATGTTTGCATGATCTACAGATATTTGTTCCGGGTCTGGTTGTTTCTCTATGTATTATAAGTATATATTTACAAAACAAAGTATATAAGTATTCTATCAGATATCTGATTCCCACAGTACAAGCTCAGCTTAGTTTGGGGCTAGATAGCGCTGTGTGAAATGTTCAGCAATATTTATTTTTATTTATTTATTATACATACAAAAATAAATATTGCTGGACATTTCACACAGCGCTATCTAGCCCCAAACTGAGCAGAGCTTGTACTGTGGGAATCAGATATCTGATAGAATACTTATATGCGTATTTTTGTAAATATATACTTATAATATACTAGTTGTTGCCACCGGCTTCGCCCGCGTTGTTCTGGGGTGCAAAATACATTTATAAACGTTGACATTTCATTTTATCCCATGGGAACTGATTTATGGGATAAATGGTAGCCTATGTGGTGGTCCAGGTTATAATCTACGTATATATCAAATATCATCGAAATCGGTTCAGCCGTTACGCTGTGATTGAGTAACAAACAAACAAATAAACATCCAAACAAACATCCAAACTTTCGCGTTTATAATATAAGTGTGATGGAAAAACATCCACACACGGAACAAATATCTGTAGATCATGCATACATTTGTACCGGGAATCGAACCCGCTACCTCCGGCGTCTCAGCCAGCTATTCGCCCACTGCGCCACGGAGGTCGTCAAAATAATATATATATATAAAAGCACCAACCCTAACTGCTGTCCCAGACTGATAAGTAAGGGTATCGAGTCTTCACTTCTTGTGATAGGGCTCCTCCATGGAAGTACTACCATACCTATTTCTGCCGCCTAGCGGCATTGCTGTGTTTCGATATGAGGGCTATGGTTGCCGGTGACATTACAGGCACATGAGGCTTTACACCTGTGTGCCTCAAATTGATGGAATCAGGCCAGGGCATCGTAGAGCATGTTTCTAAGGGGCGTGACTTACAAGGCAATACTTTGCTATAGGCGATGCCGATGGTTACCACGAAACATCAGGTGGGCCATAAGCTAGTTCTCTCTCAAAGATATTAAGATTTTTTAAAACATCCCAAAAATTACGAATACGGATTTAAGCACGCAACCTTCTCCTTGATACGGGGACACGCCACGGGCTTACTGCTTGTCCAGTACTAAATTCTTGGGATGTTATTTACGGTATCCACTTGATAATCTTTGTGCCCCACGGCTGGTAGTTCTTCTGCGGTTATAGACAACACGTTTTTTACTGGTGGTAGAGCTTTTGTGAACGGGCTCGAGGAAGTGGGCACCACCGCCTTACCTTTATCTGCTGCCAAATAGCAGTACTTGTGCTGCTGTGTTCCGGTTAGATGGTAATGGTATGTTCCTGTAATTACTGGCACATAGGCAAAACAGCTAAGTCCTATAGTATGGCAACGTATCCGCATAGAGATCAATACAACATAATAGCTTGTTTTGAATTCTATGTGGATATCCATGGGCTGCAGTAGCCACTTAACATCTGGTGGACTGCATGCTCGTTTGCCATATAAGTAGTATAAAAAAACATATAATAACTAATATTGTCTTCTTCAGGTTGGCAGCAACCACCTCGTGATGCAGACAGCGAAGAACGTGCTCTACGGAGACTCAAAGAACCTGCAACCCTGGGGCCTGATCATACTGCTTCTCTCCAAATCAGTGAAGACCACAACACAGGTATATTACGCCGAGGTATTCCTATCACAGACAGACGGACAGACTAATAAAAATATAGACAATGTAAACTATTAGAGTCTCGTCGGCACTCGTTTAGCTCATTTTGCACAATGATCCTTAAACGTATTTAGCGACTAAACATGTTTAAATTTAACGTTATTGGTGGCGATTCTGTTGTTTATACTGACTAACTAAAATTGTGCAAAATACTAACGGTCTTATTTCGTTTATGCTTTATTCAGCACTGCTGATTAAAACTAGCCCAAAAACACGCAATCTTTAGCATAAACGAAATAAGACCGTTCGTATTTTGCACAATTTTTGTTAGTCAATGTAAAGAACAGAATCGCCACCATTGTATGATTTGTTTAGCCACCAAATACTTATAGGCGTCGTTGTGCAAGTCACCCTAAAAATGTTAAAATAATATTAAACATTATTTCCGCTTACAAAACTCCTTTGCCATGTCATGCCACCCTAAATCATTATTTTCTCTACAGATAAAACAATCTGAAGAGGAAACCCGAGCGCTGGCAGAACTTACCGAAATGATACGAACAGGCCATCTCATCCACAAAGGAATCGTCAACGTCCCATTCGCCAGACGAGGGAAAGACACCGAATCAGCAATATTCGGGAACAAAATCGCCATTCTACTTGGAGACTATCTTCTAGTCACTGCTAATGGAATGCTAGCGGGGCTAAGGAACTCCGATGTATCTTATATAATTTCCTCAGCGCTAAAAGATCTTTCTGAAGGTCAATTCTTTGGTGATAGAGACGAGCAAAACATGCCTTTACCAGGAAAACCTAAAACAACGAAAGACGACTTTGAAATTACGTTCGACACTAATACGATAACTGTAGATAATGTTCTAGGTAAGCCTATTAATGAATGGACAGCTAGGACCGTTTACAACGGTGTTAGCTTATTAGGTAGAGGTTGTCAATCCGCTATGGTATTAAAAAAACAGAATAAATTAACCCAAAACTGTGCGTACCATTTCGGATGCCATGTGGGTTTAGCTTGGCAAGCAGCGACTGAACTACAAAAACTAACCTCAGATAGCAAAGATGATTTCTGTCTAGCTAGTGCTCCGGTACTCTTTGCCTTAGAAAATAACCCAGATTTATATAAAGTTATAGATCAAGCGAAAAACGACGTTAAAGATGTTGATTACGAGGATTTAAAGTTCAATATCCTGAAGACAGATGCGGTTGATAAGACTAAACTGTTGTACGAAGATCATGCAAGAAAAGCCACGGCTTATATAGAGAAAATTGGGGATAATGATTCCGTGGATATGATTAAAAAGTTGATCAATACTTTTTAGATTTAAGTTCTTGATGTGTTTTTTAATAAGTGAGATTTGTTTTATCTCTCTCTCTCTCTCTCTCTCTTTACTGAGCAATTATTAGTCCCGTCTGATGGTGGGGTCTGCTTTGTGTATGTTTGCATCCCGGATGGGTATGTGAGGTACTCTAATATTATTTTATTGATCGAGCGAAGCGACATCTCTAAATCAACTTGAGCAAATCGGCGTAGTATGTATGAATGTTTGTATGTTCGAGGATAACTTTCGAAGCGTTAATCCGATCATCGTGAAATTTGACATATAGGTAAGTAGTGATGGCACAATTTTGATGTGACTAAATGAGCTGAAAATGTTATGGGTTTGTTGAGATATTGGGGTTCAAAAGGGGTAAAAAAATGAGACTATTAGGTCAAATGGGACAAAATGAAAGGTCTTCATTAGTAAATTTAGTCTTCTTTTTTATTTTAGTAAAGTTCTTATAGTTTCATGAGTTATTAGCCATAATAAAAACTGAACTTTGACAAAATTCACAGAGTACACCAGTGACCCCACAGTGCTGTAATTTGGTATGCGTGTAGCTTAAGTGACACTAATATAGGCAAAAGTCTGGAATCCAGAATAACTGCAATTTGTACCTCAAAAAAGTAACCAGTAGCATGAACTCCCGTTACCTGTAATTTTGATGAATTTGTAGGTCAATTTATTTGGTTATTTATTTCGTGGCACTATTTTGATAGTCAAAGATTACAAATAATATTTTTTGTTTTAGTCGTAGACTCGCGAGATCTCAGTTCGGGGCGAACCACTAGTAAGATCTATGTAACTAAACCCACATTGACAACAAACTTTACTTGCCTAGATGCAAACTGTATAAAAAAAAAACAACTACAAAATGACGGTCAACATTTATATATATAACGATGTGCCTAAGGAATTGACAGATTTGCCGCACTGTGGGGTCACTGGTGTACCCTGTGAATTTTATCAAAGTTCAGTTTTTTTATGACTAATAACTAAAAATAAAAACATTCGAAAATTACTAATGAAGATCTTTCATTTGACGTCCCATTTGACATAATAATCTCATTTCAAGTTTTTTACCCCTCTTGAACCCCAATATCTCAACAACCCCCATATTTTTAGCTCATTTAGTCACACCAAAATTGTGCCATCACTACCTACCTATGTATCGCTCTATCAAATAACTGTGGTAGACCATCAGCTTTGGGAGGACGATGTTGGTAGATCTGGATGCGAGTAGCACGTGAACTATTGAAGTTGAGTTTGAGGGAGGTTTCCCAGCAGTGGGCTTTTAAGCTGCTAAGGAAGATGTTAATAATATAAATATTTAATAAGCACTGTAGTAAATTAGAAGTGAAACTATCTCGAGAGGGATATTTCAAAATATAATATAAAGTTGAAAAATTATTAGAGCATATATTTTTTGTAATTGAGTTTACACTCAGAAGCCAAGGTTGAATATAATTTTAATATAAATTTACTTTTATGATATAAGACTGCGATGTTATTAAAAAAACCGGCCAAGTGCGAGTCGAACCCGCACGAAGGGTTCCATACCATATAAAAACGGCAAAAAAATCACATTTGTTGTATGGGAGCCCTCCTTAAATATTTGTTTTATTTTAATTTAATTATTTATTTTTAAAGTGAATATATAACTAAATATTCTGTGAATATTTCAAGCGTCTATCTGTTGCCGTTATCAATATCGAGCTAAAACGAGCAAAAAAAAATCACGTTTGTTGTATTGGAGCCCCCCTCTAATATTTATTTGCCTGGTGACAGACAGACAGCTGAGTCGTAGTAATAGAGTCCCGTTTGACCCTATGGGTACGGAACCCTAACTTATGAGTCTATATCTTTTTGAGTAGTTCTGTTGTTATTTATGTATCTCTGCAGCCGTATCTTTTTACTTTCTGTCAAACGTCAAAGTTTCATTTTATGTCATTTTGGGGCTATTTGACTGGATTACATATTTACGCTGTTATCGGGTGGTAGAAGGGGGTTTTGGGGCCTCAAATCAAATGAATAATCGATAGCACGACGTGCGCTGGATTCTAAGCGCTTCGTGAAACAATTTTTTTTTCTAATATGAATTTAGCGCCCTCGAAATTGCCGCCCAGGGCAATCACCACCCACCCTAGATACCGGACTGTATGTCTGTGGCATCGTAGTTCTCCAATGTATGGACCGATTCGGACTGAAGAGCGCAGTGTAGGACAGCCTCCAACTACCACACATCAAAAACATTTTGCAACACATAACGTTTTTAGTATTATTTTTTTACTTCGTTTTAAACTTTCACGGAATATCAAACTTTCTTTAAATAGTCGACCTCTTTGATAAACAAATAAATACTGTCAATTTTTTTCAACAAATTATGTTTTTAAACAAAAAAAAAACATTGTTTTCATCCCCCCGCCTCGGAAAGATTATTTATGCTCTTCGATATCTGAATGCAAAAGCTGTTTTTATCCGCTAGAGGATAAAGTAAATTGAATTTAGAACATCGTGTGCACTAAGTTTGTGAATTCAAAACATCATTAAACCTATTTACTCCTACCTCCACGGTGCCGAATTTATCATTATAACCTTTTTTAATTTGTTAAAAACTCAGACTCGGAACCTTCTTGGTTGATTACTTTTTTTTTGCATTTACTCATTTCCTCGCTGAGGTGGGATGATAAGTTACGTGTTGCACTCGAGTGCAAAGATTTTTCAGCTCGTGCCCTTTTGATTGCCTCGCTGACGCACAGGATTCTAATTTTTGAATTGAATCGCTTGCTCGGTCATTGCACTCTTGTATAATAAATGACTATTGTCCATTTCAACTGCATTTCATAGATGCGGTTTTATTTCTTATTCAACGAAAAAAAAAATTTGTTTGTTTATTGTTGATAGCCAAGCGCTTGACCACTACCTCACCTGATGGTAAGTGAAGGTGTGATCGAAGATGGAGCACGCTTGCCTAGAAAGAACCTATTCACTTTGGACTTGAAGACTCCAAGATTATACTGGTTTGGAAAAACATACGCCAGAAGTGAGTTCCACTCCTTACTTGTGCTAACAAGAAAAGTTGAAGCAAATCGTTTGGTACGGCAAGGTGGTATGCCGACCAGGTATGGGTCGTACTTTTCGGTTCGTCTGCTTGTCCGGTGGTGGAAGGGGGAAGGAGGGATAAATTGGCTTCCACAAGTGAGTCATCACCAATGAGTCTAGCAGCACGTTGCTCAAGCGAATCATGGGCTTCAAGCTGATATTTGGCTGAGCCATCCCAGTAGTAACCGCAGTAATCATTGGTTGTGTGTAGCGAATAATATGTCCCATGAGTTTATACTGTGTAATGGAGTATCGTCCTGTGGTTGATCTGATGATAATGAATGAATGTAAGTCAATGGAAGTAGGACAAGTAGCCGTTATCTTGCGTACTGTTAGGCGCTATTGTGTTATAGATGATGTACGAACCATAAATACTCCCGGAACTACAATTATATATATACTAGCTGACCGATCCGCAGCATCGCACGCGTAGTTTTTCAATAAAAACATTACCCTCCTTCTGCGCAGTTGAGTAAAAAGTAGCCCATGTCACCCGGGGATAGTGTAGTTTCCCAACAGTGAAATAATTTTTTATATCGGTCCAGTAGTTTCGGAGCCTCATCACAAACAAACAAATCTTTCCTCTGTATAATGTAATACATATTATATAATCTATACTAATATTATACAGAGGAAAGATTTGTTTGTTTGTGATGAGGCTAGATGATAGATGATATAGATGATGAGTATAGATTATATATTATATAATCTATACTAATATTATACAGAGGAAAGATTTGTTTGTTTGTGATGAGGCTAGATGATAGATGATATAGATGATGAGTATAGATTATATATTATATAATCTATACTAATATTATACAGAGGAAAGATTTGTTTGTTTGTTTGTGATGAGGCTAGATGATAGATGATATAGATGATGAGTATAGATTATATATTATATAATCTATACTAATATTATACAGAGGAAAGATTTGTTTGTTTGTGATGAGGCTAGATGATAGATGATATAGATGATGAGTATAGATTATATATTATATAATCTATACTAATATTATACAGAGGAAAGATTTGTTTGTTTGTTTGTGATGAGGCTCCGAAACTACTGGACCGATATAAAAAATTATTTCACTGTTGGGAAGCTACACTATCCCCGGGTGACATAGGCTACTTTTTACTCAACTGCGCAGAAGGAGTTGCAAATTTTCATGAAAATTAACAACTTTCATAAACTAATGGTTCGCCCCGAACTGAGATATCACGAGTCTCCCAAAAAACAAAAAAAATATTGTAATCTTTGACTATCAAAATAGTGTCACGAAATGAATAACCAATTATCTTGAACTATAGTTTTAATCAAGTTACAGGTAACGAGAGTTCATGTTAATTGGTTTATATATTTTGGGTTAATTGCGGTTACTCAGAATTTCAGACTTTTCTCTATATTGGTGTCACTAAAGCTACACGCATAACAAATATCAGCACTGTGGTGTCACTGGTGTACCCTGGGAATTTCGTCAAAGTTTAGTTTTTATTATGGCTAATAACATAAAGACTACAAGGTTTATACAAAAAATAAAAACGGGGTCAGCATGTACTCACAAAGACCTTTATTAGACATGCCATTTGACTATATAGACTCATTTTGTTTTTTTTTACCCTTCTTGAACCTCAATATCTCAACAATCCCCCCACATTAACTCATTTAGTCACACCAAAATTGTGCCATCACTACCTACATATATACCAAATTTCACAATGATCGGATTAACGCTTCGAAAGTTATCCTCGGACAAACAAACATACATTATACAACGCCGATATGCCCAAGTTGATTTGGAGATCTCGCTTCGATCGATCAAAAAAATATTTAAACAAAGTGAGCAATTTTATTGCTTTTGCGGGAATGTTAAGACGTTACTAATTCGATGCTCTTATGTTTAGACATCTCTACTGTTCAGTTATCTATAGTGAATGACATATGTTAGTGATGTTTGTATAGGAATGATACCTTAAAATATTTCGGACTAGTGGACCCGCCGAACTTCGTACCGCCTTGACATGCATATAACGCAGGCTGTCAATATACGTCCCCCTGGTAGAATTGTCATTTGTTGTCCCCGGCCATCATTATGTATAAGAAAATGAATGACTTCTACAAATAATTCAATACCAAAATTAGCCAAATCGCTCCACCCGTTCTCGAGTTTCAGCGAGACTAACGAACAGCAATTCATTTATATATATAGACAATCATCATTTCAGCCATAAAACGTCCACTACTGAACACAGGCCTCCATGGATCTCCATGATGGGTAGTTGCCATACTCACCACGCTTGGCAGGCGGGTTGGCGAGCGCAGTACGGGATGTTGATACACGGAAAGACGCTGCTGCCCATCTTCCGGAGGTATCCCTTAGCAGGCTCTTACTGCATCCACGGGCATGAAAGGAGGGGTAACATTCTACTACCGGCACCCCACGGCATATAGACAATATCTCGGGATAACTCCTACCGAAGCATCTGTCTCAAACGATATTAATTTTTTTTACATCCTCTTTGACGATATTTGTAGCACGCATTCTGTCAATTCTATGTCAAACGTCATAAGGTTACATTATAAAAGCGCTAAGGTTAGATTATAAATAATTTTATATGGTGGTTAAGTATTCTTAATTTTTTCTAATTTTGTGCGCAATTTTCTTAATTTTTTTCTTTCATAAGAACCTTCTCCTGACAATAAGAAATACAACAAAAAAAGAATTAGCGAAATCGGTCCAGCCGTTCACGCGTGATGGCGTGACCAAGGGAAATAAGGATTCATAATTATATATAGAGATTACATATACATAAAATTAATTAGTTAAAACATATGGACAGGCCGACGCTGTCATATTTTTATGATCCGTTCGATGTGTGCAATTTGATAGAAGCTGTTACTCTGATGCTTTTACGAGCAACAGCGCCAATCGGCGCGAGTATTAAATGAGGGCGTGTAGTTGCTTAAATATGACATACTCTCAGTTAAAACATATAACCGGTCAAAACAGATTTGACTGTGAAAGTCAGTTCGGTCAAAACTTATTTTTACGAACCTACCTTTTTAGTTTTCCGTACCCAAAGGGTAAAACGGCACTCTATTACTGAGGCTGTCTGTCTGTCTGTCCGTCTGTCACCAGGCTGTATCTCATAAACCGTCGTAGTTAGACAGTTAAAATTTTCACAGATTATGTAATTCTGTTGCTGCTATATTCACTTTAAAAATAAATTATTAAATTAAAATAAAACAAACAGGGGGGCTCTCAAACAACAAACCTGATTTTTTGGCATTTTTATAGATAATGTACGAAACCCGTCGTGCGCGAGTCTGACTCCACTTGGCTGGTTTTTTTTGTTCCTTATATGCTTGCGTTTGACAACAATCTCGCCTCGACGAATCGAATCTCGACGGCAAGCGATGATGCAGTCTAGGATGGTACACGCTTGCCTAGAAGAAACCTATTCACTAGCGGTTTAAAGATATCTAGGTTGTAGCTATCAGGAAACACAGGCGTTCCACTTTTTGGCGGTGCGCATAATAAAGGTCGAAGAGAACCGCTCTAGGCGAATGGGAGGTATTTCTACCATATAGCGGTGGCGCACCGCAGAGCGTCTGGTTGTCCGTTGATAGAATGGAGATGGTGGGATTAGGTTGAAAAGTTCCGCCGCACACTGCCAGAAATGTACTCGATAAAAAACCGAGAGGCTAGCAAGCTTTCGTCGATGCTCCAGGCTGAGGAGCCTTGCATCAACTAGCTCATCGTTGTCTATGAGCTTCTTGGCTCTTCTCTCAATTGATTCCAGAGCTGAGTCTATCTGCTTGACAGTTGATTAGTGATTTTTTGAAGTAAAACTTTTAACGCACGCTTGACTTGGGGAGTAATCTGGTGAATGCGTTACGAAAAGAGCGAACGGAAGTTGAGAGGGAGATATAAATTAGTGAAGATAGAAAGAGGGAGTTACGTTTCGTATGTTTTTGAATGTTAATTTTTAATGTGCGAGTGCGAGTTGCTTCTGTCCAGAATGAACATAGACTGATCGACCTACAGACGCACAGTGAATTACCTAGAACTAGCCAGCTGGACAAAAGTCGATTCCTAGAATCGATTAAATCATAATCCTGTCTCATTAACCACACCTCAAAACTCAGAATTCCAGGTATAACACGTGCCTTACCCTTTGTAGCACACCGCCATAGTACTGGAAAGTGAGGTAATAAGGAAAATGCATTTATGCAAATAAATCAGTTGATAGTTTGCAGTGCTTACGACAACATCTTATGACCACTTGTGCTATTTATATTATTGTGAGTGTTATGGATTTTCTACTTGAAGGTATGTACTTTAAATTTCTTCATAAATTGGGATCATTTAACTTGTTGACGTTGATGTTTATAGGCTTTATAGAAATGGACATTTATATCGTGTAAATTTTTCTATTTAGTAACTTTCATCGAGTGTAACTTTTTTTATCCAAATATATCCAGGCCGTTATTTACGTATGTAATAGCCACAATATTTAACTTTAAAATGATATATAGTTTTGCCACCCCAACTCACCCCATTTTTTTTAATTATTTTTTTCAGAAGTTGTGATTTCGATTTCAAAAATCGATTTCTTTGAAGAATGGCGTAAACACAAGAAAGAGGACCGTAATTCAAAGCTCACAGAGTTTGTATTGAACAAAATCAACTGTTCAGATGTCACTCTTGATTCAAAGAAGAATATTTGTACGAAAATTTCAAGTATTTCTTCAAAATTTGCTGAAAAGTGGTCCGCATCGAAAAATACCCTCAATAGGTTTTTGAATAACAATAAGGATTGGTTAGAGGGTAATGAAATACAATTTGAAGTTCAAGTACATCGCCCGTCTGCGTCTTCGTCATCTGGACCAAGTCGGACTACAGGCAGACCCAGAAAAGAATTTGACGAATCGTCATTCAAAACCAAAAAACGGAGGGTTGAAGATTTAGTGCAATCGCGAAGTGCTAGTGAGTTAACCATAGCCGCTGAAGTAGCCAATCGAGTATCTGGTCGAAGAAATGTAGCTAGTTCAATTCATAAAATATCTGACAACTCTCCAAAAGCTAAAACAACCAATGTTGCGTGTGGTGGTCGTCAATTGAGCAGTGATGAAGCTTTAGCTCATTATGTTGATGCTAAGTGTACCAGCCATAGTTACAAACAGACGCGTAAGGTGTCATTGAAGGCGGGACATCAGATATTTCCATCTTATCATAGTGTAGTTAAGTCTAAAAAAATGTGTTATCCTTTAGATGAGTATATTTCTGTGACGGAAACGCGCGCTGAAATTAATCTACAAGGCATTTTAAACAAAACTGCTGATCGTTTAATTGAAGCGCAAAGTGATGTTATAAGAAATGTTGTGTCTTCTAATTCATCCCTTACATTAATTAGCAAATGGGGCTGTGACGGCAGTTCAGGCCACAGTACCTATAAGCAAAGGTTCGAAGATGCTAATGCTACTGATGAATTCCTGTTCATGTTTTCATTAGTTCCTTTGAAATTATGTGACGGCCAACATATTATATGGCAAAATCCACGGCCTTCGTCAACTCTCTATTGCCGACCAATCAAATTTATTTTTTCAAAGGAAACTAATGAATTCACCAAAGCCGAAACCAACAAAGTCTTGGAAGAAATATCTCAGCTTCTTCCAACTATTTGTAATGTTGAAGAATATGAAATTACTATAAAACATGACCTCTTACTGACTATGACAGACGGAAAAGTATGTAACGCTTTGACTGACACACGCTCCCCTCAAAAATGTTATATATGTGGTGCTACCCCGACAATGATGAATGGTGATTTAAAAGACGTAGTCGTTAATAAAGAACATTACGGTTTTGGTTTGTCTACTTTACATGCATGGATACGTTGTTTTGAGTGTTTACTACATATTAGTTATCGTTTGGATATAAAAAAGTGGCAAGCTAGGGGCGCTGACGATAAAATTAGTGTAAAGTTACGTTCAGAGAAAATTAAGTTAGATTTTAAAACTCAGATGGGGCTTATTGTAGACAAACCAAAACCGGGTTATGGTAACACAAATGATGGTAACACTGCACGTAGGTTTTTTATGAATCCGGAACTAAGCGATGAGATTACAGGATTGGATGTTAATTTAATTAAAAAAATGTGTATATTACTTCGAACATTATCTTCTGGGTATGATATTAATTGCATAGAATTTGAAAAAGTTTGCTCTGAGACTCGATCTCTTTACCTTAGTCTGTATCCGTGGTATAATATGCCTGTTACTGTGCATAAAATCTTATTACACAGTACAGAAGTCATCCAAAGCTGTATTGTTCCAATCGCAATCGGACAGCTATCGGAGGAGGCTCAAGAAGCCCGTAACAAAGACTGTCGTAGATTCCGAGAGCATCATAGCAGAAAACAGTCACGTATTGCCACGAATACAGATTTATTATATATGCTGCTGATAACATCTGATCCTGTAATCAACTCGCTTAGGGAAATTCCTAAGAAAAGACCTGAAAAATTGCCCGCAGAAGTGCTAAGCTTGATAGTTCCGCCTTCCATACCTACTACACATCAAGTACCACGTGAAGTTACTTTATGTGAGGAGAACGATTATGTGGTACCTGATTCGTCTAACTGTGACAGCGATGATGAATCATCTGACGATTTCTATTTGTAATTTATTATAATAGTAGATATTATTATAGTTAAGTAATTTAAAGTGGGTGTAGTAATACACCTCTGCCACCCCTTCGGGGAATAAGGCGTGATGATATGTTATGTTATGTTAAGTAATTTAAGTTAAGTTTTTTAAATTGTGTAGATATATAATTTAAATTATTTCGTTAATATGTATTCTTCTAGACTTCTATTTTCAATAAATTTTTATTTCGTACTAAGTTTTTTTATTTTACCACATAACGCAAAAAAAATGATTCAGTATATGTTATTATGGCTGTAGCGATCATGTGAACCCATAAAATAATTTTGTCCAGCTACCATGTTCTAGACGATTCACTGTGAGACGTGTGGAAAATTTTGTAATTGAACAATTTTATAAATTAATATTTTGGAAAAGAAGTTTTACTTCAACCGTGTGGTCTAAAGCATACTCGTTTTTTTAATTATCTAGACTTTTTAGTCCAATAATCCGTAAGGGATTCCTTCTTATATAAGCTTTGATCGACGACCTCAGTCAATAAGTCAATATGCTGATTTTAGAGTTCTAAATGTACAAGGAATCGTCTCGCCTCGAATAAGTCAAGTTCAATTCAATTTGCGCTGTCCATATTTTTACATCCATAAATAATGATTGTTGTACTCGTAAATTAATGTATTTAATGAGATTATAATATTCATAAGATCTATCGCAATATATTTTTTGATATATTTGATAGTTTTGTTTTCATTGCCTTTTAATATAACTAACTTATTTATGTTATCAAAGGTCAAGTCACTTAAATAGTGCTGTCGTGCGTGACCATCTTGGATTCCGGGTATCAGCAAGACCCGAAACAAATATATGCAACTCATGCAAACATTTGTTCCGCGGTGGATCGAACCTGCAACCACCTGCGTCTCAGCCACTATGCCACGGAGGTCATCAAATTAGGTTCGCTTATGTATTATTTTATATTGCATTAAAAATGTTGAATTTAATCTAATTTAAACTCGAAAGTATCTCTGTCTGTCTGTTTTCAGGACTAAAAGGCTGGACTGATTTCGATGTAATTTGGTATATGGATAGATTGACGGTGTAGCGTTACAACTGTCTCAATCAATCTGTATAAGGATATAGCTGTGAGCTAAGTTAATTTAAGTCCTACCCAACGGTTTGAGGAAAGAGGAGACGCAGGATGTAGTGGGTTCGATTCCCGCCGCGGAACAAATGTTTGCATGATCTACAGATATTTGTTCCGGGTCTGGTTGTTTCTCTATATATTATAAGTATGTATTTACAAATAAAAATGTATATAAGTATTAATCAGTTATCTGGTTCCCATAGTACAAGCTCTGCTTAGTTTGGGGCTAGATAGCGTTGTGTGAAATGTCCAGCAATATTTATTATTTTACAGTGACTAATGGTTTAATATAATGAATATAAATACGTAACGTATCAAAAGCACTTAATGTCTACTATGTACACTCGATGAATTCCGGGATTCTGCAGGTCCGGCTGGATGTAGAGCTGGCGTAGTCCCAGCCTCTTGTAAATGTGGTGGGCGATTCTAGGATTAGGCCACTAGATCGCAACAACAACAGGTAGCGGGTGGGACCTCCAGGTCCGTATTATTATATTGGGAAGGCCAGGCTCCCAAGGTGAAGCTGGTAGGGCTTCGCCGTCCAGAACATATCGTTACCGGGCTGCGATGACTGTTTCATATCATTTCCAGGTTACTAACAGGTACGTAACATGCGTTACGTGCTGTCATGCATAAATTACCGTTTAATTAAATAAATAATAAATAAATACTGCTGGACATTTCACACAGCGCTATCTAGCCCCAAACTAAGCAGAGCTCGTACTATGGGAGCCAGATAACTGATAGATTACTTATATACTTTTTTTTTGTAAATATGTACATGCTTATAATATACCTACAGAGTGTTTTTCTAACTGGGACAGTACGGCAGCACCTATAACCAGAGAAGATACAGGTGCAGTTTCTTTTAAAACATCAGCTCGTTTTTGAAGAAAAACTTTTTCGCATTAAAATTTTTTGGTCAAGCGTAAGTAGCGCCTTAAAATGAATCAAGTTGGTAAAATTTTTTATTGATGCCGATCGATGAAGTCCTATGTAAAGATTATTTTATTGTATCGAATGAAAAAATCTGAGCAGCGGAAGTTAGTCAAATTTGATAAAATGTATTCTCATACAACAGGACAAAACAAAATTCCTCTAACAATCATTTTTTTATATTCTAATTGCACATTAAAGAAGTATTAATACTGTAGCGATTAAGAAGTTTAGTAACTCCATGCTCTCATGAGCAATTCAAAAACATTTCGTATTTCAGAACAATTTTGAATTTCGAACATGGTTCTTGCACCTGTCGGAGTTTTATATCAGTCATTGCATCATCTTATTTGTTTTATCAAGGCATTGTCAAATACGCAAAAAGTAGACTTAATTGAAGCATACTTCCTCAACCGACACATACATATATTTTACAGAATACATTTTATCAAATTTGACTAACTTCCGCTGCTCAGATATTTTTATCCGATACAATGAAATGATCCTTACATAGGACTGCATCGATCGGCATCAAAAAAAATTACCAACTTGATTCATTGCAAGACGCTACTCACGCTTGACCAAAAAAAAAATTCATGTCAAAATGTTTTTCTTCGAAAACGAGCTGATGTTGAAAAAACTGCACCTGTATCTCGTCTGGTTATGGGTGCTGCCGTACTGTACCAGTTAAAAAAACACACTGTATAGAAAAACACCAAGTCACGGAACAAATATCTGTAGATCATGCAAACACTTGTTCCGCGGCGGGAATCGAACCCGCTGCCTCCTGCGTCTCAGCCAGCTGTACGGCCACTGTGCCACGGAGGTCGTCAATTGTATTGATTGATTTAATGACATGCAAACTACGTGCTGGTAGCTGATTGATATTTCGTTTTATTTTCTATCCTGCAAGTTATGATTGACATGCACGAATGATCGTTTGAATCGGGGCATGTCATGCAACAGCACGTAACGCATGTCAAGCCGCATGACCGTCTAGAGACCGATCTTTCTCAGACTTCTAAGACCACACTGTCTTTTTTTGAAGGACCCTCCCAACGTCATTCGGACCTGTTCCAAAATTAAAGATTTCAAAATAATAGTTGGGCGGCCTGTACAACCATACATCGAATTCAGAAGTCCTATGTAGATTTCAAGTAAAACCTTACGCTTTTACCAAGAATTAAAAATAAAGAAATATATGTCTAAACGCCGCGAAGGCGTTGGCGGCACCTTGGTTGGCGCGACGACATCAGTGGATTGATTGATTGATTGTTTGAAAAAACTTTATTGCACTTATAAAACTAGTACAAAGGCGAACTTAATGCTAAAGAGCATTCTCTTCCAGATAACCTTTGTGTATTGTAGACAAAAATGTGTAGGTAGTGCACAGAAAAGGTAAAAAATAAAATTTGCACAGGACTAATAAATATAGCATAATATAGGTACATACTACTTAAATAAACCTACTTAAATACTTTATATGATAGACTAAACTATACCAATATCGAATTAAAATACATACTTAACAATAGAAGAGAAGTGTTATGGAAATATTAAGTTGCTCATTTTTGGTCGGTTTGACCGAGAAGGTGCCTATAGATTCTCAATCTGAATGCTTCCACTGAAGTAGCCTCGAAATAGTTTGGTGGCATATTATTCCAGAGACGAGTAGCGGTTATGGTGGATTCGAGAAGGAATGGTGGAAATCTGCCCAGGATCATGATATGTGGAAGGAGTTGGGCGATGCCTTTGCCCAGCAGTGGCAAAATGTAGGCTAGCTAAAAAAAAACCTAAGAATATGTCTAAAATGTAATTTAGGTCTGTTTATTTTTGTGTTTCTAGGCCTAGAATGTTAAAATAAACATAGCATCACTTAATTAAATTATTATTATTTTTAAATGCCAGGAATGGCTCCAATCACAGTCCTACAATGAAACGGAAGAACTCATGGTTGTCTCTAAGTAGCCTAGCACACACACATTCATACACACATACTTACACACATACACACACACGCACCCCCAAATACACCCTCGTGCAAGCACGCACGCACGAACACAACACGCAAACACACATAAACACACACGCGCACACACAATTCCAAGCACAGACTAATTAATATACACATACACGTACATTTTGTATGTGTAACTAATGCACCTTGATTTGAACCTACTGTAATATTTCCTGGAGGAGGGCGTTGATGTCTGCGACACAGTTTAATACTTCTGCAGTTATCATCGTTTTTCACATCATTTGTACCATTGTTTATGTTCCAAATAAAGAATTTATGATTATGATTAATACTCTTGTGACGAGAAAATTCCGCTCTGTCTATCCATATAAAAATTTAATAATATTTGAAGGGTTTTAGAATGAGTTTTCTGACCAAAATAATGATGAATATGTTAAAGTATGGTAAAAGGAAACAGAATATATCTCCCCATGTAAGTATTTACAATTGATAACGTGAATATCACGATCAATAACTAGATAAAAAGTGAGTGATATTACAATTGAAAAATCTATGGGGGAGGCCTATGTTCAGTAGCGGACGTCCTACTCAAGGGCGGATCCAGGACCTAGGTTGACCAGTAATCAAAATTGTCAAACATAATGTTTTAAATATTTTTTTGTCACAATATAGATTTTATGTAAGTATATTCAATATTGCTGCTATGCTCGGGGTCTCTTTGCGTGACAAAATCCGCAATGAGGAAATCCGCAGAGGAACTAAAGTTGCCGACATAGCTCTAAAAATTAGCAAGTTGAAGTGGCAATGGGCAGGCCACATCGCTCGTAGAACCGATAACCGTTGGGGAAGAAAGGTTTTCGAGTGGAGACCACGGACTGGAAGACGAAGCGTAGGCCGGCTCCCCACAAGGTGGACCGACGATCTAGTAAGGATCGCGGGGAGCCGTTGGGCGCAAACGGCTACCAACCGCTCGTTGTGGCGATCTAAGGGGGAGGCCTATGTTCAGCAGTGGACGCCTTCCGGCTGATGATGATGATGATATTCAATATTTAATTAATTTCATATAATATTTTGATTTGAAAAATTGATTTTGTTATTTAAATATAGGTATTTTTAAGTACAGTATGTAAGTACATTTATAAAATACCTACTTTTCACTTGTATCTATGATTATAACAATTAAATTATAGCTTCTTGTGACTTGACCACGACTATGTGGACCCCCCACCCCTGGTACCAAAGCTGGATCCGCCCTTACCCCTACTGATGGTGATGGTGATATTTTAGTGATGATGACACTTAAATTACTCTATAATTATGTCGACCTCAAACTGTATCTACTAACCTACATCTCTTTGTGTAGGTAAAGAGATATCACATTAATTATCTATGGTCGCATGATTCCCCTTGACCACACAAATGACAGTCCACCTATTCGGATAATAACGAGACTTTGATCATTGCAAGCTTATGTCACTCTATCGTGAGTGGCGCATTGAATTATGATTCATCATGAACATCATTCACAGCCCGACTTCACCCACTCTATAATAATAAAGGCATTTATTTACACAGACGCTTATTATGCTAACAGAAGTAGGTAGGTACAACAAGTACTAAATAAAACAAGGTAGGTATAACAGATGGGTTAATGGAGTTGAGTTAAAAAAAAAATAGGTCATTTTACGATTTTTTTAACAATTTCTTAGATTTTCAAGGTGATGGTGGTATGTTAGAGGGCGTCCATTATTTATAAAATTTTTGTCATTTTTATATTAATATTGACCATTTTAAATTATTTTTATTTTATTAATGTAAAGTTATGTGTTTTTGTTAATTTTAAAGTTTGTGTTATTTTGTTTTTGTATAACTTCGAATTAATTGTACAATCTAATGTACCTCTGGACTTGTTTCGAAATAAATGAATTATTAAAAGGCCTCCCCAAGTTTGTGCGATCCACCACGATCCTGCGCTAGTCTCACCCACAGACAGCCCGCGACTTCATCCACCCATCTCGCTGCCAAGTGTCGAGATCCGTAGACGAACGAAGGCTCATGTAGTTGTGAATCGAGTTACGGAACTCACAGGGTCTTGGGCGGGACACTTGGCTAGACGTGGTGATGACAGGTGGAGCAGGATATTTTATTATACCTTACAAATGAAAAAATATACAATTGAATATAAATATAGTGGACGGTATTATCGATAAAGAAAGCGATATCTTCTTTCATTGAATCCGCTTCTTCAAGCATTACCAATAATGCATTCATAGATTTTTTTTTATACGCTTGCCACAACTGGAAATTGAACCGACACTAATTCAAAATAAAACCGGCCAAGTGCGAGTCGGACTCGCGCATGAAGGGTTCCATTATTTATAAAAACGGCAAAAAAATCACGTTTGTGGTATGGGAGCCTCCCTTAAATATTTGTTTTATTTTAATTTAATTGTTTATTTTTAAAGTGAATGTAATAACTAAATATTCTGTGAATATTTCTAGCGTCTACCTGTTGCCGTAGCAAATAAAAGCAATAAAATCTCGTTTGTTGTATGGGAGCCCCTCATAAATATTTATTTTATTCTGTTTTTAGTATTTGTTGATATAGCGGCAACAGAAATAAATCATCTGTGAAAATTTCAACTGTCTAACTATCACGGTTCATGAGATACAGCCTGGTGACAGACAGACAGACAGCGGAGTCTTAATAATAGGGTCCCGTTTGATCCTTCGGGTATGGAACCCTAAAAATAACAACCGGTACTTTTATGGCACCAATCAATAGGTTTAATCATAATGATCAAACCTCCCTAACAGAACAGAAACAGAAATTAAAGGAATAACGTTAAAATGGAATTTTCAATTTTCTTATCTAATTACATAAATAGGTATTTATTGTTACACCGCCTCCTCACACATTTTTTCAACCCAGTCCATCCAAAGGTTGCCTGGAAGAGATTGCTTTGAGCGATAAGTCTGCCCATTATACCGCCATGTATTAGTCTTTAAGTTTTCTAGGTTAAGTTATTGTAGTTTGGTGTAACAATAAAGAACCTATCTATCTACATATTATTTTTCAAACTTTCGCGATCACTGTACATAATTACTGATTTAAAAACGGGTATTTATCGCCAAGTACCTTTTCCCCGTATGTACAGTCTGCCCGCGACCATAACTGTTGCAACACAGTCGAAACTTCGGGATAACAAATAAAAAAGCCCTTTTAAATTAGTTTATATGATTATCATGATTATGATGAGGTTTACAAACCTTCGGTTCGCCGATGACATAGTTCTTTTTGCCCCAAATGCATCCGAGTTAGAAGAAATGCTACAAGAACTAAGCACAGCGAGCCTCGAGGTTGGACTAATGATGAATCTATCAAAAACTCAAATTATGACCAATAGCACGAAACGTAGGGTGGTGGTAGACGGACAAGAAATACACTATGTCGATGAGTACATCTACTTGGGCCAGTTAGCTTCCTTCGAAAACAGGCAGGACAAAGAAATCGATCGTCGGATCGACAATGCCTGGAAGAGCTACTGGACCATGAAGAAATTCATGAAAGCCGACCTTCCATTATCACTAAAACGTCAACTCATCGACATGTGTATTCTGCCTGTCCTAGTCTACAGTGCCCAGTATTGGTCACTGACTGAATCTCAAAAGTCCAGGCTCGGGGTTTGCCAAAGAGCGATGGAGCGCAGCATTTTGGGTGTCAAAAAAATAGATAGGATTCGGAACACCTTGCTGCGCTCAAGAACCGGCATCGCTGACGTCGGTATCAAGGCTGCCAAGTTGAAGTGGGATTGGGCAGGTCATGTCTCCCGCATGCAGCCAAATAGGTGGGCTGGGGTCGTGACTGGATGGATCCCTGTGGATGGAAAGCGACACCGTGGAAGGCCTAAGAAGCGGTGGCGCGATGATTTGGACGCTTTCTATAGGGATTGGCGGGATTTAGTACAAGATCGAGAACAGTGGAGAGATGAGGGGGAGGCCTTTGCCCAGCAGTGGGACAGCATAGGCTAGATAAAAAAAATAATTATGATTAACATTTTTGCGCAACTCATGATAGAGCGACATAGGCTTACGATGATTGCAATCCACGGTAATGCTGTATATGGTGGTATATATTTAGCAAGGTGTAATTTGTCTCTACTTTGTAATGTCCTCGCATGTAAAATATAACTATTGCACATACAGTAATAATATGCTTCTCAAATGACTATGAGAGTTGAGTCGTACGCCTTACGCCAGAGGTTGTCGGTTCGAATCCCAGACAACGAATTTTTTAGTTCACGTAGCATCGTGAGGAAGCCCGCAGGAAGCCACCCGAGGCACAGATGGTTGCGGGTTTGATTCCCACCGCGCAAAAAATGTTTGCATGATCTATAGGCTCAACTCACTTGCTTAACTCACTTTACCCATTTGTTTGTATTATTTACTGTTAATACTTTAGTTATTAGTCATTAGTTTGGTATTATTTAGTTATTTACTGGCATTCGAGCAGCTGCTAGTGGGTATAATGTACGTACCCAATACTAGGCATTCTTCCAATCGCGCTAGACCTAGTATAAGTCTAGCAACAATTGCTATCCTATTCATTTCAGTCTATTAGAAAGGGAAGGCAATAATCGGGGCGAGTTCCAGATTTAGGCTCGGACTCTATCGTCGCTGTTCTGTGTGTGTACGTAAGTGACGTAACTGACATTTTGGCGTAACTGACATTTGTAATGTTACTTTTATCAACTTTTGAAGGCGAACCGATCTGTCTAATCGGCGTATCTGTATCTTCTACCTATGTCTAGTGTAGAGTTATGTTTAACGTACATCTCTCTGTACATCATTCTGTTTTTTCACTGTTTAATCATATATTACTGTTTGTAAAATTAGTTATATTGTTCACTTCTTTAATGAATCTGTGTAATAATAATAATAATCCTCCTAGCCGATTTCGGCTACAGAGACTTGACTTTGTGATTATTGGCCTAGGTGTTTAGCCTGTATGTGGCTGATGTACCCTATTTTTGCGCTAAAAGTCCGGTTACAATGAACACAAGTTAAGACGCCATTAATGTAGTTGTAATTGATATTAGCCGGCGGTCGACTTTTAAGCTGATCTCGTTTTAAGTCTAGTTCTTGCCTCCTTTCTTCTTCAAACTCGTACACTTTGTCCTGAACATGACGCCTCCATTCAGGTCGTTTTTCAGCGAGAGCCTCCCAGCGCGACGGATCGATACAACACCTCTTCATGTGCCTCTTCTGTACGTCTTTGAAACGTAGGAACTGACCTCCGCGTTTCCGCTTACCATGTTCTAGTTCACAGAAGAAAATGCGTTTCGCCCTTCGCTCATCAGACATCCGAGACAGGTGCCCGCACCAACGCAGCTGACGCCGCATCAAATATGCCTCTATGCCACAGACATTAGCCCGTCGTAGAACATCGGTATTACGGACCCGATCCGACCACTTGATGTTAAGAATGTCGCGGAGGCATTTCAGATGGAATCTGTCTAACGTGCGTATGTGTCTGCGATACAGGCACCATGTCTCTGACGAGTACAAGATGTTAGGAAGTACAATAGCCATATACACCTTAATCTTGGTACTCAATTTGATGTTATGGGAGCGAAATACCTGGACTCGTAGTTTACCAAAAGCAGCCATAGCGGAGCCAAGTCTGCTGTTGATCTCCGAGTCAAGGTCGCATTTTGTTGTTATGCTGCTTCCCAGATATCTGAATGTATCGACCTGTTTTATGGGCTTTCCATCGATTTGCAGATTCAGTGGAGCTTGGTTAACAGTGTCCATGGCCATCACCTCTGTCTTTGTAATATTAATTTTGAGGCCAAATCTACAGCACGCAGCGTCAAGCCGAGTCATCAAGTCCTGGAGTCCCTCAGAAGATTCCGCAACGAAACATAGGTCATCAGCATACATCAATTCGGTAATGAGGTCATACGATACCTTTGTGTGCGCTTTTAACCTAGCCAGGTTAAAGATACTGCCATCTGTGCGAAAACGTATGCGGATCCCTTCGGTGTTGGCTTGTAAAGTCTCCCTCACGACAACGGAAAAGTACAGAGCAAAAAGAGTGGGTGCTAATACACAGCCTTGTTTTACACCACAAGTGACAGGGAATTGCTCTGTCTGCTCACCATTGACGGTTACGCAACAAGTCATGTTGTCGTGAAGAAGTCTTATCAAGCGTATAAATTTGTCGGTGCAACCAAGTTTCGAAAGCACAATCCACAAAGCTTCGCGAGGTACACTGTCAAAAGCTTTCTCCAGATCAACAAAACAGAGAAACAGAGGTTGACACTGTTCCCTGCTTTTCTCTTGCAGTTGTCTAAGAGAGAATATGGCCTCGCATGTGCCGCGATTGGGTCTAAACCCAAATTGCGTTTCAGGCAATATACTTTCAGAGAGCTCCATAAGACGATTTAAGAGTACTCTGGCAAAAGTTTTTCCTGGAGTAGACAGAAGTGATATACCCCTATAAGAGTTGCAAACAGATCGATCACCTTTATTTTTATACAAAGAGCAAATTAGTGATACGCCAAAACTAGGAGGAACGAACTCCATTTCCCACATGCGCTGGAAAAATTGCCAAATCTTGTAGTGCAACTCATCTCCGCCATATTTTAATAGTTCTCCTGGTATGTTATCGATGCCGACAGCCTTATTGTTTTCCTGCGCTTTGATGGCGATGATAACTTCCTCAAGAGAAGGAGGCTGATCCAGATCTACGGCTTGTGGTAAGGCAGGAAGTGATGCTAAATAGTTTATGTCAGCAGAACGATCCACATTGAGTAAGCTGTTATAGTGTTCTGCCCAGCGAGTAAGAACTTCTCCTTTGCTTACCAGGAGGGTACCTGAAAGTGATTTCAGTGGTACGTTTACTCGATGTGGACTTCCTACTAACTTTTTAATCTCGTTAAAGAAATCGCCGAGTCTATTCGAATCAGCAAGCCACTGAATATAGCGAACCTTGTTCAGCCACCACTCATCTTTTGCGTTTCGAGTTAGTCTCCTTATTTGGCTCGTACTCTCCTTTATTTTTTCAGAAGCAGTTGTCTGATTTCCCTTTCGAAGGAGCTGGCGGTGTTTTTCTCTGGCGACTGTCATCTGTGTATGATGTCGTGGGTCATGCATTTATTCATGTTACTATTAGCACTATGTTCTACTTCTTAATGTATGACTGTTTATCTTCACAAATAAATAAAATAAAGATATTTGTTCTGGATTTTTCTCTCCAAAATAAATACTAACAAGAAAAATGCATTTAGTATTCTATCAGTTATCAGGTTCTCCATAGTACGATCGTTGCTCGGTTTGAGGGTAGATAGCGTGGTGTGAAATGTCCTGGATCAATAAAAAAGATTATTATGCAGATTATACGACCTCCGTGGTGCAGTGGGCGAATAGCCGGCTGAGGCGGAACAAATGTTTGCATGATCTACAGACAGTTCCGGGTCTGGTTGTGTCTTATATTATAAGGTATGTTATTTACAAAAAAAAATGTATATACGTATTCTATCAGTTATCTGGTTCCCATAGTACAAGCTCTGCTCAGTTTGGGGCTAGATAGCTATGTGTGAAATGTCCAGCAATATTTATATATTTATTGTACTGCATAACAGTTAACGTAAGAGTCAAGTTCCTTGTGAAAGGACTCGCCCGGGGAAGTTCTACATCCATACCTATTACTGCTACCAAGCGGCATTGCTGTGTTTCGGTTTGAAGGGTATGGTTGCTGCTGAAATTACAAGCACATGAGGCTTTACAGTATGCCTCAAGTTGATGGACGCAGTGCATCTACAAAGTTGTAAAAATACATATTGTATTAAGCTTAGTCTTTTCGCCCAACATACCTCAGTGCCTTAAGACGAAAGTCTTCAATCAGTGTGTGTTACCAGTGATGACATATGGAATCGAGACGTGGTCCTTCACTATTGGCCTTATGAATAAGCTCAGAGTCGCTCAACGAGCTATGGAGAGGGCTATGCTCGGGGTTTCTCTACGGGATCGAATCAGAAATGAGGAGATACGTAGGAGAACTCAAGTCACCGACATAGCCCGACGGATTAGCACGTTGAAGTGGCAATGGGCAGGCCATATAGCGCGCAGAACAGATGGCCGATGGGGCCGAAAGGTTCTCGAGTGGAGGCCACGGACCGGCAAGCGCAGCGTAGGACGTCCACCCACAAGATGGGCAGACGACTTGGTAAGAACCGCAGGTCGGCGTTGGATGCAGGCCGCTTCCAACCGCAGTTCCTGGAGATCAATGAGGGAGGCCTTTGTCCAGCAGTGGACGTCCTACGGCTGATATGATGATGATGATTCAGTTTAGTACAAGTTGTTGAAAATGATGTTTCATAGAGCTCTTGTACTAGGTAGGTACGGACTTATTTACATATATATCAGATTTATCATACTAACTATCGGGGGAAGGTAACAAAGTACGCTTTTGATTGTAATATATTGTATAATTTACTATTATATATTTAACGACCTCCGTGGCGCAGTGGGTGAATAGCCGACTGATAGGCAGGAGGTAGCGGGTTCGATTCCCGCCGCGGAACAAATGTTTGCATGATCTACAGATATTTGTTCCGGGTCTGGATGTTTTTCTATATATTATAAGTACATATTTACAAAAAAAAATTGTATATAAGTATTCTATCAGTTATCTGGTTCCCATAATACAAGCTTTGCTTAGTTTGGGGCTAGATAGCGCTGTGTGAAATGTCCAGCAATATTTATTTTTTATTTATATAAAACCTACCTATATTTAACACACATATAGAATTTCATTAGCTACAGGCCTACAGAGTATGTAAAGGGTTGAGTTTCCGCAGATTAAAAGCTATCATTTAGAGATGATTAGTAGAATACATTTAGTTTTGTTCCTCTTGATGTTTGTATCAATAGTTTAGATCATAAAGTAATGTGATAAGTTATTAAGTTTGATATTTCCTATTATAGTCACTTCCAGTCATGATATGTTAACTTAGAAGTACTATGGAATGAGAAGTCGGGTTTAGATGAAGGTAAAATGTGATCACGTAGAGCACATTTCTATGATTTGCGAGGCAATACTTTGTTATAGGCGATGGTTACCACCTAGCATCAGGTGGGCCATGAAGGATCCATCTCAAGGCAGTAAAAAATGGTAGGTAAACACAATTATTTAACATTAGCGCCATCTGTTAGATCTAGCGTAAACTACAAGTGAAGGTTTTCCAACGCCTTTTCACCGTTTATACTTACGAGTTTGCTGCAAAACCTAAAACTATACTGAAATTAATTTAGATGTCGCTTTCACATACATTTTGCAAATATGCAATTAAGTAACTTGAATCCCGAACATAACGAAGGATTCTAGAGTTAACTCACGAGCGGAGCGAGGGAGTTCGCACCCAAGCTGAGAATCTCAGAACATAGTGTTCGGTACCAAGCTATAAAGCTTTTTAATAACTTGCCTATCGTCTATAAAACCATGTACAGTTCATTTGAATTCAAAATTAAATTGAAGGAATTCTTGTTGAAAAAGTGTTTCTACTCCATAGACGAATACTACAAAGACAAATCACATAATAACTGACGCAATTTTTTTATTTCTAGATTAGTTTTTATTTTGACATTGAAATATTTTTTAAACTTTATACCTATATTTTGACTATTATATATTTTGACCATTTATTTATTAAGAATTTACTTGACATGTTCTTAATCATTATTATTATTTTCCGTTGACATAAAATTTATTATTAGTATCATTTTTCGTTGACATGTTATATCATAATGTATTTTTAATTTTTTTTACTGGTTATTAATTATCATTTTCTATTAAGTATTTACCAAAACCGTTGTTCTATCGCATTAATTGCGTATTTGTAAAAGATTTTCTAACTGTAGAATGACAAAAGTTCCGACACAATATTTTATTGATTGAGAACAAATGAAATGAAGGGAGTTACTAGAATCCTGAGTTCAGGGAGGGATATATGCACGCCCAAGATGCAGACAGCTTTATCCACAAGGAGAATAGATATATAGACAGATAATTCTTTATTGTTACACCAAATTAAAGTTAATAGTTAGTTTTGAAAATGGTACATACATCAATTGTTTTAATTATTAAACGATTTATGCAATACATGTGTATGTTTTTTCCTCGCAAGTGTGTTGAAAAAGTGCGTATGAAACTCGTGAGCAACTTGCTCACTAGACACTCGGCTGATTTACGCCCTCGCCTACGGCTCGGGCTACAAACCACAGCCTCGTGTATAATGAGCAACTTAGCTCACTTGTATCATAATCCTACTAATATTATAAACGCGAAAGTTTGTATGTATGGATGTTTGTTACTCTTTCACGCCGGAACGGCTGAACCGATTGCGATGAAATTTGGTATGTACGTAGATCGTAGCCTGAATTAACACATAGACTACTTTTTATTGATAAACCATGCGCGCGAAGCCGCTGGCAACAGCTAGTATACTATAAAGATTCAATAAATTCAAAATGATTTTATACATTAAAATCACTAGGATCATTTGAAACGTCAATTTTACTGCCTGTTCCTTCGCGACAAAGCCAGGAAAGGAAGGCAAGAAACAAGGCTGGTTAATTAATATTCTTTTTAATTATCCTTTTAGAATACACAACAATAAAGAAAATAAATAACGTCTGAATTGTAACATTTTTCAACGAGTTTGAACAATTTTAATCCCAAGCTTCTCTATCATCTAAATAATCCGATATTTTATAGTAGGCTTTTTTATAAAGATTTTGTTTAATTACGTTTTTAAATTTTAATTGTCAGTTTTTACACATCACTTGGGAGTTTGTTATAAAAGCGTACACCTTGCCCTTTAAACGATTTACTAACTATTCGAGAACTCCTTAAATGCCCTACTTCGGCTCCTCGGAGAGAGCTTCGACGCGGAGGGATTCACCTAGGTAGTGCAAAGGAAACGGAAGCCCTCCAGCCGAAACCAGAGCGGAACTGCACCGACCGAAACCGAAGTGGAGGAAGTTAAATAAATAAATATTGCTGGACATTTCACACAGCGCTATCTAGCCCCAAACTAAGCAGAACTATATATTATAAGTATGTATTTACAAAATAAAAGTATATATGAATTCTATCAGTTATTTGGTTCCCATAGTTTGATAGCATACTTATATACTATCATTTTGTAAATACATACTTATAATATATAGACAAACACCCAGACACGGAACAAATATCTGTAGATCATGCAAACATTTGTTCCGCGGCGGGAATCGAGCCCGCTACCTTCTGCGTCTCAGCCGGCTATACGGCCGCTGCGCCACGGAGGTCGTCGAATATAATATGAAGAAGGCATACACAGATAAGGGTCGAACAGTTGGAGTCGCGCCGCACTTATTTCAAATCTTTTGTGTAGCGTGTTCCAACTAGATCTAGTCTGTATGTGGCCAGTTCGATAGATTTTATAAAGCAACCATTAGTGAAATAGGTAAAACTGACTTCGTGCCGTATGTGACCATTGATCACCTTATACGTTTCTATGGTAAAGTAGCCTAAAATGACATTTTAACGTAGATATTAGAAACACGACCGTACAAATGTTTCAAATGTTTACGCTAAAACAGAGTTTCTTAACCTTTCTAAAGTGACGGACCACTAGCTACATTTAGAAAATCTGGCGGACCCCTTCCAAGCTTTATATTCGATAGGGATAGTAAACAAGGCATTTAAAATAAATAAATAATGCAAAAACTTGACCATATCTTTGACATATTAAATCCTCTCCATCCAAAGGTTGTCTGGAAGAAATCACTTCAAAGCGATAAGACAGCCCATTGTACTATTTGCTTTGTGTAATTTGGTATATACGTTGTTTAAAACTGGGATCACCAGATTGGCTACCATTTATCCCATAAATCAGTTTTCATGGGATAAAAATGGGGTGTCAAGTCCAATTGCAACAGCGAGTTTAGCTTTATTTCTAGCTTTCCTCCACATTTAGTAGTACCACGTGTGAAGTCGCGGTCAAGAGCTAGTTCATAATAAATAGTGTACATAACCATGATATTTTCAAAAGATATTAAATCAAATTCAATCTAATCTCGATAATTAAATATAAACAGTTTTATTGCGAAACAAATACGTATAGCACTGTTTATATTACGTAAACTCTAAAACCTTGAAAAGTATTATAAAAAACGGCTCAGTCAAATAACTCCTCATATAAAAAGTACGTCCAATTGTTGAGTTATCGAAAAGAAGATAAGTATTTAATGCAAATCACTCTTGAATTTACCAGATCCAAAATTAGAGCAGTATTAAGATACATAGCTTAACTTAGAACATGGCCGTAGTTTAGAGTTAAAGCACATGTTTCAACAAGCCCCCCACATTTTTAGCTCATTTAGTCACACCAAAATTATGCTATCACCTACGAGGCGCTAACCATAGCCGATGACCTTGAGCGAATGGGCGTAGCTATTGTTTCGGTCTCGCACCTTCCGCCACACGCATCTAACCGACCAGCAAAAAGGTGAGCGCGAGGCAGACGAGCACAACTCTCCCGTACGACAGCGGTACACCGCCCCCCGTCGCCCGAGCAACCACCTTCTAAGGGTACGCCCGCTAATTATTCGGAAAAATTGAAAATAATTAATTGCCACGTGAAAGACCGTCGCAGCACGGCATCATTTGTTCAACTTGAAGGTATAGTCTTTGCCCACATTTAGGTGAAAGAAAAATGTTACGTCGTTTAGAGGTTGAATATATAGTGTGACCATTAGTGCTGTGCACTCCCTGAGGTATGCGCGCGGCGAGACGGGGGGGGAGAATCGGCTGCTGCGCTCTGTCAGTTCGCCGTCAACGCTCGTGGAGGCAGGTAGTGTTATTTGTATCGGACTGTCTATGTCAGACGCACATGACATAGACAGTCCGATACAAATAACACAGCACTAATGGTCACACTATAATTGAAAGTCGAAAACAGCTACATTTTGTAATTTTTTCCTCATAGTAAATAAACAGGTAGAACTTTTTTGTATGTTCAATTTGCAGATAAAAGGTCAATGAATGACATATATTTTTTTGAGCACATAAAACTGATTCCTCCCTGAGGAGAAAGCCTCCAAATAAGACCAATCAGCTACTATATTCGCCTTAAAATGTTGTCTGATGGCGGGTTCCTATATCCGTCGGTAACCGACTACGCCTCGTATCTCTTTGAAAAAGTGACAAACTAGTGTCAAACTTTTGACAGGTTTTCAAGGAGAAACGAGTCGTAGCTGGTTACCGACGGATATAGGAACCCGCCATTAGTAGTTAATAAAAAACTATATTTTCATGATGTAAATTTGTTTTCGACAAAAGACTCGAATAGTTTCAGAGACAACTACAAAAAACTCTCATAAGCATTTTCAGAACAAAAAATGCAATGTATTTAGAAAATTGCCTTAGTAGTAGAAATAAATTGAAAAATAACATACTGAAATTTGGCATTGATGTGTGCTTGACTTAATTATTGATTAAAACGGGTATTTATCGCGTATGTACCTTTTTTTATTTGTTATCCCGACGTTTCGGCTGTGTTGCCACAGTCATGGTCTCGGGCTGACTCAAGTCTCTGTGCTTGACTTAGCAAATTGAGACTAAAATCATACAATTTAGGGAGCCCTTAAGACTGCGAGCAGTCTTGTTGAAATATCCATGGACGGTTCAAAGTGTTGTTGACTCCAAAAAAGAGTATGAATGAATGAATATGTATTTATTTCAAAAAAAAGGTTTACATAGTGCACTTATTGCCTAGTTGACGATCTCCGTGGCGCAGTGGGCGTATAGCAGGTTGACACGTAGGAGGTAGCCAGTTCGATTCCCGCCGCGGAACAAATGTTTGCATGATACAGATATTTGTTCCGGGTCTGGTTGTTTCTCTATATATTATAAGTATGTATTTACAAAAAAATGTATATACGTATTCTATTAGTTATCTGGTTGCCATAGTACAACCTAGCTTAGTTTGGGGCTAGATGGCGCTGTGTGAAATGTCTAGAAATATTTATTTATTTATATAAATAGTTATAATTCTAGGATACCTAGGGTGTGGAGTCTTGTGGTTCTGCACTACATCCTTGTTATCTACATCAAAAAGTAGCCAATGTCTCAATTCCGTTTTTAAGTGCGCCTTTAAGAACTGAATTGAGACATTGTCTATATACATGGGGAGACGATAAATCGCTTATTTTGAAACAATGTTTTGTTTAACAAATTTTGTGATTTAAATTTGTAATTAATATATGTTATAGTTAAGGATACATGCTAAAGCGCTTGTGTTGTGAAAACGCTATTCCGTACAATTTTCTCGATAGAAAAAAAATCCAAAGATGACTCCAAATTTATCTTTAACTCGTTCTTATGCGATGAATACTTCAGTTTAGATCTTGAAACTTTATACAGACAGTGGCGCATTTACAAATTTTCAAGGTATAGGCTGAATAGTTTTTGCCGCCCTTCCTCAACAATTGTCATATCATACATTATTTTTACAATGCAACAATTTCGTTGAAATTGCACGTAAAATAATTTTTCGGTATATTTTTGAGATAATCGAATCGAAGCGAAAGAAGTATGCTATTTACACAATAATGAACATTTGGTGATCTGATTTTGTTTTCGTTTTTCGCCTCGATTTGTTCGGGTAACCGGGGTAACCCACACGGTTATTGGAATAGAGAATGAAGCTCGCCACGTGCACGTGCAACATTGACGTCATTGATAATTGTAGCATTAAAAAAATACCGCGTTCGGGGAAAAAATATTTTTTTGACTTAAGACTATCTTCTTCGCTATTACTGTTCAAGTTTTTTTTTTAATTCTAATCGTATTTTCTGAAGCTACTAGTGTATGTGAAACACATAATAGTCGATACATAAGATTGAAATCGGTAAAATTATTCACTAAATTATTCATTATATTCGAATAAAAATCGATAAATTATATACCTACAAACCATCCAGTTCGTAGCCTCCAACCTGTAGTAAGACTGGCATGTATGGGTTGTAAGTGGGAAGAGGGGCATATTTTTTACAATTTCGCTCTTTTCACTCATAAGAAGTGTGGGCAAAGGGCGCAGAGGCGAGAGGCCGATAACTGGTAGAGGGGCGGCGAACTAGCTCTTTTACTCTAGCATATGGAAGTTTGCTACACTCGGAATGTGCAATGACAAGTGAGAGAGAAAAGTCATCGACAAAATTTGTTGCAGACTTCTATCTGTAAGACATCAGAAAACCGTCATAGAAATATCTTTTTGATTTCTACGAGATAAAAAAAAAAAATCATGCCCCAAAATTTGCCGCCCCCAAAATCTGCCGCCCTAGGCTCGAGCCTACTCAGCCTGCTGGTAAATCCGCCACTGTATACAGTAATTCTACACAACATAAATAAGGGCACCTGTGTTTTAAATTTTCAAAATACCTTTTGATTTTACCATAACATGAAAATATCTAAGTTTTGCACTAATTAAACCATTCGCTCCGGACGCCCGTCCCGCGATTCAGTCTGGCCTCGGCTTTCAGACGGGGTACCCGTGACGCTTGTCGCTCCAAACGAACACGTAATTCTAAGCTAGAATTTATATTTAGTTGGTTTTTGTAAAGACGCAGTAATGAGAAATAATCACAACAAGTTAATGAAGGGACTGAATGATAAAAAACCGGCAAACATATGAACCACGGCGAGATAGGACGTGCAGCGGCGCGCGGAGAAGCGGGGGTGAAATGCGAGTTTGGGCTGAGGTATAGTCAACTCTTAAGGCCATTGGGCCAGAAGTCGACTTTAGTCTTCTTTTTAAAACTCGAGAACTACGTAATGAAGCAATATTATTCAATGCACAAAAAGCTACGTATACCTAGACAAAAAAACGAAAGAAACTGCACCTGTATCTACTCTGGTTATGGGTGCTGCCGTACTGTCCCAGTTTAAAAAAATACTCTGTATATATAGAAAGAGAGTGACAGAGTTACTTTCGAATTAATATTAGTACTAGCTGTTGCCCGCGACTTTTTACACGTTACACTCCTAAATGTGTAAGTAACCTAGAAATACTAAACTCGCTGTTGCAACTTGACACCCCATTTTTAACCGATGGGACCTGATTTATGGAAGAAAGGTAGCATATGTGGTAATCCAGGTTATAACCTACGTACTATATTTTTTTTATACCACTAAGGTAGTATACAAGCATACCGCCCACCTGATGGTAAGCGGTTACCGTAGCCTATGGACGTTTGTAACACCGTAAACCGTTGCCGACCCTATAAAATTTTCAAAATGCCCTTTTTGAAAAATCCCATACTGTAGTCCCTGGGAAAATCTCGGCAGGGAGACCATTCCACAAGCGAAGTGTTCGCAGGAAGAAATTGCTCTAGAACCTCACGGTACGCGACCAGATCGTCTCCAAGGTGTGTCCAAGATGGATTCTCTGCCGATGGCGAGCGGTGCGATGATAAAAGGAACCTGCAGGCACCATATCATACAACTCCTCAGAACACAAGCCATTATACAAGCGGTAGAACACACACAGGGAGGCAAAATATCTCCTGAGACTTAAATAAATAAATAATAAATGTGGCTGGATATTTCACACAATGCTATCTAGATACCTTACTGATAGATTACTTATATACTGTTTTTTTTGTAAATACATACCTACTTATAATACCTAGTCAGGTCATAAGTATTGTCAGACAGTAAAAACTTTTCTTTTAGAATGCTGGCCACAAAAAGTTTATTGAATTCGAATTTCGAATTGTTCATGAAAATAAAAATGTATACTTTTTAGAATTTTACTCATTTTTAAATATGGAGTGGACGCTTAAAGAAGACCGTGTTGCAGTTATTGCGTTGCATCGTTGCGGTTACGCGCCAATTCAAATTTTTGACATACTGAAAAATTTGAATATAACCAAAAGATTCGTTTATCGCACCATCAAACGATACGATGAAGACTCTAGTGTAGATGACAGGTCAAGAAGTGGTCGCCCTCGGTCTGTTAGGACTCCAGCAGTGATAAAAGCTGTGAAGGCGCGAATTCAAAGAAATCCCAAACGTAAGCAGAAACTGTTGGCCCTTCAGATGGGGTTAAGCAGAACCACGGTGAAAAGGGTGTTAAATGAAGACTTAGGGCTTCGGGCATATCGAAGAAAAACAGGACATCGTTTGAATGCTCGTCTAATGGACCTGAGACTGAAGAGATGCCGCGCTTTGTTGAAGCGGTACGTGGGAAAAAAATATCGGGAAATTCTTTTTTCAGATGAAATTTTTTTTAACAAAATGATAAGGTGTACGCACACAGTAGTGAAGAAGCGAGCAACCGTATTCCGCGTGTCCAACGAGGTCATTTTCCATCCTCGCTCATGGCATGGTTGGGAGTTTCTTATTGGGGCTTAACAGAGGTACATTTTTGTGAGAAAGGTGTAAAAACGAATGCAGTTGTGTATCAAAATACAGTCCTGACGAACCTTGTGGAACCTGTTTCTCATACCATGTTCAATTACAGGCACTGGGTGTTCCAACAAAATTCGGCGCCAGCTCATAGAGCGAAGAGCAGACAAGACTGGCTGGCGGCGCGTGAAATCGACTTCATCCGGCACGAAGACTGGCCCTCCTCCAGTCCAGATGGCGTGCTCAAAGCCTCATCCCAATTTGGAGTCACTCAAGACATCCTTGATTAAGGCAGCCGCCGATATTGACATGGACCTCGTTCGTGCTGCGATAGACGACTGGCCGCGCAGATTGAAGGCCTGTATTCAAAATCACGGAGGTCATTTTGAATAAACTTTAGTGTCATAAGAATCTATGTTTTGTTAAGTTCATTTTGGTATATAAATGGTTACATAATGAATAAACTTGTTTCAATTATTTTGTATTAAACATGTGACAGAATTTATGACCTGACTAGGTATATAGAAAAACAACCAGACCCGGAACAAATATCTGTAGATCATACAAACATTTGTTCCGCGGCGGGAATCGAACCTGCTACCTCCTGCGTCTCATCCGGCTATTCGCTCAATGTACCACGGAGGTCGTCACTTAAGGGCTCAATACCGGTAAATATACCAAATTTCGTCGAAAACGGTTCAGCCTTTACGACGTGATCGAGTAACAAACAAACATCCAAACTTTAATATTTATAATATTAGCTAGTGTGATTAGTGTGATGGATCTACCTCGATTACTACTCTTAGACCTAACTCATACAAACTTAAATGGTTAGTTCGTTTTTAATTTAAGTTGATGACACTTCACATTTCGAGGAAACGTAAACTTCCAAGAAAATAATACAAATTAATTATTCCAATCACTGTTTATAAGAAAATGTTTAAATTATTTGTTTTTCTGTATCACTCAAATTGTTTAATAAGAAATAAATTAAGAAGACTCATTAATTTTTAATAGTATATTATGATACATGTGAGCTAAGTTGCTCATTATACACGAGGGTATAATTACTGTATTACTGGAAGGAGAATGCACCTAATAACTCATGCTACGAGATGTACATGGTTGAACAGAACAAGTGTGCGCGCTCATTGTGTACGGCGCGGTGCAGGCGCTTCAGTTGCACATTTTGCAATGACTCCGTAAATGTTACATCACAATAGCTCTAATATGTTGTCTCTGGTCGCAAACATATAAAACATTCACATAAACCTTACATATTTCCATACAAACTTTCATCCCCTATTACCTATTGTTATTTTACACCCTTGAGGATAAAACTTGTACAAACTTTTAATGTTATATTTTTTTAATCAACAGCCTAAAAAGTAAGTGTCAAGCTTAGCTCTAAAAATGACGATACTTCCCTACAACTTTTCATCCCCCCCTTTCAACCCCTTACAACCCTTTTTTTGCATTAAAAAGTAGACTATGCCCTTTCTCAGGCTCTAGACTATCTGTGTACCAAATTTCATTTAAACAGGTTCTGTAGTTTTGTCGTGAAAGCGCAACAGACAGACAGACAGAATTACTTTCACATTTATAATATTAGTAAGGATTGGTATAGTTTAGTCTATCCTATAAAGTATTTAAGTAGGTTTATTTATCTAGTATGTACCTAGATTATGCTATTTTTATAAGTCATGTGCAAATTTTCATTAGTTCCCTTTCCTGTGCCCTACCTATAAATCTTTACCTACAACTAGCCGACCAATCCGCAGCTTCGCACGCGTAATTTTTCAGTAAAAATATTACCCTCCTTCTGAGCAGTTGGGTAAAAAGTAGCCTATGTCACCCGGGGATAGTGTAGCTTCGCAACGGTGAAAGAATTTTTTAAATCGGTCCAGTAGTTTCGGAGCCTATTCAATGCAAACAAACAAACAAATCTTTCCTCTTTATAACATTATTTTTATAGATATTGGTATGTTCTTTAATATTGTAGAACATACTTTTGTTCTATCATCTATAGTTTCCGCAGCGCATGCGACGAAAGACGTTTTAGGGCACTTTATTACACCTTGGGTTACGTTACTTAAGTTTTAGTAAGGATCCCTAATCTGTTCTAACAATAAATATAGCCTATGTCACTCAGGGTGAATGTAGCTTTACCATGGTGAAAGAATTTTTGAAATCGGACCAGTAGTTTTTGAGTTTATTCATTACAAACATACACACAAAAATACAAATCTTTCCTCTTTATTATAAAAGTATAGATACACAAAGGTTATCTGGAAGAGAATGCTCTTTAGCATTAAGTACGCCTTTGTACTAGTTTTATAAGTGCAATAAAGTATTTTCAATCAAGCAATCAGTTTGGATAAAATTTTATGGAAAAACACGTTCTAGACTATCGGTATGCGCCGTCAACTGGTTCTTAGAAAAACAAATCAAATGTAACAGGATCAATTATTCATTTTTATTTGTCATATCATATTAATTTCAAAAAGGTTATTAATAAGTAGAGAAAGATGACCTTATAAGATTACCATGTTTACGTGTTATATTTTTGTACTTATATATTTCATTTAAAGGTTAGTCCCGTTCCGGGTAAAATCATAGATTTTATTATTCAATTATGCGCACATCTATATATACAGTATATACATGTTTTGTAATGTACGACATTAATTTAAAACACCGGGTTTAATACCGTTAGCTTGAATATTTATCCAGTAATCAATACATTTCCAATAAACAGTTTTTAATGTAAATCGGCCGCGCCTTTGCTAAGACGCCGCTTAGTCTCTAGATTCAATTGAGAGAAGAGCCAAGAAGCTCATTTGCAATGACGAGTTAGCAGAGCCTCGAGCATCGTCGAAAGGTTGCAAGCCTCTCGGTATTTTATCGGATACCCACCATCCCCATTCTATTATCGGACAACCAGACGCTCCGCGGTCCGCCACCGCTACATGGTAGACATATGTACCTCCCATATGCACAAAGCGGTACTCTTCCACCTTTATTACGCGCACCGCCAAGGAGTAGAACGCCTTGCCTGAGTCTGTGTTTCCTGATAACTACAACTTAGGGGTCTTCAAGTCGCGAGTGCATAGATTTCTTCTAGGCAAGCGTGTACTATCGTAGACTGCATCATCGCTTACTATCAGGCGAGATCGTGGTCAAACGCAAGCCTATACTTTATAAAAAAAGTCAGTTTAACAGGTACCTACTTACATGATGAATGAATATGATTTGTTTACCTATTTTATACAGGCTGTTCCATTGATATTTTCAACAATTAAAAAATTCTATGATAATGTATTTGAAAAACCTAGTTACAACAATATTAGCCATTAGCCATACCCGTGTTTTCATTTAATGTCGTACACACGGCTACACATCAAGCTATACATTTCCAGTATGAGCTGACCTCTCATTCTACGAAAAGCCTACACAATGCGACGTCAGCTTATACTGGAAATTTATAGCTTGATGTGTAGCCGTGTGTACATAACAAAACACGTAGTATATATGGTGACCCAGAACTTGTAGTTATCTCGAAGGAAGGCGATTCCCGACACAAGAATAACAAATGTTTCGACTTTTGTGAGTTCAATGATTTTCATTGAAGAATCATTTGGTAAAAGTAGCCGATTTCGGTGAATATTCAGTTTGTTAGATGTTTTAGGTCAAATACCTTAAGTCAAACATTACATTTCTATAAAGATAATTTCTTGGGAAAGCGCAATGTCTAAAAAACAGTTGGTTTAACACATTCCGTGCTCACCACTCGGATTTAAGTGGGGCGGGGCTATAGTAGTGGCGCCTCTCACTCGGAACCGAGTGAGCGTCCCGTACATTTTGTAGTAATTAGTAAAACAAAGGCATTTGAGACGAGTCAACTTACGAAAACGAGTATTGGTTTCATTCTTACATGTAAAAACTGGGTTTGTTTAGTTTCTTTGATGATTTTGATTAAGATTCTAGAATTTGATCAAAAAACACGGGTTTCTCAAAATCTTGTGACATATTAGTACGCAAAAATGCAATCGTGGAACAAATATCTATAATATTAGTGAACTAAACCATTGCCATCCTTAGCGTTCGGATCGGAGTGTTCGGCACCCAGCGTGCTGTGTGCCGAACACTCGGATCCGAAAAATGTGTTTTTTATTGAAATAATAACAATATATGTACATTTATCCATATCTTCAAACATACATGTCATATGTACATAATCAATATTCGCCTTAAAAAGTTTTGGCACCCAGCTATTATTTTCATTTATTTTGTAGGCAGTGAATCTGTTAAGATGACTTAAGGAACCGAGACGTGGTCCTTCACTATTGACCTTATGAATAAGCTCAGAGTCGCTCAACGAGCTATGGAGAGGGCTATGCTCGGAGTTTCTCTACGGGATCGAATCAGAAATGAGGAGATACGTAGGAGAACTCAAGTCACCGACATAGCCCGACGGATTAGCATGTTGAAGTGGCAATGGGCAGGCCATATAGCGCGCAGAACAGATGGCCGATGGCCAGAAGGTTCTCGAGTGGAGGCCACGGACCGGCAAGCGCAGTGTAGGACGTCCACCTATAAGATGGGCAGACGACTTGGTAAGAACCACAGGTCGGCGTTGGATGCAGGCCGCTTCCAACCGCAGTTCCTGAAGATCAATGAGGGAGGCCTTTGTCCAGCAGTGGACGTCCTACGGCTGATATGATGATGATGATGAATGTGTTAATAGAAACTAAAATTTTCTAGAATTTTTTTCTAAAAAATAAAATGTTCAAATTATATATTTTGCTATGTTGTTAATTATCGTGTTCAGAATTACCCCGTTCAATGTTACAATACTAGTTCCCTATTTCCCTAGGGACACCTTATATACCATATGTTTTGTTATGTATCTACGACATTGAATAAAAACGGAGTAGGTAGTGTTGATGTAATATAGGTTTTTTTTTCAAATTAATTACGACAGAAAACTTTAAATTTTCAAACAACCTTATTATCAAGTACTGAAATATCAATGCAACAGCCTGTATAAAATAGGTAAACAAATCATTTTCATTCATCATGTAAGTACCTGTATCCGTCGGTAACCAGCTACAACTCTTTTCTCCTTGGAAACGTGTCAAAAGTTTGACACTCCGCCGCATCGTCGCAATGGCGCCGCCGATTTACGTTAAAAATTAATTAAACCCCTAAAATCAGTAAATACGATGCTGGATGTGTCGTCATCCATCATCAGTCGGAAGACGTCCACTGCTGAACATAAGCCTCCCCCTAGATCGTCGGTCCACCTTGTGGGGGGCCGGCCTACACTGCGTCTTCCAGTCCGTGGTCTCCACTCGAGAACCCTTCTTCCCCAACGGTTATCGGTTCTACGAGCGATGTGGCCTGCCCATTGCCACTTCAACTTGCTAATTTTGAGAGCTATGTCGGCAACTTCAGTTCTTCTGCGGATGTGTGTTTTTAAAATTAATTTCGTACAAAACAGTATAATGATATTTAGACTTTTGATTGATTATACCAACTCTATAGTGTTTATGGGTGGATGGATAATCTATGGTCGAAGACCGGTCATGTCAGAACAAGCTTTTACCGCGTAAATGTATTTTACTAATGAAATGAGAATAAGGGCGACTTGCGCAACGATGCTCGTATTTTAGTGCCTTATTATGTTAAGAGGGTTCTCAAATCTTTAAATACGACAAATTTAAACATGTTTATTCGCTAATTACGTTTATGGATAGTATTGAAAGCCGGTCTAAAAAGCTTAATTAACTAATTATTTATCTAATAGTATCCCGTTTAATAACATTTTGTTTTTATTTATATTTATGTTTTTAAACATACACATAGACAAACATTTATTTGCTACACACAAATTGACACAATACAATCAAAAGGTATAAATACAACTACAACGCGGTCACATTAACTCGACGCATCGCTGGAATGCGGGTCCCCGCCCGCTTCCCCCCGCATTCCCTTTTCTCGCTCGGCAAGTGTCAGTACGGTCAGCAAATAAGAGAAAAGGGGAATTGTATCCAATAATAAAAAAGGCAAAGCAGTCGAAAAGAGCAGGTTTTTTTCCACACCGTACTTGAGCGCCAAAATGACGTCACATGGTCAAGCGTCTAGTTAATGTGACCGCGTTGTATGTCACCTTCATCTTTTTTTTTTATTTTGTACGTGTGTCGTGTCATATAAATGTTTTCATTTTCATTCGATTTTTTTAATTTTCTTAACCTGGATTAACACATAGGCTACTTTTTATTACCAAACCACGCGTACGAAGCCGTGAGTGGAAGCTAGTTATTTTATAAGTAAGTGTTTTAAAATAGTTATTGGTTATGCAAGAGTGCAAAGTTGCATTTTAACCGTGTGCTCAATTTTGATGATCGAGCAAGCGAAGGATTGTAGATTCAAAATTAGAATCCTGTGCGTCAGCGAGGGAATCAAAAGAGCACGAGGTGAAAAATCTTTGCACTCGAGTGCAACACATCACTTTTCATTCCACCTCAGCGAGGAATTGACTAAATGCAAAAAACAGTAATACACCAAGAAGGTTCTGAGTTTTTAACAAATTAAAAACGGTTGTATGAAGTAAATAGTACGTAAATAGAGAAGTAAATAGGTACGTGTATAATGTTGTTTTGAATTCACAAACTTACTGCACACGATGTTCTAAATTCAATATACTTTATCCTCTACCGGATAAAAACGGCTTTTGCACTTAGATATTGAAGAGCAAAACTACTCTTTCCGAGATGGGGGGGTGAATAAAATATTAAAAGAAATTGCTCGATTTTTAACAGCAATATTTTAACTACTTATTACTTAGTGGGCGACTAGTTGCCACTCAGACTATGGCACACTTACTAAGCTGCTCATTTAGCCCTTATTCCTGCACCCAGAGGGATACTTGTACCGCTACGGATTGTTGCAGTGCCCAAGTAAGTATTGCCAAAACATTTGATATATAAAACTAGCTGTTGCCCACGACTTCGTACGCGTTACACTACTAAATGTGTAGTTAACCTAGAAATAAAGCTAAACTCGCTGTTGCAACTTGACTTGACACCCCATTTTTATCGCACGAGATCTAATTTATAGGATAAAATGTAGCCTATGTGTTAATCCAGGTTATGATCTATATAAATATTAAATTTCATCCAAATCGGTTCAACCGTTACGACGTGGTTGAGTAACAAACAAATAAATAAATAAACAATCATCCAAACTTTCGCTTTTATAATATTAGTGTGATAGGTTATATATGACCCATATCGAGAAGATGAAGAAGTAATATTATTTAAAATATGTTATTCATGAGCTGATTATGAGCATGCATTATGTTATCTGTACTATATATACTATAATATTATAAAGAGGAAAGATTTGTATTTTTGTGTGTATGTTTGTAATGAATAAACTCAAAAACTACCGTGCCGATTTCAAAAATTCTTTCACCATGGTAAAGCTACATTCACCCTGAGTGACATAGGCTATATTTATAGCTAAAAAGATTAGGGATCCTTACTAAAACTTAAGTAACGTAACTCAAGGTGTAAAAAAGTGGCCTAAAACGACTTTCGTCGCATGCGCTGCGGAAACTATTGATGATAGAACAAAAGTATGTTCTACAATATTAAAGCACGTATCAATATCTACAAAAATAATGTTATAAAGAGGAAAGATTTGTTTGTTTGTATTGAATAGGCTCCGAAACTACTGGACCGATTTAAAAAAATCTTTCACTGTTGGGAAGCTACACTATCCCCGGGTGACATAGGCTACTTTTTACCCAACTTACTTTTTTTTTATTGAAAAACTAGGCGTGCGAAGCTGCGGATTGGTCAGCTAGTAATTCATATAATGAAATCTGTATGTAACAGTATGTATGGGTTTAATTTATGTTTAGGGTACTAGCGGTTAGTGGGTGAACATGCGTTAGTAACCTACATTATTTGTTATAAATTTATAGACATAGACAATCATTTATTTACTACATTAGCACACAATATACAATACAGTTACATTTTAAGAGAGAGGAAATACTTAAAATTAAACATTTTTTTTATTGCTGGACATTTCACACAGCGCTATCTAGCCCCAAACTAAGCAAAGCTTGTACTATGGGAACCAGATAACTGATAGAATACTTATATACATTTTGTTTTTGTAAATACATACTTATAATATATAGAGAAACAACCAGACCCGGAACAAATATCTGTAGATCATGCAAACATTTGTTCCGCGGCGGGAATCGAACCCGCTACCTCCTGCGTCTCAGCCGGCTATCCGCCCACTGCGCCACGGAGGTCATCAATAAAACAGTATTCACGTAAAAAATAAACAATAATAAGGGAGAACTCGGTAGATACTGTGTGGTACAGCAGTAAATGGGACTCGACTCAGCATTATGCCCGCCGTAATATTAAGCGCTGATATTCTGTCAAAACCGCGCCATTTAGCCACTAGACCTTGAAAGTATTGTGACATACTACCTGACCCGTCCGCGGCTTCGCACGCTTGCAACTTCCCGTTCCCGTGGGGACGGGATAATAAGTATATAAAACACTTTTGTCAAAGTGACGCGACGCTTCACGTAATGGTACGATAAATCGCTTATTTTGAAACAATGTTTTGTTCAACAAATTTTGTGATTTAAATTTGTAATTCATATATGTTATAGTTAAGGATACGTGCTAGAGCGCCTGTGTTGTGAAAACACGATTCCGTATAATTTTCTCGACAGAAAAAAAATCTAAAGATGACTCCAAATTTATCTTAAAACCGTTCTTATGCGATGGATACGACAATTTAGATCTTGAAACTTTATACAGTACACAACATAAGTGCACCTGTGTTTTAAGTTTTCAAAATACCTCTTGATTTTACCATAAAATGAAAATATCTAAGTTTTGCACTAATGAAACCATTCGCTCCAGACGCCCGTTTCGCGATTCAGTCTGACCTCGGCTTTCAGACGGGGTACCCGTGACGCTTGTCGCTCCAAACGAACACGTAATTCTTAGGTAAAATTTATATTTAGTTGGTTTTTGTAAAGACGCAGTAATGAGAAATAAACACAACAAGATAATGAAGGGACTCAATGATAAAAAACCGGCAAATATATGAACCACGGCGAGATAGGACGTGTGTGGAGAAGTGGGGGTGAAATTCGAGTTTGTGCTGAGGTATAGTCACCTCTTAATAAACGACTGTTATTTTATATGGATATTGTTTACACAAAAATACTAAATCGCCCCGTTTCGGAGGAGTGCGACCACAAACACCGTAACACGGGATTTTTATGTATTAGAATATTTTACCCAAGCATCTTAACTATAACAAATTGGTTTGTTTGAATGTATCCATACACTTTTTTTTTAATTTAATTTTTGTTAGGGACTTTTACCTACAACATGGTATAACAGCCCCACATTCCCTTTACTAATGTACAACACTATTAAATCATATTAAATACTATTACATACATCGTATCTCACGTTCGTTGATTACTTAAACGGACTTAACATTACTCTAAGATAATTACTTTAAGATCACCCTCGTTTGTCCAATGGAAGACGTCAAAAACTGGGATACAGAAAATCTAGTCCAGTTTTTGACGCACCATTATACTGATAGTACTTACTTAGGTTATTATATACTTTAGGTACTTATTTCCTGATTGATTTTTTATAGATTTGTATAAAATTATTCGTTCTCCAGCGTCTTGCAACACATTGGCTACTTGTATATAGGTATATATATCTTTATTATTTACTCTTATGTAAACCTATAAACCATTTTTCATTATCATTTTCCTTGATAGAATCACCGATGCATAAAAGCTCCAGCTAGCAGATTAGCCGCTTCTGTAGTAGGTTCTGCTAAGATGCTCACAAATGTATCTAAACGTACCTACATCTTACCGAAATCAGTAGAAGAATTTTTGCGTCGGCTGCCTCAATAAGGAGACTTCGCAATTTTCTTCCTACCGCTACAAAAGTTGCGCTCGCTCAGTCTCTCTTACTCCCTATACTAGACTACGCTGACGCCAGTTTCCCCGATCTTACAGAAGAGCAACTTAATAAGCTTGAGCGCCTTCAAAACGTCTGCATTCGATTCATATTTGGCTTGCGCAAATATGATCATATTTCCGAGTTTCGCGTTAAACTCAAGTGGTTGCCAATCCGCGCTCGTCGGAATGCTCATATTCTAACTCTTTTTTATAAAATTCTATTTACTTCTTCTTCTCCGCCGTATCTCAAACAATGCTTTGAATTCCTAAATCTATCACATACCCGCAATCTGCGTTCTTCCACTACTCTCCAGTTGAAAACTCCATCCCATAATTCCAACTTCTTTAGTAACTCGTTTACGGTACGAGCTGTCGGATTATGGAATGACTTGCCCGTTTCCATCAGACTTGCTAAATCTTTACCTATTTTCAAAAATGAGGACTACAAACTATACTTAGCGGCTTCTTTAGACTAAACATTGTATTTCCTTTCCTTATATGTATATATTTTATATTTATTTATGTAAGTATATGTAGGTATATTTTAGGTTTAAGTATTTATTTATTTTTATCCTACATAAATAGGTATTTATTGTAACACCGCCTCCTCACACGTCTTTTGAGTCCAGTCCATCCAAAGGTTGCCTGGAAGAGATCGCTTTGAGCGATAAGGCCGCCCATTGTACCACCATGTATTAGTCTTTAAGTTTTCTAGGTTAAGTTATTTTAATTTGGTGTAACAATAAAGAATTATCTATCTATCTATCTATGTCTAATCTGTTCAAATTTAACTTTTGCATCAGTGATTCTCTCTCTGTCCTGTTTTTGGCGCAATCCATCAAGATGTGGTGCACATCATTTAGTGAACCACATACCTCACAGTTAGGGGAATCAACTTTTTTCATAAGGTATCCAAACTTTCTAGATGGATAGTGCCCAGAATCTATTCAATGAATAAATACAATGAAAGACCTATTTAAGATCCCCCTTACAAACCACGGTATACGCGGTGGATCCATACACTTGTACCTACTCATTTACCCATTATACCATTTCTCATTTCATTTCAACTGGGGTATATCTCGCAGACAGATACACAGACTAAGACCGGAAGTCTCGAACACCGCGGTAAAGTTGCAAACCTATCGATCTTTTACAGAATACATTTTGGGGAATGTGCCCAGAAACAATACGATCTGATCCCGCCATCTCCTTTTTATCTGTCTTGTTATCTGAAGGAACGCTTCGAGTTCCTTCATTGCACAAATTCCCGAACACTCCGATCCTCTGAAAACCTCCTTCTCAAAACCCCGATGCATAGAACCAGTTTCTATGCAAACTCCTTTTCCGTCCAAGCTGTCCGATTATAGAACGCCTTGCCAGTCTCCATTAGGAAATCCCCCTCACTTTCCGTACTTAAAGCTAGACTCAAAAACTTTTATCTCCATGAAGAGTCGTGATTCAACTGATCTCTAATATTAATAATATATGTATATTAGTACATTCTCCATTCTCCACCAATCTCCCATTAAGTAATGATCCTCTCCATCCAAAGGTTGTCTGGAAGAGATCGCTTTGTTAAGCGATAAGACCGCCCATTATGCTTACATTATGCTTTAGAAAGCGTCTGCATGCATAGGGGTTTGGGGGGGGGGGGGGGGGGGGGGGGGTTACCTCCTAGTATGCATGAGATAAGACTACATGGAGTCGGGGTTGACTGATTCGGTTTTGTGTCCGTTATTGAACATAACCTATCCTACTTGGGTTCTTAAGCTAATTTGGGAATTAATTAAAAAAAATGGTACCACGGGGTAGGGAAAAGCCACCCCTACATAATTTTACCCTCAGTAACAAAAAATTCGTGCAGCCGCTTTTTAAAGCCCACCCCCATCCGTCTCTAGTTGATATACCACCATATACATACATATACCGTTTTGGTTCTACGTTCTTGATGCGTACAGCTAAGGTATGGAACACTTTACCGTCATCTGTTTTTCCTAAAAACTACAATCCTCTTTAAGGTAAGAGTTAATAGGTTTCTACTAGATCTTCGTGCTTCATCTTAGACCACATCATCGCTTACCATCAGGTGAGATTGTGGTCAAACGATCTCATCATTATCATCATCCACAGCCCGACTTCACCCACTGCTGGGTATAGGCCTCCCCAAGTTTGTGCCTTCCACCACGAGCCTGCGCTAGGCTCACCCATTGACGGCCCGCGATGTCGTCCACTCATCTCGCTGCCGGACGTCCTACCCTTCTACAGCCATTCCTCGGTCACCATTCAGTTGCTACCCTGATCCACCTGTCATCATCACGTCTTGCCAAGTGTCCCGCCCAATACCATTTGAGCTCCATAACTCGATTCCCAACATCATGAACCTTCATTCTTCTACGGATCTCAACGTTTGAAACTCGATCTAACAGTCTGATGCCAAGCATGGTACGCTCCACGGCTCTCCGTGCAACTCTTAACCTGTACACAGCCACCTGCGTGAGCGTCCATGTCTCGGCACCGTAAGTCATGGTGGGCAGAACACATTGGACAAATAAGCGGGTCAAACGATTTATTCAGGTGAAACTCACAGAAACCCCCAGACATAAGTCCAATATAATCATAACACCTATGTATTTGCGCAATACAAAAAAGTCACTAAAACCAGAATTGTTTGTGCACTTGAAATATTAAGTAGTTATCTGGAGGAAATAACTAAGCGATAAAGATCTAACTTTGACCGGATAATCAAATATTTTTCCATATCTGTCTTCAAGTAGTTTGGTCTTACTTGTGTGTGCTTAGTGCAAAAGCGCAAGCGATTTAGAACAAGTAAAAAAGTGAATAACTCACAAATCATGGTAAATAACCCTTTTTTAGGTTTCCGTACACAAAGGGTAAAACGGTGCCCTATTACTAAGGCTCCGCTGTCTGTCCGTCTGTCACCAGGGTGTATCTCATGAACCGTGATAGTTAGACAGTTGAAATTTTCACAGATGATATATTACTGTTGCCGCTATAACAACGAATACTAAAAACAGAATAAACTAAATATATAAGGGGGTCTCCCTTCACTCGATCAAATAGAGGGTTTTTAGGGTTCCGTACCCAAAGGGTAAAACGGCACCCTATTACTAAGGCTCAGCTGTCTGTCTGTCTGTCCGTCTGTCACCAGGGTGTATCTCATGAACCGTGATAGTTAGACAGTTGAAATTTTCACATATGATATATTACTGTTGCCGCTATAACAACAAATACTAAAAACAGAATAAACTAAATATATAAGGGGTCTCCCTTCACTCGATCAAATAGAGGGTTTTTAGGGTTCCGTACCCAAAGGGTAAAACGGCACCCTATTACTAAGGCTCAGCTGTCTGTCTGTCTGTCCGTCTGTCACCAGGGTGTATCTCATGAACCGTGATAGTTAGACAGTTGAAATTTTCACATATGATATATTACTGTTGCCGCTATAACAACAAATACTAAAAACAGAATAAACTAAATATATAAGGGGGTCTCCCTTCACTCGATCAAATAGAGGGTTTTTAGGGTTCCGTACCCAAAGGGTAAAACGGCACCCTATTACTAAGGCTCAGCTGTCTGTCTGTCTGTCCGTCTGTCACCAGGGTGTATCTCATGAACCGTGATAGTTAGACAGTTGAAATTTTCACGTATGATATATTACTGTTGCCGCTATAACAACAAATACTAAAAACAGAATAAACTAAATATATAAGGGGTCTCCCTTCACTCGATCAAATAGAGGGTTTATAGGGTTCCGTACCCAAAGGGTAAAACGGCACCCTATTACTAAGGCTCAGCTGTCTGTCTGTCTGTCCGTCTGTCACCAGGGTGTATCTCATGAACCGTGATAGTTAGACAGTTGAAATTTTCACATATGATATATTACTGTTGCCGCTATAACAACAAATACTAAAAACAGAATAAACTAAATATATAAGGGGGTCTCCCTTCACTCGATCAAATAGAGGGTTTTTAGGGTTTCGTACCCAAAGGGTAAAACGGTACCCTACTACTAAGGCTCAGCTGTCTGTCTGTCCGTCTATCCGCCTGTTTGTCTGTCTGTTCATTTGTCACCAGACTGTAGCTCAAGAACCGTGATAGTTAGACGGTTGAAATTTTCACAGATGATGTATTTCTGTTGCCGCTATAACAACAAATACTAAAAGCAGAATAAAATAAATATTTAAGGGGGACTCCCATACAACAAACGTAATTTTTTTGCCGTTTTTATAGATAATGGCACGGAACACTTCGTGCGCGAGTTCAACTCGCACTTGGCCGGTTTTTTATATTATTATACTCTCAAGAACACTGATTTACTTAGATAATGAGGAGTGCGCTGGCATTTCTACAATCACTTGTATCTCTGTATATATTTCTATCAATAGGACTAATATACACCGAAATTTTGTAATGATGGGTTTTAACGGCCATGTTTTTATAACTGCTAACAGATGGCGTTATTGTCACTGTTAATTACGGTCTCAACATTATTTTCCGAGGAACTTGAAATACGAGAAAACATTTGTGTTTGTTTATCTGACGAAATGGTTTTAAACTATTTTTGATACTGCTGGACATTTCACACAACGCTTTCTCGCCCCAAACTAAGCAGAGCTTGTATTATGGGAACCAGATAACTGATAGAATATACATACCTACTTTTCTAATACATACTTATAATATTTAGAAAAACATCCAGACCCGGAATAAATATCTGTAGATCATGAAAACATTTGTTCCGCGGAATCGAACCCGCTCCTGCGTCTCAGCCGGCTATTCGCTCACTGTACCACGGAGGTCATCGCTTCATTTACAGATTCATAAACCATGTTTTTTTGTGTCGCAATATAGTAATACTGATGGATATACGACCTGATAAAGGTTGCTGGGAGCCGTTGGGTTGCAGGCCGCACAAGATCGGTCGCTCTGGAAGTCTATGGGGGAAGCTTATGCTCAGGAGTGGACGTGCTTTGGCTGATATGATGAATCCTATCAAAACATAGCTACAACCTGGGTATCTTTAAGTCGCGAGTGAATAGGTTGCTTCTAGGCAAGCGTGTACAATCGTAGACTGCATCATCGCTTACCATCAGGCGAGATCGTGGTCAAACGCAAGCCTATAATAATAATATATATACTTGTATTCGTCTAAAACAATGCCAAGTGGGTACTCAGATGTGTATTTATAAAGCATAAGCAAAACATACCAATATGTCAACGCATACTTAAGATAATAACTTTGTTACTCAAAATTCACATCACTAGTTATAAGTGCTGAGGTCACATGACTAGTTGACAAGCGGTCGGTCTGTGATGGAGAGCCCACGAGCCCCTGTGTGAATCTGTATTGTGGAAATAGCTAATAAAACCAAGTTAATTGAAGTCCAGTATTATAATTTACTAGTACACTGACCAACACAATAATGTATTCAACGGAGCGTATATAACGCACGCGAGCTTTCGACCGACTGCCCAGAGCAGGCACAATCGAACGTGTGTGTCGATTTACGCTGAGTAGATGCTTCCTCTATCAGTTCGGCCGTATATAAAAAAAAAAACATAAATGTGAAATGAGAGCCAAGTTCATTAAATAAATAAAACAAATAAATATTGCTGGACATTTCACACAACGCCATCTAGCCCCAAACTAAGCAGAGCTTGTACTACGGGAACCAGATAGGTGATAGAATACTTATATAGTTTTTTTTTGGTAAACATATACTTTTATTATACACGGTGTCCTTTAGATCACTGTTTTCGCAGAACAAACGTTGTTTAGACCATGGTTTACTAACCAACAGTTTATAACATCAAATTAAAAAAACAAAACGAATTCGGTCTTTGAAAAATATAAAAAGTTGCGAACTTAAAACGACTATTTTAACGTTACGCCCTACAACATAGTCAGCGCGCTGAGCAGTACGAGTAGCTACTAGGTACCTAAGGAGTAGGTAATACGCTACGGCTAGCGTACCCATTAACTTTATGTCACGGTTAATTTTTGAACAAATTTAGGCTTATTTGAGAAGGTCTAGATTTTTTTTATTCTCTTTTTGATGCTATAAACTGTGTTCTGTATAGACCATGGTCTGAGCAACGTTTCTTCTGGGAAAACAGGCGGAAAACACCGTGTATAGGGAAACAACCAGACCCAAAACAAATATCTGTAGATCATGCAAACATTTGTTCCGCGGCGGGAATCAAACCCGCTACCTTACTGCATCTCAGCCAGCAATTGGCCCACTGTACCACGGAGGTCGTCAAATTATTGTACAATATTATGATATATGCCTTGGTTGATAACTTTAATGACAAACGAAGTGAGATCTAAATGGATGCCAATTTCAATGGTCAGTCCTGAAATGTATTTAAAACAACATAAAATATTTTGTAACAACTTAAAATATTATTTCTTAAAACTTAGGATAATATATTGAAGCCTAAAGTCTGAATTGGCTACTTCTTATATACGAATTAAGTACCTACTAAAACAGTCATGGAAGAGCCCTGTGTTCGATGGTTAATTTCTACCAGCAAGCCAAATTTTCGAATGAATAAAATGAGAACATACAGCTTTAGAACTTGCGAAGGCTATAATATAATTCGTATATGAGAACTACTTTCAGACTTTAGGCTTTAATTTATTGTCCTAAGTTATAGAAGAAATTATATTATAAGTCTGACCATTGAACTTGACACCCATTTAGATATCACTTCTTATGTCGTTGAAGTCAACAACCAAGGCATATACATAATATTGAACTTGGATCTCATTTCACATTTTATGCTTTGATGGGATGCCATTACTTTTTGTACAGAAATTATTAGTAGGTATTAATAATAAAATCAATACCAAATGGTTTTTGTTTAATCTACTGTATGCTCCTACTCTTACGGGGTATAATTGTCTTTTTTGTGTTATTTTCTATTAGCAATCAATTTTGATTGCTAATTCTTACATTACAGACACTATAAGTAAGTGCCCTTAATAGAATCTAATAATTAAAAAAATATAATTATTTTACAAAAAATTACTAGTTTCTGATTTATTCCTTTGTATTCACCAAATTACCTATCTTGATACCAAATTTGAACTTTCTAGGTCATCTGGAACTGAGCTAGAGTTTTGATCTATCTATAGGTCGGTCAGTCAGTCAGTCAGCGATAAAAATGACGATTTTTGAACGTTGATATCTAAATAACCGTTTGAGGTGTGTTTATAAAATTTGGAGCACATATCTGTCTCGCAAGTCTCAATATATATGAGCCAAATTTGACATGTTTATGTGAAATAGTTTTATGAGTTATGAGGTGGTCAAAAGTGGCTCCAAATGGTTCGTGTAATATTACACACGGTGCCGCTCGCCAGTGTTAGCTTGAACTTTGCTTGCCACGCTGCCTGTCACCCGCTAGCCGCTCCGCGCGCGTCTCAGCACTCTCCCGAACGTGCGCTGTCAACTCCGACGATCCATTGCTACCACCCCCTATATAAACCTTACATTAAGCCCCGAAGCAACAGTGTTGCTTGAACATCCTGTGTATAAACTTGACCTATTCCTATCGCGCGAATTGTGACGGTATTAATTGCATTTATTTCATTGCGTAAGTATTTGTTTGATATTTTAAAATATACCTATATAAGCAATAGTGATTTCACTTATTTTATTTTCGTATAAAAATACTTAGATTACTTTAAAACGTTCGTGATTTATTACAATCATTATTACAAATACGGGATTTATTACGTACCGTCTTATCGGTGTTTCGACCGACAATGTTTCGGTTCAATTCGTGAACCTTCATCAGGGTGAGTGCGATCCGCTCCGAAGTGTCTCTTCTCCTACAACACTGATAAAACGGTACTTGATATATTCCGTATTTATAATAATTCATATTAATATTACCCTGAGTCCATGGGATATCGCGTTTTCAAAATTCTTTCTGGGCGTCTGGTCGAAGCGATGTGTCATCCGAGAGCTGGCGCTTATCTGGGTCAACGCATAAGCATTGCAATTCAGCGGGGCAATGCAGCCAGTGTCTTGGGGACACTTTCGCCTGGTAGTGATCTGGAGCAGTTGAGCTATCTATAGATCGTTTGCAACGGTCTTTAGATGATTCTTTTTCTTCTGTATTTTAGTCAAAAAACTTAGGGCGAATTGCACATTGTATTTGTAGCTAAATATGATTTAAGGAGTTGTGAAATCATATCTAAAAATACGTCAAAATTAAACATCAGTCGCTAAATACGTTTAGGGATCGTTGTGCCTTAGTGTTTTTAAATTCATAAGGTAAATATATCAATAATTGTATGATTTTTGAATAGTTATTGCAAAAACTATAATTAAATTATTTTCATATCAATAAAGAAACAAAACATTTTAATTAAATGTGTTTATAAAAACCATGTTTGATCTAAGTTCAAATATATCTTGTAATACTTTCACTTTTTAAATTCTAAAATATTTTAAAACAAAACTTATTGTATAAATTAAGCATTAGTTACTTTATTTCTTTCAAATAAATAATCAGTATTAAAAAACATAATATATTTATATACTTATATAATATACTTATTATAACATAATATACATTTCTTACAGCGCTATCTAGCCCTAAACTAAACAGAGTAATTATTATATATTTTTTTTTTTAAATTTATAAAATACCGGCTTTTGCCCGCGACTTCGTACGCGTTACACTACTAAATGTGTAGGTAACCTAGAAATAAAGCTAAACTCGCTGTTGCAACTTGACTCGACACCCCATTTTTATACCATGGGACCTGACAAAAAGTAGCCTATGTGTTAATCCAGGTTACAATCTACGTACATACTAAATTTCATCGAAATCGGTTCAGCGGTTAAAATGCGATTGAGTAATAAACAAATAAATAAACTAACATCCAAACTTTCGCATTTTTAATATAAGTGTGATCCATACATCCAAGGCCAATCTCATGACCAGGGCAATCTCATGGCCTCATGATCAAGCTCAAGGTCGCTCAACGAGCTATGGAGAGGGCTATGCTCGGGGTTTCTTTGCGTGACAAAATCCGCAATGAGGAAATCCGCAGAAGAACGAAAGTTGCCGACATAGCTCTGAAAATTAGCAAGTTGAAGTGGCAATGGGCAGGCCACATCGCTCGTAGAACCGATAACCGTTAGGGAAGAAAGGTTCTCGAGTGGAGACCACGGACTGGAAGACGCAGCGTAGGCCGGTCCCCCACAAGGTGGACCGACGATCCAGTAACCGCTCGTTGTGGCGATCTAAGGGGGAGGCCTATGTTCAGCAGTGGACGTCTTCCGGCTGATGATGATGATGATACATCCAAGGCCTTTTACAGCGGCTTCAATTAATTTATTGTATTGTTTTTAATTTTGTTATTCATAATTTAGCTCCAATATAAATAATATTGTACCTCTACAATAAATAAAAAAAAAAGCCTCATTAATATTATTTTTATTTTAATTTAATTATTTATTTATAAAGTGAATAATATAACTCAATATTCTGTGAATATTTCAAGCGTCTACCTGTTGCCGTTATTAATATCGAGCATAAACGAGGAAAAAAATCACTTTTGTTGTATGGGAGCTCCTATTACATATTTCTTTTACTCTGTTTTAAGTATTTGTTGTTATAGCGGCAACAGAAATACACCAATCTGTGAAAATTTCAACTAACTATCACGGTTTATGAGATACAGCCTGGTGACAGGCAGACAGCGGTGTCTTAGCAATAGGGTCCCGTTTGACCCTTTGGGTTCTGTACCAATTTGTACCCCAAAAAAGTTTAACCAGATTACATGAACTCCCGTTACCTGTAATTTGAATGAAGTAATTTGATTATATATTTCGTGACACTGTTTTGACAGTCAAAGATTACAAATAATATTTTTTTGTTTTAATTTGTGACTCACTAGATCTCAGTTTAGGCCAAGCACTAGTTATTCACTTGTGAGTATTGAAATATACGTTTTTTTCAGCATTAATCCGTATCTTTTTTTACGCTTAGAAGTTTGATGTTTTCACAGCTTCAAGGGACTGTAGAACTGAGTATATGGTACCTGACTAATTTCAACTTGATACCACCACGCGATCCCGAGATAAAGGGTCTTGACAGACAGACGGACAACAAAGTAAATTTATAGGGTCCGTGTTTTCCTATTGAGGACGGAACCCTAAAAACATAGATGAAAACATGTCATTATTTTATGTACCCACCAATGCAATTGATCTCCATCCAAAGGTTGTCTGGAAGAGATCGCTTTGTTAAACGATGAGACCGCCCATTATGCTTACATCTATTAGTTTTTAGGGTTTACCTTAAAAGGTAAAAAAGGAACCCTTTATAAGATCACTCTCTTGTCCGTCTGGCCGTCTGTCTGTCCGTGTGTCACCACCGATTTTCTCAGGAACAGGTGGATCTAGCGAGTTGAAATTTATATTAGGTACTAAGGTCTATAGCCCCTATTAGGTGTATAAAATTCAAGGTCCTGAGTCAACACGATAAAAAGATAGGGACAAATTTAGATTTTCGCGAAAACTTACATAAATACGTACATAAATTTACCTTAACTTTCAACTTTTTTAATTTTCGGAATTTTCCCTTTACTTGTGCTGTAAGACCTTGCTTTTCACCAAAATTGACAATTCTAGGTCAACCGGAAGTACCCTAGAGGTTTTGGGTGGAAAACCTATATGGTAGTTCCCGTTGACCTAGAATCACGAAATTTGCCAAAAAGCAAGGTAAAAAAAAAAAAAATAATGGACAAATAAAAGAAAAATTTCATATAAATAAAAAAAGTTGACAATTAAAGGCTGTCCCCATACATACATAGTTGACGCCAATTAAGATAGTCCTCTGAGTCGTATGGGCACTTATATAAAATAATAATAAAATTTTATTTATTCCGCAAAAAACTTCAGTATTTCACAAACAAAAATTACAATGGTTTACTAGGTAAAATACAATTCAGGATAGAAAACATAGGTACCCAAACTAGGATGGACCTGTATGATGGCATACCTATACCTCCCTCCGGACTATGGTCATAATGGAATATTCAGTGAATGTATGTGTAGGTGTGGGATTTGAGTGTGAGTGTTTGTGTGTGTAAGAGTTTGTCCATGTGCATGCGAGGATGTGCGGTGAGTGCTTGTGTGGGAGTGTGTGGTGTGAGTGTTTGAAAGTGGGTGTGTGTGAGGGTGTCAGTTTGTGTGTACAAATAAATGGGTGAGTTTGTTGTGTGTTGACTTTTCGTACATAACTTATGATAGTATGATTAACAGACTCTCAGTTTCAAGGTAGTTCAAACCTAGCAACCAACTTTTCACCATTTTGTATTTATACACTTATTTATATAAAGGACTAGCATAATCGACACCAAACTCGAATAAGGTAAATAAATAATATTGTGCTATTAAAAAAATAAATATTTAAAGGGGGGCTCCCATACAACAGACATGATTTTTTTGCTTTTTTTATAGATAACGGAACCTTTTGTGCGCAAGTCCAACTCGCAGCCGCGCGCGAAGCTTGGTATCTAATATATTTTTTACCAAAAAAATGTATCCTCATTCACGGAAGCTCATTAGATGAAGGTTTTTATATGTGACCAGTGAAGCCGGTACACACTGCTACACATCAAGCTATAATTTCCAGTATAATCTGACCTCGCATTGTGTAGGCTTTTCGTAGAATGAGAGGTCAGCTTATACTGGAAATTATAGCTTGATGTGTAGCCGTGTGTACCTTATCAGTATCACCATATTCAGAAAATTAATTTATCAATACTTTCTATTCTTACGTGCCACGTCCACAGTTTTTTTAAAGGGTAGTTACATTTTGTTTTTTACATTTTTACTCCAAATCAACTTCGACAAATCGGCGCTGTATAGATAGATAGATAGATAGATAACTCTTTATTGAATTACCACACAAACAGAAATAATAAAAAAAAAAAAATAAGTACTGGGTTAAAATAAATAAGGCAATACAATGGGCGGCCTTATCGCTAAAAGCGATCTCTTCCAGGCAACCTTTGGATGGAGCGAAATTGTATGTATGTATGTACGTTTGTCCGAGGATAACTTTCGAAGCGTTGATCCGATCATCGTGAAATTTAATACATAGGTAGGTAGTGATGGCACAGTTTTGGTGTGACTAAATGAGCTAAAAAATTTTGGGGGGTTGTTGAGATATTGGGGTTCAAGAGGGGTAAAAAAAATTAAGACTGTTAGATCAAGTGGGACGTCAAATGAAAGGTTTTCATTAGTACGTTTTGACCCCGTTTTTATTTCTAGTTTAATCCTTGCAGTTTTTGAGTTATTAGCCATAATAAAAACTGAACTTTGACGAAACTCACAGGGTACCGCAGTGATCCTGCAGTGCTATAATTTGGTATGCGTGTAGCTTTAGTAACACAAATATAGGCAAAAGTCTGAAATCCAGAATAACTGCAATTTGTACCCCAAAAAAGAATAACGCCAGTCATGAACTCCCGTTACCTGTAATTTGAATGAAACTCTAGGTCAAGTTATTTGGTTAATTATTACGTGACACTATTTTGATAGGCAAAGATTAAGACTTATATTTTTTTTGTTTTAATCGGAGACTCGCGAGATCTCAGTTCGGAGCGAACCATTAATTTATTTGTATTTATATCACTTAAGAAGAGATCGAGGGATGAGCTCACTAATTTCCGAGCGGGCTGGACCATCTTAGCGCTTGAAAGAAGTGTCTGGAATGGGGGGAGGCCTTTGCCCAGCAGTGGGTGTCCCACTGTGGGCTGTTAATAATAATAATAGTTTTGGGAACCCTCGGTACGCGAGCCGGACTCTAACTTTTTTTTTATTGATGATAGCCAAGCTTGACCACTACCCCACCTGAGTAGTGAAGGTGTGATCGAAGATGGAGCACGCTTATAGATAGACAGATAACACTATATTGTACATCTCACTCAAACTCCTTTTTTTTAATAACAGAGAGGATAAACAATTATCTATACTGATATTATAAAGAGAAAAGATGTGTTTGTTTGTATTGAATAGGCTCCGAAACTACTGGATCGATTTAAAAAATTCTATCACTGTTAGGAAGCTACACTATCCCCGGGTGACATAGGCTACTTTTTACCCAACTGCGCAGGAGGGTAATGTTTTTATTGAAAAACTACGCGTGCGTAGCTGCGGATTTGTCAGCTAGTTTACAATAAAATACAGAAGAATAGATAGCTCAACTGCTCCAGATCACTACCAGGCGGAAGTGGCCCCAAGACACTGGCTGCATTGCCTTGCTGAACTGCAATACTTAAATAAAAAAAAAAACAATATAAATCAAATAAAAATACACTTATCCGGTTTTTATTTCTGTATCAAAAAGGCGCAAAGCAAATATTGCAGGCTGTTTAAAATCAAATAAAGTCTACGACTTCTGTGATAGATTATGACGTATAGTTGTTTGTAGAATAACCCCGGGTTGTTTGTATAACACCTTCTGTTAACTTACTCTGTACACGGCCTCGACATCGGCGACCTCCGTAGCGCAGTGGCTGAGGCGCAGGTGTGGGTGCGATTCCCACCGCGTAACAAATGTTTACATGATCTACAGATATTTGTTCCGGGTCTGAATGCTGTTGTATATATTATAGGTATGTATTTACTAAAGAATAAAATATAAGTATTCTATCAGTTATCTGGTTCCCATAGTCTAAGTTTGGGGCTAGATAGCGCTGTGTGATAGGTTCATCAATATTTCTTTGTTTATTTACAGGCTATGAATTTGCACGGATTTTTATCCAAATAAAATATAGCCTACTATACTCAGGGATAATGTAGCTTCCTATTGGTAAAAGAATTGTTGAAATCGCTTCAGTAGTTTCTGAGATTACGCTATAAAAACATACAAACTATATGTTTTTACATATTTCATCATAACTCCAAAACTATACACCATAAAAACAAATAAATAAAACCGGCCAAGTGCGAGTCGGACTCGCGAATGAAAAGTTCCGTAGCATTATCTATAAAAACGGTAAAAAAGTCATGACTGTTGTATGGGAGCCCCACTTAAATATTTATTTTATTCAATAGCACAATTTTATTTATTTACCTTATTTGAGGTTGGTGCCGATTAAGCTAGTCCTCTATAATTTAGGGGCGGCCATACAATTCAGAGGACTATCTTAATTGGTGTCGACTATGTATGTATGGGGACACCCTTTAATTTTCAACTTATTTATTTTTTGGTATTTTCCCTTTATTTGTGCTAAATTTCGTGTTTCTAGGTCAACGAGAACTACCATACAGGTTTTCGACCCAAAACCTATATAGGTACTTCCGGTTGACCTTGAATTGTCAATTTTGGTTAAAAGCAAGGTTTTACAGTACAAGTAAAGGAAACATTCTGAAAAATATTAAATGTTGAAAATTAAGGTAAATTTTGGTATTTACAAGTTTTCGCGAAAATCTAAATTTTCCCTTATCTTTTTATAGTGTTGACTCAGGACCTTAATTTTTATACACCCAATAAGGACTATAAACCTCAATATCTGGTATAAATATCAACTTGATAGGTTTCACCCGCTCCTTCGGTTCGGAACCCAAAAAAGATTTACAGAAGTTTTCTATCAGTTATCTTTTACATAGGGCAAGTTTTGTTTAAGATTAGATAGCGCTGTATGAAATGTCCACCTTTAATGATCGAGCGAAGCGAGATCTCTAAATCAACTTGGGCAAATCGGTGTTGTATGTATGTATGATGTTTGTCCGAGGATAACTTTCGAAGCGTTGATCCGATCATCGTGAAATTTGATACATATTGATGGCACAATTTTAGTGTGACTAAATGAGGTAAAAATGTTGCTGGGTTGTTGAGATATTGGGGTTCAAGAGGGGTAAGCAAAATTAAAATGAGACTATTGGGTCATATGAGACGTCAAATGAAAGGTCTTCATTAGTACATTTCGATCCCGTTTTTATTTTTAGTTAAGTTTTTGTAGTTTTTGAGCCATAATAAAAAATAAACTTTGAATAAATTCACAGGGTGATCCCACAGTGCTGTAATTTGGTATGCGTGTAGCCTAAGTATCACAAATTTAGGCAAAAGTCTGAAATCTAGAATACTTAACTGCAATTTGTATACCAAAAAGGTAACCAATTTACATGAACTCCGGTTACCTGTAATTTGAATGAAACTGTAGGTCAAGTAATTTGGACTCGATTTCGTGGCACTATTTTGATAGTCAAAGATTACGAATAATATTTTTTATCTCAGTTCGGGGCGACCCACTAGTTTATTATGTACTAACTAGCTGACCTGCCCGCGGCATCACGGGTGGTTTATCAATAAAAACATTACCCTGCTTTTGCGCAGTCGTGTAAAAAGTAGCCTATGTCCAAATCTCAATCATAACCTATCTGTTTACCAAATTTAATCGAAATCGGTCCTGCCGTTTAGTCATGGACACGTAACAAACAGGCTGAGAGACAGAGTTTATTACGAATTTATAAAATTTTACTAGCTGACCAATCCGCAGCTTCGCACGCGTTGTTTTTCAACAAAAACATTACCCTCCTTCTGCACAGTTGGATACAATACAATTCAATTCAGATTTCAGATTTATTTATTTCACCTTAATTATAACATTGGTTGTTACAGGCATGTCAATTATTACAATTTAAAACTTATAATAATTAAATTAAATTAATATAATTAAAAAAACATGTCAACTAAAAATTATAATATATATAATTATATAATACCTATATTACCCGTGCGCGATAAGGTGGGACCTGAGCGCGGTGACGTCATATTGGCGTGTTTGTACCGCCCGCAAAAAAGCGAACATAACAAGCAGCCGCCCGCGGCTTCGTCGTTGTTTTTTTTAATCTAATTTATTATGTTACTCAGGGAGGACGCTGCTTTTTATCTAATCTTTTTTACACTATTTGAATTATAACAACACTATTGAACTATAACAACAACAAAACAATGACACAAATTATAACAACAAAAACTACAACAAGAAAACAATAACACAAACGCAAACTAAAAGAATTCCAGAGCGCGTCGTTACGTGATGTAGGCCAGTACGAGACTAAAAACCCTAGTAAAAAATAGTGATGTGAACGGTACAATACGGGCGCCATCGGGGAAGTGCAGGGGAAGCGGTCGGGGAGTCGCATTCCTAGCAGGTCCCAAGTTATCGCGACCGAGTAATAATTATAAATAATGTGATAACAAAATATTAAAAACACAACAGATAGGTAAGTAGGTCGATTTACAGATACCTACGTAAAACCAAATTATACAGTATTCTTTATATATAACGCCAAGTTACATGTCTAAAACACAAAAGTTATATAGGTAAGCAATAAATTGAATAATGAGCATTATTTAAATATCTAACATAAATATAATTAATTAATTGTATAACAAAATCATTTTATAAAAATTATATAATAGGCAATGTGTAGAACTCATCTACAGCGTAAAAAGAACTCTAAAAAGTAGAACTCTAGTAAAAAGAACTCTGGATAAAAAGTAGCCTATGTTACTCAGGGGTAATGTAGCATTCTAATGGTGAAAGAATTTTTTAAATCGGACCCGTAGTTTTTGAGTTTATCCGTTACAAAAATACATCTAGTTCTCGCCGATCTACGTATTACGTTTCATTGCGGCTGTGCTGATGTTTTGGTCTCGTCATAGGTAAAGTTTTCAAATCTACCCACATAAATAAAGTTACCACTAGGTACGCTGTTTTTCGTTCGTAAAATATAAGATAAGATAAGATAAGATAACTCTTTATTGTACACCAAAGTAAAATACAGAACATAGTTCTTACAAAGAGATTTAGTTTAATGGGCGGTCTTATCGCAAAAAGCGATCTCTTCCAGACAACCTTTGTATGGACAGGATCAAAATGTAACACATGACGGCGGTGCATCTATATAAATTTAAAAACATATCTACATACTATAAACCTAAATTACCAGTAATAACACAAATTTAATTTAAATAAGGAACTCCAAAAGTGGTTATGATGAATTAACAAGCAGCTACAACTTCAACACAAGGACAGATAATGGGTGTGCACTTTTGTTTTAAAATTAATAATAGACTGGGATGTTTTTATAGAGAGGGGCAAAGCGCTCCACAATCGTACGGCTGTTACAGTGAAGGATCGACTATAAAACTCTGTCGTATGGACAGGAGTTTTAAGTTGGAGGGAATTAATGATCGCAATTTGCGTTCTTCAGATTCGAATTCAGAAAAGAGCCTGGCGGAGAAACTCAAAACGCTCCTTAAGATAGAAGGGAGAAGAAGGGTTAAAAATGATGTTATACAAAAGGGACAGTATGAGTGCATTCCGGCGAAGACGGATGGGGAGCCACTTGAGCTTTGTGCGAAAATCAGAAATATGGTCACACTTGCGCAAGCCAAATATGAACCGAATACAGAGGTTTTGAAGGCGCTCAAGTTTGCTCTGGTGGGCTTCAGTGATGTCAAGCTAGCAGGCGTTGGCGTAGTCCAGGATTGGAAGTAAAAGGGTCTGTGCAAGCGTAACCTTGGTAGCAGTCGGCAAGAAGTTACGAAGTCTCCGTAAAGATCGAGATGATGCAAATACCCTGCGGCTAATTTCATTGATACAAAGAACCCAGGTTAAACAGGTATCCATCTGCATTCCTAGATTTTTCACTGACTGGGTGATGTCTATAGGGGTTCCGTCAAAAACTATGGATGGTAGTTGTGCAAAATTGATTCTGGAGATCTGTATGGAGCTACCAATTATAATGGCCTGTGTTTTGTTTGGGTTGACTGTAATGCCAAAGGATTTACTCCAGTCACATATCAGGTCAAGGTCAGTATTTAGTAAGCTAATGGCTCCGTCAATGTTTTCAACTGTAGCTTGAGTATAAATTTGCAAGTCATCTGCGTACAGGTGGTAGGAAGAAGTTAAATTTTGTGTGATAGAATGAATGAACATAGCGAATAGGAGAGGGGATAAAACGCTACCTTGTGGGACACCGGCAGAAAGATTGAACCACGAAGAGTAAGACTCTTCAACACGGATGCGCTGACGGGGCCCAAACAAGTAACTATGAAACCAGTCAATTGACATTGGAGATATGTTAAAGGAGCATAAAATACCCAGAAGTAGGTCGAAGTCCACAATATTGAAAGCGCTGCTGAAGTCAAGGAGTATCATTGCTGTCAGCTTCTGACTGTCCATCCCAGACCGAATGTCGTCTGTTATTTTAACCAGAGCTGTTACGGTGCTATGACCTGGACGGAAACCAGATTGAAAAGAATTTAACAGGGTGTTTTTGGAAAGGAAGGTACGTAACTGTTGATGAATAAGGCGTTCAAGGATTTTAGATAAGTAAGGAAGGATTTATATTGGACGGTAATCAGCAAAAGAGGAAGGATTGGATTTTTTAGGTAAGGGAATAATCTGAGCTTCTTTCCAGGCATCGGAAAATGAGCCAGAATTGATAGAGGAATTTAAGATATGCGCAATAACGTGGATAATTTCATCAAGAATGGGAACAATCATATTTCGACTAATACTGTCATTGCCTACAGCATTTGAAGTAATAGATGCAATGCTCTTTTTAACATCACAATCGTCGAATTGACTAAACTGAAACTGAGGGAAGTCTGGGGTTGGCTAAGAAGAAAGATAATTTAGTGTATTGAGCTTAGTTAATCCATCAATATTTGAGGAATATGAAAAGTGCTGATTGAGGAGATCAATGTCTAAGTTTTAAGGAATAGATTCTTGTTTTGATTTACCAACACCCAGTGATCTAAGAAATTTCCATACTTTGGATGAATCATTACTTTTATCAACAGAATCGTAAATGAATCGGCGTTGTGCATACCTACACAACCTGTTGCAGTGATTGCGGCGATCGTGATATTTGGCCTTATTGACCTCCGTATTCTTCCATACCATTCTTACTTTTGCCATAGCCTTTTTGTGCATTACAGTGCGGATTTCGTCCGTAATCCATGGCGCAGGGAGGTGTTTAATTTTTATAGCACGTATGGATGCATGTATGTCGTAAAGCTTGTTGAGTTGACTATTGAAAGAAGCTACCATGTCATTGACGTTACAAGCACTCATGACCTCTGACCAATCAATATTTCGGGCATCCTCACGAACGTTCTCAAGGTTCATTCTACCAAAGTTACGCTGCATGTGGATTTTAGGCTTTGCTTTCGGCGGACGAACTTTGTATGACAAGTAGATCAGATCGTGATAAGAGAAAGCAGCCGCCGAAGTTTGACCATGCTTAGCCACATTGTTTGGCGAAGATACGAAAATTAAGTCAAGAAGAGAAGGAGAACAATCCGGAAAGAAGTGAGTAGCTGTTAGAGGAAGTATGGTCAAGTTGCTAGCCTTAGCGAGATTTAGAAGTGAGAAAGAGCGAGAGTCCTGCTTTAGGAGGCATGTGTTAAAGTCACCCATAATAATGGTGTGGTTATAAGAAGGAGTAACGTCTTCGAGAAGCCTTTCAAGAGACAGAAAATAGTTGTTACGAAGGTGATTGCTATAATAGACCCCGAGTAGAATTTTGGTGCGAGAGAGATGAACTTCAGCAAAGAGGTGTTCGCCTGCGCCGGGAGATGGTGGTTGTGGAGACATGTGAATCACGGAGTAGGGGATGTGCGCGCGTAAGTATATAGCTACGCCTCCACCACGTCCAACTGTGCGGTCATTTCTTATTAGGATAAAACCTGGCAACGAATATGAAGTAGTCGGCAAACAGGGTTTTAACCAAGACTCGGATACTAATATAGCATGAATGTTAATTAGATCAAAAGACGCCAACATATCTGGGTAATGAGCCGGAATGCTTTGCGCGTTAATGTGTAGGATATTAAAATTTCTTGAGACATCTCTAAACTGTGTCTCAAGAGTATGGAAAAGAGTTGAAATACTGCGAAAACTGTCGTCGCTGCTTGAATCATCATCATTAGCACAAAACAAAAATGATAAAAAATTCTCATCACCACTTGAAGATGACATAAAATAAAAACTTATCTAAATAAACAACAAAATTATACTTAACTAAAACTTATTATCTAAATACTTTTATACCAAAATGTATTAAGCGTTCCTGCCAAGTGTTTTGGTATAGAAATCCACATAAACACTACAAGGTTAGCGAGAGTCGATAATACTAAATTAATGTAAAGTTTGGCGAATATCCATTGAAGTCGTAACCACACAAAGAATAAAAGGTGAACAAAAAAAAATATGAATCTGTGGTGTTTCATAGACTTGACAGTGATAGCTAATAATGCCAATGAATGAGTGTCAAGAAGTTTTACAAATGAAAAAGTCAGCTCAACCAACACAACAAAAAACGAAAATAAGTGATAACTTTAGGGTAATGAAACAATGGAAAAAAAGAAGTGGTTGGGTATTTGGATTACCTGCATGAAATAGACTACCTCTTGAACGGACTTTGCTTGAATGCTTGGCACATAACTACTTCCTGGTCGTCACTACACGTCTCGATTTCGGCGCAGCAGAATCCTTGGCTGTTGCTGCTGTCGCTGGTTTCGCAGCTGCCGTCGAGGGAGAGGGCCCTGCCATCTGATATGAATGCGCTTGATATTTTATCAAGATCAGCCATGCAGCTCACATGGCGCCTAGTGTCATCGGGCCCAATGACGAAGACGTAGCCCTCGCGTGTCCAGCTCTTACTGAGTCCAAAGCGTTGCCTGGCTTGCATGAAAACTTCGTGGCGCGATCGAGTCAAAAATTCAGAAAGAGTTATGCCCGTGTTTTTAAGATTGGTCTTTGCAAACCAAATCTTATCTCGAACAGACACATCCCGCAACTTCACAAGAATGGGTCTGGGCCGATTAGATGTCAGACGGCCCATCCTATGACAACGATTCATGTCTTGTGTTCCAAAGCCAGACATTTTAAGGCGTTTAATAATGACTTTCTTCACGGTGACAGCAGTATCTTCGTCCTTCTCCTCAGTTACCCCATAGAGGAGCAGATGTTTAAGGCGACTCACCATCTCCAGCTGGTCTACTGCCTGTGCGGTGGCCTGCATTTGTTCCTGGAGAGCTCGCAATGCAGTCATAACAAAAGACTTGAAAGTGGAGAACTCTGATGACAGGCTGGATACTGATGCTGGTGCTTCAGACTGCTTCAGCTTACCCTCATAGGCAGCCATCTGCTCAACGAAGAGAGCCTGCATTTGAGCCATGGATCCTTTGATTGCTTGTATTTCCTCCATTTTGAAATGTGGCAGTGATGTGTAACAGAGGGTGATAACTGTATGTTGTGTTTTGGTGCGGTTATTGTAAGGTGCTAAGGGAGATAACACTTGTTGGCAGGTATTGTACTTTATACTTTGATTTTAAGCATAAATAATGACTGTTTTTAAACAATAATAATATGTTTTTACGAAATTAAAGGAGAACAATTTTATGAGGTGTTTCTTTTATAACACCTACCCGCCAAAAATATGTTTTTCTTATTGTATTGTATTAGTTAATATTAAGTATGTATACTTTTTTTTTTAAAGTCAAAATCTTCATTAAAATCACAAGGATCACTTTGAAACGTCAATTTTACTGCCTGTTCCTTCGCGACCAAGCCAGGAAAGAAAGGCAAGAAACAAGGCTGGTTGTTTTATTTTAATGATCCTTTTACAATACATAATAATACAGGAAATAAATTACGTCTAAATTGTAACATGTACCTAACACTTTAGTACTAGTAAGTACGTTAGTGATATGTAGCACGCTCGCGTATGCGATTATTACATTTGTCAATGTTTTTTGTTTTAATAAGTTCTCATTTAAGTGAATTGTCAATTCTTACGAGAATAAATGTCTTAAACCTAAAAATACAAAAAAAAACATAAAAAGGAAAAAATAAAAAATAAATATATTATGTTTTTTTTTTAATTTATTTTTCTTAAAATATTTTATGTTGTTATAAATTCATAAGCTTTGACTAATAAATGCTTTTGTTCGGACGAAATATTGCAGCTAAAATACAAATATTTCCTCTTGATAATATTTTTAGCATAGTGTCATACATTTGGCACCCACCACAGACAACTTATTTACGTATGTGTATCTATGTATGTCTATGTATCTGTATACTCATTTATTATTCTGCGTTCGTGAGTCTACCCATGGGTCCCATCTGAAACCCACGCCGCTTACCTTCCTCGGATGTTTGGCAGCAATACGCTGAGACGGAGCCTGTTTGGCCCACACAGCACGGAATACCATATTATCTGTACCTACCTATGTATAAGTACTAAATTTTTATCTTGAGTTTTTCCTGTAATTCTGTACCTAAATAATTTTTCTTTTTATCACTATAATCTTTATTTAAGTAGGTATGTTTGTTCTGTATTTGTTCTGTTCTGAATGGTCTGTCCTGTGTGTGTGTCAAATAAATAGACATAGACATAGACAGACATATATTTGCTACCATAGCACACACAAATTCACAAAATAAAATCTCATCAAAGAGAAAGCACATGTAAGAGAGAACAGAAAATTACATACAACAAACATAGGAACAATAGAATGAAATAATAAATTTACAATGTAGTCAGGGAAAAATTAAAAAGAGGCAAGCAGGTGTGTATGTGCTACTGCAGCAAATGGGTTCCAGCTCAGCATTATGCCTCGCCACCGATCGACAGCTCGGAGCTGTTATTCTGAAGAAACCTTTTTTAGGCAAGTCATTAGAACTCGTAAGAACGAATGTGTTTGTATAAGTATATAAGTAGATAGGAGTAATAAATATATTATGTAAGGAATATTATGTATCTTTAAGTCGCGAGTGAATAGGTTTCTTCTAGGCAAGCGTGTACCATCGTAGACTGCATCATCGCTTACCATCAGGTGAAATCGTGGTCAAACGCAAGCCTATAATGTATAAAAAAAAATTAATAATGATAAGAAATGTTAGAGTGTAAATTATAAATAATTATACGAATAAATATAAATATACTAAGAACTTTACCCTCGCGTCAGCGAGTGAACGGCGGATTGTAACAATTTGTACCAGACAACCCAGTTTTTTGTTATAAATGTATTTTCTTTCTTTCTTTCTAGTATAGCTTAGTATGGATGTAGGCGGCTTCCGTACAGAAGTGGACGTTCTTATATAATGACGATGATATCGTTTGAATTTGGGTAGCTCTACCGCGCAGTAATCCTGTAGACATTGACGAAGCCGTAGCAATGGCAATCGATTGTAACCTCTCAACTCGATAATCGCCTTTATAGACTTCCACGGAATAAAATGATACAATACTGTGAAAAAAGGGCCAGTATACACCACGAAATGAATAAAATAGAAGAAATTAAGCTGACGTTTATGATGCTCATCCGCCCGCGGCTTCGCATGCTTGAAATTCCAAGTTGCTGACGATACGGACAAAATTTATTAGGACAGTGTCCCAACTGACACTTTCGATTTTAATATTTTGTTTATTGTCGATTCGGACACCATCAAATTATTGAAGCTGTTGAGTACAGTCAGGTAAAAATGTTTAAGCAAAATATAGTATAATGTGATAAAGCTAATCAAATTGCTTTGCGAGCCGGTGGTGACTTACATTAATGGTAAAAAAACCACAAGTTTCATTCATAGCGTATATTTGGTATAAATCAACATCTTGTATACTTAGGCATCTATACGAGTATAATGATCACTTAAAAATATCTCAAATAAAGAGATAGAGAGAGTGTGACCTTGCTATGCATCTATTTCGTCATCTTGCTGTGCCGCCGCCGCGCCTCGCTAAAAACCTGGTTTTTTAACTGATTGTACAATGCAGCAGCTATTTTTAATGGTGCCCGAATCGACAGTAACAAAAGTATTAAAATTAAAATTGGAACATTGCGTCCCAATATATTTTGTCCGAATGGACAGCAAGTCGAAATTCCCCGTTCCCGTGGGAACTTCGGGATAAAAACTATATAAAACACTCTTGTCAAAGTGACGCGACACTTCATGTAAATGACTTCACGTCAATGAACGACGGTTAAATTATATGGATATTGTCCATACAAATATACTAAAATCATGATTAAAAACGATTAAAAACCTACCAAATATACAAAAAAAGTGGCATTCCGGGAGTGCCGATAGAAGTGAATATCTACTTGAATAAAAACAGACTACACTACAGATACTTATACAGGGAGATTGGTAATATACTGACGATATTCAAGTGACGGTTTCTTAAAACATTAAAAAAACTTCTCGAGAAAAAACTACTAGTTATATTATCAAATTTTAAAGAAAATCGACTAGGTCTAGGTGATTAATTCGATATAAAACTTACTGCCTACTCTTGCAATTGACATCCAAAAATAAAGGCCGATTTGATATCTTTTTCAGAAATGGCTGCGGGTTAGGGTTAGAAAGGGACAACAAGAGATATATCGAGACGTCACCAATACAGTATCTGTGGTTAGATGGCAAGCATTATGCAATAGCACAATATAAGTTTATTGAAGTGCTTGTTTTTACATGCCAAAATAAAGTTCACATTTCATTTCAAAAATTTATTTATTATGCTCATCAAAATAACGCCTTTCATTTTTGTGCGTATATTATCAAACACCCTATATACTGAGGTGTCAGTAACCAAAAAGAATATAATACCAAACTATCAGTGTCAGTAGTCAGTGATAGGTGTCGGTAACAGTGTTGCGAGTTCAATGGTTTTTTCCCATCTCAAAAAATATTCAACGCGCCTAAAAAAGTTATCACTTAAAAAAAATCATTAAAATCAGTCTACCCGTTTCGGAAGAGTGCGACCACAAACACCGTGACACGAGATTTCGCAAGCTTTTTTTAACTTGAAATGTGTGTTTGTCTGTCCGGGTGGACACCATAAAATGTAGTAGAGTTCCTTGTGTAAGGGCTCGGCCGGGGAAGTGCTACCACCATACCTATGTCTGCCCCCAAGCAGCATTGCTGTGTTTTGAAGGGTTGCCGGTGCATGAGGCACGTAAGGCTTTACACCTGTATGCCTCAAGTTGGTGGATGCAGGCTCCATCGTAGTACACGTTTCTAACGTGGCCTTTGAGGCATACTTTGTTATAGGTGATGGTTACCACGTAACATAAGGTGGCACATATGCATGTTCCATCGCCAGGTATAAGAAAAAAAAACAACACTGGAAAAAGAGCATCCAGCCAAAATATGTATAAACGTTGCTCTCAGTGGAATAAAATTGGTACTCTAAAAATCGTTGCTCTTCGTGGCATGTCTCAAAAAGAGTCACTAAACATAACAAAATTCATTAAAATGGAATAAAATAATACATTACTGTGGAAAAAGGGTCAGTTTACAGAACAAAATTAATCAGAATTAATTATAGAATATCTATCTAATATATAAAAATCTCGTGTCACGGTGTTTGTGGTCACACTCCTCCTTTTTTTTGTTGTATTTTGTAGGTATGAGAAGGTCGTAAAGTATTTTCCCCCCACCTCCCATTTTTTTATCACGATTTTAGTATTTTTGTACGAACAATATCCATATAATTTAACCGTCGTTCATTGACGTGAAGTCATTAACATGTCGCGTCACTTTGACAAGAGTGTTTTATATAGTTTTTATTTCAAAGTTCCCACGGGAACGGGAAATTTCAAGAGTGCGAAGCTGCGGGTGGGTGAGCTAGTAATACGTAATAATCATGTTTCAATATTTTCATATTGTTTAAAAATTGTGTTAGATTTGACGTTATCGGTACACATCTGACAAAATGGACGCAAAATCTGAAAAATGACTGTATAATGGGGAATGTTCTGAGGAGCTATTTGATCTCATCCCGTCGTCGAGATTTTACCACCGCACTTCTCGACAAAGTAATAAAGCTTATCCACATATCATCGACAATTGGGTATCGCGCACCACTCACTTCACGCGATCTTTTCTACCCCATACTTGCAAGATGTGGAATGAGCTACCATCTGAGGTTTTCCCATTAGGCTACGACATGGCACGCTTCAAGAGAAATGTAAAGAGGTTTGTACAGTGTAGGGAACGCATCGACAATACCCCGGGTGTTGTCGGTGTCAATAGGCGACGGTGACCGCTTACCATCAGGTGGGCCGTAAGCCTGTTTCCCCACAAATAACATTAAAAACACATTGTTAAAATCTCAAGTTCGTTATCGACTTTTAGAGCAAAATAAATTATACATCACTTGTTTCATAAAAAAAGTGCATTTTCTTTTCGATTTTCTACAAAAATAGAGTATTTATAATTCTTTGAATCAAACGCATTATATATCATATGATTTTTTTTTATTACAGGTATCCTCTCAAAATGGAACACACTGAATTTCGTGTAAAAGGTAAGCGGTTTTTATATATTAAATGAATAATGAGCCCTATTTAGCTCTAAGGCTTTCCCCAACTCCTTCCACCTATCGCGATCCTTGTCAGATTCCCATCATTCCATCTCGAATCCGCTGATGTCGTCGCGCCTACGCTTTCGCGGCCGACCCCGACGTCGCTGTCCATGTTCCGGTACCCAAGGTGTTAAGATATTGGCCCATTTCTCCGGAAGCATTCGACTTACGTGCCCGGTCCAATCCCACTTGAGCTTCGCGGTTTTGTCTACCACATCGGCAATGACAGATAATGAACGAAGCGTGGTATTCCTCACCCGATCGGTTCTCATAACCGTCTTTTAATCTTTTTATTTAAACTAGTGGTTCGCCCCGAACTGAGATCTCGCGAGTCTCCGATTAAAACAAAAACAATATTATTTGTAATATTTGACTATCAAAATAGTGCCCCGAAATAAACAAGCAACTTACTTGAGCTACAGTTTTATTCAAATTACAGTTAACGGGAGTTCATGTACGGTGGTTATTCTTTTTTGGGGTGCAATTTTTGCTTATATTTTTGTCACTTAAGCTACACGCATACCAAATTACAGCACTGTGAGGTCACTGGTGTACCCTGTGAATTTTGTCAAAGTTTCGTTTTATTGTGGCTAATAACTCAAAAACTATAAAACATTTAACAAAAAATAAAAACGGAGTCTAAATGTACTAATAAATACCTTTTATTTGACGACCTATTTGACCTAATAACTTCATTTTAATTTTTTTTTACCCCTCTTGAACCCCAATAACCCCTCAACATTTTAGCTTATTTAGTCACACCAAAATTGTGCCATCACTACCGTCCTATGGATTCAATTTCACGATCATCCAATCAACCCTTCGAAAGTTATTCTTGGACAAACAAACGTACATACATACAACGTCAATTTGCCCAAGTTGATTTAGAGATCTCGCTTCGCTGGATCCATTAATTAGTCAGTTTAACTGGGTTCTTAACTGTCAGTTTTTAACTCCCGTAGCTAAAGGAGGAAGTTTTTTTTATACTACTTATATGGCAAACGAGCATGCAGTCCACCAGATGTTAAGTGGCTACTGCAGCCCATAGATATCCACATAGAATTCAAAACAAGCTATTATGTTGTCTTGATCTCTATGTGGATACGTTGCCATACTGTAGGACTTAGCTGGTATGCCTATGTGCCAGTAATTACAGGAACATACCATTACCATCTAACCGGAACACAGCAGCACAAGTACTGCTATTTCGCGGCAGATAAAGGTAAGGCGGTGGTGCCGACTTCCTCGAGCCCGTTCACTAAAGCTCTACCACCACAAAGGAAGGTTTTTAAATAAAAAAATACTTGTATGGATAAAAATGCAAACCTTCTAGATTTTTCTTTGAGACATATAATTTAACCCACCCGTATAGTATGAATGCAGTTAGTAACACCATAGGTTATAATTTAGTTAAATTATCTGACTATTTAATCGCCTATAAAATAATTGCGACTATTATTTATATGCTCTTAGAATATAAATTAGTATTACTGTATCAAGGTAAGTTCTTATGCATGATTGAAAGCACTTTATTGTACACTAAAGTATTTGAACATAAAAATTTTCTTATGCATGGCTAACAAAAAAATTGCACAATTTTTTTTTGACCTCTTCCAAAGGTACTGACAGCATCTGCTTCCGGAAGGAAGAGAAGACCTTTGCCCAGCAGGGGGAAGAAAAAAACGAGTGTGCGTTAGACCACACGACTGAAGTAAAACTTCTTTATCAAAATATTAATTTATAAAATTGTTCAATTACAAAATTGTCCACACGTCTGTAGGTCGATCAGTGTATGTTCATTCTGGACAGACGCCACTCGCACTCGCGCAATAACGTTTAAAAATATATGAAACGTAACTCTCTCTCTTTCTATCTCCACTAACTTATATCTCCATCTCAACTTCCGTCCGCACTATTCGTAATGCATTCACCAGCTTACCCCCCAAGACAAGCGTGCGTAAAGAAGTTTTACTTCAAAAATATAGTATGAACCGAAAACAATACTAATCATTAAGCCTTTGCTTCTGGTATCATCTGAAAATCTGCGTTATGCCAAACTGAACGCCATTTTGGTACGCAGACACATGAGTCGAACTGTTTTATTGGATTCAATTGTATCTACTGTTCCTTATAACTGTTTCATGTGTCATTTTGTATGTATTAAATAAATGATTATTCTATTTTATTCTAACTCTGTCTGTCTGTCACATTTTCAAGACGTAACGACTGGACGGATGCTAAAAAAAATTGGTATATACAGTATTTGTACTATCTGGAAATGGAACACGTATATAATAATACTAGCTGACCAATCCGCGGCTTCGCACGCGTAGTTTTTCAATATAAACATTACCCTCCTTCTGCGCAGTTGGGTAAAAAGTAGCCTATGTCACCCGGAGATAGTGTAGCTTCCCAAAAGTGAAAGAATTTTTTCATTTTTTAATTAAAACAAATATTATTCAAACCAACTTCCACAGTATTAAATAGCGTATACCACCCTTTCGCCCCTTTCGTGGCCCAGCACTCAGAACAGTACATTTTGACAGGTCTTATGATGGTAGAAATAGATTATGATACTATAACAGTTCCTAGTTAGACTAACAGAACCGTACCTATTTCTGTCACTAAAATCGCCTAGAACGTTGCTCACTCAATGTAACACCCAGTTTCAATAAACGGAATCTTTCAGATAACAATAAAACCAAATCACTGTATATTGGCTCGTTTAGTTTATACTGGCTCCATCGGGCTTTATCCGGTTCGATCTGGTTCTGGCAAATCCTTTTTATCTTGTACCTAGTTGTTTATTGTTTAAAATGAAACGTTTTGATAATAATTTGTTGATTTTCTAGTAAGTTTATACAGTCTGTCACCTCATCCACGACATTAATTTAAAACAGATTGTGCCGAATCGTATTAACTGATTTTTGAGATAGGTTTAATACCGGTAGCTTGAATATTTATCCAGATAGATACATTTCCAATAAACGATTTTTGCGCTGACGCCGATTAGTCAGTTTAACAGGTACCTACTTACATGATGAATGTATATGATTTGTTTACGTAATTTATACAGGCTGTTTCATTGATATTTTGGGACTTGAAATTAAGGTACATACATTAAAAATTAAAAAATGTATGGTAATGAAGTTGAAAAAAAACCACAACAATACTAACCATTAGTACTACCCGTTATTTAAATGTCGTCAATGCGGTGACACACAGTATACAGTAAGAGTCGATACTACTTCAAAGCTACCCTTGCTTCATGTAATCATATTTTTCCGCCAGTCAACTTATTTCTTAATAAATTTAAACAAGTTAAGATAGACAAAAGGAAATCATTAGATTTCCTTCTAATGCGTTTTGACGTCTAACTCTACAAAAGAAATCGAAAAACCGACCAAGTGCGAGTCGGACTCGCGCACGAAGGGTTCCGTACCGAGCAATTTGTTGTATAGGAGCCCCCTTAAATATTAATTTTATTATTTATTTTTAAAGTTAACAAATATAATTCAAAATTCTGTGAATATTTCAAGCGTCTACTTGTTGCCGTTATCAATATCGAGCAAAAACGAGCAAAAAATCACGTTTGTTGTATGGGAGCCCCCTTAAATATTTATTTTTAGTATAGCGGCAACAGAAATATCATCTGTGAAAATTTGAACTGTCTAACTATCACGGTTCATGAGATACAGCCTGGTGACGGACAGGCATACAGACAGACAGACGGACAGACAGCGGAGCCTTAGTTATAGGGTGCTGCTTTACCCTTTGGGTACGGACTTTGGGTGGTTTGGAGCGCAGTGTTATGGTGTTACGGACGCTATTATCCATCGCTAAAAAAATATTTTAAAGCCTATAATTACACTTTTTGTTTTACAAATGAATAGAAACAATTAAATCTACACTTGAGTATCGATTCAGCTTTGAGTTTAGTCTTGAGAGCCTGCCATAGACTTTGTAGTCCCTATTTACATATAAATTGGAACAGTTGCACAAAGCACAGGGCTCTTTGTGCGGTCAAACGCACTTGTTACCGATGGAACTTGAAGATGTGTACTCGATCTATTTTCTTATATTGAAACTGAATTAAAAGCCTTTTTCCTTTTTCCTTTTACATTTATCAGTGAATGGTACACTATCGTTATTTTATAATAGCTTCCGCCAGCGGTTTTGCACGCGTAGTTTGTTAATAAAAAGTAGTCTATGCGTTAATGTAGGTTATAATCTACGTACATACCAAATTTTATCGAAATCGGTTCAGCCGTTACGACGTGATTGAGTAACAAACGTGTGTATATAAAAAGTGATGTGATAAATTTTTATTTCGGGCAACATTAGAGAAGTGCGATGTTAAAACATAATTCTACGGCTCATACAAATATATACCTACCTTAGTGACAAACATACATAATTAATACATAAAACTATTTGATAACACTTGTTGTCAGCGATGTGTGACGCACTTGCGCTGTATCGCGTAGTCGTCCGCGAAAACAACGAAATAACACACTTTTCGGCCAAAATTCTTCCTTTGTAAAGGTCGAAAGCTAAATTAAAGCTAGAGTTGTGGTTTTAAGCTATGCCAGTTTTTAAACCCAGACGCAAAATAGGGATCGGTGCATAATTATCTATCTTTATTTCTCTTCTAGCCAAAGAGATGGTGGACTACATAGCAGATTACCTCGAGAACATTCGAGAACGTCGCGTCTACCCGAGCGTTCAGCCTGGCTACCTCCACAAGCGGCTGCCGAAGGAAGCCCCGGAGGCTCCCGAGGCCTGGGACCAGATCTTCAAGGATGTTGACGAGCATATCATGCCTGGAGTGAGTCTTATCTACTAGATTTTGAGGATCAATCCAAAGTGCGTTTTTTTACGTTCGTTTTTAGGGTTCCGTAGCCAAATGGCAAAAAACGGAACCCTTATGGATTCGTCATGTCTGTCTTTCTGTCTGTCCGTCCGTATGTCACAGCCACTTTTTTCTGAAACTATAAGAACTGTTGAAACTATACTTGTTGAACTGTAGAAACTATAAGAACTGTTGAAACTTGGTAAGTAGATGTATTTCTGTAAACCGCATTATGATGTTCACACAAAAATAAAAAAAAATATTACTTTTGGGAGTTCCCCATATTTAGAACTGAATCTCAAAAAAAAATTCATTATACCCATACGTGTGGGGTATCTATGGATAGGTCTTCAAAAATGATATTAAGGTTTCTAATATATTTTTTTTCTAAACCGAATAGTTTGCGCGAGAGACACTTCTAAAGTGGTAAAATGTGTCCCCCTCTCCTGTAACTTCTAAAATAAGAGAATGATAAAACTAAAAAAAATATATGATGTACATTACCATGCAAACTTCCACCGAAAATTGGTTTGAACGAGATTAAGTAGTTTTTTTAATACGTCATAAATCGTAAACCGTAATTTACCTTTCATTCAATCAACTCAAATATAAAAAAGTTACAACGAACTACAAGAACTTTTATATTATGTTACTTGCTGCTACGGAACCCTTCATGGGCGAGTCCGATTCGCATTTGGCCGCATTTTTTTCAGACATACGAATTTTTATATCAGCCGGGACTTTTTTTATGAACAATGTTCTAAATTTTGTGGAGCTTCAAATGTTGTTCCGCCAAAACACGCCCAGAAACTTCCATATTTACTTCGCTCGATAACATCAGTTGAATTTGCTGCTGTAGATAATTCTTTTTCTTCCTCGCAACAAACCTTACTTTGGCCTTTTGGTAAATAATCAGTATTGTTCACAGGTGGTCCACTGGCAGAGTCCTCATATGCACGCGTACTTCCCAGCTCTGACGTCATACCCTTCTATAATGGGGGACATGCTGTCTAGCGCTCTCAACGTCCTGTGTTTCACTTGGGTAAGTAGTTCCTTAACATCATTAACATCATCCATAGTTCTCTGCTGAATATAAGACTCCCCTATTAATTTTTAGAGCACCCGACCTTGTGCAGCCTCATGGTATATTTGTTTGTAATTATTGCAACGTTCCAACTTGTCTTACTTTGAAGTACATAGATGACGATATGTCTAAATATCCGATATTGAGGGTTTATGGCAAAATTCTTGCAAAATGTACAAGTGCATCTCGTCTTAGTGTTGAAAGTTAGACAATAAAGGCGAGGGGAATGAAGTCATCATCATCATCCACAGCCTGACTTACCCATTGTTGGGTATAGGCCTCCCCAAGTTTGTACCATCCATTACGATCCTGCGCTAGTCTCACCCACTGACGGCCCGCGACCTTTATGATGTCGTCCACCCATCTCGCTGCCGGTCTACGAGGAGACGCTCACGCAGGAGGCTGTGTACAGGTTAAGAGTTGCACAAAGAGCCATGGAGCGTACCATGCTTGGCATCAGACTGTTAGATCGAGTTCCAAACGTTGAGATCCGTAGACGAACAAAGGTTCATAACGTTGGGATTCGAGTTATGGAGCTCAAATGATCTTGGGCGGGACACTTAGCTAGACGCGGTGATGGCAGATGGAGCAGGACAGTGACTGAATGGTGGCCGAGGAGCGGGTATAAAAGGGAATGAAGTAATGCTGATAAAACTGTAGGCCTAGCACAGTAACTGTAGAGAAGGATTTAGTCATGAGTAGTTTTTCAGAAAAGACACTTGTCGACCGTCTCGAGCACGGCGATTGCAAAAGTGAACGGGAAGAAACGTTGTCGACACTTCATAGATAGTAGTCTACATTTCCCAGCACGATACCCATCATTTTCTCTATCTTTGACATTTGAGGATAGACAACTTTCTTCTGAAATTGGCTAGGTGTTGCGATGCCTAGACAACACTATCTTCTCAAGTTGTCTCTTTCGCACTCTTCTCAAACGCGCACTTGCCAACAGTTTTTGGTTAGATATTTAATTAACTAAACGTATGTTACTATTATAGTTATGTATACAACGTACGTTGCTATAGACAGAGTATCCTTCTCTTGTCTAGGAATAAAACTTATTGAGCTTGCTCGGAGCAAAGGCAATTTCAGAAGAATCGACAGAGAATAACGCATTAAGCAGCCGGCGAACCTAGAGCGCAACTTCAATTCGGCCGCGTCAAAAACTTCGGCCTGAATATCGCTATCCCTGTTTAGTGACGAAGTTTAGCCACGCAGAGCGACAGTGATAGCAAATGACCGATTCTCAATTTGATTTGATTTTGACCGTGTTCCGTAATACCAAAAATTATGACTGAAAACTTGTTGTATTTTTCACATTGTGTTGTTATTCTGTAACTAGATGATATAGTCTATGTTCCCATGACTAGGATGCGTAAGATGTTGTTGTTTTTAATACGAAACAATTAGATTGAAAACAGGTATTTTATGACGTACAAACATGCAGAATGCGATACGCTTCTATTTCATTTTAGGTAAGTATTTTGATCTAATATATGGTTGGGAACCTAGATAAATACTATTCAAAATAAAATAATACCTTATTAAGGTAGAAATATGCTCCAATTAGAAATGATCTTGGTAGTACGTGTTGTATGGGCGATTCCCCTCCGGTCTCCCCGCAAATATCAAAACATTATTAAAAAAATAATAATACATTCAGAAATACAAATTGCCTTGTCGTCTCTTCGAAGAGTAGACAAGGAAATCGCTGTGCTAGCCCTGCTGAGGGTGATCAGGAAAGAAACCATCGCAAGGTAATATACAAGGGTAACCTTGTGTGGGGTTAGATGTATACCTATTCTAAGATATAAACAATACCCTTGTCTTTGAAACAGGCATCATCACCAGCCGGCACTGAGTTGGAGACAATCGCCATGAACTGGCTGGGGAAACTACTCGGTCTACCGGAGTGCTTCCTGAATGAGAAGGATGACAGTCCTGGCGGTGGAGTTATACAAGTAAGTTCTTCTAAAACACACCCAGAATATAAGCAAATATTTGTAGATCGTGCAATCATTTGTTCGACAGGAATTCTATTAATACTAGTGATTGAGTGTATATTCGCAGAAGCGTTGTATGGCGTTCCTAAATAAAAATGGGCTTGATTTCGTGTTAACGCTTCTTGGATATGTCACCATAGTACCCACACTATCTAATAAATGTTTGCATGATCTACAGATATTTGTCCCGGGTCTGGTTGTTTTTCTATATATTATCCGTTATCTGGCTCCCATAGTACAAGCTCTGCTAAGTTTGGGGCTAGATGGCGTTGTGTGAATTGTCCAGCAATATTTATTTATTTAATAAGAAAACGACTATACAATTGAAGTTACGATAGACCATAAAGAATAAGGCTGAAAAAACAACCAAAATTTGAATAAACGTTTGTTGTATATACACACAGCTACAAATCAAGCTATACAAATCCAATATAAGCTGACCTCGAATTGTGTAGGCTTTTCGTAGAATGAGAGGTCAGCTTATACTGGCAAAATATAGCTTGATGTGTAGCCGTGTGTACGTGCAGACAGAGTCGATAACTGGTGTTTAAAAATGTAAATAACTAGTGGTTCGCTCCGAACTTAGATCTCGCGAACGTTTCAAAACACAAAAAAAATATTCTTGGGGCGACTCTCGCAACGATGCCTAAACGTATTTAGTGGCTAAATATGATTTAAGAAGTTGTCAAATCATTCAAATACGTAAAATTTAAACATGTTTAGTCGCTAACTACGTTTAGGTTTCATTGTGCAAGCCGGCCTTAATCGACCTTAATCTTTGACTAATAAAATAGTGCCACGAAATGCACAACCAGTTTACTTAACCTACAATTTCATTCAAATTACAGGTAACGGCAGTTCATGTATAGTGGTTATTTTTTTTGGGGTACAAATTGCAGTTATTTTAGATTTCAGACTTTTCTCTATATTTGTGTATCTCTATACTAAAGCTACACGAATACCAAATTTCAGCACTGTGGGGTCACTGGTGTACCCTGTTAATTTTGCCAAAGTCAGTTTTTGTTATGGCTAATACAATAACTTAAATACTACAAGGTTTAAACTAAAAATAAAAACGGGGTCGAAATGTACTCGCATAGACCTTTTAGTATACGTGTTATTTGACCGGATAGTCCCATTTTGTTTTTTTTACCCCTCTTGAACTCCAATATCTCATTCACCCCCCCGCATTTTTAGCTCATTTAGTCACACCAAAATTGTGCCAACACTAACTACCAAATTTTATGATGTTCGGATAAACTCTTCGAAAATTATCCTCAGACAAACAAACAAACATACATACAACGCCGATTTGCCCAAGTTGATTTAGAGATATCGTTTCACTCGTTAATAACTTAAAGAATGTTTTCTCCTTTAATATACACAGATAACATCGTTGTCTGTACCTAAGTAAACACCAAATCTTTAGTATGCTACGTATCATTAGCGAAGTTGTGCCCCCCCCAAGTGCAAGATATACATCGCTATATAATTTCATAACGCCACTTGTAAGCTTTCTCCAGGTGGCTAAACTAACATTCGATAGCATTTGTACCATACCAATACCATACTATTCTTAGACCACAGCCAGCGAAGCAACCCTCGTGAGCCTCCTAGCAGCCCGCACCAGAGCCCTGATGGAACTATCCGATCTGAACCCAAGTGTCCAGTCATCAGAAATGCTTGGCCATCTGATCGGCTACTGCTCTGACCAGGCGCACTCCTCCGTTGAGAAGGCTGGACTTATCGGTGAGTTCTACTGATGTTATGCTGAAAGAACCACTCAGTTACATCGTAAACATACTCAGTTTTTACTCTCCGCTGAGCAAAGTACCTATAGGATAATTATTAGCCCCTATCGTAACATCACAGTCATTTCTTAATCTTGCTAAAAGACGTATACTATTTGATCATAGTACTTACTTACTCCTATGGCTCAGCGACCCGAAGTGTGTCTTGGCCTCCGATAAAATCAGTCGCCATTTTGGTCTGTCCTGTACAGCTTCCTGCCAGTTCTCCATTTGTAGCTCACGCAGGTGCACTTCCACTACATCTTTCCAGCGGTACCGCGGCCGTCCAACGGGTCGCCGGCCGGCGGGGAGACCAAGGCGTTGTGAACTTGCCGATCCTCTCCCATTCTCTCTAAATGGCCGAGCCAGCGAAGGCGATGCGATTTCGTTTCACCGATGATGTTGTGTTCCTTCACTAGCTCCTCGATCTTTCGGTTCTTTCGGACTTTCAAGCTTCCGTCCTCTCTGCGGATTGGTCCCAGTATCTTAGGGAGGACCTTCCGCTCTGCCACCAAGAGTTTTTTCTCTTCCTTCAGTGTTAGCGTCCAGGTCTCAAAGCCTTACACCAATATCGGTCTAAGAACGGTCTTCTAGATCCGAATCTTTGTCTTTCTGCTCAGAATCTTGGACACCAACACCTTGTGAAGTGCTGCACTGCATCTGAGGGCGTTCTGTATACGAATGTCGATTTCTTCCTGCCTCGTGTTAGTGTCAGTCACAGTGCAGCCTAGGTACTTAAACTGGGCCACTCCTTTGTAAACTATACATCATAGTCCTGTAATCAAACTATGATCAGTTTATTACTTGTGACTGTTAAAGTAGGCCGTCATATCGAGTGGGGACTACTACTAGGAAGCGCAGCGTAGAATGGCCCGTCCACTAGATCGGCTGCTCGTTTGGAAATCTATGGAGGAGGCCTATGTTCTGCAGTGGCTAATAAGATAAGATAATAAGATAAGATAATAAGATAAGATAATAAGATAAGATAACAAGATAAGATAATAAGATAAGATAACAAGATAAGATAATAAGATAAGATAATACGATAAGATAATAAGATAAGATAATAAGATAAGATAATAAGATGGCTAATAATCCTATGGCTAATAAGATGATGATGATGAAAAGATATTTTACCCAGGACTGGTGAGGGTGCGGTACATCGAGACAGATGAACACCAGAGCATGAGAGGAGACAAGTTGGAAGAGGCTATCGCGAGCGACAAGGAGAGGGGCCTGGTGCCGTTTTGGGTGAGTCCAAGGAATTCAGAAAAAAACCTTTAAATTCCATAGGTGCTGATTGTACGATACCCAACAACTCCATTAGTTCTTTGTGAAAGGGCTCGCCCGGTGAAGTACTAATACCATAGATATTTCTGCAGCCTAGCATCATTACTGTGTTTCTGTTAGAAGGTTAAGGTGCCTTTGAAATTAAAGGCTTTACACCTGTGTTCCTTGAGTTGTTGGACGCAGAGGCAAATGCAAAAACCGGCCAAGTGCGAGTCGGACTCGCGCACGAAGGGTTCCGTACCATTATCTAAAAAAACGGTAAAAAAAATATTTTTAAAGTGAATATACCTATAACTTAATATTCTGTGCATATTTCAAGCGTCTACCCGTTGCCGATAAGGATATCGATCTAAAATGAGCAAAAAAATCACGTTTGTTGTATGGGAGCTCTTTTTAAATATTTATTTTATTCTGTTTTTAGTATTTGTTATTATAGCGGGAACAACAATACATCATCTGTGAAAATTTCAACTGTCTAACTATCACGGTTCATGTGATACAGCCTGGTGACAGACTGATAGACAGCGGAGCCTGAGAGAGGGTGCCGTTTTACCCTTTGGGTATTCATTCTTAGTATGATTCCATAGAAGAAGTCAACAGACTTCTTGTTATTTCGTTCATTATAATGATGTTTTGTTTATTAACTTTATTGCAGTAATATTATACATAACATTTCATCACGAATTCGAGGAAATTAAAAAGAACTTGTCACATGTTTGTTGCTAAAAAAATTTCGTTCCCGGTTTCCATTGCTTTATGTAAAACAACAGGATTGTGGCCAGTTACATTTTTAAAAAGAAATAGTATTTATCATGGAGATTGTGTTTTATTTAGAGATGTAACGGATATCTAGTAACTATCCGGTATCCGGCCTATCCAGCCGGATACCGGATAATTACCAGATATCCGTAAAATTAAAAAAAAAATCTCATTATTTCACACAAGGCAAATCATACCACAATAAGTTATTATTATTTTTAACTCCTTTATTTCAGACCAAGATCCATAGTTAACAACTAAATAATACACATCAAATTACATACAAAAATTGAATTAATTATAAAATCAAAAATGCTTAAAATAACTATATAAATAATTATTGATTAAAACGGGTATTTATCGCGTATGTAACTTTTTTATTATTTGTTATCCCGACGTTTCGGCTGTGTTGCAACAGTCAATAATTATGTACAGTGATCGCAAAATTTTGAAAAAAACTATATAAATGTCAAAAATGTAATAAAATAATAGTGAAAATGGGGCTAAATTACAATAGAAATGTCAAAAATTCAATTACTAACTAACTATTCTTATTAATCTAATCAATTCCATAATATAACATTTATAACAGACTTAATTAAATATAAGAGGAGGCCATCACAATTCGCATCCACTTATGTTGAATGGGACAAACCGCGCGAGATACGATCATCTGCAGGATAGTGTTGCCGCTGCCTCGCACCCGCTGGAGTAAGGAAGCGACTTTCTAGCGAAAGATAGAATGATAGCCGTTCATGCGCGCCTCCGCGAACATGCTAGATGCGCTGCAAAAGCGAGGCAAACGCATCACCATCCTGGTTGTTATGTTATGTTAGTTATGGGCACCGTTTATTTTTATAATCGCACGTCAAAAATGTTTTTTTTATTAATTAGTTTAGTACTCAAAATTAACGAGTTGCAAATTGTGGCGAATGAATACCAAGTTTTCCACATTTGTTGGTAAGAGGCGACTCCGCTTGGCTTTGTATACCAGACCAGCTTCTGAAAATAGCCATTCGCTGTAAACGCTACTGCCAGGTGCTGAAAGATAAATTCTAGCAAACCTTGACAACTGCGGGTACTGATTTAAATTAACTGACTATCAAACTGATCGCGTCGTGTAACGTGATAAAGGGCCGAATATCCGGTAGCCGGATATCCGGCGCTCCGGCCTCGTAGCTTGCCGAATAACCAGTATCCGGCCAAACCACTATCCGTTTCAACACTAATTTATTATGAATGTAGTGAGCCTCATTCTATTTAAATTTACTTACGGCCCTATAGCCGAAAATCTTATTTACGGATCAGTTATCGAGTTAGCAATGACCCACTTTCAGAACATGAGTGATAATGTATAAGATATAGAAGGAGAAGGCTCTCTATAAATAATAATGTTTAAAATGACGGCACCTATCGAGCCTCGTACAAGTTCAATCCAATTTGAAACGGTGCTAAGTAGCGATTAGCTACACGTGGATTGATTGGACGTGGAGGTAAAGCGCTGGAATAGGTTAGGATTTGCAATTTTTTTTTGACGTGAACACATTTTAAAATTGCTTCCACAGTGGGAGCCAATACAAAAAACGAATGATAACAAAATCGGGGGATACAGTTTGGTGTTGCAGCTGCATATCTATCATCTTCATCCAAAATTTAACTACACCACTGGATAGCTAAATGAACTCGTTGCGCTAAGTGAGGACTGTGACGGAACGCGCGCGGTGTAGGGATAAGCGCCGCCATTTTGAGGTCATTTTGCTGTGTTTTCAGTTTTCCATTATGACCCGAAGGACTATTTATATTATTTACGACGTATTTTGTATAGAAAATATTACCTGTTACGTACACGTATTTACGTACAACACACGGCCGCACTGTGGGACGTATTTCAAGCTTCCCTTGTGACAATTAATTTTTTTACAGTTCTAAGTATGCAGTTCTGTCAATAAAATTCAATAATCTGGCAGTCTCGAGATTTTTTTTAAATAAAAACCGTTATAATCTGAATTTGAACATTTGAAAAGTATGAAAATGGAATTTCTTTACCTCATAACTTCGTTCGGTCTTGCACGGTAAGGTTGAAACTTTCAAGTATTGTTACCAGGTCAATAATAAAACAATATAAACTTTGATCTTCACCGCGGACGGTCCGGTATAAAATATATGAATTATTTAAAAATGTGTATTGTGCGATATTGTCATACGGGGTAAATGTATCTAAAATAGATCTGTTTTTAATTTTTTTGCCCTATATTATAAAGCACCTGATAAATAACGACCCCATAATGATTGTAAGATCGTTCATGATCAAAATATACCTATTAATTATTAATAAAAAAGTGTCACTCCGGGAGTGCTGACAGAAAGGAAACCTTGAATAAAAGCAGATTACACTACAGATACTTCTATACAGAGGTGTCAGTGTCAGTGACAGGTGTCAACAGTCAGTGTCAGTAGTCAGTGTAGGTGTCGGTAATAGTGTCACGAGTTCAATTCTAATCCACGTCTAGGTCGAAATTAGTGAGATGATTCAGAATTACGACTAAAGCGCCGTTAGCTCCATCTACAGGAAAACTTATATAGTTTTTTGTACCTGCTCAATGCCAAACGTTGCAGTTCAGTACATTGACAAGAGATGTCGCGTTCGGATGTGTATGTGTTCGGATAACACTATAAATAAAATACTATTTAAAATAAGCAATGCGACATATCTTGTCAATGTACTGAACTGCAACGTTTGGCATTGAGCAGATACAAAAAACTATATAAGTTTTCCTGTAGATGGAACTATTGGCGCTTTGGTCGTAATTCTGAATCATCTCACTAATTTCGACCTAGACGTGGATTAGCCTGGTAGCACAGTTGGATAGTGCATCCTCGTATCAAGAGGAAGGTTGCGCTTTCAAGTCTCGTCTAGGCTTGAAATTTTTGAGATTATTTAAAAAAAAAATCTTGGCTTTTTCCGTATGTGTTCGGATAACACTATAAATAAAATACTATTTAAGAGTTGACTATACCTCAGCCCAAACTCGAATTTCACCCCCGCTTCTCCGCGCGCCGCTGCACGTCCTATCTCGCCGTGGTTCATATGTTTGCCGGTTTTATATCATTCAGTCCCTTCATTATCTTGTTGTGTTTATTTCTCATTACTGCGTCTTTACAAAAACCAACTAAATATAAATTCTACCTAAGAATTACGTGTTCGATTGGAGCGACAAGCGTCACGGGTACCCCGTCTGAAAGCCGAGGCCAGACTGAATTGTAGACCGGGCGTCCGGAGCGAATGGTTTCATTAGTGCAAAACTTAGATATTTTCATGTTACGGTAAAATCGAAAGGTATTTTAAAAATTTAAAACACAGGTGCCCTTATTTATGTTGTGTAGAATTACTGTATGAAGTTTCAAGATCTAAATTGAAGTATTCATCGCATAAGATTTTAAGATAAATTTGGAGTAATCTTTGGATTTTTTTTCTATCGAGAAAAATTTACGGAATGGTGTTTTCACAACACAGGCGCTCTAGCACGTATCCTTTACATACTACATACATACATGAATTAAAGATTGAAAGCACACAATTTGTTCAACAAAACATTGTTTCTCAATAAGCGATTTAACGTCTCCTATAGTGCGCAATTAAACAAAGAATCCTACTTAGAAAAACCAAAACATTGTACCACAGCTGTGAAATAAATATTGTCATTGTAGGTAACGCAGGTAGTAGGTATCTAGTAGGTACGTACCTGTTATTAAGTTAGGTAATAAAACATGAAAAATATTTAGGTGGTCCTTAGGAAACCAATACAATATTGAGGTTTTGTTAAAACAATTTTTGCCATAACCGTATATTAACATTATTATTTATAATTACTAGGTATATTTTGAATATCGACGCTCTTGGCTAAGGCCAAAACTCATTATGGGGTCGTTATCTATCAGGTGCTTAATAATATAGGGCAAACAAGTTAAAAACAGATCTATTTTAGATACATTTACCCCGTATGACAATATCGCAAGATACGCATATTTAATTAATTCATATCATTTATACCGAATCGTTTGCGATCAAGGCCAAAAGTTATATTGCTTAAATAAAAACCTAGTAACAATACCTGAAAGTTTCGGTCTTACCGTGAAAGATCGAAAGAAGTTATGAGGAAAATAAATTCCATTTTCATACATTTCAAATGTTCAAATTCAGATTTAATCCGTTGTAATTTAAAAAAAAATCTCGAGACTGCCAAATTATTGAGTGCTTTCATGTTTTTGACAAAACTGCATACTTAGAACTGTAAGAAATACAAGAATAAATAGAATTTTCATAAATCCTATGAAAGTGAAGCTTGAAATACGTCCCACACGTAGAAAGAATGGAGTGTGGCTGTGTCATGGACACGGCCCACGTGTCCATGATACAGCCACACTCCATTCTTTCTATCTATTGACGCACCTTGTAATAACACCAACTCGTATGCCGACACGCCATGACGGCATGCGTCCAATAGGCGATGTATAAGAGTAAGTTGTCAGATGTTTCGGATTATTTTTTCAAGTCACAAATCCGTTGGGCCATTTGATAAGATAAGATAATTATACAGGTTTCTTTAATCATAAATTCTATACATAATCATCTGTAGATGATTCACATCTGCCGGGCGTTCCGTGACGGCCCCATTTTTTATTTATCAAGTATCTCAGCTTACAAGCTTCCTGGTGTTAAGTATAAAATGCATGCTACTGATAAAACCAATTTTCACACCACCTGCCAATGTCAAATTATATGTCATGTACACCTCACCGAAAGCAGGTGATTAAATCCCTACGGCTGAGTCGGGAGTAAAGTGTTACTGAATTGCATTATGCTCTCTAGGTGATATTAAGATTTGAATTTGGAACCTCATCTTTATTAAAATTTGAAGCCAAGAGACCTACAATAAGAACTTATTCGTAAATCGAACTAATCTCTGCACAGAATGCACCAACATAGATTTGGTTTTTATTGTCTCGTAGAAAGTGTGAAAAGTAGAGTATTCTCCTCGTGGATAAAGCTGTCTGCATCTTGGGCGTGCTTACATCCCTCTCTGCACTCATGATTCTAGTAACTCCCTCGTTCCGCTCGTGAGTCCTTCGTTATGTTCAAGGTTCAATATGGCGCCCGTGACGCAAGACACTGCTTTATCCCCTCGTTTAATAATCTACTTTTTCATCTTCCATTGGGGACGCGGTTATTGTAAAAACAATATTTCTAGTTATTAATAAACTTTACATTTCACTGCAATCTGTCATTTAAACCATGGTTTTATTCCCACGCGGCCATCTTAAATCTTCCTCGGAATCTTGGTCCCAACAAATTGGCCCCAACGGGAACTCAGCTTATTATTTTAAAACGGGAACAGTTGGTAACAAATCTTTTTATAATGAGCGTTTTAATTTAATTGGAAGGTATTTTATTTATAGTAGTATACTCGTACTATAGTAGTCTTGAGACTGCTTTTAAAAATGTGAGGTTGTACCGGTTTTGAACATTATTTGAGTTATTAAATAAAACCGGCCAAGTGCGAGTCGGACTTGCGTACGAAGGGTTCCGTAGCATTATCTATAAAAACGAGCAAAAAAAAAAATCACGATTTTCTGTGTTTTCGGCAACTTTTGTCTACCGAAAGATTTTATCCCGATGTCATTTCTTGCCTCAGTTATAACTCATTTACTATGTATTAGATTGAGTGACAATTTCTATTATTCAGGGTTTACTAGTGTTTTTTTTATATAAATTATAGGCTAGTGCTAGACCACGATCTCGCCTGATGTAAACCGATGATGCAGTCTACGATGGAACACGCTTGCCTTGAAGAAACCTATTAACTCGCGACTTGAAGACTCAGGAAAGGCTTTCCACTGTTTGGCATTATTCCACATCATCATCATCATCATCAGCCGGAAGACGTCCACTGCTGAACATAGGCCTCCCTCTTAGATCGCCACAACGAGCGGTTGGTAGCCGTTTGCGCCCAACGTCTCCCCGCGATTCTTACTAGATCGTCGGTCCACCTTGTGGGGGGCCGGCCTACGCTGCGTCTTCCAGTCCGTGGTCTCCACTCGAGAACCTTTCTTCCCCAACGGTTATCGGTTCTACGAGCGATGTGGCCTGCCCATTGCCACTTCAACTTGCTAATTTTGAGAGCTATGTCGGCAACTTTAGTTCTTCTGCGGATTTCCTCATTGGGGATTTTGTCACGCAAAGAAACCCCGAGCATAGCCCTCTCCATAGCTCGTTGAGCGACCTTGATCTTGGTCATGAGGCCATGAGTAAAGGACCACGTTTCAGTGCCATAGGTCATCACTGGCAACACACACTGGTTGAAGACTTTAGTCTTCAGGCTCTGGGGAATTTTGGACGAGAAGATATCGCGAAGTTTCCCGAACGCTGTCCAGCCGAGTTGGATTCTTCGTGCGACCTCTTATCCACATAATATTATTGAATTCAGTGATATGAATAATTCTCTATTGCAATAAATAAAAATAATCTGCACAAAGGCGAACTTAATGCTAGATAGCATTCTATTCCAGTCAACCTATGTGTAATGCTAGATAGCATTCTATTCCAGTCAACCTATGTGTAATGCTAGATAGCATTCTATTCCAGTCAACCTATGTGTAATGCTAGATAGCATTCTATTCCAGTCAACCTATGTGTAATGCTAGATAGCATTCTATTCCAGTCAACCTATGTGTAATGCTAGATAGCATTCTATTCCAGTCAACCTATGTGTAATGCTAGATAGCATTCTATTCCAGTCAACCTATGTGTAATGCTAGATAGCATTCTATTCCAGTCAACATATGTGTAATGCGGACCAACGGTTATTATAGGTAGTGCATATTTTGACACGGCTGTTTCGGGAAATATCTGTACCAAATTCGGACGATTGCTTCGAGGACACGGCTCAGCATACCCTCGAGTTCTGCCCTGCCTGGGTTGAAGAGCGCTAAGCTCTCGACCATTCTCGGTCGTGGCAAGCTGTTAAGAACTTCTGCGAATATGTAGTGTTGCAGAAGGAAGCAGCGGAGAGGGACAGGGAATCTGAGAGTACTCTCCCAATCCTCCGCACGGTCGGAGTTAGGCTTGCTACCCATATAGTCAACTCTCATTTACTCTCATTTAGACATAGACATAGACACACATTAATTTGCTACCATAGCACACACAAATTCACACAATACAATCAAAAGGCATAACATCAAAGAGAAAGCACAAGTATTGTGTCAAATGAAAGTAGACCCTGAAAAATCGCGGAAAATTCAAAACATATCAGTGTGGCAACCCTACCTTGTGCTGCCATCTACCAAACATTAGGGCATAATAATGATGCCACACTCCGATTCTCATTTACCTTAATCTGTTGAAAAAATGTCAAGAGTACCTACCTTAAACGACGACCTATTTGAAGAATATTAAGAAAGTGACTGAAACGAAAGAAGTAAGGCAGATTCATGGGAAATGGTCATCCGTGGTTCCTGCCTACATCTTCGGGAAAAGGCATTTTTTGCCTATTTTTCCGGTTCAGAATGACAAAACCTATAAAATAGTTCAATATTATTAATCTGCAGTTGATAAGAGTGGATTACAATTCGTTATTTTAGTACGTGCAATTATTATTTTATACCACCCTAAATTTACCCAGCTGTAGAACATAGCGTCCGTAGGTGGAAACACATTAGTATTGCCATGTAAAAAGTTACGAAAAAAATTCGAGTGCCTACTTTCGTTTGACAGACTCTAAGAGAGAACAGAAAATTACATACAACAAACATAGGAACAATAGAATGAAGCAATAAATATATTATACTCGTACAATGTAGTCAGGGAAAAATTAAAAAGAGGCAAGTAGGTATATACATACCTACTTGCCTCTTTTTAATTTTTCCCTGAGCTGGAACCCATTTGCTGCAGTAGTACATACGTACTACTGCAGCAAATGGGTTCCAGCTCAGCATTATGCCTCGCCACCGATCGACAGCTCGGCGGTGTTTCTTTATTTGTATAGTATTTATTGAATTAAAATGTATTAACCAATTAAACAAATTAATTTAAAAGAATTAAAAACATTGTGTACAGAAATTGTTAAATTAAATCTAAATTATATTAAAAATCTACATATTATAAAAATTATTAACAACTAGCTTCTGCCGGCGGCTTCGCACGCGTGGTTTGTCAACAAAAAGTAGCTTATGTTAATCCAGGTTATAATCTATGCACATCGAAATCAAACTTTATCGAAATCTGTTCAGCCGTTACGACGTGAAAGAGTAACAAGCATCTACACATGGTGGGATAAAATTTAATTAAAATAATACACAAAAATATAAATGAATTCATCAAATCACACACATAAATAATAAAACGAATTGTTAAAATATAGACCACTACCTGTTGCCCGCGACTTCGTATGCGATACACAACTAAATTTGTAGGTAACCTAGAAATAAAGCTAAGCTCGCTGTTGCAACTTGACTTGACACCCCATTTTTATCCCATGGGACCTGATTTATGGGATACAAATAGCCTATGTGTTTAATCCAGGTTATAGGTTTAATAATCATTTATTCTCAAAAAGATAACAATTATCACTTACATGAGAGTCAGTACACATAGAAAAGTTACTGTAATTCGTTCGGGTTATGTAGGTAGGCAGACGGCCGATGGGGCCGAAAGGTTCTCGAGTGGAGGCCACGGACCGGCAAGCGCAGCGTAGGACGTCCACCCACAAGATGGGCAGACGACTTGGTAAGAACCGCAGGTCGGCGTTGGATGCAGGCCGCTTCCAACCGCAGTTCCTGGAGATCAATGAGGGAGGCCTTTGTCCAGCAGTGGACGTCCTACGGCTGATATGATGATGATGATGTAGGTAGGTACACACGGCTACACATAAAGCTATACCGTTCCAGTATAAGCTGACCTCGCATTGTGTAGGCTTTTTGTAGAATGAGAGGTCAGCTTATACTGAAAATGTATAGCTTGACGTGTAGCCGTGTGTACTCAATTAACGCATTCAGGTAGATCGTTCGTTATATATAAAATTACTTTATTTAGTATACCTTAGTTGTAATATGTTAAGCGAGTAGTTTTAAATGCGTTAAATGAGCTTACATTTTTTATATCACAAGGTATTACCCGTGCGCGATAAGTAGGGACCTGAGCGCGGTGACGTCATATTGGCGTGTTTGTACCGCCCGCAAAAAAGCGAACATAACAAGCAGCCGCCCGCGGCTTCGTCTTTGTTTTTTTTAACCTAATTTATTATGTTACTCAGGGAGGACGCTGCTTTTTATCTAATCTTTTTTACACTATTTGAATAAAATAAAAATACAATGATTAAGTTTATACATTTATTTATCTATTATTTACATTATCTCATCTTCGTCACTACTTAGTGGATTTATGGCTTCTAGAGGTTGTTCTTCGTCCTCAGTCTCACTATAATCACTTGACGAAGAGGTATCCGATAAATTTACAATTAATTGCGATTCATTCGTCTCTTGTAAGAGGTCATCATGTCACAACAAAAACTACAACAACAAAACAATGACACAAACTATAACAACAAAAACTACAAAAACAAAACAATAACACAAACGAAAACTAAAAGAATTCTAGAGCGCGTCGTTACGTGACGTAGGCCAGTACGAGACTAAAAACCCTAGTAAAAAATAGTGAACGGTACAATACGGGCGCCATCGGGGAAGTGCAAGGGAAGCGGTCGGGGAGTCGCATTCCTAGCAGGTCCCAAGTTATCGCGCACGAGTAATACGTACATTATAAAGCTGTGCGCCTTACTGAACTATTGAATTTTTGCCATAGTTCGTACGACATTTAGGTAAGACAAGAAAGCTAGCGCGACGCGTACTTCGCTTTGTCAATTCCTTTACTTTAGTCGACTTTAGTTAAGAAGCCGGCGAACCCCGAGCGCAACTTCAATTCGACCGCGTCAAAAACTTCGGCCTGAATATCGCTATCCCTGTGAAGTTTAGCCACGCAGAGCGACAGTGATAGCATTAGAACGATTCTAAATTTGATTAGATTTTGACATAATAAAAAGTAAAAATGATGACATAAAACTTGTTGTATTTTTCTCATTGTGTAGTGTTATTCTGTAACTAGACGATATAATCTATGTTCCCATGACTAGGATACGTAAGATGTTGTTTTTAATACGAAACAATTAGGTTTAAAACAGGTCTTATATGATGTAAAAACATGCAGAATGCGATACGCTTCTATTTCATTTTAGGTAAGTATTTTGATGTAATATATGGTTGGGAACCTAGATAAATACTATTCAAATTAAAATAATACCTTATTAAGGTAGAAATATGCTCCAATTAGAAATAATCTTGGTAGGACGTGTTGTATGGGCGATTCCCCTCCGGTCTCCCCTTAACGTTAGATTAGTGTGGATCGATTTATTAAGGATTTTTCGGACGAGAATGCACGTAGTATATGTAAATAATTGTTTTAAGTTCATAATTTTAGTTTCTTGGTAGATTTTATTAGTTGATGTTAGATATGGATAGTTCAATAGCAATTTGATAATTTCGTTTTGTAGAATTTGTAGTTCAGATAATTTAGTTTTAGCGGCACTCCCCCAAATTTCTATTAAATATAACAGATGTGGCTTTACGAGTGAATTTTAGATGTTTAACATCTGGCTAGCGTGTCGTGAACGCTACATTTTTTAAAAATATTTATATTTTTCTCCTTAACATTAATTTGTTCACGTTTCCAGGTATGCGCAACCCTGGGAACCACCGGGTCAGTAGCCTTTGACAACCTGCGAGAGATCGGAGAGGTCTGCCAGAAGCACTCTGCCTGGCTACATGTGGACGCGGCCTACGCTGGAAGCGCCTTTATATGCCCAGAGTACAGGTAATATGAAAGTTTTTTGATCGTAGATACCACCACGAGCTTTAGCCAGGCGGAGAAGGGGGGGGGGGGTCAAGAAAATAAAAAAGTTAAAAAATAACAGATGGTCGATTGTCGGTCATAAACCTAATTTTTTTTTGCATAAAATATCAATGTAATAATTTAGTTATTCCCCTCGCCCTATAATATAATTATTTCGAATATTTGGGGGAAGGGGAGGGGGGGGGGGTGGTTCTAATAGTGATGTTCAATGAAGATGTTATATCTTTGAATTTACAGACATTGGTTGAACGGTGTGGAGATCGCGGATTCCTTCGCTTTCAATCCTTCAAAATGGCTGATGGTGAACTTCGATTGCACTGCTATGTGGTGAGTTTGCACTGCTATGTGGTGAGTTTAGCGATTAATAATATAGTATAAATCATATATAGACAAATATTGAATACATCACTCACCTTCGTTTTGCCGATGATATAGTCATTATGGGCGTATTGCTCGAGGAACACGGTACCATGCTCAGCGACCTCAGTAGGGTCTCCCAACAGGTGGGTCTTAAAATGAACATGGACAAAAAATGAATGAAATGGATGAAAATCATGTCAAATATTCATGTTGCACCCGTACCAGTAGTTGTTGGGGGCGATACTCTCGAACTTGTCGACGAATATGTAACTAGGACAAACTGTCCAATTAGGTAAGTCCAACTTCGACTAAGAGGTCACACGAAGAATCTAACTCGGCTGGGCTGCGCTTGGGAAACTTCGCGATATCTTCTAGTCCAAAATTCCCCAGAGCCTGAAGACTAAAGTCTTCAAATAGTGTGTGTTGCCAGTGATGCTGATGACCTATGGCACTGAAACGTGGTCCTTTACTCATGGCCTCATGACCAAGCTCAAGGTCGCTCAACGAGCTATGGAGAGGGCTACGCTCGGGGTTTCTTTACGTGACAAAATCCGCAATGAGGATATCCACGGAAGAACTAAAGTTGCCGACATTGCTCTCAAAATTAGCAAATTGAAGTGGCAATGGGCAGGCCACATCGCTCGTAGAGCCGATAACCGTTGGGGAAGAATGGTTCTCGAGTGGAGATCACGGACTGGAAGACGCAGCGTAGGCCGGCGTAGGTGGACCGACGATCTAGTAAGAATCGCGGGGAGCCGTTGAGCGCAAACGGTTACCAACCGCTCGTTGTGGCGATCTAAGGGGGAGGCCCATGTTCAGCAGTGGACGTCTCCCGGCTGATTTTGATGATGATGAATATTGTAGTACAAGCTTTCGCTCGGATCCTCGGACGTGTAGTTCGTCAATAAATAGTAATGACTCAATGCAGGTCATAGTTTACCTATATACCAAATTTCAATGAATCGGTCTAGCCATTAGTCGTGAAAATATATCAAAAAGACAATTTGACTTTCGAATTTTTAATATTCGTCTGGATTATTTGTATCTAACCGCCGTTGCATAACCGCGCCGGCGAGTAAACGATTAGCTATCAACTATTTTCTCGCTCAAGAAACGAACGAAAGGTATAGATATAGAAGTTTTTACCCTTTGAAACTAAAATTACTCTTGCTCAAACACTCATGTTACCCCTTTTAGACTATGCCGATGTCTGTTTTCTTGACGCCACCGAGGAACTTCTAAATAAACTGGAACGTCTTCAGAATTTGTGTATCCGATTCATATTCGGGTTGCGCAAGTTTGATCACGTCTCCATGTTTAGATCCCAGCTAAAATGGCTTCCCATTCGTCGTCAACGTGATCTTCATGTTGTAACTTTTCTCTTCAACACTCTTTTCAATCCTTTAGCTCCTTCTTACCTCCGTGAGCGCTTCGATTTTCTTGTCCTACCGGAGATGACTTGTAGGTCATCTAAGTCCCTCCTTCTCAAAACCCCTCCTCATTCCTCCAGTCGCTATGGCGGTTCCTTCACTGTCCATGGAGTCAACCTGTGGAATTCTCTACCACACTCTATCCGCGCAAGTCCATCACTAAGCACTTTTAAGCTTAGAGTCAAAGAGCATTACCTGTCCTTGTAAACTTTTAGGTTATTTATTATGTATAAGTAGGTATATTATTTATATTTTGTATAATATATTATGTTTATCTCTAATGTAGGTATAGTATAAAGGTATTATTATAATTTTTTAATAAGGTTAAGTGTTGTATTTATTATAGTATATACTATATATTATACTCCAATGTCATTCTCTGTGCACGTACCCACCACTATAATCTAATATCTCTATTTTCAAAGGTTTGCTGGAAGAAAACTCTTATTAGGGTTAAGCTCGCCTTTGTACATGTCCATTTTGTAAGCTATTTTTATCTGTAAATCTATTTGTGTACAATAAAGAATAAAGATAGATTCCGTGTCAGTAAAAGAGACACGTATATTAATAGTTGATCGCTGGCCGTTCACACTGCCGCCAGCGAGAACTCGCTCTCCACTATTTTGTCGCAGCGACTACAACACTCGCTCAGCGATCCGTGCTCAGCGATGCTCGCTTGGCGGTCAGAACATACGCCGTGAGATGATGAGTATCGCCCGCCGCACTCGCTCACTCGCTTTAGACCCCAGCGAGACAACTATAGGAACTACACACTCGCTTATTGCTGCTCGCCAACTCGTTTCTAGTTTCTAGCTCTACTCGCTCATCGCCGGCGGTGAGACAAGTGCCTTAAGGATAACTTAGTGAATCGCATGGTCAATTCGTGTTTGGAGTACTGTTCTCACCTCTGGGATGGATTAGCGAAGTACCAACTTGAAGGTCTGGAATCAAGTGAGAAAAGAGCCAAGAAGCTCATAGGCAACGATGAGCTAGTTGATGCAAGGCTCCTCAGCTTGGAGCACCGACGAAAGGTTGCTAGCCTCTCGGTTTTTTATGGAGTACATTTCGGGGAGTGTGCGGCGGAACTTTGCAACCTGATCCCACCATCTCCTTTCTATTATCGGACAACCAGACGCTCTGCAGTGCGCCACCGCTATATGGTAGAAATACCTCCCATTCGCACAAAGCGGGTCTCTTCGACCTTTATTATGCGCACCACCAAAGAGTGGAACGCCTTGCCAGAGTCTGTGTTTCCAGATAGCTACAGCCTGGGTATATTTAAGTCGCGAGTGAATAGGTTTCTTCTAGGCAAGCGTGTATCATCGTAGACTGCATCATCGCTTACCATCAGGCGAGATCGTGTTCAAACGCAAGCTATGTATAAAAAAAATAACCTAAAATTAGCAAGAAGCTATAAAATTTGTGTGACGTAATTTATGGATGGCCCTACGAAATACAACACTGCTCGGTGGCGACATTTTGTGGCTGTGGCGAGAGGCAACTGTGCGAGATCTCGAGACCGTCTAGCATTGACTTTTCTTTATTTTACAGGGTGAGGGACAGTACTGCGTTGCACAGAACCTTCAATGTAAACCCTATTTACCTGAGGCATGAGAATTCAGGTATGTATCGACCGATAAATGATAAACACGATAATTATATTGAAATTTGAAAAATATTATCAACTAGCTACCCGGCGAACTTTGTATCGACTTAGAATTAATACAAGTTGTGTTAGCTTGTTAGCTGAATTAAATTCAGTATTTTATTATGATAAAATAAATACTCTAAATTATTTAAATTCAATTTCAAAATACAACATAAAATATTTAGCAAAAACCCTGTCAGATCCATGAAGAGTGTATTCCGGCAGAAATTACAGTCGGGCAGATGTTTAAAAAGCATCTTTATCAAATAAATTGAAAGTTATATCATTTTTAATTTCGAGAATAATCTGAATTTTACCCCAAAAATAGGCAAATTTATAAATGTCGTACGTGGGTTACTGACCTCTCCACACCGGCCCGGCGCGGCGCGAAGCCCCGCCGGTATTGCCAGAGGTAAGTTTTAAGTTTTGAGCGCCAAAAAATTAAATTATTTGGGTATTTTTTATATTGTTTTTCTGGTAAACTTTTACATGATTGTGGCCAAATACCGATACTTTATCATACCCTTAAAGATCTGACAGGGTTTTGTTACATATTGTATAATGTATGACGCGGGCTGCCAATGTACGTCGCCGGTAGAATTGTCAATCGGCTAGCTGCATCTATATGAGAAATGTTTTTTTTTTCGTGTATATTTCTGATGTTTTAATAGTTAGTTTTGTTTACATAGTTAGTTACAAATCCAATAAATCAAAGATCATAAAAATCGAACCAGCCGTTCTTGAGTTATAAATTGCGTAACTATCCCGACTTTGTTTTATATATATACATATATATATATAGATTAGATTAATCACATACAATTATATATTTTGGACATAGCCAATCGATTTCGTACTCTGCTCATCAGAGATATGTATGTTGATAATTTCTTTTTATTTCAGGAAAAGCCATTGATTACATGGTATGTACATTCTAGTTATGCTAAGCATTTCACTTCTATGACAACTTTATATGAAACTCACTTAAGTATGACGATCTCCGTGACGCAATGGATCAAAAGGCTGAGACACAGAATGTTACGGGTTTGAATTCCGCCGCGGAACAAATGTTTGTATGATCTACAGATATTTGTTCCGGGTCTGGTTGATTCTCTATATATTAAAATGGTGTACAAAATAATGAATATAAGTATTCTATCAGTTAACTGGTTCTGACAATACAAGCTTTGCTTTGTTTAGGGCTAGATAGCGCTGTGTGAAATATCCAGCAATATTTATTATTTATTCTATCAGTTATTTAGTTTTCATAATACAAGCTTTGCTTAGTTTGGGGCTTGATGGCGCTGTGTGATGCCATCACGCCTGTGTGTGATGTCTAGTATTGTTTATTTATTTATATTCCAGGCACCTTATACACGGTATCTTTTAAATCACTGTTTTCTCAGAACAAACGTTGTTCAGACCATGGTCTACTAACTGTTTATAAGCATTAACTAAGAAAATAAAAAAAATCTAGACCTTTTCAAATAAGTCTAACTTTGTTCAATAACTAACCGTGACATAAAGGTCATTGGCACGCTAGCCGTAGCGTATTACCTACCTACTAATATTTTTTTTGTGACGATACGGCGGCGGCATTCAAGAGGTGAACGTCAGACGTCCTGTCCAGTCTATTAAGAACACTCTGTAGTCATGTCAAAAATAGAATTTCGAATGGCGCACGCAGCAAATAATATTACGTAACCTAGCTACCGGCGCGCCGCCACCGCGCCGGCTTTATTATGTAGAGCGTAACGTTAAAATGGATGTTTCAAGTTCGCAACTTTATATGGTTTTCAAGGACGATTGCGTTTTTTTAAATTGATGTTATAAACGCATTGTAGACCATGGTCTGAGCAACGTTTGTTCCGGGAAAACAGTGATTTAAAGGACACCGTGTATATGGCGTTCTATTAGCTGATTTTTTCCAGCTGATCTTTTGGTAAATACAGTCCTATAGTTATGCTATAGCTATTTTTGATTTCGCACATTTATATCTTTTTTACTTTATATTTACTAAATAGGTTGGATCTCAGAAGTCGAACAATAAAAACAAAATGCGTAATATTAAAACCAAATACAATCTTGTTAATGGTGATAAATACACCAAGAACGAAATAAACGACAGTAATGAAATGGTCAATGGAGTCAAAAATTTTAACGGAATCATCCAAAATGGTCTCGAAAATGGACACAAAGAAATAAATGGAGACACAAATGATCTCAGAACTGTCGATGATGACAAAAAAGTTACTGAAGAAGTCATAAAGAGTAACTTTACAAATGATAACGTTGAAGATAGAACTAATCTTCATGGATACGAGTACATCAAAATGTCTGGTGGCTGTGGAAAACAAATTCAGTTGGAAGATCCTTCAAAGAAAGAGTTGCTAGTAAGAGGTTGTATTTAGGTGGTGGGATAAACTAATATTAGAGTTAATTTATTAAATTAATAACAAATTTTGTGAAAACCAACAGTTTACCAAACAATGTTATGTTTTAGTTGTTTAATTTAACGATATTCTACTTACACTATCTACTTGCTGTCTTCTTACACTATCGATCTACATTCTTTTGTTTATCGATCAAGCGTTTTTTTTATTATTATGGTTATTATGAACCACTTCTGTCCCACTGCTGGGCTAACGCCCCCATTCCTTCCAGACCGATCTTCCAGATCTTGATACCGTGCGGGATGGCAGGACGAATTACACAAATTCCTGGCGGGCTGGGCAGACTTGGCATTAATTTCAATAGCTCTTCCAAAATAGTTCAACCTTTTTTATATTAGGTTTTTATAGGTTGCTTTTTATTTTTACTTAATCTTTTTATAGATAATCTTTCATTATTTCTTATTTGTTTCATCATTTTAACCACACTTGCAATCAAAATTAGCTTCTACTTCAGTGTTTTAAAATACAAATTTGTTTACAGCACTGGCAGATTCCACTAAGCCGTCGTTTCAGGGCCCTGAAACTTTGGTTTGTTTTAAGGAACTATGGAGTCATTGGTCTTCAGAAGCATATTCGCGAGGTAAATATTCCTTTTCTTATTTTGCCAATACAATACAATAATTTATTCATAAATCCAAATTTACAAGTCAAAAGTATTAATGTTATTATACATTTTAAATTTATGGTAGGCCGTAGAACTCATCTACACTGTAGAAAATCCTCTCCAGTAAACACTTTTTTAATTTATTTTTAAATATCGCTGTGGAAGCAGCATCCCTAATGTCCTCCGGCATTCTATTATAAACAGACGGGACCATTATGAACACAGACCTCTCGGTCTTGTTCAGTTTGTGGGGTGGTGTGACCAGGCGGTAGTGGTGCTTATTACTACGCAACGCACGGGTTGCGTTCACGCCACGACGCTGGAACAAGTCCAAGTTTGTATGCGCAAAAAGAGCCACCTGGTAAATAAGTTCGCACGGGAGTGGCAGGATGTTTAGTTGCTTAAACCAATCTTTGCATGAAACATCATTTATAATGCCTACGATGTTCATGTTGGATGGTAAACAGAACGCGCGTCGTGTTATTTTGCTCTTAAAAATAAATCGAAAACAGTGGTAAAAAGTCATAGTTTATGTTTTAATTTTGGTGTGCCTCTTCAAGCAAGCTTCAAGGAATATACTTACGTAATTATTATAACCGTAAGTCTTAAGATAAACTGATAATTACGATCATTACGAAAATAAATCGATAAAACAATCTGTGTTCGCGGACGACGTTTCAACTAGAACCAATAAGGCGTAAGCGACGCGATCTGCATGGCGCTTACGACTGTTTAGTCGTGCACTTTTTTACCCAGCGATTAGAAGTCTACCGCACGTTGTTTTAGTGTCAGACGAGTGCATTGATTCAACAAAAAGTAATTCAAGCAAGTTGCAATTTTGCAATGTCGGAACCTCCAGATTCCATTGATTGGGGATGCTGTGGTGCAGATGCGGAGAATAATGATTACGTCCTCTGTAGTATCTGTTACAAGGGGTATCATCTTGATTGTATGGCATCGACTGGCACAGTCATAAACGCAGGTCAAGAAGTGCTGCCTGACTGGGTTTGCCCCCTATGCAGTAATCAATCGAGAGGCCGCAACAGTGACAACACCCCATTACGGTCTGTGAAGAATACCAAGACTAGACCTCATAAAAGAGCAGCATTAAATTCGCCCCCCAAGGCTGACTCTGGATTGACTCGTGATGACGTCAGAGATGTAGTTCAGGAGCTATTCACTAAAGAAATGGATAATTTATTTATTCGCCTTGGCCAACAAATAAGATCAACCATAGCAGCTGAATTGGCACCTATCAAGAAAGATATTTTGGAGTTAAGGGCATCGATTGATTTTACCAGGGAACGATGTGAAGTCGTAATTAAGGAACAAAGTTGCATAACTGACGAAATAAAGGACATTCACGCGGAAAATGCCTCGCTACGATTAGAGAATATGAACCTAACTTCCAAACTCAATCAGCTGGAGCAGTATGCCAGAGGAAACAATATCGAGATCCAATGCGTTCCTGAGAAGAACAATGAAAACGTTGTCACTATTGTCAAGAAAATAAGCAATATTATTGATTGCGATATTAATGATGAAAATATTTCAAGATGTAGCCGCATAGCAAAAATTAATCCTAAGAGCGCTAGGCCTCGATCCATTGTGGTCCAGTTCAACTCGCCAAGGGTTCGAGACACGTTTCTGGCGTCGTCAATAAAGTTCAATAAGTCGAACCCAAATAACAGGCTCAACAGCTCCCACATCGGATTAACTGGAGAGAAGACCTCAATCTTCGTCGTGGAGCACCTTTCTGCTTCGAACAAAGCTCTTCACTCGTCTGCCAGGTCAGCGGCCAAGGATAAAGGCTATAAGTTCGTCTGGGTGCGCAATGGGAGAATATATATGAGAAAAACCGAAACTTCGGATTATAAAATTATAAAAAACTTGGATTCTCTAAATAATCTGGAGTAATAGCCACATTTTGTAAGACTAAGTATATCCACTGTGTGTAGTGGAAGAATAAATATACTAAGGACTTATTATTATAATATACTAACACCATCCACACTAATGGCATCACTAAAGGTGTACTATCAAAATGTCCGAGGCTTGAGAACGAAAACCCATACATTTTATCGCAATCTTTGTTGTTCTTGTTACGATGTGATAATCCTTACTGAGACGTGGCTAAATGTAGGTGTTCTATCAACTGAACTATTTGACGATAACTACGTGGTCTATAGGAGGGATAGAGAGACGTCAGGGTTTTGTAGTGATATAGATGGAGGAGGTGTTATTATTGCTGTTTCTAAGCAAATAAACTCAGCCCGAATGCAAAATTGGGAGTGTAAATGCGAAGACGTGTGGGTGACTATTGATCTTCCTAGTAAAAATGGCACTCGGAAGGTTGCTTTTTGTTCTGTATACTTCTCTCCACCCGTGAAAAGACCAATACTAGACCATTTTATAGCAAATTGCAATGAAGTCCTAGAAAATTGTGATTTTCCAGTATGTGTAGTTGGTGACTTTAATTTAAGGCGTATTGATTGGCACTCTGTTGATCGCTCTTCTTCAGATGTTACAGGGTTAGCGCTGACTTCTTTAGAACATGCACTAGTTGACTTTGCATTTTTAAATAATTTCAAACAGCATAACACCTTTGTTAATAATCAGAATAAAATACTTGACCTTGTTTTTACAAATATTTCATCATGTCATGTTGACGCTGTCCAAGATCCGCTCGTTCGCGTAGATCCACTTCACCCTCCCATACATTTGTCAATTGATCTTTTATCTAAAGACAACATTAAATACAAAGACGATATCCGAATCCCAAATTTTAGGCGGGCCCACTACGATAAAATAAATAGTTATTTGGGTGATCTAAACTGGTTGGAACTTTTTTCAGATTGCGAGGATGTGAATGACATGCTCAATGTTTTCAATACAATCGTTCAATCATCGATTACTCAATTCGTCCCCTTTCACAAACCAGTTAATGACAAACGTCCAATCTGGTTTAGTCGTGACTTGATAAAATCGCTTAAAAGGAAAGAAACAATGAGGCAACGCGTAAAAAAGTACAACAATCCCTTGGATCAGTTAAGACTACAATCTTTAAATAAACTGTGTGATAAACTTTCTACGGATTGTTATTACGCATATATTTCCAGTGTGGAGGATATGATAGGTCGTAATATAAAAGGTTTTTGGACGTATATTAAAGCAAAACGGAACGGAGTAAGTAGTTATCCTTCTATGGTCACAGACGGCAATGTTGAATCCTTAAATGGCGTAGAAATGTGTAATATTTTCGCAAATTACTTTACAGCAGTTTATTGTAACGCTCAAACTATCAAAAAAAGCTCTTCCCATTCCCTATCAGACTTTGTTGGTGATTGCGTATCAACAGTAAATATCACTCCTGAGATCATTTTACAAAACCTAAAAAAGTTGGATAGAAATAAGGGAGCGGGTCCAGATGGAGTCCCAGCACTTTTTGTTTCAAACTGTTCTGAAAATCTAGTAACACCACTGTATTGCATCTTTAAAAAGTCTTTAAGCTCGGGTATCTTCCCTCATGCTTGGAAAATAGCTAAAGTGGTTCCGATTTATAAAGATGGGGACGTAAATCTTGTAAGTAACTATAGACCAATTTCTATTTTATCTACGTTCGCCAAAATTTTCGAGTCTTTAGTTTGTCCGATCATACAGACGCATATGAAGCAATACTTCACTCCACACCAACATGGTTTCATTTCCGCGCGCTCAACTTGCACTAATCTAGTATCTTATACTGAAGCGCTTGTCGAAGCTGTGGATTTAAACAAACAAGTAGATGTAATTTACACAGATTTTTCTAAAGCCTTCGACCGCGTATCTCATGATTTGCTGGTTTACAAGTTATCGAAGTACGGGTTTGCCGGTTCTTTACTGCGATGGATAAACTCTTACTTAGTTGAACGCTTGTTCTATGTTGTGTTGGGAGGTTTTGATTCTGGGTTGATGCATATTTTGTCAGGCGTGCCCCAGGGCTCTCATTTAGGGCCTGTTCTCTTCAATATCTTTATTAATGATATAACTGACTGTTTCAAGAACTCCACACCTTTTCTATATGCCGACGATCTAAAATTTATCAGGTGTATTCAGTCTATCGAGGACGTCACACTACTTCAGGACGATATGAATAGATTGAGCAAATGGTGTGAAGAAAATGAAATGCTATTAAATTTAAAAAAGTGCTTTCACATAAAATTTACTCGTAAAATTAATGTCATTCCTTCTGTTTATTTCGTTTCACAAGAGGCAGTGCAAGAAACTACTCAGTACAAAGATTTGGGTGTTATACTTGACAGCAAGCTCACATTTGTCCCTCACATTGACTATATCGTTAAAAAGGCTTCAAAGATGCTCGGGTTTGTTATGAGAAACAGAAAGGTTTTCAAAAAACTCAAAATTAAAAAGATACTCTATAGTTCACTTGTACGTAGTATTTTTGATTACTGCAGCTCGGTTTGGCGTCCTCACTATGCTGTACATAAATTGAGAATGGAAAGGGTACAAAAACGGTTCCTTTGGCATTTAGCTCGAGGTACCAAACTCGCTAGGAGACATGTATCTTATAATGAGAGGCTAGCGCATTTTGGAGTCAGTTCATTAGATGAACGCAGAGATCTGATAGATCTAAAATTTTTACACAAAATAGTAAGGAATAAAATTGACTGCCCTCAACTTTTAGAAAGATTACGCTTCAAAGTACCTCGTAGGTACCCCCGCTTTAAAATTAACCCTCTTGTGCCCCCTTTTCGAAGGACAGTCTTGGGTACGAGCTCTTGTATACCACGTCTTTGCAAACTTTATAATGAATTTGTGGATTTGGATATCGGCTTTCACGAAATCACTAAAATAAAATCTTTTGTTCGTAATCGTGAGCGACCTTGACAGTGTAAAAACAAAAAAAAAAAATTAAACAAATATTATATTAGTGCTATGGGAACTGTTACATAAATACTTATATAGATATACTGACAGTTTTCTTTTGTAAATACATACTTGGATTGTTTATGGACCTGGTATAGATATTGCATTTTTATTGCATGCACTTAGTTCATGTAATTTAACTATTATTATTATTTTATAATACGCCATTACTTTTAAAAGAGCATTGCAATATGATTAAAGTATTGTTCTCTCGAATGTACCTAGCTTGAAGGCGTCTGCGTCTCGTTCTGTCAGTTTTACTAGTTTACTCATTAACGTAACCTTGATATCTGATTATTTTAGTTATAGGTTTATTAACCTACTGAGGGTGACTTCCACAGCGAAGCCTAGACGTATTTTGGTGGCTAAATATGATTTAATGCGTTATCGAATAACACAGATACGTATATTTTTAATCATTTGAACATGTATAGTTGCTTAGTGTGTTTGGGGGTCGTTGTGCAGATCCCGTTTTTGTTTGTTTACTAGACAATCAAATTAATCTCTGGCTTGAAGTGGCCACCTATTGTACTATTAATATTTTACCTTCTTACCTAGTTACGATACCTACGTGTATGTTTACCTAACTAAAATGTTAGATTACTGAGCATGTTGTGTTTGCCTGTTACTGGTTTCACATGTAGCATAGAGCATTTAGATAATAAGTTTTTTTTGTAAGCAATCATGTGCTTAACTGTTGGTAAACCTAATAAATAAATAAATAAATAAATAAACACAGACCTCTCGGTCTTGTTCAGTTTGTGGGGTGGTGTGACCAGGCGGTAGTGGTGCTTATTACTACGCAACGCACGGGTTGCGTTCACGCCACGACGCTGGAACAAGTCCAAGTTTGTATGCGCAAAAAGAGCCACCTGGTAAATAAGTTCGCACGGGAGTGGCAGGATGTTTAGTTGCTTAAACCAATCTTTGCATGAAACATCATTTATAATGCCTACGATGGCGCGCACGGCTCGCTTTTGCATTACGAAGGCACGCTGGGTGTCGGCAGCACGCGCCCACAGCTCTATGCCATAGGTGAGGGCGCTGTGGACGGTAGCAAAGTATCAGGAGCGCACCACGTCACGCGACGCAGTGCTCGCCAGCCTACGCAATGCAAAACATGCTCGCCCGAGTTTCGCACATACATCTTCTATGTGGGTATCCCATCCTAAAGAACTGTCCAGTTGGAAGCCGAGTAATTTAAGGGTTTGGACTTGTTTCAGCGCCGTAGCTCCGGAGGTGGTAACTTTCAACGGCGGTGGTACGGTCCCATTCAGCTTGAAAGACATTAAGCAGGTTTTGTCCCTATTCAGTGCGAGTCCGTTTGACCGGAACCACGTCTCAAGGCGTCGTACTATGTTGTTCAGCCTGTTTTCAAGCTACTGTCAGTAGTCAGTAGGCGTGGAGACCACCGCCGCCACATCGTCCGCGTACATATATATCTCAGTGTCTTCAACGTAGCCGGGTAGGTCGTTCAGCAGCAAGCTGAATAGGGTGTTAGAAAGGCAGGACCCTTGAGGTACTCCCATCAGGTTCTCTAGTTCGGATGAAACCACGCGTCCTCGATCGCCCATCACAGCTTGTGTCCTTTTGGACATAAAGGATGTGATAAGGGACAACACTGGGCCCCGAATCCCATAGTGTTCCAGTTTGCGCCCAATGAGAGCGTGATCGGCGGTGCCACGTCACGTGTTCATTCTTAGTTATCGTGAAAAGTTATTTAATAATATGATCAGTTATTTATGATTACTGTGACACTTCTAAACTAGGATTTACATGTAAAATGGATGTACCTGCTAAATATTGAATTATATAATCACTGTGTACCTAAATCATGTCTTACTGTAGCTAATATATGAATTTGTATGTATAAACAAAAACAAATTGTTTTTGGGTTTTAATAGTTTTTTCTTTCATTGCAATGTTTAACATTATTTTGTTCTTTGTTTCCAGGGTGTGCGACTTGCTCAAAAGTTCGAGGCTCTGGTTCTAGCTGATCCACGGTTTGAAATTCCTCAACCGAGGAACTTAGGTTTGTTGATTTATTTATTTATCCTGTCATTCTATCATCTTCTCCAAGTATTTCTCTGCCTGTTTTTGTACGGTTTGCAATTTCGTTTAATACTTCTACATCTAGCATGGCAAGATTGTATAGAAAATGAACTGTTCATCGTTAATTATCGAGTCTTTCTTGGTTATTATAACTATGAAAACTTACAATTCTTTATTGGTAGGAATGGTCGCCTTCCGTCTTCGTGGTGACAACGCTCTGACCGAGCGCCTCCTCAAGCGGCTGAACGGCCGCGGTTTCATCCACGCCGTGCCTGCTTGCTTCAAGAGCACCTACGTCATCAGGTTCACTGTCACTTCGCAGAGGACTACCAATCAGGATATCTTAGGTAAAAAGACACTGCGTTCTCTACTGACTAAGTTATTTACTAACTTGTGATTCGCCCCGATCTCACGAGTCTCCGATTAAAACAAAACAATATTATTTGTAATCTTTGAATATCAAAACAGTGTCTCGAAATAAATAACCAACTAACTTGACCTACAGTTTCGTTCAAATTACAGGTACAGAGTTCATGTGATGTTGTTTTTCGTTTTTCGGGGTACAAATTGCAGTTATTCTGGATTTCAGACTTTTGCCTATATTTGTGTCGTTTAAGCTTTATGCATACTAAATTACAGCACTGTGGGGTCACTGGTGTACCCTTTGAATTTTGTCTAAGTTTAGTTTTAACTATGGCTAATAACTCAAAAACTGTAAAAATTTATTTAAAATAAGAACGAAGTCTAAATGTACTAATGAATACCTTTCATTTGACGTTCCATTTGACCAGTTAGCCTCATTTTTATTTTTCTTACCCCTCTTGAACCCCAATATCTCAACAACCCTCCCACATTTTTAGCTCATTTCATTACACCAAAATTGTGCCATCACTACCTATGTATTAAATTTCACGATGATCGGATCAACTTAGACAAACATACATACATACATACAACGCCGATTTGCCCAAGTTGATTTAGAGATCTTGTTTCGCTCGATCAAATAAGAATTAAGTTTTAACTTCTTGTACGTTTCTATTGTTGCCTGAAATATTATTATTTATAGATAAATATGAAAACAGCTCATGGACATATGCATTCTTCCTATTCTTCAATTCGGCACAAACATGGGGTCTGCCAGAGGGCGATGGAACGTTTTATATTGGGGGATAGACTCACAGACCGCATAAAAAACACTACCACGACAAAAATAGCCAATGTCATGCAAAAGACAGCTCAATTAATGTGGGACTGGACGGGACACGTATGCAAAATGTGCAATGACCTGTGGGCTAAGATAACCACCGAGTCGGTCCCAGAAGGCACGAGACCGCCTGGCCAGCCCAGGCGGAGATTGCGGGGTGGACTTGACGCGCACAGTGCGAACTGGTCGACAGAACCCCTAGACCGGAATGAATGGAAAAAGGGAAAGGAAGCCTTTGCCCAGCAGTGGAATCCAACGGGCTCTTTAGACTAGATTAGATAGATATAGAATAGATATAGATAGATTAGAAGCAACCAGGGCAGTGACGCAGCAGGAGGTGCTAAGAATCCCCGGCAGCGATCCAGCTACCACCACCGACGACTGGACCTGGCAACGTACAACACACGAACGTTCAGGGCTGACGAGAAGATTGTCGAGCTGGAAGAAGAACTGAGCAAGCTACGTTGGGACATCCTAGGATTGTCGGAAGTCCGAAGACAGGGTCAGGACACGATGATCCTTAACTCCGGTAACTTGCTCTTCTACCGGGAGGGAGATCAACTATCCCAGGGTGGTGTCGGGTTTCTCGTCCGCAAGTCCCTCGTTAACAACGTGACAAAAGTCGACAGTGTGTCGAACAGGGTAGCATACCTTATACTCAGAATTACCGAAAGGTATTCGTTGAAGGTCATACAGGTATATGCGCCGACCTCGACACACCCAGACGATGAAGTGGAAGCCATGTATGAGGAGATCTCCGAGGCTATACATACTTCCAAGACTCATTTCACGGTTGTAATGGGGGACTTCAACGCAAAGCTAGGCACAAGGAAAGACGATGAGCTGAGAGTGGGGCCACTTGAATTCGGGCGGTGGAACCAAAGGGGCCAGAGACTGGCCGACTTCAAGGAGAAGGAGGGCCTCTTCATGATGAACTCCTTCTATGAGAAGCGGCCAGCCAGAAAGTGGACGTGGATAAGCCCCGACGTTTCCACTAGAAATGAGATAGATTTCATTATGACGACCAAAAAGCAAATATTTAATGATGTCTCTGTGATCAGCAGGGTGAAAACCGGGAGCGATCACCGCATTGTTAGAGGCACATTGAATATTGATGTTAAGCTTGAAAGGACACGTCTGATGAAGTCTGCGCTCCGTCCAAATCCTGCCCAAATCTAAACCCCCGAGAGCTTTCAGCTAGAACTGCACAATCGCTTCCAGTGCCTAGCCAGCTGCAATGATATTGACGAGATAAACAACGGGTTGTTGGAAACTGTCCAAGCGGTGGGATCTAAGTTCTTTAAGGCCCCCCGCCGAACTAAGCACCAGAAACTCTCAAATGAAACCATTAAGCTAATGGAGGACCGGGATGAAATGAGATTGCAGTCTTCAGCTGATATGTCGGCATACGGCGTGCTTAATAGACGAATCTCGAAATCTATGCGACACGATCTGCGTACCTTTAATACATCTCGTATTAAGGTCGCAATAGTAAGGAACAAAGGTTCAAAAGTGTTTGCAAAGCATTCGTCTATAGGGCAAAGCCAAATGACTAAGCTGAAGACCGACAGCGGCACTATCATTTCGTCGAAACCGGAGATTCTGAGAGAGGTCGAAAAGTTCTATGGACAGATGTACACCTCAACACAAAACCCCGTTGGTCAGTTGGCTCAGGACACCAGAGCCAAACTAACCCGACACTATACCGAAGACATCCCGGACATCAGCCTGTACGAGATTAGGATCGCTCTGAAACAGCTTAAAAACAGCAAGGCACCAGGTGAGGATGGAGTTACGACAGAACTTCTGAGAGCGGGTGGAAAACCGGTACTTCAAGTCCTCCAGAAGTTATTTAACTCCGTCGTCCTCGAAGGAACCACGCCAAAAGCGTGGGATAAGAGCGTGGTGGTGCTTTTCTTTAAAAAAGGTGATAAAACCTTATTAAAGAACTACAGGCCCATCTCGCTCTTGAGCCACGTTTACAAGCTGTTTTCGAGAGTGATGACGAACCGTCTCGCACGCAGGTTCGATGACTTCCAGCCTCCCGAACAAGCCAGTTTCCGAAAAGGCTTTAGTACCATAGACCACATCCACACGCTACGCCAGATTATACAGAAGACCGAGGAGTATAATCGGCCGTTATGTCTAGCGTTTGTGGACTATGAAAAAGCCTTCGATTCAATCGAGACCTGAGCGGTACTGCAGTCTCTTCAGCGATGCCAAATCGACTATAGGTATATCGAAGTGTTGAAGTGTTTGTATAGTATCGCCACTATGTCAGTCCGTCTACAGGACCAGAGTACGGAACCAATCGAATTGCAGAGAGGCGTGAGACAGGGAGACGTAATTTCTCCGAAACTGTTCACGAACGCATTGGAGGATGTTTTCAAACTCTTGGTCTGGGACAGACTTGGCATCAATATCAATGGCGAATACATCACTCACCTTCGTTTTGCCGATGATATAGTCATTATGGCCGAATCGCTCGAGGAACTCGGTACCATGCTCAACGACCTCAGTAGGGTCTTCCTACAGGTGGGTCTTAAAATGAACATGGATAAGACGAAAATCATGTGAAATATCCATGTTGCGCCCGTACCGGTAGTTGTTGAGGGCGATACTCTCGAAGTTATCGACGAATATGTATACCTAGGACAAACTGTCCAATTAGGTAAGTCCAACTTCGACAAAGAGGTCGCACGAAGAATCCAACTCGGCTGGGCAGCGTTCGGGAAACTTCGCGATATCTTCTCGTCCAAAATTCCCCAGAGCCTGAAGACTAAAGTCTTCAACCAGTGTGTGTTGCCAGTGATGACCTATGGCACTGAAACGTGGTCCTTTACTCATGGCCTCATGACCAAGCTCAAGGTCGCTCAGCGAGTTATGGAGAGGGCTATGCTCGGGGTTTCTTTGCGTGACAAAATCCGCAATGAGAAAATCCGCAGAAGAACTAAAGTTGCCGACATAGCTCTCAAAATTAGCAAGTTGAAGTGGCAATGGGCAGGCCACATCGCTCGTAGAACCGATAACCGTTGGGGAAGAAAGGTTCTCGAGTGGAGACCACGGACTGGAAGACGCAGCGTAGGCCGGCCCCCCACAAGGTGGACCGACGATCTAGTAAGAATCGCGGGGAGCCGTTGGGCGCAAACGGCTACCAACCGCTCGTTGTGGCGATCTAAGGGGGAGGCCTATGTACAGCAGTGGACGTCTTCCGGCTGATGATGATGATGAGATATATATAGATTGTTCGATTGTTATGCTGAGATGAGATGCCTAGAGACGCTTCTGACTGGTAGTGAATTAGATTAGTTGAGATATCTACTAGATTATAGAATAGTTTAATCATTGTCATGGTAACTTTTTCGTGTAAATCCTTATATTAACTAACAATGGTTAACTTAATTTTTCAGAGGATTGGAACGAGATTAAGAAAGTGACTTCGGAAATACTTTTAGAAGTATTTGGTTCTGAGAACGGAAATATCGTCGTACCAAAGAAACCCAGGATATCTCTGAAAGGTATGATTTGCATACAATACTTGAATGAGTCACCCTTCAGAAATACTTACTGACTCGTAAAACAATTAGTGTTGTAAATTTTCTCTTATACTTGAAAAAAAATAACAAAATCCATAACCAAGAGCGTCTCCGAAACATATTATATTTTGTAACATAGGTATATAGAGTCCATTAATTGACAAGCAAATACGAAGTTCAGCCACGGCCGGCGTTCTCATTTTTATAATGCTCTATGTATGTACGTTAATTGATTGATTGAAAATACTTTATTGCACTTAAAAAACTAGTACAAAGGCGAACTTAATGCTAAAGAGCATTCTCTTCCAGATAACCTTTATGTATTGTAGATAAAGATGTGTAGGTAGTGCACAGGAAAGGGAACTAATGAAAAATTTGCACAGGACTAATAAAATAGCATAGGTACATACATACTACTTAAATACCTTTTATCATAGACTAAACTATACCAATATTAAATAAAATATACATACATACAATAGAAGAAGTGATAAGGAACGATTAAGTTGCTCATTTTTGGTCAGTTTGACCGAGAAGGTGCCTATAGATTTTCAATCTGAATGCTTCCACTGAAGTAGCCTCGAAATAATTTCGTGGCATATTATTCCAGAGACGAGTAGCGGTTATGGTGTAAGAGTCAGAGTAAGTAGCCGTGTTATGCTGTGGAGTCATCAATTGGAAACGACGAGACGATCGCACAACTCTGCCCTCAGTTGATACGAACGCAAATCGCTCTCTGAGGTAGCTGGGAGATACAGGGTTGCGAAGAATACTAAACAGGAGGGATAGCATGTGCCCATCTCGACGAGCTCTGATGTCAAGCCATTTTAGCTTCTGACGAAAAACCGAGACATGGTCATATTTTCGTAGGCCGTAGATATAGCGAATACAGAGATTCTGCAGACGCTCCAACCTGTTCGAAGAATTATGTGGCCTTTCACTATAGACCTCACAAGAAGGCTAAAGATCGCTCGAAGTGATATGAAGAGGTCTTGGTGTTTCTCTACGAGATCCAATCAGACATGAGGAGATTCGTAGACGAACCAAAGTCACCGACATATCACAAAGGATTAGCAAGCTGAAGTGACAGTGGACAGAGGACATAGCTCGATGAACTGACGGCCGTTGGGGCAGAAAGGTTCTCTAGTGGAGACCACGTGCTGGAAAGCGCAGCAAATGGAAAGACAACTTGATAAAGATTGCTGGGAGTCGTTGGATGCAGGCTGAATAAGATCGGTCACTCTGGAACTCCATAGATGATGATGATGATAATATTTATATTAACTTGATTCCATTTTTTTTTCTAGAAACCCGTGAACTAAACGCCACCTTCGGCACTAGTCTTCTCCTGGCCAACAGTCCGATGTCTCCAAAGATCGTAAATGGAACTCACGCAGCTATCTGCGACTACGAACAGGTCCTGACATCATGCGCGCAGACCTTCGCGCAGCTTAAGATGGAGCCTAAAGATAGTCCTGGTAAGATCTTTTTCTTCTCTCAAATATCCTCTTACAAATTATATAGGAAGATCATCTTAGGGCGCAACGAGGAGTTTAATGATATTCCTGGTGTATGTTTACTACTCCTAAATATTAACAACTGGCGGACCCGCCCGGCTTCGCGCGGAATTCAATCAAAATAAATTATAGGCCACTCTGGGACCGTGTAGCTTTTTATCATGTTGAACGGTTTTCAAGATTAGTTCAGTCGTTCCGGAGATTACCCATTGGACGAGTTAAAATCGATAATCTAAAGCGGAGGTTCCCAACATTTTTTTTGTCATAGACCACGTTCTAAATTTTGCTATTTCCGGTGGACTACATTTCTGGCAGCTACATTTCTACCATATTCCTAGTCGACAAATAATGTGAAGATTAGATAAATTTGCGTTGCCGCCGAGTCCAACCACGAACAGTTTTCGCTTTGCAAATCTCGGCAAGTTGTACTGAATATGGAATATACAAGTTTTTACAAGTAACAGTCGCTGAGCTTCTTAAAATATTATCTGCCTACATTGATGAAGTCTAGATGAAAGTCAAGCCTAAGTTTTAGTTCTTTACCATCGAAACCAGATAGATTTTGATGGACCCCCGTTTACGAATTGTGAACCCCCATTTTTTTGTAAAGCCAATGTAGACCCCTGGGGGTCCACCTGGACCACTTTGAGAATATCTTTGAGAATTTTATCTTTGAGAATACTTTGATCTAAAGAAAATTAAGATTAATTTATGCTCTTCTGTATCATTTTGTGTAACACAGACCTATTTAATCTTACATATCATCATCTTAAACATCATCTTTGTTACCACAAAAAAAAGTTAAACACTACTTAACGCGTTTTTAAAAAGTTCCTTACCAATTTTTGTATAGGATATATTTAAACACGCACTAAACTGTGTTTAATTTTATTTTACGGTAATATCCCATGTTTTCACCCCTAACACAAAAAGATATTAGCAACTACTAACAAAATACCATCATCATCAGAAATGCGTCGCCGTATCCGCGGTATCAAGACCTGTGGCAAGATGTTTTCCCTGGACTCTTGCATGGACATGGTGCAGGGGCTGGTAGCGGAACAGCCTCTGCCACTGTTCTCCGAGGACGCTGAAGATGCTTCTAATGGTTGGTGGTGGGAACGTAGTGTTTTGCAGGCTTTCAGACTACGATCAATACGGAGTTTATTATATAACCCAACAGCTTAGTCCTGACTCAATATTTTAGCGCAATCATTATTTGGAAGATGATAGTATGTGTTAGGAGTCACATTGACTTCAGAAACTTTCCGCGCCGTATTATTTGAAGTAAAACTTCTTAACGCACGCTTGACTTGGAGAGTAAGCTGGTGAATGCGTGACGAGAGCGTTACGAATACCTATGTGTGACCACACTTTTCAGGGAGACATAAGTTAGTGAAGATAGAAAGAGAGAGAGTTACGTTTTGTATATTACTATAGGGGCAAGAGAGAGAGGTGCGAGCACACATTTTCTTTCTCTCTTTCTCTCATAGCCAGTTATGTTTCGTATATCTAAGACACAGTGCAGGCCTATTGTCTGTATTCACTGTAGGAGCAAGAGAGAGTAGTGCGCGCGCACATTTTCTTCAGGGAGGCTCACGGTGATTTCGGTTTAGAGCATGGACGTCGTTAGCGCGAAATGGCGGATGTAATGACGTCATCTATGACGGGACATCGTTGTCGCGCTCACGATGACTCGGAACGGTTGTTAGCGCGATGATATAGATTTAAGTGTGATTTGGAATGCAGTCTATGTGTTTTGTTAAGTATGATATTAAATCAAAACACAAGTAGGGCTAATAGTAGTAGTTTGGTGTTGTTGTAAAATAGGTTTTATTTAAATTCATTATCATAAGACTATTTTAAATTATCAAACAACCTTAATATCAAGTCGTAAACTATCAAAGTTTTATCCAAATAACCTGTATAAAATAGGTATCAAAAAATATTGATTGATTGATTGAAAAATTCTTTATTGAACAAAATACATAAATCTGTACATAGGCGAACTTAATGCTAGCGAGCATTCTCTTCCAGTTAACCTTTGCGTAGTGTTGAAAAAATATTTTTGTAGGTAGTGCATTACATAATGTAGCAGGAAAAATGTATAATAAAAAAAATAAGTTAAATTGAGAATACAAACGAAATATGAAATATACCTAGTCAGGTCATAAGTATTGTCAAACAGTAAAAATTTTTCTTGTAGAATGCTGGCCACAAAAAAGTTTATAGAATTCGAATTTTGAATTGTTAATGAAAATAAAAATGTATACTTTTTAGAATTTTACTCATTTTTAAATATGGAGTGGACGCTTAAAGAAGACCGTGTTGCAGTTATTGCGTTGCATCGTTGCGGTTACGCACCAATTCTAATTTTTGACATACTGAAAATTTTGAATATAACCAAAAGATTCGTTTATCGCACCATCAAACGATACAATGAAGACTCTAGTGTAGATGACAGGTCAAGAAGTGGTCGCCCTCGGTCTGTTAGGACTCCAGCAGTGATAAAAGCTGTGAAGGCGCGAATTCAAAGAAATCCCAAACGTAAACTGTTGGCCCTTCAGATGGGGTTAAGCAGAACTACGGTGAAAAGGGTGTTAAATGAAGACTTAGGGCTTCGGGCATATCGAAGAAAAACAGGACATCGTTTGAATGCTCGTCTAATGGACCTGAGACTGAAGAGATGCCGCGCCTTGTTGAAGCGGTACGCGGGAAAAAAATATCGGGAAATTATTTTTTCGGATGAAAAAATTTTTACCGTAGAAGAGAGCTACAACAAACAAAATGATAAGGTGTACGCACACAGTAGTGAAGAAGCGAGCAACCGTATTCCGCGTGTCCAACGAGGTCATTTTCCATCCTCGCTCATGGTATGGTTGGGAGTTTCTTATTGGGGCTTAACAGAGGTACATTTTTGTGAGAAAGGTGTAATAACGAATGCAGTTGTGTATCAAAATACAGTCCTGACGAACCTTATGGAACCTGTTTCTCATACCATGTTCAATAACAGGCACTGGGTATTCCAACAAGATTCGGCGCCAGCTCATAGAGCGAAGAGCACACAAGACTGGCTGACGGCGCGTGAAATCGACTTCATCCGGCACGAAGACTGGCCCTCCTCCAGTCCAGATTTGAATCCGTTAGATTACAAGATATGGCAACACTTAGAGGAAAAGGCGTGCTAAAAGCCTCATCCCAATTTGGAGTCACTCAAGACATCCTTGATTAAGGCAGCCGCCGATATTGACATGGACCTCGTTCGTGCTGCGATAGACGACTGGCCGCGCAGATTGAAGCCCTGTATTCAAAATCACGGAGGTCATTTTGAATAAACTTTAGTGTCATAGGAATATATGTTTTGTTAAGTTCATTTTGGTATATAAATGGTTACATAATGAATAAACTTGTTTCAATTATTTTATATTAAACATGTGACAGAATTTATGACCTGACTAGGTATATAGAGTATTTTTCATAAACGTACTTTCAAATATTACACATCAATAAACACTAGCTGAAAAATAATAGATAAACTAATAAATAGGTAGTTACAATAGACCTAAATAAACTCATATGATATAAAGATAACAGAGTGGACAAATGACAGAGCATCTACAGGACACCACTCATTTATTTACACAGAACACAAAAAACAATTGTTTTTGTGTTCTGTGTTTATTCATCATGTAAGTAGGCACCTGATAAACTGACTAAGCGACATCGTCGCAAAGGCGCCGCCGATTTACGTTAAAAATTGTTTAGTGGAAATGTATCGGTTACTGGATAAATATTCAAGCTACCTGTATTAAACCCAGTTCTAAAATCAGTTATTGCGATTCTGAATGTGTGTTTTAAATTAATGTCCTACTTAACGAAACATGTTGTATGTGTCAGGAATGACGACCTAGAAATATTGTTTCCGGGTTCGGGTGATGTGTAGACATTGTACTTCTATTTTTTTAACTGGATATAACTTAGTTTGACCACAGTCTCACCCAATGGTAAGGGATGTATGTGGTCTAAGTTGAAGCACGGAGATCTAGAAGAAACCTACTTACTCTAAATTTAAAGAGGCCTGGATTGTATTCCTAATGAAAAACAGACGACAGTAAAGTGTTTCATACCTCAGCTGTACGCATCAAGAACGTAGAACCTAAACGGTGTGTGCGAATGGGTGGTATATCAACTAGGTAGGTACGGATAGTACAGAGCCGTGCGCCTGCTTGTCCTTTGATGGAAGGGAGATAGCGAGATCAGATCGTATAGTTTCTGAGCACATTCCCCAAAATGAATTCTGTAAAAGATCGATAGGCTTGCAACTTTACGGCGGTGTTCGAGACTTTGGGTCTTAGTCTCCGCCATATATTGCTCACCTATAAGCCTAAAAGCCCTACGTTCTATCGAGTTTGACGTAGCGAGCTGGTATTCGGATGAACCATCCCAACGGTGGCAGCAGTACTCCATACCAGACCGGACTTCAGCTTTGTAAATACTAAGAAGCTGTCTTGTTGTGAAGTATCTCCTGAACTTGTTGAGGATGCCCAGCTTCATTTCAGTTGATTTAGCCTTAGACTCGATGTATGATTTAAAGTTGAGAGTAGGCGGGAGCGAAACCCCTAGGAGCTCGAGGTGACCTTTTACAGATACCGGTCTCGGAAAATGGGAACTTGGAGACACAGTTATTCTAGTTATTGATACTATAACACTGGGAATTATATGTTTGGAGTCAGGACTTTGTTGGTGACTGTTGGGTGCTCTGCTACCCACCTATATCTGAAAACTTACAAAACTCTTTTACTATTTTTCCATGCTTTTACGTTGCTTACTTGCTTTACTAACAGGTCCGTGAACAGATAATCATTTTTTATCAATAATCCTTGAAAATAAAAATTTTTTGTACCTCAAATTAATAGTTTATGTCTATTTTAGGAATGAACAATGAAGCGTTTGGTGCCCAAATGTTGTAAGGTAAAACCTTTTCATAAGTATCGGTGATGGGCAAATAAATTTTCAAAGTTGTACAAAAATATAAATGAGACACCTTTCAAATAAATTAATGAAGCTTAATGCATCAGCGACTTTGTTTATAAGTGCTTAAAGCTTAAATAACGTCTCAGTTATCAATTTTTGAAACTTTCTTTTTTAATTCAGGTTCGAGTCCCGGCGAAAGATCATCTCTGACATCCTCCCCAGTGATATCTACCGGAGCCATTAAAGAAACTAACACAGATTCAAACCAACTTACTGTACCAGCAACGCCATCTAGGCAATACCGCTCGAAGTCTGTCGACGTCTCCCTCACGGGTCTGAGTCTTGAAGATGCCAAAATAACCATCGACGTGAAGAATTCGGAAATTATTATCACTCCGACTGACGTTAAAAATTTCATGGAACCCGAAAAATCTGTCCACTTCAGCGATATAGAAGACAAACTGAACATTGGAGATAAAATAACCCAAGCGTTCGAGAATTTCCAAGATGGACTGCAGATGCTGAGTGAATATAGATCTAATACTGGCGAAGATAAGGTTGAAGATGATCCTAACACTAAGCTTACGATTCGAGGACCTGGCAGTTATATTAAAAAGCTGATTCAGCAGTTCAGCGAAGGACCCTATGAGGCAGAAGACTCTAAACCAGAATCCGAAAGAGCTATGTCTTCTCAAACTATTAAGGATAAAGCAGGCGCTATTTGTAAAAAATGCTTGCATTACAAAGGGAACACTCCTAAGTAAATGTAATAAACTGATGAAAACCTTAACAATAAAGCTAATACTATAAAATAAGAAAAAAACATTTAAAGGAACGTTCAAATAGTATTGTAGAATAATATAGTGGTGTTATGTGTAGAAATAGAAATAATATAGATCATAATGATGCACAACTTGTTGTTATAGTGGCTTGTATATTATTAAAAACTATTATTATAACTGTTTAAAACAAAAACAAAAAAAATGGAGTAGATAGTTCTATATCGTAACTAATAAAGTATTTACATAATTAACTACGTACATAGAAATGCTTAGTCAGTTACTATTTACTAACCGTTATATAAGTGTAATGAAGAAGGTATAAAATATATTTAAATGTTGTAAAATAAAGAAGAAAACTGCTGTGCTCTCAATAAAAATGTTGTTAAAATATCAGAAAAATATATTTTATTGTTATAAGTAGTATAGATATGCAATTAAAAATGTGTAAGCAACAAAAAAAATATATGTAGGATTCGTTCAATAAATGTTAATTGGTGCAAATTTCGTTTATTTTTAATTTTGATTTAGAAGGATATCCCACTTTATCGTTTACGACTATGATATTCATCATCATCATATCAGCCGTAGGACGTCCACTGCTGGACAAAGGCCTCCCTCATTGATCTTCAGGAACTGCGGTTGGAAGCGGCCTGCATCCAACGCCGACCTGCGGTTCTTACCAAGTCGTCTGCCCATCTTGTGGGTGGACGTACTACGCTGCACTTGCCGGTCCGTGGCCTCCACTCGAGAACCTTTCGGCCCCATCGGCCATCTGTTCTGCGCGCTATATGGCCTGCCCATTGCCACTTCAACGTGCTAATCCGTCGGGCTATGTCGGTGACTTGAGTTCTCCTACGTATCTCCTCATTTCTGATTCGATCCCGTAGAGAAACCCCGAGCATAGCCCTCTCCATAGCTCGTTGAGCGACTCTGAGCTTATTCATAAGGCCAATAGTGATAGACCACGTCTCGGTTCCATATGTCATCACTGGTAACACACACAGATTGAAGACTTTCGTCTTAAGGCACTGAGATATGTTGGACGAAAAGACGTTGCGAAGTTTCCCAAAGACTATGATATTAATATTAATAAATTAAAAATAACTAGATAAACAAACGATGGTCTTATCACTAAAAACGATCTTTTCCTGATAACTGGACCGGAATGGAAAGGAATTTTACGAAATTAGTTAAAGAGTAAAACAGTTTATGAAAATACTTAAATTGTTTAATAAATGCATAAAATTGTTGATTTTTAACAATTCGCTACTTATACTACTTTATTGTTTGAGCATTTAATATATTTTAGTGGTTAACATTATACAAATTTGAGATAATACTAACATTCAGCTCAATTTAAATAAATTATATCTATTGAATAACAGTTTAACCTAGCTCAGTCTTAAAACTAAGTTTTATTATATAACAATAAATATAAATGCATCTCATTTTTACAAGTTAAATTTAAATATACATTAGTTTTATCTACAATTTAAATATAATAATAATAACGCTCATATAGTTATCTGAAATAGAGAGCTATGACGTTTTAGTATATTTTTAAAATAATACTACGTTATAAACGTTGTGCAGATAAATTAGATTTCTAAACAATTTTTACAATTTAGAAGTATCATTAGAATTAAAACATGCAAAGAAATTGAGAGAAATAACACTACTTGTAATGGATAATTTTAAAACTATATACGTCAATACAACATAAAAAATACAACATAATTGGCCATATATACAAATATTTCACTAATATTATTTTCGTATATGTGATATGTCGTATACGTAAACGTGATTGACAGTTGTCATTGTAACATATATGTAAAGTTATAAGATAACATAATGATATATATGCGGTAAAACTATTTTTTCCTTCAGATTCATCAGTATGTTTCTTAAATTTTGAACACGTCCTACAACATATCATATCAATTTTGCTTCCAAAGTTTTATCAAAAAGTTTTGAAATAAAAAGGAGATGAAAACGATGATAATTCGATACTTTTTTCGATGGAAGAATAGTTCTATAGTATAGACAATCTAAACTTTCCAACCCACCCTTACAAAGATACACTTCAATGGATACCAGTAATTGACTTTAACCAAGGCTTGTAATAAGTGGTTCTCATGTACACACCGGGTAGGAACGGAGCGGCACATTTGATTCCGTGGGATACGGTACCTACTAGCTGCCATTTTCCATCGTCTCGTTGTAAGACTAGAGGACCACCGCTGTCACCCTGAAATAAAGGCTGTCTTTAATGGAGTATCGCAAGGCCTGGTTTTAGGTCATCTGCTGTTTATTATATACACAAAGCAAATTTTAAAGAGCTCCATAATGAAAATGTTTAGATATTGTTAGCCAAACAACAATTAGTCAAGCTCTATAACTGTGACGTACAATATCGCGAGGAAACCTAGAACGAATAATTTTAACATAAATGCTATATGTTCATAAAAGGAGCACGAAATCCTTTGTTACACTTCTTTTGCAGTCAATCACAACTAGTTTAACCTATCCATTTTCTTAACTAATATATCCAAAACTGACTGAGCCAAAGAAATAAAAAATTTATTTGAAACACATGGGTCAGACTACTAAATAGATTAAAAAACAAAGGTTAACATGAATAAACTAGGCATAATAAGTCGGCCGGTACAGGAAGAATATGTGTCGATGGGGAATACGGGACCCATTAATTGAGGAACCCATTCAAAGCATGGTTCACATGGTTATCTGTTCTCTGTGCCCTACCACCGTGCACAAAGGGCGACTTAAACTTAGCCACTGACAACGCAATAGAAGTGGGTAATTTTTATTCATCCTTGGTGTGTTGGAGAAGTGAATCGTTGACTCGAAGAAGAAGAACTAGACATAGTGATCTACTTGGACATCAAGCTATCAGAGCTCATTATGACACTGCAACCGACGGCGACATCTAACGGCAAATTATATAACTATTAAAGATCACACAAACAATGTTGTTTGTTAAAATCTAATAAAAAATGCGACACACGCCACATTTGCAAACTTTACAAACTTTGTACGCGCGTTTGAATCGATACAAAGGCTGAAATCTGGTTTTTGAGCCTATGAGGCACCGAAAACGCGATTCATCTGCGCATTTCAAATACGCCATGTGCATAGACCCTTAGTAATACTTCTCAGCAAGATCTTTTGGACCAAACCAACGGTAGCTAGGTTAGAGATGTCCCCTTTTTCTTGAAGGACACCTGGTAGACCTGTCGTCGGCCAAAGGTGGCATAACTACTAACCTCACAAGAATCCTTCTGTCCGTTCGCGTATCCGGCACAGATGAATGAGCTGAGTATCTTCTTTGAATGACCAGCTGTCTGAAACATCTCCTGGCAGGCGCTGTTCTCGATCACTGGCACCTAGAAGAGTAAAAAAATCAGATAAACATATTAGGTCAGTAAAGTATATTTTCATTTCACATACTCATGAAGTGTTTGCTAGCCTGCATCCACACTAATATTAGGGGTTTAAATATGAAATTGCCGTTTAATTGAAATTCAAAGTGGCTACTATGTTAGTAGCCACTTTGAATTTCAATTAAACCTGCATGCTGTGAGATTGCTGTGCTAACCTTCAAAAAACTTAGAGTCCTTAACTGTGCCAAACAATATTTTACGGCACAACAACGGCTATTGCTGTACAAAGCGCAAGTTCGGCCGCACGTAGAATACTGTTCCCATCTTTGGCTCCAAAGTACCAATTGCTTCGTTATGACTCTCTTCAGAGAAGAGCCATTAGAATCATCGGTGATCCCAAACTCGCCGACAAGCTGGAACCGCTGAGTCAACGCCGTGACATCGGATCGCTCAGTGTATTCTACCGCTTGTATAATGGGGAATGTTCTGAGGAGCTATTTGATCTCATCCCGTCGTCGAGATTTTACCACCGCACTTCTCGACAACGTAATAAAGCTCATCCACATATCATCGACAATTGGCTATCGCGCACCATACGCTTCACGCGATCTTTTCTATCCCATACTTGCAAGATGTGGAATGAGCCACCATCTGAGGTTTTCCCATTAGAATACGACATGACACGCTTCAAGAGAAATGTAAAGAGGTTTCTACAGTGTGGGGAACGCATTGACAATACCCCAGGTGTTGCCGGTGTCAATAGGCGACGGTGACCGCTTACCATCAGGTGGGCCGTAAGCTTGTTTCCCCCCAAATAACATAAAAAAAAGATTACATAGTGAAACTTTTTTTTACACGATAACTATGACATTCTAAATTTGAAAAAAGTACACATTTGAATGTTTGCTTGCTTTTAATAGTTTTTTCATTCAACTTTTAATTTTTGAATACGAGTTCCGAAGTGGAACTAACGCAGTAGAAACAGCTCCCATTAAGAATGCTGTGTTTGGAGAGGCTACGGCAAATGAACGCACTGTGCGTTTTTGGTTAAATCGCTTTCGTAGTGGAAAGTTCGACTTGAAGAATGAACCCCGAGGAAGACCACTAGAGTAGATAAACAACGATGATATAAAAGTGATGATAGAAGCCGATCCTTGTCAAACTACCAAGGAACTAGTGGCGTGGTTTGATGTGTTAGCATACCCACGACATTAACTCATTTGCATCAAATAACAACATAAAAAAACAAAAAAAAAATGGGTGCCCAATGATTTAACTGATCTGCAGGAAAAAGCGCGACTTGAAGAGCGAGTTGTTAAAGAGTTGAAGTAAAAAGAAATTGAAGAAGATCCAAAATCCCTTAATTTCTATACCGGTTCGGTTGTATAGAAATGAAGGGATTTTGGACCGAATGATGAAATGTGGATTCTGTACGATAATAAAATTGTAAGCGGAGAACGCAATGGCTGACTCCAGGTCAAACGCCAACAATGCCCTAAAGTCAAATTCAAAGTATTAGTCTTTTATTCATAAAAATCACAAGGATCACTTTGAGGCATCAATTTTACTGCCTGTTCTTTCGCGACCAAGCTTTTTAGAATACGTAACAATACAGGACACAAATTACGTCAAAATTTGTAACATTTTGAACGAGTTGGAGCAATTTAAATCCCAAGCTTCTCTATCATCTAAATATTCCGTTAATTGTCAATTTTTGTACATCACTTGGGAGAAATCAAAGGTCAAAGCGAAGATTACCCATAGAAAAATGATGGTTGAACTGTTTAGTGGTCACTTCATGGTGTAATTCACTACAACTTCCTTAGATCCGGTCAATCAAAAACAGCAGATGTCTAATGTACAGAACTTCGAACAATGATGGCGAAACTCGCAGCGAGACAGCCCCGACTCGTCAACCGATCTTCACCACTATTGCTCCATGACAACGCAAGACCTCACGCTCCTCGAGAAACCGTTTTAGCAAGGACCTGCAGCTAGAAACCATCCGTCATCCTCCGTAATCGCCGGACCTGGCCCCAACCGACTACAATTTTTTCCGCGATTTGACCATGCATGGTAAAAAAAAACTCTTCCCAGGAAGCGGTACGAAATGCCTTCACACAGTTTGTTGGGTCCAGGTCCCCAGAGTTCTACCGCAAAGGCATAAATGACATTCCCATGAGATGGAAGAAATGTTAGACAGTATTTTACCGTAGGAAAAAAATTGTTTGAATTTATTAGTATATTTATATACCTATATTATTGCATTAGTATATTTATTTGTTGTAGGTATATTTACATATGTATATTGTTTTATTCCATTGTAAGTGTTCAGCGCCCTCCTAAAATTTCGTTTTTGTTTTGTTAATGTAGGTACACCCCCCTCCATTATTGTAATGTAACAAAAGTCATCTCCATACAAAGGTTGTCTGGAAGAAATCGCTTCTAAGCGATAAGACCGCCCATTGTACTTGTTGCTACGTGAATTTTTCTTTTTGTGTCTGAATCTTTTGAAGTGCACATTCTTTTCATTCATTCATTCATTCAGTACAAAACGGAAAATTGATATTTTAACCCCTATTATTATTAATTTGAATGTACTCGTAACTCTATCTCTCTAATTGTTGGTCACGTTCTAACGAGTAAATAGCTGGACCCATAATAAGTACCCTCATTATCATCATAACAGCCGAAGGACGTCCACTGCTGAACATAGGCCTCCCCATAGATATCCCAGAGCGACCGATCCTTCGACGTAATTATACAAAATCTTTATAAAAAAAGCCAACTATAACATATCGCATTATTTAGACGATAGAGAAGTTTGGGATTGTAATTGCTCCAACTCGTTCAAAAATGTTACAATTTAACGTAATTTATTTTCTTTATTGTCATGTATTCTAAAAGGAGTATTAAAAAGAACAACCAGCCTTGTTTCTTGCCTTTCTTTCCTGGCTTGGTCGCGAAGGAACAGGCAGTAAAATTGACGTTTCATGTCATCCTTGTGATTTTAATGAATAAAAGATTTTGACTTTGTTTTTTCAGCGGGGAACCGTCCTACGCTGGAAAACTAGGTTAAACAGCCTTCAAATATATAAATGTTTAAATGATGTTGCTGGTTACATCGACAGCAAAGTCTCGGTCCTGCGCGAGCGCACGGGGATGGACCGGATTTCTGTAGTATTTATGCGTAAATAGGTGGTCTTCAGTTTCCCTATAGACATTGAGTAGGTTAAGTTAAAATGTCTAAGTAATACCTGAACTTCTTGTAGTACCGATGGTACTCCGCCCCCGTACTTGAGTCGTCCCCAGCCCGTGACGGTCGCCACTCGTCCTGTGTAGTCTCCTTCATCAGGCGGCATACAGATTGGTACTGGAATCGACAGGTGTTGATTAGCATTTGTAGCTTATACACAACTAAACACGTAACCATTTGGTTAAAGAATCGCCAACAGCATATTTATAGATTCACAAGAAGATACTTTATCCTTTATGGAAGTGAATCCTTTTTTTATAAAATATAGGCTTGCGTTTGACTACTATCTCGCCCGATGGCAAGCGATGCAATCTACGATGGTACACGCTTGCCTAAAAGAAACCTATTCACTCCAGACTTAAAGATAGCTTCAACCTGGATGTTGTAGCTATCAGGAAACACTGGCAAGGCGTTCCACTCTTTGGCGGTCGAGGATAACCGCTTTATGCGAATGGGAGGTATTTCTACCAGATAGCGGTGGTGACCCGCAGAGCGTCTGGTTGTCCGATGATAGAATGGAGATAAAGGAAACACTCCCCGAAATGTACTCGATAAAAACCGAGAGGCTAGCACCCTTTCGTCGATGCTCCAGGCTGAGGAGCCTTGAATCAACTAGCTCATCGTTGCCTATGAGCTTCTTGACTCTTCTCTCAATTGATTCCAGAGTCTCAAGTTGGTACTTCGCTAGCATTTAGTTCGCCTGTGTACAGATATGTTAATTATGTGCAATAAAGAAATTCCAAACAATAAATATGCCAATTAAAGGCGAACACAATACTGAATTGGTGGAAATTATTTTAATCGAAAAAGTATAACGAAACTTAAAAATTTATAGTACCTAATAACTATTTTAATTAATTATATATACCTGAGAAATTGAATTATATATACCTGAGCAATTGAATTATATGTACCTGAGCAATTGAATTATATATACCTGAGCAATTGAACTATATATACCTGAGAAATTGAATTATATATACCCGAGCAATTGAATTATATATACCTGAGCAATTGAATTATATATACCTGAGCAATCGAATTATATACCTGAGCAATTGAATTATATATACCTGAGCAATTGAATTATATATACCTGAGCAATTTAATTATACATACCTGAGAAATTGAATTATATATACCTGAGCAATTGAACTATATATACCTGAGCAATTGAATTATACATACCTGAGAAATTGAATTATATATACCTGAGCAATTGAATTATATATACCTGAGCAATTGAACTATATATACCTGAGAAATTGAATTATATATACCCGAGCAATTGAATTATATATACCTGAGCAATTGAATTATATATACCTGAGCAATCGAATTATATACCTGAGCAATTGAATTATATATACCTGAGCAGTTGAACTATATATACCTGAGCAATTGAATTATACATACCTGAGAAATTGAATTATATATACCTGAGCAATTGAACTATATATGCCTGAGCAATTGAACTATAATTACCTGAGCAATTGAATTATATATACCTGAGCAATTGAATTATATATACCTGAGAAATTGAATTATATATACCTGAGCAATTGAACTATATATTCCTGAGCAATTGAATTATATATACCTGAGAAATTGAATTATATATACCTGAGCAATTGAATTATATATAAACCTGAGCAATTGAATTATATGTACCTGAGAAATTGAATTATATATACCTGAGCAATTGAGTTATATATACCTGAGCAATTGAATTATATATACCTGAGTAATTGAATTATATATATCTGAGAAATTGAATTATATATACTTGAGCAATTAAATTATATATACCTGAGCAATCGAATTATATACCTGAGCAATTGAATTATATATACCTGAGTATTTTTTTATACGACCTGATGATGGAACAAACATATGTCCCGATGTTAAGTGGTAACGAATGCAAGAATGAAAGAAGAACAAAACATGAAAAGATTTATGTCTTATGTAGACACGTGATGACTCATTGCTTAAACGCTTTGACCCTATAAAGGATGAAACTTCACATCTGGCAAAACTTATAAACAATTCATATGTTATGTGTGATGGAGTGTTTATGTTTGAACATATGATTTCACATTGACATACTTAAATGAGATGACTGGTAAAATTAAACGAAATCTATACTCTGAATTGGGCACCACTAAAAAGGGTATTCCAATTAAAATATCTAGGGTAACTGATGACTTGCGAGATGATACCGATATGGAGAGGGAACGCAGAGTATTGTCAGTCCGGGCGAATATGCTGGCTCGCAGATTCGCGCGATGTACAGATGCGGTCAAAGTGACTTTTTTTAAAGCGTGCATCGCTGTACTCTGCGAGTCTGTGGTTTCAGTATGCGCAAAGGACTTACAATGCTCTGCGAGTCCAATTTAATAATGCGTTCAGGGCGCTGTTGCGGCTTCCGCGCTACTGTAGTCCCTCAGGCTTGTTCGCCGAAGCACGCAGAGACAACTGTTATGCCATCTGGCGTAAAAAAACAACCTCACTACTGCGCACGGTACGTGAGTCCAGCAACCCCATCCAGAACTTCATCGCCAACAAACTCGACTGTTCTCTGATGTGGAAGCTATCGACTTATTCGTCTTCGTCGTGATCTTCACGTTCTTTCACTCTTATTTAAAGTATTATATTGTCCACTCTCTCCTCCATTCCTCCTTGAACGCTTCGAATTCCTTGTTTCTCGCAGTGTGACAACCCGGTCCTCTAAGTCCCTTCTCATCAAAACACCTCAACACACTTCAAGCCGCTATGGTGGCTCCTTTACCGTTTATGCGGTGAAAATTTGAAATGCCCTGCCCCATGATGTTCGCGCTAGTCCATCGTTTAAAATTATCAAACGGAAAGTTAAAGGGCACTATCTTTCTCTGTAATTTTATGTTATTGTAGTATCTCATTGTATTTATTTTTATATATATTAGTCTATTTATTTTATTTATTATATTAATTCATTTTATTACTCACTTTTGGTATATCTCGTTTTATTTGTTTAAGATATATGTACATATTTATGATTCCTGTAAACGCACCTATCTTTCAAATCGTCCTCTCTAGCCTCAAAGGTTTGCTGGAAGAAAAGTCTTCATAGGGTTAAGCTTGCTTTTGTACATGTCCTCTATTTCTGCGCTTTTTAATGTATTTTCTTGTGTACAATAATGATTAAAGAAGCTCACGCAGAGGACTAAATTGGAATTAGTAACTACTAGTACTAATTCCCCTAGATTTAAGCTTTTTACTAACAAAATAGATCCATTGTTTTCTTATTAAATAAATAATGATAATAAATAACAGTATACAATAAACAAGACTTTAAAATACAAAAGAAAGCTCATCTAAAGACCGTTGCAAACGATATATAGACCAAGTGGAAGACACTGGCATCTTGATATTGAATTTTAATGCTTATGCATTGACACGGATAATGCCAGCTCTCTGATCACACGCTTCGATCAAACGCTCAGAAAGAAATTTGATAACGTTGTTTCCCCCGGTACTACATGCATCTAGACTTAAGGCCTATGCAAACCGAATGCGTGTACACACGGTTACACATCAAGCTATACATTTCCAATATGCAGGTTTATACTGGAAATGTATAGCTTGATGTGTAGCCGTGTGTACGTGGCGTGTACGAGCGTGCAGACGTTGTAGTGTAAGAAACTCTAAGGAATATGACAGACCGCCCTGCGTGGTTCGCACCGGGCTTTAGACTATGATAAATTTAGAAACGTGTCCTATGTTATGTATTTTGTACAAAGAAGATCTACAAAATACAGGTTAGATGGATAGATTATACATTATTGCACACCATAGACAACAACACAATGTCACAGTATTGTTATTTTCACTGAATGACTCCAATTTCTCTCATATGCAGAAACAGAGGAACTGTTGACCACCCTCAGGTAACAAATACTCATAACTCTTACACATGTATTCACACGCTCAAGCACACACAAACACACACATGCACATACACCCTTACAATCATGAACAGTCAGTAGTCTAAACCTATAGTATCTCATTTTATCTTAAATTTTTCTTTTGCCATTGTTACTTTTCAAAATGTTTTATTGTATTAAAATAGTAAGTAAGGAACAACAATTGTACTGGTTTAGGAGACGGACGCTGACATTGCTGCACAGTTTTTTCTAACTTTTTGCTGCTGTCAACGTTCACTATCTGTTCTTGATTCCTATTAGTTTTTGAACCAAATAAATATTTTGATTTTGATGTACCAACCTTTCGATGAAACAGGTTAACCTAGTTTGGCGACGAATATTCTTAAAACTATATAAAAATATTTGTTTTTTAATGTTGTATCATATTTGACTAACCATTTGTCACAAAAGAATTTGTAATGACCATATAAAATATGATATTTACTGCGTTTTCGTGCGCAGGAGAGTAAATTACATCAGCGTTTTCTATTACAACCATTTCGCTGTAACTGGTGAAAGTTATCAAAAGAATGTTGAGGACACTGTCTACTAAAATATAAATATAACTTTTTTTTCCTAACCTATCTTGTCCCACTGCTGGACAAAGGTCTCCCAAGCCCCTCCAAGCATACCTATCTGTTGCTATCTCCCACCATCCTCTTTGGAAGGTGTCGAAATCATCCCGCCAAAGCTTTCTCGGCCGACCCAGACGTCGCCTTCCGTCTTCAGGCGTCCATGGTGTTGCAATATGGGCCCATTTCTCGGAGTGCATTCGGGCAAAATGGCCCGCCTATTCCCACTTAAGTCCAGCATTATTTATTTTTTTATAATTAAATATATAAATAATGCTGGAGATTTCACACAGCGCCATCTAGCTCCAAATTAAGCAAAGCTACAAAACGAAAACCAAATATGTAACTGATAGAATGATTGTATACGTTTTTTTTTAAATACATGCTTATATTTATATATGTATAAGAAACAGCCAGACCCAGAATAAATATTTGTAGATGCAATCCTTCTGCATCTCGGCCGGCTTTTCGCCCACTGCGCTACGGTGGTCATCATAACCATACTTACACATAACCATACATTGTTCAATAAACATTTCATCATATTATCATCATCTCAGCCCACATCCACCCACTGCTGGATATGGACCTCCTTGTTATCGCCTCTCGGTCCTGTGCCAAGCGCATCCATTGCATTCCCGCAACTCTCGCGATGTCGTCCGACCATTTAATTTATTTTTTAATGTTTTAGGCTAGATAATTACTTACTGATATGAGCATCGAATTTGATGGGCGACTCCAACTCTAACAGTGCCAGATCGTTTTCAAATGTCGCTGCGTCATATTCTCTATGAACGATGACACGTCGAACGTTTCTGGAGACTGGGTTCTTCGGCTCCTTATCTCCTGATATGTCGTTTTCTCCGAATACTGCTACGAGAGAGGCGAGGAACCTGAAAAGAGGGAATTGAATAATAGCTCACGATTGAATTTATCCCCATGACGGACGCGACGGAAATGCGAATGTTGAGATGGATGTGTGGGGTAACGAGAACGGATAAGATAAGGAATGAGTATATTACGAGTGTTTAGGACGACCTCAGTGGCGCAGTGGGCGTATACCCGGCTGAGACGCAGGAGGAAGCGGGTTCGATGCCTGCCGCGGAACAAATGTTTGTATTATCTACAAATATTTGTTCCGGGTCTGGATGTTTTTCTATATATTATATGTTTGTATTTAAAAAAAAGTATATAATAGTTCTATCAATTTTCTGGTTCCCATAGTACAAGCTCTGCTTAGTTTGGGGCTAGATAGCGCTGTGTGAAATGTCCACCAATATTTATTTATTTATTAGAAGAAGTTTGAAAACAAGTGATAGAAAACTTGAGGAGTAAGAGGCTAGCGTGGGCATGTCATGCGTAGGGAAGAAAATCATGTGACTAAATGAGTGTTAGATATGCGTGTGGATGGATATAGATGTAGAGGAAGGCCGAAGAAGAAATGGATGGACTGTGTGAAGAGTGATATGGGTAGACAACAAGTAACTTTTTAACAAAAATATAACCGAATTCAGATAAGAGTAAAAACCAAACTGCTATACCAATTTTGATGAAATTTCCATGGAATCAATCTAAAAGTATATACTTTCAATTAAAAAACTAACTTTCAAAATTGGTTGATATGCAACGGAGTTCTGAGCTAACAAACATAACATAACATAAAAATTAAACAAATTTAAGACTTATACGGTTTTCTTGTGGATGCCATTGTCAAAACTGGACCAAATGGAAATGGGATTACACGGGAAGCGGTTCACCCAGTCGAAAGTTCTGATGTAACAAACATAAAAAATACAGTCGAATTGAGAACCTCCTCCTTTTTAGTAGTCGGTTCAAAATATTTTTTTTTATAATATTAGGTTCTTATATAATATATAATATAATATTAATATATTAATATTATATTAATATATAATATTAATATAATATTAACTTCTATATAATTTAGAAGTATTAAGCAAGCTTTTCTTGTTAAAGTAGATACCTATGCGTATTATATTCTTGTAAATACATTCTTTTAAGAGGAGACCGGAGGGGAATCGCCCATACAACACGTACTACCAAGATCATTTCTAATTGGAGCATATTTCTACCTTAATAAGGTATTATTTTAATTTGAATAGTATTTAGCTAGGTTCCCAACCATGTATTAGATCAAAATACTCACCTAAAATGAAATAGAAGTGTATCGCATTCTGCGTGTTTTTACGTCATAAAAGACCTGTTTTCAATTTAATTGTTTCGTATTAAAAACAATAACATCTTACGTATCCTAGTCATGGGAACATAGATTATATCGTCTTGTTACAGAATAACAACACAATGAGAAAAATACAACAAGTTTTCAGTCACCATTTTTGGTATTACGGAACACGGTCAAAATCTAATCAAATTTAGAATCACTGTCGCTTTGCGGGGCTAAACTTCGTCACTAAACAGGGATAGCCATATTCAGGCCGAAGTTTTTGACGCGGCCTAATTGAAGTGGCGCTCTAGGTTCGCCGGCTTCTTAATATACAGAGAAATGCCCAGACACGGAAAAATATGTAGAAAGAAAGAAAGAAAATACATTTATTTGACACACATAGGACATACCATTCAAAACAGAACAAACAGTGGCGGATTTGCAGTCTTGGCCGCCCTATATAAACAGTGTGCTGCAGATATAAACACCGTTTTTGTGCTGCAGAAGATGTCTGTTCATGCAATTTATAATATGGGCCCCGGAGAATCATTAAGCAATAAGTTTAAAGAAATAAATATTATGACATTCCCTTGTCAATACATCTATGAAAATCTGATTAGCGATAATCATAATTTTAATACTAGAAATAAAGATAAACTCGCTGTTGCCCCTTGTAGACTCCATAAAGTTAGTAAATCGTTTAAAGGGCAAGGTGTTCGCTTTTATAACAAACTCTCAAGTGATGTACAAAAATTGACAATTAACAAATTTAAAAACGCAATTAAACAAAATCTTTATAAAAAAGCCTACTATAAAATATCTGATTATTTAGATGATAGAGAAGCTTGGGATTGAAATTGCTCCAACTCGTTCAACATGTTACAATTTAGACGTAATTTATTTTCTGTATTGTTATGTATTCTAAAAGGATCATTAAAAAAACAACCAGCCTTGTTTCTTGCCTTACTTTCCTGGCTTGGTCGCGAAGGAATAGGCAGTAAAATTGACGTTTCAAAGTGATCCTTGTGATTTTAATGAATAAAAGATTTTGACTTTGACTTTGACCTAGGTCCTGGCCATGCTGTTTTACCAGCCGCCCCTGTTTCTTGATATTCTAGTATTTAAAATACTCAACTAACTCCAGAATTGAAAATACAACTAATTAATTACTGATTCGTTCACCGTTCAAATACCCGAAAGAAAAAATTTTTTGACATAATTTTGACTTAAATTTTAGGACAAAAGTAAGTTTTATTTTTGACCCAGGGTGTAGGAAAGTGACTTAGGAAGGCGATTGTTATACGATGCGGTGTAGTGCGGCCCGCCATAATGTGCGCGAGCCTTTACAATATTCTGGTACTTTGAGTTATTTCTTGTTAACATCAGTTAGTTTTTGTCACGATTGGCCGCTTCTAATATCTGGCCGCCGTAGGCCCGTGCCTACTGGGTCTTAGAGCAAATCCGCCACTGAGAACAAACATACCTACTGATATAAAGATTTTAATGTGAAAAAAGAAATATTATTATTAGAAATACAGGAAAAATCCAAGATAAAAATTTAGTACTTAAACATAGGTAAGCACAGATAAATGGTCTTCCGTGCTGTGTGGGCCAAACAGGCTACGTCTCAGCGTATCTTACTGTAGATCATGCAAACATTTGTTCCGCAGAATTGAACCCGTAACCTCCTTCATCTCAGCTGGCTATTCGCCCATTGCGCCACGGTGGTCATCAGGTAATATTATGAGGAAGCCAAGAGATTGAATGATTAACGAATTTGCATGTTACACGCAGTTTTGCAGGAAGTCATCAGTTATATTGCATCTAATACCCTCACGACTGCAGCATGACCCATCATTAGCCGCGTCCAGACCGGCTGAGCGCGGCTCGCGAGTCCCGCTCGCGAGCCAATAGTTCGGCCGGTGTGGACGGCGCTCGGGCTTCCTCGGGCATACGTTGGCTCGGCCGAGCGCCGCTCGGTCCCGAGCCATGCGTTGTCGGTTTTTGCCGATGCTCAAAGGCGGCTCAGTCTGAGCTGCTCGCCCGGTGTGGACGGACGTAACGACACTCGCGAGCCAGTGAATCAAAAATGGATAAAGAAGACAGTATTCGCTTAATACAACTTTACGGAAGATTCAAAAGATCCAGATCATTTAAATAAAAGCAAGCGAGTAGATTGCTGGAGGAAGATCCGTAGCAGCTAATAATACGTGGTTTTTCATTGTTATACGGAGAGAAACTGAATGCTCAAACCGGCTCACCTTGGCTTGCGAGCCCGGCTCGGAACTTTTCACAAATTAACTCGGGTGCCACGGCTCGCGAGCAGGAAGTCTGAGCGCGGCTCGCGAGCGGCGCTCAGCCGGTCTGGACGCGGCTATTGAATTGCAAAATGCATCGATTGCATCAGTTAGACATTATTACGGAGAACAAGTTTTGCCTTATTTAACAGAGTTGGACTTTAATTTCGTGGTTTTACGTTTCATTTCTACTAAGCGTAGCTGTTGTTGCCTTCAAAAAACCGGCTAAGTGTGAGTCGGACTCACGCACGAAGGGTTCCGTACCATTATCTATAAAAACGAGCAAAAAGAAACAAGTTTGTTGTATGGGAGCCCCCTTAAATATTAGTTTTATTTTAATGTAATTATTTATTTTTAAAATGATTATATTACATAACTCTATATTCTGTGAATATTTCAAGCGTCTACCTGTTGCCGTTATCAATATCGAGCAAAAACGAGCAAGAAAACCACGTGTGTTGTATGGGAGCCCCCTTAAATATTTAGTTTATTCTGTTTTTAGTATTTGTTGTTATAGCGGCAACAGAAATACATCATCTGTGAAAAATTCAACTGTCTAACTATCACGGTTCATGAGATACAGCCTGGTGACAGTGTTAGTAATAGGGGCCTTTGGGTACGGAACCCTAAAAAGGAGGAGATTCTCAATTCGGTTGTTTTTTTTAATGATGTTACCTCAGAACTCTGTCATATAACAACCGATTCGGAAAATTGAAAAGAAAATGGTCCCGTTTTTAACATTTTGGTCCGGAACTCGCAAACACTTACCCTGGTTGACAATGAGCTGCAGTAGTCACAAAACGGTTGCTGATAAGCACTCCTCCGCATTTGTTCTTCGTGAAGAGTCCCAGCCACGTAGATTCCCTCACCAAGACCTGCCAAGGCCAGTCGCCGAACTGAGCGTTCTTTCCTCCAACGATACGACCGGATTTAGACAGAGGTTTGACTCCACATACTGAAATTTTTAAAAAAATCGTCTTAGAATGAACGTATGAAGGAAAACACTTTATTTTTTAACACAAAAAGAAACCAACATAAATATAAATAAAACTGGCCAAGTGCGAGTCAGACTCGCGCGCAAAGGGTTCCGTACCGTTATCTATAAAAACAGCAAACAAATCACGTTTGTTGTATGGGAGCCCCCCTTAAATATTTATTTTATTCTTGTTTTTAGTATTTGTTGTTAAAGCGGCAACAGAAATACATCATCTGTGAAAATTACAACTGTCTAACTATTACGGTTTATGAGATACAGCCTGGTGACAGACGGACAGACAGACAGACAGCAACTTTAGCTTTATTTCTTTGTTACCTACAAATTTAGTAGTGTAACGCGGACAAAGTTGCGGACAACAGCTAGTATTCTGATATATTCATATCCATATTTCATTCCATTCATCCATACAAAAACATTTTTAATATTTAATTATCAATTTTGCTCTAGTTTTAATGTATTGATTTTATTTATTTTAACTACGTGCTATTGGGATGAATTGCAATATATATGTTTGTACGCTGCAATGGCGGATCCTAGTACAGTTCTAAAATAAGCTCAACCATCTATCTAATGTACCTAGGATCACACACAATAAATGTAATATGAATTAAGTATAATTATTGATCGAGCGAAGCGAAATCTCTTATGGCGGGTTCCTATATCCACCGGTAACCAGCTACGACTCATTTCTCCTTGAAAACATGTTAAAAGTTTGACACTAGTTTGGCACTTTTTCAAGGAGATACGAGGCGTAGTCGGTTTCCGACGGATATAGGAATCAACTTGGACAAATCGGCCTTGTATGTATGTATGTTTGTTTGTCCGATTCCGTAATTTTCGAAGCATTTATCCGATCATCGTGAATATTAATACATAGGTAGCTAGTGATCGCACAATTTTGGTGTGACTAAATGAGCTAAAAATGTTGGGGGGTTGTTGAGCTATTGGGGTTCATGAGGGGTAAAAACAAATAAAAATGAAGCTATTACGTCAAATTGGACATCAAATGAAAGGTATTCATTAATACATTTAGACTACGTTTTTATTTTTCGTAAATTTTTATATTTTTGGATTTATTAGCCATAATAAAAAAAAACTTTGAAAAAAATTCAGAGGGTAGGTACACCAGTGACCCCACAGTGCTGTAATTTGGTATGCGCATACCTTAAATGACATAAATGTGGGCAAAAGTATGAAATCCAGAATAACTGCCATTTGTACCCCCAAAAAAATACCACAAACATGAACTTCCGTTACCTTTAATTTGAATGAAATTGTAGGTCAAGTGAGTTGGTTATATTTTTCGTGGCACTATTTTGATCGTCAAAGATTACAAATTAATATATTTTTATTTTTATTTTTGGTTTTTGCCGTGTGGTCCCGGCGTAATAATAGGGCCACCCCTTCTCATCCCGCCGGAGCCGTGTGAGCCGGCAAAGGGAGTTGTTCCAGGGAATGGGCAGCAGCATTCTTCTGTGTACTAAACACCAAACACTGCGATCACCAAGCCGCCTGCCAAGCGTGGTGATTATGGCAAAACCCCCCCTATGACAGACACAACACACAAACGCCCCCCAGTCCCCGGCGGCTCCGTCATCCCTGGAAGTGGTAGCAACCAGGGCAGTGGCGGAGCAGGGGGTGCTAAGAATCCCCGGCAGCGATCCAGCTACCACCACCGACGACTGGACCTGGCAACGTACAACACACGAACGCTCAGGGCTGACGAGAAGATTGTCGAGCTGGAAGAAGAACTGAGCAAGCTACGTTGGGACATCCTAGGATTGTCGGAAGTCCGAAGACAGGGTCAGGACACGATGATCCTTAACTCCGGTAACTTGCTCTTCTACCGGGAGGGAGATCAACTATCCCAGGGTGGTGTCGGGTTTCTCGTCCGCAAGTCCCTCGTTAACAACGTGACAAAAATCGACAGTGTGTCGAACAGGGTAGCATACCTTATACTCAGAATTACCGAAAGGTATTCGTTGAAGGTCATACAGGTATATGCGCCGACCTCGACACACCCAGACGATGAAGTGGAAGCCATGTATGAGGAGATCTCCGAGGCCATACATACTTCCAAGACTCATTTCACGGTTGTAATGGGGGACTTCAACGCAAAGCTAGGCACAAGGAAAGACGATGAGCTGAGAGTGGGGCCATTTGGATTCGGGCGGCGGAACCGAAAGGGCCAGAGACTGGCCGACTTCATGGAGAAGGAGGGCCTCTTCATGATGAACTCCTTCTATGAGAAGCGGCCAGCCAGAAAGTGGACGTGGATAAGCCCCGACGGTTTCACTAGAAATGAGATAGACTTCATTATGACGACCAAGAAGCAAATATTTAATGATGTCTCTGTGATCAGCAGGGTGAAAACCGGGAGCGATCACCGCATTGTTAGAGGCACATTGAATATCGATGTTAAGCTTGAAAGGGCACGTCTGATGAAGTCTGCGCTCCGTCCAAATCCTGCCCAAATCCAAAACCCCGAGAGCTTTCAGCTAGAACTGTACAATCGCTTCCAGTGCCTAGCCAGCTGCAATGATATTGACGAGATAAACAACGGGTTGGTGGAAACTGTCCAAGCGGTGGGATCTAAGTTCTTTAAGGCCCCCCGCCAAACTAAGCACCAGAAACTCTCAGATGAAACCATTAAGCTAATGGAGGACCGTGATGAAATGAGATTGCAGTCTTCAGCTGATATGTCGGCATACGGCGTGCTTAATAGACGAATCTCGAAATCTATGCGACACGATCTGCGTACCTTTAATACATCTCGTATTAAGGTCGCAATAGAAAGGAACAAAGATTCAAAAGTGTTTGCAAAGCATTCGTCTATAGGGCAAAGCCAAATGACTAAGCTGAAGACCGACAGCGGCACTATCATTTCGTCGAAACCGGAGATTCTGAGAGAGGTCGAAAAGTTCTATGGACAGATGTACACCTCAACATAAAACCCCGTTGGTCAGTTGGCTCAGGACACCAGAGCCAAACTAACCCGACACTATACCGAAGACATCCCGGACATCAGCCTGTACGAGATTAGGATCGCTCAGAAACAGCTTAAAAACAACAAGGCACCAGGTGAGGATGGAGTTACGACAGAACTTCTGAGAGCGGGTGGAAAACCGGTACTTCAAGTCCTCCAGAAGTTATTTAACTCCGTCGTCCTCGAAGGAACCACGCCAAAAGCGTGGGATAAGAGCGCGGTGGTGCTTTTCTTTAAAAAAGGTGATAAAACCTTATAAAAGAACTACAGGCCCATCTCGCTCTTGAGCCACGTTTACAAGCTGTTTTCAAGAGTGATTACGAACCGTCTCGCACGCAGTTTCGATGACTTCCAGCCTCCCGAACAAGCCAGTTTCCGAAAAGGCTTTAGTACCATAGACCGTATCCACACGCTACGCCAGATTATACAGAAGACCGAGGAGTATAATCGGCCGTTATGTCTAGTGTTTGTGGACTATGAAAAAGCCTTCGATTCAATCGAGACCTGGGCGGTACTGCAGTCTCTTCAGTGATGCCAAATCGACTATAGGTATATCGAAGTGTTGAAGTGTTTGTATAGTAACGCCACTATGTCAGTCCGTCTACCGGACCAGAGTACGGAACCAATCCAATTGCAGAGAGGCGTGAGACAGGGAGACGTAATTTCTTCGAAACTGTTCACGAACGCATTGGAGGACGTTTTCAAACTCTTGGTCTGGGACAGACTTGGCATCAATATCAATGCCGAATACATCACTCACCTTCGTTTTGCCGACGATATAGTCATTATGGCCGAATCGCTCGAGGAACTCGGTACCATGCTCAACGACCTTAGTAGGGTCTCCCAACAGGTGGGTCTTAAAATGAACATGGATAAGACGAAAATCATGTCAAATATCCATGTTGCGCCCGTACCGGTAGTTGTTGAGGGCGATACTCTCGAAGTTGTCGACGAATATGTATACCTAGGACAAAATGTCCAATTAGGTAAATCCAACTTCGACAAAGAGGTCGCACGAAGAATCCAACTCGGCTGGGCAGCGTTCGGGAAACTTGGCGATATCTTCTCGTCCAAAATTCCCCAGAGCCTGAAGACTAAAGTCTTCAACCAGTGTGTGTTGCCAGTGATGACCTATGGCACTGAAACGTGGTCCATTACTCATGGCCTCATGACCAAGCTCAAGGTCGCTCAACGAGCTATGGAGAGGGCTATGCTCGGGGTTTCTTTGCGTGACAAAATCCGCAATGAGGAAATCCGCAGAAGAACTAAAGTTGCCGACATAGCTCTCAAAATTAGCAAGTTGAAGTGGCAATGGGCAGGCCACATCGCTCGTAGAACCGATAACCGTTGGGGAAGAAAGGTTCTCGAGTGGAGACCACGGACTGGAAGACGCAGCGTAGGCCGGCCCCCTACAAGGTGGACCGACGATCTAGTAAGAATCGCGGGGAGCCGTTGGGCGCAAACGGCTACCAACCGCTCGTTGTGGTGATCTAAGGGGGAGGCTTATGTTCAGCAGTGGACGTATTCCGGCTGATGATGATGATGATGATATTTTTGTTTTAATCGAAGATCCGCGAGATCTCAGTTCAGATTGAACCACTAGTTATTGAGTACTCACATCGCTTATCATTGTAATCGATAGCTTGATCGACGTAGTTTTCAGTTGTGATCTCATCTTGTAGCTCGGTGGTCGACGTGGCTGCCTGAGTGGTCGTGGTGACTTTCTTAGTGGGCTTAGTTCGTTTAGTAGTGGTGACCTGAAAGGAGAAAATAAATATATTAGTGAGACAAGATGAGCTTTGTTTACCAGCAAGGAAAACACTAGTGATGAATTTGAAAAACTATTTTTGTTATTGGTGGCCAACGCTTGACCACTACCTCACCTGGTGGTCAGCACGCTGCCTAGAAAGAACCTGTTCACTCTGGACTTGAAAACTCCGAGATTATACTGGTTCGGAAAAACATACGCCGAAAAGTGAGTTCCACTCCTTACTTGTGCTAACAACAGCTAACAAGGAAAGTTGAAGCAAATCCTTAGGTAAGGCAAGGAGGTATGCCGACCAGGTATGGGTGGTACTTCTCGGTACGTCTGCTTCTCTGGTGGTGGAAGGGAGAAGAAAGGATAAGGTCATGAAGATTTTGCGCACATTCACCAAAATGAATCTTGTAAAAAACTGAAAGTCTGGTTACCCGGTGCCTGTGCTGCAGACATTGTTAATTTGCTTCCACTAAGAAGTCAATGAGTACAGTAGCACGTATTGAATTAAACATTCTTGAATTTATACCGCTAGATACAACAACATTTAAAAACAACAAAGTATGTACAATGACTGGTCTCATCGCTAAAGATCTCTTCCAAAAAACTTTTAGACAGAGAGAGAACAAAAGATGATTGGTCAATGGTTAAATAGGCTGTCAAAACCTTTCGACCAATCCTGTATTCCGAATCAGTTATCGCGCTGATGACAGTTGAGTGCTGTCAAGGATTCGGAACTGCAAGTCAGTATTCCGATTATAGGGAAATGTATGAAACCATACAGTTTTTATTAGCTACCCGTGGAAATGAATTTATGTCTTTTGATTTGATACTATGATATCCGCACGCTTGTGATTCCTGATTCATTAAATGGTACCGGTAGTAGCACTTAAAACAGCGATATCTGTAAAAACACCCCTAACCTAGCTAATTGATCTGTGGTCTATTCACTCTTATCTTAAAGAGGCCCGGATTGTATGCTTCAGGAAAAACAGACGACGGCAAAGTGTTCCGTACCTTAGCCGTACACATCAAGAAAGTAGAACCAAAACGGTGTGTGCGAATGGATGGTATATTAACCAGATACGGATGGCACTGAGCCGTGCGCCTGCTTCGATGGAAGAGAGATGGCGGAATCAGCGAATCGTAAAGCTCCTGGGCACATTCCCCAAAATGTAGGTGTTCTGCAAAAGATCTATAGGCTTGCAACTTGACGGCGGTGTTCGAGACTTTGGGTCTTAGTCTCCGCTATATATTGCTCACCTATAAGCCTAAAAGCCCTACGTTCTATCGAGTCTTATTTAAGTTTAAGGTTTTTTATAAACCTATCACAGGCACCAGGTCTCTCGCAAAACAGGTGTACTTCAGCATAAGAACCCTTAGATATAAGTGGTATTTGTAAACCTTTTGTAGGGACAAAATAAATAAATTTATTATTATAGTCAAAGGTAGCAAGCTGGTGTTTTGGCCGAATCATCCCAAAGGTGGCAGCAGTACTCCATACCAGACTGGACTTGAAAGTGTAGAGACTAAGAAGCTGTCCCGGTGTGAAGTATCTTCTGACCTTGTTGAGGATGCCCAGCTTCATGGCAGCTGTCTTAGCCTTAGACTCGACGTTTGAGCTAAACTATTAGATTAGAGTAATAATAGAATTCTTGAGTGTAGAGAAATATCCTTACCGGTTTTTTGGTCGTAGTCGTAGGAGGGGCTGTTGTGGTCGTCCGCCTCGCTAGCGTCGTCAGTCGCGTCGGTTTCTTGGTCGTCTTCACGGTCGGTTTTCTGGTCGTCGGCGTCAGTTTCACCGGCTTTCTGGTAGTTGTCGGCTTTCTTGTCGTGGCTATAGTTTTTTTCGGCTTAACTGTGGTCGTTCTGGTCGCTGTAGCGTTCTGTTTCTTATCTAGTATGACTATATCGTGGAGTTCTTGGAAGGTACCTTGCAAACTGCCAACGATCTTACTGACAAAGATGCTCATTTTATCATTGAGCTGAGCATCTTCTTGCCAAGTTGGTGTAGTAAACTCCAGCTCGTGTATTAAATCTATATCGCTTAGTTCGTTGTCTGATAGCGATATACTGGTGTTGTATAGACCCGGATTAGACCCAGAAGCGTTCAGCATAGGGTTTCTGACAGGTGGGAAGTTAATTAGATCGTCAGGAGAGGTTTGGAACTCTGGTTTGAAAGTTGATGGAGAATATTCCGTGAAGTCAAAGGTAGGGTAAGAAGATACTGTAGGTTTGTTTGAAGGTTTAGAGGTCACGGGTCTAGTTGGTGTTGTAACTGGTCTACTGTTCACTGATGAAGGTCTTGTAGATGATTTAATTGGGTAAGGAGTGGTTATAGGTGCTGGTTTTGGAGTAATAACGACTGTAGGAGAAGAAGGTCTGTCGTATGTCTGAGGCGGCGGTTTGTTCATGTAAATATTATTCGTAGAAGCGATATGGTTATTCACTGTGATTTGGTTTACTGGTTTCTTAAACGGCTCCTGGGAGATTTCGATGAATTGCGGCTCTTCAGTTGGCTTTTGCGTTTGGAAACCATTGAGGACTATGACTGTTGGGGTCACACTTGAAAAAGTATCAGGAGATGCATCATAACTAGATTCAAATGAACTGACAGGTGTAACTGGTCTTCTGGTAAATTGAGCTCCAGTGACGTAGCTGGTTGATGGTGGTTTTCTTGTAGTAAGAGTTGGTTTCTTTGTAGAACTAGAACTGATATAGCTAAATGTTGTCACTGAGTCTGTAAAATCGCTGGGATCTGTTGGGTAGTTGTTAAAAGCTTCAATAGCTTGACTAGTAGATTGACTAGGACTGGGTGACGAGTACTCTGATATGCTGTTAGATGACGTATGCACATAGTCGTAAATTGGTTTTTGCGTTGAAGGCTTGACAAACTCGTAAGGTGGTTTCGTGGTGGAAGGTTTTCTTGATGATGAGAACGACGATGGTTTTAGTGTAACATAATGACCTGTTGATGGGGTAATATAGGTTCCACTTGAAGGGTAGTAACTAGAAGAACTACTGTATGCAGGAGTTTTATAAGGAGCTGGCGAAGACTTCGTTTCCATTAGATCATATCCTGGTGATGTCACATCTTCTTTCATACTCGGTGTGCTATCATTTAGCATTTGTACGATCGAATGTATCGATGACACTTCTGTCTTCTGATTCTCTTTAGTTACAGTAGAGACTATGATGTAGTTTTCTGTCGTTGTCGTTGCCGGTTTTGGTTTGAAGACCGGTTTCACTGGATGGTGAGTTGACACAGACTTTTGTGTGGACGACGTTGTGCTTGGAGGTTTGGTTGGTTTCGTCTGCATTGATGAAATCTGTACGTTGAAATCTGAGGGTCTTGCGACCGTATCAACTATAGTTCCATTAGGATTAACTAGTATAGTATCGGCGCTACCATGGTCTATTGTGCTGAATGTGTACTCTGGTTTTGGTTTGACGTACACTACAGCACTGTCTTGTTTTGGTGGTTGACTGAGCAGCGTATTTGCTATCTGATTCACCCCTTCGTTGATGATCTCCGCTTCTGTACTGAGGTCTTCAGGTTTATTAGTTGAAGCTGAAGCTGGTTTGTAACCTGGTGTGACGACTGGTTTGAAACTGTTGTGCCACTCGTTGAGCTGGTCACCGTCGTAGTCAGCTGTTTCGAGTTCTTCGTCGGGGTAGTCGAGGTACCCTGTCATGACGACTCCAGGGCCTTTAGGTATGTGTGACTGGCTGTCAGATTTTAGTTGACAGCAAGCGCCGAAGAGGAAGCCATCCATACAGGTACCAACAACCTGGAATGGAATATGTAGAGTGGTTATTGTCCGCTCCATGCTTAATTTCTCTTAAGAACTAATTTTGATATGGTCTGATGCATAACTATGCAATTAAGTACCTATATATTGAATTAGTTCGAAACTCTTAACTAGATGGCGTTATTTTAAATTTATTTAAAACTTCCCACGCACACACACACTTAATATTTCTAAAAGAAGACTCAATAACAAGGAAAAAAATTGGATCAATTTGTTCCTTATCATAAACAAGTTGGCGTTATTATCAAATAAGTCTAGCATCCCTCTCCAGCATGAGACTACCTCCGTGGTACCATATTATTGCATTGTCACCGAAGTTACTTATGTATTCCCAATTTCAGCTCAATCAGTTGAGGGGAATGGGTTTAAAATTCAGTTGCAAGATTCCACCCGGACAAACATACATTGCAAGTTAATAAAAAAGCGGCCAAGTGCGAGTCGGACTCGCTCATGAAGGGCTCCGTAGCAGCAAGTAACATAATATAAACGTACAAAGTAATATAAAGTAGGTCGTTGTAACTTTTTTATATAAACTACTCAAAACAAAATAGGGCCCACTTGAAATATTTCGATATTTTGCCCGTCACATTTTTTTGCGAGTTGTTGGCATACTAATGTATGGAAATGTTAAGTAGGCATATTTATTGATCATAAATTAACACTTAAACGCCAAGTTTAGGATAGTTCTTAAGTGGGTAGACAAGAAACAAAATCTTACGATATACCGCAGAATCTGTGAGTGCCATTACATGGTTGCTCAGTGGGGTTTGTTGTGTCTAACGAAGAAGTTATCGTTACCTTACCTTTAATTATCGATTACATTACTGTTTGCATAAACAATGCCTGGTTCTCGACATCACGTGGACACGGAATCCGCGACTAGAGCCATTGTTTTGCTTCAGCAGGGAAATTCGCAAAGATCGGTAGCTTCAAGCTTAGGTGTGTCAAGACGAGCTATTCGAAATGTGTGGGAACGCTTTCAAGAGACAGGTACTGTGAGTAGGAGGCGCGGTTCAGGTAGAACCCGAGCGACAACCTCCCTAGAAGACCGATACATCCGGCTCTCTGCACGTCGCGAGCGAACTGTAACTGCACGCATATTTAGAAACCGCTTACGTGACGCCACTGGAACGCGAGTGAGTGACCAAACTGTTCGCAACAGATTTCATGAAGACCAACAACGCTCCAGAATGCCAGTTGTTCGGCTCAAACTGACCAGAGCCCACCGTGCAGCGCGATTAAGGTTTGCACGTGATCACCTCGAATGGACCAGGAATAATTGGAGGACAGTGCTTTTTACAGATGAATCTAAAGTAAAGTTTTTTAATGATGACAGACGCGTACGAGTTTGTTGACGACCTGGAGAACGTTTTACAGAACCATGTAATCGTGAAACTGACCGCTTTGGTGGACCCAGTAATATGGTATGGGGTGGGATAAGCATAATGGGCAAAACCGAGCTAGTGATTTTGGATGAGGGCAATGTAACGGCCGCCAGCTATGTTCAGCATGTCATCCGACCTCATGTGATCCCATATTCACAGCGAGTAGGCCCTAACTTTATTCTGATGCAAGACCACGCTCGCCCTCATACTGCCAGAGTGACCCAAAGTGCAATCTCCGAAGCTGGTATCGCAGTTCTACCCTGGCCTGCCATGAGTCCAGACCTGAATCCGATCGAGCATATCTGGGACCAGTTGAAAAGAAGCCTTAAAGACAACCACGCTGAAATTCATAGCCGACAGGAGTTGATAACTGCTTTAAAAGTATGTTGGGAGCAAATTCCAGATGAAAACGTCATCCACCTTATAGATAGTGTTCCGAACCGACTCAGAGAGTGTGTGAGCAATAGGGGAGGACCTACGCGTTACTAAACATAAGGCATTGAAGCAACCCTAAGAACATGTTTAAAAAAAATGTGCTCGTGTCTTCAACGTGTTGTTTTGGAAAACCGTGTAATTTTAAGTTAATGTGTAAAACGTGCATTTCTTGACGATTTTTTTGGCAAAAATAACGCATTGTAATGTTTTTTTTAATGATTCTGAATGTGTTAACCTATTTCTAAAATTAAACTTGAAATAAATTGTACGCATTTTTTTTATTTTAATTTAAATCATATTTTATTGGGTGGGCCCTATTTTGTTTTGAGTAGTTTATGAGTTGATTGAATGAAAAGAAAATTGCGGTTTACGATTTATGACGTATTAAAAAAAACTACTTACTAGATCTCGTTCAAACCAATTTTCGGTGGAAGTTTGCATGGTAATGTATGTTTCAGTTCTAAGTATGGGGAACCCCCAAAATTTATTGTTTTTTTTCTATTTTTGTGTGAAAATCTTAATGCGGTTCACAGAATACATCTATCAGGTTTCAACAGTTTAGTTCTTATAGTTTCGGAAAAAAAAGTGGCTGTGACATACGGACGGACAGACAGACAGACTGACGAATCCATAAGGGTTCCGTTTTTGCTATTTGGCTACGGAACCCTAAAAAGCTTGTAAATTTGGAAACAAATAAGTTTTTGGTGTTTATAATAAAAATGAAATTACCTCGCCTCCCCTCTGCGCACACTCGTGGTTAAACATGCATATCTTGTTCCCTCGGTTGTACCTCGCGGCTCTTGATGCTTTGCAGTGTGATGGAGTTATTCTGTACCCGCCGAAGAGCTTTCTTGAATCTGGAATGAAGAATGAATATTATGATACTTGAATAATTCTGTAACGAGTAATAGGCTCACGATTTGTTGTTAACGTGGAACAGCTATTGGCCCGCCTCGGGGTAAGACTGACTCGTACGGCGTCATACCGTATTTCGTCAAAATACACGGTGTCCTTTATATCACTGTTTTTCCAGAACAAACGTTATTCAGACCATGGTCTACTAACTATTTGTAGCATCAAATAAGAAAATAAAAAAAAAAAATCTAGACTTTCTCAAATAAGTCTAACTTTGTTCAATAACTAGCCGTGACATAAAGTTCATTGGCACGCTAGCCGTAGCGTATTACCTACTATTATTTCTTTTGTGGCGATACGGCGGTGGCATTCAAGTGGTGAACGACAGACGTCCTGTCCAGTCTATTAAAAAGTACTCTGTAGTCATGTTAATAGAATTTCGAATGGTACACACGGCTACACATCAAGCTATAATTTCCAGTATAAGCTGACCTCGCATTGTGTTGGCTTTTCGTAGAATGAGAGGTCAGCTTATACTGGAACTGTATAGCTTGATGTGTATCCGTGTGTACGTAAAAATTTGGAGTCAATGGCACACGCAGCGAATATTACGTGACCTAAGTTAGACACCTAGTAGTAACCGGCGCACCGGCGCCAGCGAGCGCGCTATGTTGTAGTGCGTAACGTTAAAATAGACGTTTTATGTTCGCAACTTTTTATGTTTTTCAAAGAGCGATTTCGTTTTGTTTTTTTATTTTGATGTTGAATAATACTCTTTATTGCACACCAAATAAAAATAAAGTAATAATGGAAATAAACAATAAATAAAGGTACAATGGGTGGTCTTATCGCTAAAAGCGATCTCTTACAGACAAACTTTGGATGGACAGGATAAACAAAATCAAAAGACGGCGGTGTAAGAGTACCTTTCAGACATAAACAGAACCCACAAAATAAAATATACCTATTAATTATACTAATAAACATAAACTTAAATACATACAAATAATATAAGTATAAATTAACTACACTACATAAAGAGGATAAATAACATAAACACTAACTAGCAGTTACGAGACAACGAAAGGAAATGGTTGTATACCTTGACTTTGAAAATAGGAAGAGATTGGGATTACCTTACAGACAAAGGTAAGGCATTCCACAGTCGCACAGCTTGTACTGTAAAAGAGTCACCATAAAATTGTGAACTATGGATGGGAGTTCGAAGCTGTAGAGCTTCGGAAGAACGAAGGGTTTGAGAGTGTCCCTGATACAGAAACTCGAAACGCTCATTTAGATAAGAAGGTGAAGTGGGATTATAGAGAATGTTATAAAGAAGTGATAGAATATGTTAGTAAACATTTAGTAGACCATGGTCTGAACAACGTTTGTTTTGGAAAAATAGTGATTTAAAGGACACCGTGTAATATGTACTTCGTTTTTTTTTATGTTATTTGTAGGGAAACAAGCTTACGTCCCACCTGATGGTAAGTGGTTACCGTCGCCTATTGACACCGGCAACACCCGGGGTATTGTCGATGCGTTCCCTACCCTGTAGAAACCTCTACATTTCTCTTGAAGCGTGCCATGTCGTATGATAACATAAGTAATCAAAGAGGCTCTAACGGAAGACCAGCGCTGGGTAGCCAGTGCAACCCAGCACATGCTGAGTTAGAGCCTTTTTGTGACACATGCAGTGAGTGCGATGAGACGCACACACTGCAATATTGTGCATTTTTATTTAATTTTAATCTCTTAGTTATTGTTTCTTTGTTCTTTTTGTTATGTCTCCTGTGTGTGTTTGTTCTGTTGTACTATTGGTGTTGTTCACAAATAAACGTTTTTGATTTGATTTGATTTAATCGAGTACCAAGTCCCAAGGCCGTGGCCCACACATCCTAGATCGCGCAAATGAAATATCTAAGAACTGAAACATACAGGACGTCCCAAGACTAAGCGACACGAAGAGAAAGTACCTTAAATATTGTAGATAGAATGTTTTGCTGAAAGGAGACTTTATTTTATTTTGAAAACTTAGTAATACTGCATTCAAAGTTTTTCTAAAAATTACTTGCTTCGTCTGGGAATCAAACCGACTCCAATGTGAAAATGAACACCACGTATTTTTATGATGCCAATCGAAAGAATAGATTAAAAATAATAACTCTTCTAAGTAATTTTTAAACCAATTGTCCTTCGACATAACTTTTGAATCCATGTTTGTTTAATACACTGTATTATACTTTTTGATAGCTATCTATGGAATGACAATATCGCTAGTTTTCGAACGTCAGCGTCGGTCGTAAATAACTTTCTTGAAATTGGTTCAATTTTTTTGTCCATTCTTTCGAATGTTGATATAAAAACTGGGGTTGTTTCTTTTCACATTTAACTCGGTTCGATTCCCAGACGAAGCAAGTAATTTTTAGAAAATAAATAAATAAATATTTCTAGACATTTCACAGAGCGCTATCTAGCCCCAAACTAAGCAGAGCTTGTATTATGGGAACCAGATAACTGATAGAATACTTATATACTTTTTTTTGTAAATACATACTTATAATATATAGAGAAACAACCAGACCCGGAACAAATATCTGTAGATCATGCAAACATTTGTTCCGCGGCTGAACCGAACCCGCTACCTCCCGCGTCTCAGCCGGCTATTCGCCCACTGCACCACGGAGGTCGTCAATAAAATGAAGTCTTCTTTCCGCAAAATATCCTATCTACAATATTTACGGTACCTTCATGTCGCATAGTCTTGGGACGCCCTGTATCCTCGAGCCAAAGGTCGCTCATTAGGGAGATCTCATTTTTTCAATGGCGGACACCTATCAACCTTGTCGTCTGCCGAAGTTTTATCTATCCCGTCGCGTTACTGTACAGAATAACATGGCAAGTCAGAGGAATGCACGTTAGTTTATTTGCTGCTTCATCAACCATGACGACGTATTAACTCGTTTGACAATAAACTAGTGAATAGAAACTGGCAATTATTATTAAAGTAATAATTTTAGAGAAATCTATTTTCTCTGCAAGTTATTACTATTGCTTAGTGAGAAAAGCGGACGCAGAATCGCAAGTCACGTAAATTATAGAAAACTGACGCGTGCGTATTACAAACGTGTCCAGGCTTTCATACAGAAACGAAAAGTGCAATATTTTTAACTGACTTTAAGAAGGTTTTTATTTAGTTAACTTGCAAATTGCAATGTTTGTTCATGTCAAATCTTACAAGTGAATTATAAACCAGATTCCGAATCGATTGAGCTGTTTGGAATACATGTAATTACAATGACAATGCAATAATATGGTACCATGGAGGTGGTCTCGTGATGGAGACGGATGCTAGACAATGAAACTTCTGAATCGATTATAGTAGGCTACTAGTGTTTGGGCTCATTTGAATCTGCTTGCGGTGGCGATTATGAATTTTACAAAAGCTTGTTTTGAAAAATTAATTTATAAACAATTATTTACAAGACTATACAGGAAAAAACACTTGAATCTTCTAAATACCGTTGCAAACGATCTATAGATAGCTCAACTGCTCCAGATCACTACCAGGCGGAAGTGTTCACAAGACACTGGCTGCATTGCCAATTCAGCGAATTGCAATGCTTATGCGTTGATCCAGGTAAGCGCCAGCAAAGTCAAAGTCAAAATCTTTTATTCATTAATATCACAAGGATGACATGAAACGTCAATTTTACTGCCTGTTCCTTCGCGACCAAGCCAGGAAAGATAGGCCAGAAACAAGGCTGGTTGTTTTTTTTAATGATCCTTTCAGAATACATAACAATACAGAAAATAAATTACGTCTAAATTGTAACATATTTGAACTTGAACGAGTTGGAGCAATTTCAATCCCAAGCTTCTCTATCATCTAAATAATTCTAATTTGTATAGTAGCTCTCGGATCACACGTCTCTTCGACCAGACGCCCAGAAAGAATTTAAAAAACGCGATGGGCCCTGGTCCCATTGGACCCTGGGTCTCGACCCCCAAATGGCTCAAATACGTAAGCTCTGTCGAGACTTCAAAATTTGCGCCGCTTGAGATCTTCAACTGAATTTGCACCCGCACCAGCCCCTACTGCTGTACCAGACAGATGATGGCGCCAAGGGTATCGACGCACGTGGCGTCCTACACCAAAGGCCTACCCTTCTCCCAAGGTACAAGAGTCATACCGTCAGGCCGCTTACCCTCGTCACGTATCAGACCGTTCGGTTCGAGAACGGCTGGAACGTTGACGCTGCAAAAAATCCGGTGTATGATATCATATAGGCTAGCGTGACGGGAAATCCTACCGGCGGCCCTGGAACACGATATTCATGGTGACCAAGCTGTTCGACTGCTGAATGAGTTGCCCCTATGGAAAATCTAGTTTATCTGCAGACTCACTGGATCATTGAGTTGCGAATTAAAGTGCTGAGACTGAAGTGATGGGAAAGTTAATTTATAGAAAACGTTACTTTAATTGAGCTAACTTGAAACACTCCTCCATTAAAAACTATGCTGTAACAGCACTAGTAATTGAGTTTTGGCATATTATTTAACGCAATGACAGTTTATAAACGTCAATAACATGAACTCAATTAAAATTTATTGTTATTTTTTCAAGCTTTTATCAGCTTGCAATGTATGCATGTTTGTCCGGGTGGAATCTTGCAACTGGATTTTACACCCGTTCCCCTAAACCGATTGAGCTGAAATTTGGAATACATATGTAACTTCAAATCAGAAATGAGGAGATACGTAGGAGAACTCAAGTCACCGACATAGACCGACGGATTAGCACGTTGAAATGGCAATGGGCAGTTCATATAGCGCGCAGAACAGATGGCCGATGGGGCCGGAAGGTACTCGAGTGGAGGCCACGGACCGGCAAGCGCAGCGTAGGACGTCCACCTACAAGATAGGCAGACGACTTGGTAAGAACCGCAGGTCGGCGTTGGATGCAGGCCGCTTCCAACCGCAGTTCCTGGAGATCAATGAGGGAGGCCTTTGTCCAGCAGTGGAAGCCCTACGGCTGATATGATGATGATGATGTAACTTCGGTGACAATGTAATAACATGGTACCATAGAGGTGGTCTCACGATGGAGACGGATGCTAGACAACGGAACATCTGAATGGGTTCTAGTAGGCTACTAGTGTTTGGGCTCATTTGAATCTGCTTGCGGTTCCGATTATGAATTTTATAAAAGCCTGTTTTGAAAAAGTAATTTTTCAACAAAAAACTTATTGATTGAGCAAAGCGAGATCTCCAAATCAACTTGGGCAAATCGGCATTGTATGTATGTATATTAATAATAAATATTGCTGGACATTTCACACAGCGCTATCTAGCTCCAAACTAAGCAGAGCTTGTATTACGGGAACCAGATAACTGATAGAATACTTATATACTATTTTTTTTGTATGTTTGTTTGTCTGAAGATAACTTTCGAAGCGTTGATCCGATCGCCGTGAAATTTGATACATATGTACGTAGTGATGGCACAATTTCGGTGTGACTAAATGAGCTACAAATGTGGGGGGTTGTTCAGTTATTTGGATTCAAGAGAGGTAAAAAAAATGAAAATTTGACTATTAGGTCAAGTGGGACGTCAAATGAAAAGTCCAAATCCATTCCGAATCCGTTTTTTTTTATTCTTTATTGTACACAAATAGATTTACAGACAAAAATAGCTTACAAAATGGACATGTACAAGGCGAGCTTAACCCTAATAAGATTTTTATTTAAGTTCTTGTAAATTTTTAAGTTATTATTATCAGTCTTAATAAAAACTGAAATTTGACGAAATTCACAGGATACACCAGTGACCTCATAATCCTGTGATTTGGTATGCGTGTAGCTTATGTATCACATACATAGACAAAAGTCTGAAATCCAGAATAACTGTAATTTGTACCCTAACAATCATGATCAATGTATATAAATTCCGGTTACCCGTAATTTGAATGAAACTGTAGGTCAAGTTGTTTGGTTATTTATTTAAGAAAGAAATAAAGAAAGAAAGAAAACCTTTTATTCAACAACCACACAGTAATAAAGGAAAATAAAACACAACAACAATTAAATCTAACCTAAGCACTAACAAACTAACAAACTTAAAAGCTCTGTGTGGAGATGAATAGGTACTCAGCTCAGCATGATGCTACGGTATGTTAATATGCCGCAGCGCTGGTCTTCCGCTGAGTCCAGTTTATGTTACCTCACGTACCTCTTGATCAAGGGTAGCCATAATAAGACAAACACAACTATTGTTCAAATCAAACCATATTAAATACATGCATTACAAAATTAAATACCTACTATTTTAAACCAATAAAACTAATATTTCGTGGCACTATTTAGATATTCAAAGATTAGGAGTAATATATTTGTGTTTTTATGGGAGACTCTCGAGATCTCAGTTCGGGGCGAACGACTAGTTATGAAGTTTTAATGTTTCAGGTTTACGAAAGTTCAATGTAACATATTCGCCGATGACCTCATTGCGTTGTTACAGATATGTGCTAATAATGCTAAGTGAAGCTATTCTGTTACAGTTATATATTTATGTATAAAAGATTTTTAATGGTCCGTAAAAATTAGCGATTGGCGATTTGTAGTCGGAGCACTTGAACATAGTAAAGCAAGTAGTGGTTTTTCACATCCATCCATACTAATTAGTGATCGAGCGAAGCGAGATCTCCAAATCAACTTGGGCAAATCGGCGCTGTATGTATGTATTACCCGTGCGCGATAAGTTGGGACCTGAGCGCGGTGACGTCATATTGGCGTGTTTGTACCGCCCGCAAAAAAGCGAACATAACAAGCAGCCGCCCGCTTGTTATGTTCGCCGCCCGCCGCCGTTTAGCCGCCCGCATAGTGATGCGAACGGTACAATACGGGCGCCATCGAGGAAGTGCAGGGGAAGCGGTCGGGGAGTCGCATTCCTAGCAGGTCCCAAGTTATCGCGCACGAGTAATATGTATGTTTGTTTGTCCTAGAATAACTTTCGAAGCGTTGATCCGATCATCGTGAAATTTGGGTAAATATAGGTAGTGATGGCACAATTTTGGTGTAACTAAATGAGCTAAAAATGTTGGGGGGTTGTTGAGATATTGGGGTTAAAGAAGGGTAAAAAAAATTAAAATGAGACTATTAGATCAAGTATGACGTCAAATGAAAGGTCTTCATTGGTACATTTCAACCCTGTTTTTATGTTTTGTGTAATTTTTGTTGTTTTTAAGTTATTAGCCATAATAAAAACAAAACTTTGACTAAATTCACAGGGTACACCAGTGGCCCTACAATGTTGTTTGGTATTCGTGTAGCTTTAGTGACACAAATGAAGGCAAAAGATTGAAATCCAGAATAACTGCATTTTGTACCCCAAAACAGAATAACCAATTTACATGAATTCCCGTTACCTGTAATTTGAATGAAACTGTGGGTCAAGTTATTTGGTTATTTATTTTTTTATATTATGTTAAGATTAGTCAAAGATTACAAATAATATATTTTTTTTTTGTGGGAGACTCGCGAGATCCCAGTTCAGGGCGATCCACTAGTTATAAATTTATATTTATATTTATATTTATTTATACATATACCTAGTCAGGTCATAAGTATTGTCACACAGTAAAAACTTTTCTTTTAGAATGCTGGCCACAGAAAAGTTTAAAGAATTCGAATTTCGAATTGTTCATGAAAATAAAAATGTATACTTTTTAAAATTTTACTCATTTTTAAATATGGAGTGGACCCTTAAAGAAGACCGTGTTGCAGTTATTGCGTTGCATCATTGCGGTTACGCGCCAATTAAAATTTTTGACATACTGAAAAATTTGAATATAACCAAAAGATTCGTTTAGCGCACCATCAAACGATACAATGAAGACTCTAGTGTAGATGACAGGTCAAGAAGTGGTCGCCCTCGGTCTGTTAGGACTCCAGCAGTGATAAAAGCTGTGAAGGCGCGAATTCAAAGAAATCCCAAACGTAAGCAGAAACTGTTGGCCCTTCAGATGGGGTTAAAGACTTAGGGATTCGAGCATATCGAAGAAAAACAGGACATCGTTTGAATGCTCGTTTAATGGACCTGAGACTGAAGAGATGCCGCGCTTTGTTGAAGCGGTACGCGGGAAAAAAATATCGGGAAGTTCTTTTTTCGGATGAAAAAAATTTTACCGTAGAAGAGAGCTACAACAAACAAAATGATAAGGTGTACGCACACAGTAGTGAAGAAGCGAGCAACCGTATTCCGCGTGTCCAACGAGGTCATTTTCCATCCTCGCTCATGGTATGGTTAGGAGTTTCTTATTGGGGCTTAACAGAGGTACATTTTTGTGAGAAAGGTGTAAAAACGAATGCAGTTGTGTATCAAAATACAGTCCTGACGAACCTTGTGGAACCTGTTTCTCATACCATGTTCAATAACAGGCACTGGGTATTCCAACAAGATTCGGCGCCAGCTCATAGAGCGAAGAGCACACAAGACTGGCTGTGCGTGTGAAATCGACTTCATCCGGCACGAAGACTGGCCCACCTCCAGTCCAGATTTGAATCCGTTAGATTACAAGATATGGCAACACTTGGAGAAAAAGGCGTGCTCAAAGCCTCATCCCAATTTGGAGTCACTCAAGACATCCTTGATTAAGGCAGCCGCCGATATTGACATGGACCTCGTTCGTGCTGCGATAGACGACTGGCCGCGCAGATTGAAGACCTGTATTCAAAATCACGGAGGTCATTTTGAATAAACTTTAGTGTCATAAGAATCTATGTTTTGTTAAGTTCATTTTGGTATATAAATGGTTACATAATGAATAAACTTGTTTCAATTATTTTATATTAAACATGTGACAGAATTTATGACCTGACTAGGTATATGCATTCTTTCTATCCTTACCTACGGTGTACAAACCTTGTCTTTGGCGGCACTTCAAAAGTCCAAACTTGGGTTCTGCCAGAGGGCAATAGAGTGTAGTATATTGGGAGTTAGACTCATAGACCTCATAAAAACACCATACTACGCTCTAAGACAAAATCGCTGATGTCACGCAAAAGACAGCGAAATTGAAGTGGAACTGGGCGGGACACGTATGTCGAATGCGCGATGACTTGTGGGCTAGTATGTGGGTCCCACAAGGCGCGAGACGCGCGTGCCGGGCCCAGGCGGAGATTGCGGCGGGACGAATTTGACGCGCATAGTGTGAACTGGTCGACAGAAGCCCTAGACCGGGATGAATGGAAGAAGGGAAGGGAGGCCTTTGCCAAGCAGTGGGATACAGCGGGCTCTTTAGATTAGATTAGATAGGAACTATTTCTGTCTTGTCTGTGTTTGTTACATTTTCACGACCCAATGGCTAAAACGATTTAGATATAATTTGGTATACAGATATATTAAGACCGATTTTGACATATACATCTTTTAACCCGATGGCGCAGAAGCAAGTTAATGTTTTTATTGACCAACCACGGGGCGAAGCCGCGAATGGGTCAGCTAGAGTTTCACCAAAAGGGCCCTTCGCGTTTTTAAATTCTTTCTCGGCATCTGGTCGAAGCGACGTGTGATGCAACGAGAGCAACGAGGTGCAAGTATTTGCAATTCAGGGCAATGCAGGCAATATCTTGGAGGACACTTCCGCCTGGCATCAATCATCTTTAGATGATTCAACTGTTTTTTTTATAGTGGTTTTATGTCAATAATTTTATTCTACAAAATGAAAATGAGCCTACAAAATGAGTGGTGTCGTATAGATGCTCTGTCATTTGTCCACTCTGTTATCTTTATATCATATGAGCCTACAAAATGAGTGGTGTCCTGTAGATGCTCTGTCATTTGTCCACTCTGTTATCTTTATATCATATGAGCCTACAAAATGAGTGGTATCCTGTAGATGCTCTGTCATTTGTCCACTCTGTTATCTTTATATCATATGAGCCTACAAAATGAGTGGTGTCCTGTAGATGCTCTGTCATTTGTCCACTCTGTTATCTTTATATCATATGAGCCTACAAAATGAGTGGTGTCCTGTAGATGCTCTGTCATTTGTCCACTCTATTATCTTTATATCATATGAGCCTACAAAATGAGTGGTGTCCTGTAGATGCTCTGTCATTTGTCCACTGTTATCTTTATATCATATGAGCCTACAAAATGAGTGGTGTCCTGCAGATGCTCTGTCATTTGTCCACTCTATTATCTTTATATCATATGAGCCTACAAAATGAGTGGTGTCCTGTAGATGCTCTGTCATTTGTCCACTCTGTTATCTTTATATCATATGAGCCTACAAAATGAGTGGTGTTCTGTAGATGCTCTGTCATTTGTCCACTCTGTTATCTTTATATCATATGAGCCTACAAAATGAGTGGTGTTCTGTAGATGCTCTGTCATTTGTCCACTCTATTATCTTTATATCATATGAGCCTACAAAATGAGTGGTGTCCTGTAGATGCTCTGTCATTTGTCCACTCTGTTATCTTTATATCATATGAGCCTACAAAATGAGTGGTGTTCTGTAGATGCTCTGTCATTTGTCCACTCTGTTATCTTTATATCATATGAGCCTACAAAATGAGTGGTGTTCTGTAGATGCTCTGTCATTTGTCCACTCTATTATCTTTATATCATATGAGCCTACAAAATGAGTGGTGTCCTGTAGATGCTCTGTCATTTGTCCACTCTGTTATCTTTATATCATATGAGCCTACAAAATGAGTGGTGTTCTGTAGATGCTCTGTCATTTGTCCACTCTGTTATCTTTATATCATATGAGCCTACAAAATGAGTGGTGTTCTGTAGATGCTCTGTCATTTGTCCACTCTATTATCTTTATATCATATGAGCCTACAAAATGAGTGGTGTCCTGTAGATGCTCTGTCATTTGTCCACTCTGTTATCTTTATATCATATGAGCCTACAAAATGAGTGGTGTCCTGTAGATGCTCTGTCATTTGTCCACTCTGTTATCTTTATATCATATGAGCCTACAAAATGAGTGGTGTTCTGTAGATGCTCTGTCATTTGTCCACTCTGTTATCTTTATATCATATGAGCCTACAAAATGAGTGGTGTTCTGTAGATGCTCTGTCATTTGTCCACTCTGTTATCTTATCATATGAGTTTATTTAGTGTTATTGTAACCATCTATTTATTAGTTTATCTATTATTTTTAAACTAGTGTTTATTGATGTGTAATATTTGAAAGTACGTTTATTCAAAATACTCTATATATATATATATATATATATATATATATATATACATATATATATACATAAATATATATATATATATTTGATGTTTCGTTCGTATTCTCAATATATCTTAGTGTTATTTTTTTATATTATAAAATTTTTCCTGCTTCATTATGTCATGCACTACCTACAAAAATATTTTTTCAACACTACGCAAGGGTTAATTGGAAGAGAATGCTTGCTAGCATTAAGTTCGCCTATGCACAGATTTATGTATTTTGTGCAATAAAAAAATTTCAATCTATTAATCAATTCTTAAAATGATTAATCTAGGAAACCATGTCACTTTTACACACAACTTATCCCTTGAACTATCTTCTTTGTAACGTGTACTGTTTATAAATCTACTATCTGTACGACTTGGAGGTGGGGCAAGCTTATGACCCACCTGATGTTAAGTGGTAACCATCCACCTTTAACAAAGTATTACCTCGTAAGTCACGCACCTTAGAAACATGCTCTGCGTCCATCAACTTGAGGCATACGGGTGTAAAGCCTCATGTGTATTGTAGTACTGTTACAGTATAGTAACTTCTATCTATAACTAAACAATATTGAAATGATATGAACCAACAAGAATCTAATTTATGTTTCGATATCTCATTTGCGTTTATATCTCAAATGAGAACACTTTCTTCTGAATAGCTACACGTCTCCGGAAGGCCGAAAAGGATGCGCCGAATGGAAGCCGAACGCCGGCCGAATAGTAATCGAGACTGCATCGAATATTCGAGACTGAGCGAATGGAATTAGGGTAGAAAGGCGCTTTCCAATCTTGCAATTTGCGAATTGATATGTAAGATTTTCGCATCTTTAGAGCCAAACTGAAACTTTTTTGTTTATGGTTCGTGTTTTTGATGTGAAAACTTTTTTAGGCACGTTGGTCGGTTTTGAGATGGAAGACCATTGAACTCGCGACACTGTTACCGACACCTCTTTATATAATTTGAGATGGGAAACAACCATTGAACTCGCAACGATAAGCGACTGCACCGCTTACTATGCAGTTGCATAGTAAGCGGTGCAGTCGCTTAAGGGGGTAGTTACCCCCTTAATAATTTGTTGTGATTTTCGTAAGTTTTTGTTTATTGTTTAAATTTAATATTATTAGGTTTTTACGATTTGTGGCATTAATAAATGTATATTTAGTATAAGTTTATCTCAGTAAGTGAATTGGAAATTCTTATGATATAATAAAGCATTCTAAACACCAAAAACACTGTTACCGACACCTCTGTATATAATTTGAGATGGGAAAAAACTATTGAACTCGCGACACTGTTACCGAAACCTCTGTATATGATTTGATTTTTTTAGTGGAGGGGCATAAGACAACTTGCTTAGTAAAATTTTATATTTATGCGACATCCATCATGATCATTTTGCAACATCCAAATTTATGAAGGGAAAACTTCTTTAGGCGCGTTGGTCATTTTTTGAGATGGGATAAATCCATAGAACTCGCGACACTGTTAAGGAAACCTCTGTATATGATTTGAATTTTTTAGTTTGTGGAGGGGCATAAGACAACTTTCTTGGTAAAGTTTTATATTTATGCGACATCCATCATGATCATTTTGCAACATCCAAGTTTTTGAAGGGAAAGCTTGTTTAGGCGCGTTGGTCATTTTTTGAGATGGGATAAATCCATAGAACTCGCGACACTGTTACCGAAACCTCTGTATATGGTTTGATTTTTTTAGTTTGTGGAGGGGCATAAGACAACTTTTTAGTAAATTTTTATATTTATGCGACATCCATCACGATAATTTTGCAACATCCAAGTTTTTGAAAGGAAAACTTCTTTAGGCGCGTTGGTAATTTTTTGAGATGGGATAAATCCATAGAACTCGCGACACTGTTACCGAAACCTCTGTATATGATTTGATTTTTTTAGTTTGTGGAGGGGCATAAGACAACTTTCTTAGTAAATTTTCATATATATGCGACACCCATCATGATCATTTTGCAACATCCAAGTTTTTGAAAGGAATACTTCTTTAGGCGCGTTGGTAATTTTTTGAGATGGGATAAATCCATAGAACTCGCGACACTGTTACCGAAACCTCTGTATATAATTTGATATTTTTAGTTTATGGAGGGGCATAAGACAACTTTCTTAGTAATTTTTCATATTTATGCGACATTCATCATGATCATTTTACAACATCCAAATTTTTGAAAGGAAAACTTCTTTAGGCGCGTTGGTCATTTTTTGAGATGGGATAAATCCATAGAACTCGCGACACTGTTACCGAAACCTCTGTATATGATTTGATTTTTTTTAGTTTGTGGAGGGGCATAAGACAACTTTCTTAGTAAATTTTCATATTTATGCGACATCCATCATGATCATTTTGCAACATCCAAGTTTTTGAAAGGAAAACTTCTTTAGGCGCGTTGGTCATTTTTTGATATGGGATAAATCCATAGAACTCGCGACACTGTTACCGAAACCTCTGTATATGATTTGATTTTTTTAGTTTGTGGAGGGGCATAAGACAACTTTCTTAGTAAATTTTCATATTTATGCGACATCCATCATGATCATTTTGCAACATCCAAGTTTTTGAAAGGAAAACTTCTTTAGGCGCGTTGGTCATTTTTTGAGATGGGATAAATCCATAGAACTCGCGACACTGTTACCGAAACCTCTGTATATGATTAGATTTTTTTAGTTTATGGAGGGGCATAAGACAACTTTCTTAGTAAATTTTCATATTTATGCGACATCCATCATGATCGTTTTGCAACATCCAAGTTCTTGAAGGGAAAACTTCTTTAGGCACGTTGGTAATTTTTTGAGATGGGATAAATCCATAGAACTCGCGACACTGTTACCGAAACCTCTATATATGAATGGATTTTTTTAATTTGTGGAGGGACATAAGACAACTTTCTTAGTAAATTTTCATATTTATGCGACATCCATCATGATCATTTTGCAACATCCAAATTTTTGAAGGGAACACTTCTGTAGGCGCGTTGTGCATTTGTAGGGTTCCGTAGCCAAATAGCATAAAACGGAACCCTTATGGATTCGTTATATCTGCCTGTCTGTCTGTCCCTCCATATGTCACAGCCACTTTTTGTAGATGATTCTATAAACCGCATTAAGATTTTTACACAAAAATAGAAAAAAAAACAATAAATTTTGGGGGTTCCCCATACTTATACCTGAAACTCAAAATTTTTTTTTCATCAAACCTATACATGTGGGGTATCTATGGATAGGTCTTCAAAATGATATTGAGGTTTCTCATGTCATTTTTTACTAAAGTTTTAATAAGTTTGCGCGAGAGACACTTCCAAAGTGGTAAAATGTGTCCCCCTCCCTGTAACTTCTAAAATAAGAGAATGATAAAACTAAAAAAATATATGATGTACATTACCATGCAAACTTCCACCGAAAATTGGTTTGAACGAGATCTAGTACTTAAATATTCAATCAACTCAAATATAAAAAAAGTTACAACGAACTACAAGAACTTTTATATTATGTTACTTGCTGCTACGGAACCCTTCATGGGCGAGTCCGACTCGCACTTGGCCGCTTTTTTTGAGATGGGAAGAAACCATAAAACTCGCGACACCGTTACCGTTACCGTCACTTCTGTATTTAAGTATCTCGTAATTGTTCAAGTGTTCACTTCTGTCGGCACTCGCGGAGTGCCACTTTTTTATAACACCGATAAAACGGTACCCGGTAAATCCCGTATTTATGTATGTATATTTTGTGTTAAGTATAACTTATTATCTTTACTTAAGCACGGGTTTAGTATCTCTTATTATCTATTCAAATCTTGTGGTACGTTGGCGTAAACTCAAATCTCTCGCGTCTAACCATCCGTCACAAAAGAATTTGTAATGAACATATAAAATATGATATTTACTGCGTTTTCGTGCGCAGGAGAGTAAATTACATCAGCGTTTTCTATTACAACCATTTCGCTGTAACTGGTGAAAGTTATCAAAAAAATGTTGAGGACACTGTCTACTAAAATATAAACATAACTTTTTTGTTTCCTAACCTATCTCGTCCCACTGCTGTGCAAAGGTCTCCCCCAAACCCCTCCAAGCATACCTATCTGTCGCTATCTCCCACCATTCTCTTTGGAAGGTGTCGAAATCGTCCCGCCAACGCTTTCTCGGCCGACCCCGACGTCGCCTTCCGTCTTCAGGCGTCCATGGTGTTGCAATATGGGCCCATTTCTCGGAGTGCATTCGGGCAACCTGGCCCGCCCATTCCCACTTAAGTCCAACCGATCTCTTCCCTACATATGCAATGCCGGTGCATGAGCGCAGCTTGGTCGACACGTTTAAAGCCGAGAATGCTGCGCTCCATTTCCCTTTGATAAATCTTGAGATTTGACTTCTGGGCTTCAGTCAGAGACCATGTCTGCGCACCGTAAATTAGGATGGGCAGGATACACATGTCGATGAGTGGGCGCTTCATAGGAATATCACCCTTCATGTGCTCCTTCATGGACCAGTAGCTCTTCCAGGCATTCTCGATACGGCAATCGATTTCCTTATCTTGCCTGTTTCCGACATAACATAACTTACCCGTACTAATTGATCGAGCGAAGCGAGATCTCCGAATCACACTTGAACAAATCGTCGTGGTATGTTTGTTTGTCCGAGGATAACTTTCGAAACGTTGATCCGATCATCGTGAAATTTATTATGTAGGTAGGTAGTGATGGCAAAATTTTGGTGTGACTAAATGAGCTAAGTATGTGGGGGGGGGGGGGGGGGAGGGGGGGGGGATTGTTGAGATTTAAGGGTTCAAGCGGTGTAAAAAAACCTAAAATGAGACTATCCGGTCAAATTGCACGTTTAATGAAAGGTCTTAATGAGTACATTTCGATCCCGTTTTTTGTTTTAGTTTAAGCATTGTAGTTTTTAAGTTATTAACAAAAAGGGAAATTTTACAAAATTCACAGGGTATACCAGTGATCGCACAGTGCTGAAATTTAGTATGCGTGTAGTTTTACTGACACAAATATAGGCATAAGTCTGAATACTATAATAACTGAAAACTAATATCATAAACCATAAACTCAAAAGAATTGACTCCATTTTTTTATCTCATAATTTTTTGAAGTAAATCTTCATTACGCGCGTTTGACTTGGGGAGTAAGCTGGTTAATGGGTGACGATAGCGTTACGAAAAGTGTGGTCGGGCGAGGCGAACGAAAGTTGAGAGGAAGATATAATTTAGTGAAGATAGAAAGAGAGAGATAGAGAGTTACGTTTTGTATATTACTGTAGGGGCAAGAGAGAGAGGTGCGAGCACACATTTTCTTTCTTTTTTTCTCTCATAGCCAGTTACATTTCGTATATCTAAGACACAAAGCAGGCCTATTATCTGTATCACACTGTAGGAGCAAGAGAGAGATCAGTGCGTGCGCACATTTTCTTTCTCTCTTCTTCTCATAACCAGTAAGAAAATGAAATATATTGCATGAAATATATATACTCCGTCAGTAATTCGCTCAATTGCTAGCGTCAGCTTCAAGTCAGTTGCTAGCGTTACGCGAACGGTTATTTTTTGATTATTTTTCGCAATTTCATTTCGTTCTTGAACAATTTTATAAATTATTATACCTAGTCAGGTCATAAGTATTGTCACACAGTAAAAACTTTTCTTTTAGAATGCTGGCCACAAAAAAGTTTATAGAATTCGAATTTCGAATTGTTCATGAAAATAAAAATGTATACTTTTTAGAATTTTACTTATTTTTAAATATGGAGTGGACGCTTACAGAAGACCGTGTTGCAGTTATTGCGTTGCATCGTTGCGGTTACGCGCCAATTCAAATTTTTGACATACTGAAAAATTTTAATATAACCAAAAGATTCGTTTATCGCACCATCAAACGATACAATGAAGACTCTAGTGTAGATGACAGGTCAAGAAGTGGTCGCCCTCGGTCTGTTAGGGCTCCAGCAGTGATAAAAGCTGTGAAGGCGCGAATTCAAAGAAATCCCAAACGTAAGCAGAAACTGTTGGCCCTTCAGATGGGGTTAAGCAGAACCACGGTGAAAAGGGTGTTAAATGAAGGCTTCGGGCATATCGAAGAAAAACAGGACATCGTTTGAATGCTCGTCTAATGGACCTGAGACTGAAGGAATGCCGCGCTTTGTTGAAGCGGTACGCGGGAAAAAAATATCGTGAAATTCTTTTTTCGGATGAAAAAAATTTTACCGTAGAAGAGAGCTACAACAAACAAAATGATAAGGTGTACGCACACAGTAGTGAAGAAGCGAGCAACCGTATTCCGCGTGTCCAACGAGGTCATTTTCCATCCTCGCTCATGGTATGGTTGGGGGTTTCTTATTGGGGCTTAACAGAGGTACATTTTTGTGAGAAAGGTGTAAAAACGAATGCAGTTGTGTATCAAAATACAGTCCTGACGAACCTTCTGGAACCTGTTTCTCATACCATGTTCAATAACAGGCACTGGGTATTCCAACAAGATTCGGCGCCAGCTCATAGAGGGAAGAGCACACAAGACTGGCTGGCGGCGCGTGAAATCGACTTCATCCGGCACGAAGACTGGCCCTCCACCAGTCCAGATTTGAATCCGTTAGATTACAAGATATGGCAACACTTGGAGGAAAAGGCGTGCTCAAAGCCTCATCCCAATTTGGAGTCACTCAAGACATCCTTGATTAAGGCAGCCGCCGATATTGACATGGACCTCGTTCGTGCTGCGATAGACGACTGGCCGCGCAGATTGAAGGCCTGTATTTAAAATCACGGAGGTCATTTTGAATAAACTTTAGTGTCATAAGAATCTATGTTTTGTTAAGTTCATTTTGGTATATAAATGGTTACATAATGAATAAACTTGTTTCAATTATTTTATATTAAACATGTGACAGAATTTATGACCTGACTAGGTATATATATAAAATAAGTTTTACTTCAGTCGTGTGGTCTGAAGCACACTCGTTTTTTATACACATACCAACTAAAATGCTTTAGTGGACAGCTGACTGTAGAAATGGCGCAAATTAAGCGTAAAATGGTATAAAATCGCAACAATATCGGTGAAATGGTTACGAAATCCGTTAAATGGGATTTGGGCTGTTAGCGGAAAACAAAAGTGCTTTCACTTTCTCTTCAAACTTGTAATGTCATGTTAGGATTGTAGCTTGCCAGTTTTTACAAGCCGTAATTTTGTAAAAATACACTTTTACTTACTTTTAGGGTTCCGTACCTCAAAAGTAGGAAGGACTCTTAATGTAAAAATGTTACGGACTCTTCCGTGCCGCTACTTATGCACGAAATCACTTGAGCGAGTACCCGAGCCTCTGTGATTGTCATAGGTACGAGTATATGACACGGAATGCCAAAAAGCTGAGGGGCGTGCCGAGGCGCCTTTCCAAAACGTCGAAGCTGGTACATGTGTTGGAACCAGCCGTCTACAATCGCTTACCAATGGTTATTATTTATGAACCATCAATGCAATCCTTTAAGCGTCATCATCATCATCATCTCAGCCCACATCCACCCACTGTTGGGTATAGGCCTTCTCGTTATCCCGCCACTCTCTCCGCTCTTGTGCCAAGCGCATCCATTGCCTTTCCGCAACTCTCGCGATGTCATCCAACCATCTGGCTGGTGGTCTGTTCCGCCAACTGGTCTGCGCCCTTCTTACGGCCACTACTCGGTTGCTGCACTCGTCCATCTTCCGTCTTTCCTCCTTGCCAATTGTCCAGCCCATCTTCACTTCAGCAGGTTGATCCTTTTACCCACATCCACGTCTTTGGTTATTTTTAGCGTAAATAAAAAAAAATGGTTTAATATACAGTCGTATTATGGAATTGATGACTTTTTTGAATCATCAACCCTATAATAAGACACTATTTAATCTATTTAAGAGTTGACTATACCTCAACCCAAACTCGAATTTCACCCCCGCTTCTCCGTGCGCCGCTGCACGTCCTATCTCGCCGTGGTTCATATGTTTGCCGGTTTTATATCATTCAGTCCCTTCATTATCTTGTTGTGCTTATTTCTCATTACTGCGTCTTTACAAAAACCAACTAAATATAAATTCTACCTAAGAATTACGTGTTCGTTTGGAGCGACAAGCGTCACGGGTACCCCGTCTGAAAGCCGAGGCCAGACTGAATTGTAGACCGGGCGTCCGGAGCGAATGGTTTCATTAGTGCAAAACTTAGATAGTTTCATGTTATGGTAAAATCAAAAGGTATTTTGAAAATTTAAAACACAGGTGCCCTTATTTATGTTGTGTAGAATTACTGTATAAAGTTGCAAGATCTAAACGAGATTCAAGATCTCGCGAAGTATTCATCGCATAAGAACGGTTTTAAGATAAATTTGGAGTCATCCTTGGATTTTTTTTCTATCGAGAAAATTTTACGGAATCGTGTTTTCACAACACATGCGCTCTAGCACGTATCCTTAACTATAACATACATGAATTACAGATTGAAAGCACACAATTTGTTGAACAAAACATTGTTTCTCAATATGCGATTTAACGTCTCTCCAGATATAGTGCGCCCTTAATATTGTTATTTTAATCTGTATTCTATTTTGAACAATGTAAATGACATTTAACTTTTTTGTTATTAATAAATCAATATGAACTATCAAAAGGAACCCTCACTAAAATGGTTTCCCGTCTGTCTTTCAAGACCCTTTTTCTCAGGAACGCGTGGAGATATCAAGTTGTTTCAGTGATGGAACAAGCATATCGCCCACCTGATGGTAAGTGGTAACCATCGCCTATAACAAAGTATTGCTTCATACACGCACTATTCTCTTCGACCTTTATTATGCGCACCGCCAAAGAGTGGAACGCCTTGCCAGAGTCTGTGTTTCCTGATAGCTACAGCCTGGGTAGTGTCGCGAGTGAATAGGTTTCTCCTAGGCAAGCGTGTACCATCGTAAACTGCATCATCGCTTACCATCAGGCGAGATCGTGGTCAAACGCAAGCTTATAATGTATTAAAAATATTTATTTTTGGATGTCAATTGCACGAGTAGGCAGTAAGTTTTATATCGAATTAATAACATAAACTTAAACTTGCGTAGATTTTTTTTAAATATGATAAAATAACTAGTAGTTTTTTTTTTGTAAATCTTTTTTTATATTTTATGAAACCGTCACTTGAATATCGTCACTATATTACCAAACACCCTGTGTATATATCACACAATAAAAAAACTCCCTCGCCTGTCAGACGGTGCGCGAGTCAGACTCGCACTTTTGGTTTTGTTAAAATTGTCTGTAATCAATCTTTTTAATATGGTTTGATTTCTACACAAACTGAACAGTAGAAATGTCTAAACATTTGCGGTAAGAATTATTTACGTCTTAATATTGTCACAACACACAAAAATATTGTCAAAATCAATCAAATTGCACACTTTCAAAGCTCAAGTGACAGCGGGCAGGGCAAAGCGCGAAGCACGCCCGTTGGGGCAGAAAAGTTCTCGAGGAGACCTCTTACCGGAAAGCGAAGCGTACAACAACCTCCACTAGATGGAAAGACGACCTGATAAAAGATGCTGGGAGTCAGTCCAGAAAAGATCAGTCACTCTGGAATGTATGCTCATTTGTGAAGTACTGCTGCCATCTCTGGGATTGCTCGGCCAAGTATCAGCTTGAAGCCCTTAATTCGATTGAGCGACGTGCTGCTAGACTCATTAATGATGACTTTATAGTGGAAGCCAATTTACAAAGTCTAGAGCACAGACGCCGAGTAGTCAGACTTTCAGTGGTTTACAAGATTCATTTTGGTGAATGTGCGCAAGATCTTCATGACCTTATCCCTCCTTCCCCATTCCACCACCGGACAAGCAGACGAACCGAGATGTACCACCCATACCTGGTCGGCAATCTAGCTGCACCAAACAATTTGCTTCAACTTATCTTGTTAGCACACGTAACGAGTGAAACTAGTGTGAGTGAATAGGTTCTTTCTAGGCAAGCGTCGTCCACCTTCGATCACACCATCACTTACCACCAGGTGAGGTAGTACTCAAGCGCTTGGATATCATAAAAAAAAATCTATGAGGAAGGCCTATGTTCAGCAATTGACGTTATATGGCTGATGATGACGGTGAAAGTATTACAATGGCCGAATGTACATGTGTGCAATGTATATTAATATTAGCCCGAATATTTTAGGCCTTTTTGTTTAAAATACAATAGATTTTTTTTATACTTATATGGCAAACGAGCATACAGTCCACCAGATGTTAAGTGGCTACTGCAGCCCATGGATATCCACATAGAATTCAAAACAAGCTATTATGTTGTCTTGATCTCTATGTGGATACGTTGCCATACTGTAGGACTTAGCTGTTATGCCTATGTGCCAGTAATTACAGGAACATACCATAACCATCTAACCGGAACACAGCAGCACAAGTACTGCTATTTGGCGACAGATAAAGGTAAGGCGGTGGTGCCCACTTCCTCGAGCCTGTTCACAAAAGCTCTACCACCAGTACATAAACTCTCTGAGAATACTATTTATTGCACACCAAAAAAATTAAAAATATACAAAGAAATACAAATAAATAAAGGTAAGTACAATGAGCGGTTCGCTAAAAGCGATCTCTCCTAGACAACCTTTGGATGGACAGGAAAAACAAAATCAAAAAGACGGCGGTGTATCTATGTTCATAAACCTACATAAACTACCTATACCTACTTACTAATAAACTAAAAATATATACAAACATAATAATATCTATATATTATATATATAATAGAAAGTCGTGTTAGTTACACTATTAATAACTCAAGAACGGCTGAACCGATTTGGCTAAAAATTGGTGGTGAGGTAGCTTAGAACCAGGAGACGGACATAGGATAACCGCTCTATTTTATCTCGTTCGACCGCGTTCCCGTGGGACGTGACATAAAACGTCAAAGAGAATACAAGTCACTATAAAACGTCGTATAACAAAAACGCATCTGACATGGAATAACAAAACGCAAATGACAGGTAAACGTAATTTTGTCTATGGTTAAGTATGGTTGTAAAATGATGGCCGGGGACAACAATTGACAATTCTACTGGGGTGACGTATATTGACAGGCCGCGTTATATGCATGGCAAGGCGGTACGAAGTTCGGAGGGCCCACTTGTATATACCTATATATACTCGTTTATAAACTAAAAGAAAGGAAATGGTTGTATACCTTAGCTTTAAAGATAGGAAGAAATTTTGATGATCTGATAGTGAAAGGTAAAGCGTTCCACAGCCGCACAGCTTGAACTGTAAGGAGTAAGTAAGTTTAGTGAGACATCAGTATTGGTTTTAGTATCAATCCTACCTACCAAACTTAACAATTAAATTTAACATTTACATACAAGACTCGAGAAAGTTAATTTATAGTATATACGGGTAAACAGACAGTTCTCGCTTTCGAATGTAGTTAGTGATAATATTTGGAGAAACCACAGTTTTCTTTAAAACATGTTTAAGCAGGTTCTTGGGTGAATCACCGTTCTACTTATTCCAAGCACTATGGGGGACTTGTTGAATGAATTAATGAAATACTCTTTATTGTACACCAAAGAAAAATACAGTACTGGTGGTAGAGCTTTTGTGAACGGGCTCGAGGAAGTGGGCACCACCGCCTTACCTTTATCTGCCGCCAAATAGCAGTACTTGTGCTGCTGTGTTCCGGTTAGATGGTAATGTTATGTTCCTGTAATTACTGGCACATAGGCATACCAGCATAGTCCTATAGTATGGCAACGTATCCACATAGAGATCAAGACAACATAATAGCTTGTTTTGAATTCTATGTGGATATCCATGGGCTGCAGTAGCCACTTAACATCTGGTGGACTGCATGCTCGTTTGCCATATAAGTAGTATAAAAAAACAGCAATAATGGAAATAAACAATAAATAAATGTACAATGGGCGGTCTTATCGCTAAAAGCGATCTCAGACAACCTTTGGATGGACAGGATAAACAAAATCAAAAGACGGCGGTGTAAGAGTACCTACAGACATAAACAGAACCCACAAAATAAAATATACCTATTAATTATACTAATAAACATAAACTTAAATACATACAAATAATATAAGTATAAATAAACTACACTACATAAAGAGGATAAATAACATAAACACTAACTAGCAGTTACGAGACAACGAAAGGAAATGGTTGTATACCTTGACTTTGAAAATAGGAAGAGATTGGGACGACCTTACAGACAAAGGTAAGGCGTTCCACAGTCGCACAGCTTGTACTGTGAAGGAGTCACCATAAAATTGTGAACTATGGACGGGAGTTCGAAGCTGTAGAGCTTCGAACTCATTCATCCCTTTGGTTCAAATTTTAATACAGATGAGGTTCCAAATTCAAATCACATTATGCCCACGAAGGCATATTGAAATTCAGTACAACTTTACTCCCGGCTCAGCCGTAGAGATTTCATCACCTGCTTTCGGTGAGGTTTACATGACATATAATTTGACATTGGCGAGCAGTTGGTGTGAAAAATAAGTTTAACAAAGCTATATGTAAAACCTACAATAAGCCAATAAATATAAAAATCAAATACCGTATGTTAGTCTCGCAAAAGCCCGAAAATGGCTCGACCGATTTGAACAAGTTTTTGTGTCATCTATGTATATAATTAAATCATTCGGATGGTAAGTAAGTTTATGGTATTATTCAATAGAAATAAATAGCACATATATCAAGTTAACATAAGACCGATCTATAGATAGCTCAACTGCTCCAGATCACTACCAGATGGAAGTGTCCCCAAGACACTGGCTGCATTGCGCTGAATTGCAATGCTTACGCGTTGACCGAGATAAGCGCCAGCTCTCGGATCACACAGTATCTTGGGGACACTTCCGCCTGGTAGTGATCTGGAGCAGTTGAGCTATCATTGCAGCGCTCTTTAGATGATTCAACTGTTTCTTCTGTATTTTAGTTGATCGAGCGAAATCTCTATATCAACTGGGGCAAATCGGCGTTGTATGTATGTATGTTTGTTTGTCCGAGGATAACTTTCGAAGCGTTGATCCGATCATCGTGAAATTTAATACATAGGTACGAGTAGATGGCGCCATTTTGGTGTAACTAATTAAGCTAAAAATGGGGGGGATTGTTAAGATATTGGGGTTCAAGAGGGGTAAAAAAAATTAAAATGAGGCTATTAGGTCAAGTGGGACGTCAAAGGAAAAGTAATTTTTTAGTAAACTATTAATAGTTTTTGAGTTATTAGCCATAATAAAAACTAAACTTTGACAAAATTCACAGGGTACACCAGTGACCCCACAGTGCTGTAATTTGGTATGCGTGTAGCTTAAGTGACACAAATATAGGAAAAAGTCTGAAATCCAGAATAACTGCAATATGTACTCCAAAAAACTAGAACCACTATCATGAACTCCCGTTACCTGGAATTTGAATGAAGCTATAGGTCAAGTTAATTGGTTATTTATTTCGTGGCACTATTTTGATAGTCAAAGATTACAAATAATATTTTTTTGTTTTAATCAGAGACTCACGAGATCTCAGTTCGGGGCGAACCACTACCCATATAAATAATTGTATATACTGGTTGTTATCTATCTAGTAAAATAAATGTTTAGGTTTAGATATTTATATCATTATCATCATCCACAGCCTGACTTCACCTATTACTGGGTATAGGCCTCCCCAAGTTTGTGCCATCCACCACGATCCTGCGCTAGTCTCACCCACTGACGGCCCGCGACCTTTACGATGTCGTCCACCCATCTCGCTGCTGGTCCTACCCACTCCTCGGCCATCATTCAGTCGCTGCCCTGCTCTATCTGTCATCACCACGCCTAGCCAAGTGTCCCGCCCAAGACCATTTGAGTGCCATAACTCGAATCCCAGCATTGGGCCGTGTTTCACGCTCTCCATAACTCTCACTGCCACACCGATTTTCACTACATGGAAGAGCTACACGGCAAATGCGAATTAACACGCCAACAGATCCTGTGCCCATCCAACGGGGGGTGAGATAAGGGGACATCATATCTCCGTAGCTTTTTACAGCTGTCCTTGATATTTGTATACACAGAACAAATTTAAGGTATAGCTTACATAATTTTTTTTTCATAGTAAAACGTCTATCGTAAAGTGTAGTTGCAACGTAGTTATCAGTGAGTTACTAGCGTTTATACAAATCTTCTTTTTGACAGTGTGAAGACTTCGAATCAGAAATCTCAGCGGAAGAGAGAGATGATCTCAGAGGGACCTGGAAGACATCATCGGCTTGTTTCGGGAACTTGATCCAGATGATTTCCCCGATTTTGTTGCAAAAATTCTTAACAAACTACCCCCCGTTACATTTGATCATGTAGATATAACGAAGTTATTGAAAGATATTCTAATTCTAATAATATAATGCCTATCCAAAGGTTGTCTGGAATAGATCGCTTTTAGCGATAAGACCGCCCATTGTACTTAACTTTTTTTTTATTTGATGTGAAGTAAAGAATATTCTATTCTATAATACAAGTTGGTAATTGTATAACTGATCGGAGTTAGCCGATTAATGCGCCGATGGTATGCGTTTCTTCCACGCTCTGATTCACATGTGGTACGGTTTCCGCGTCTATTCTAGGGCCCAGGGGCGCTGGTAATGAAGATATTCATCTAGGAACTACGCTTGCTCATTCTAGTTAACTTTTACTGCGGAACTCAACGTTAATATGAAAGTTAACGCTAAGTATCTGTGAAATAACAAAATTTGTTTTTTACACAATGGAAGAATTTTATAACGATTGAATGTCTTGTGCTTCCGCTATATTTAATGCCTTTTGCAAAAATGTTAATAAAGCTATGTGTTATGCAAGAAAGAACAGTATTAATTACTGGGTACCTACCTATTGTATGTCCGAAAAGGGCAAACTATTTGTTACGTATTAAAAAAAAAACCTTTAGTTAAAAACAGTCACACTAATCGCACTAGTATGTGTATGAATGTTTCTTACTCTTTCACGCAAAAACTACTGAATGGATTTTAATGAAATTTGGTATGTACGTAGATTATAACCTGGATTAATAGATAGGCTACTTTTTATTAACCAACAACGCGTGCGAAGCCGCTGCCGGAAGCTAGTATTATAAATGTGAAAGTTTGGATGTTTGTTTGTTACCTAATCACGTCGTAAAGGGTGAATTGATTTCGATGAACGTTGGTATGTACGTAGATTATAACCTGGATTAAGGCGCTAACCGTAGCCGATGACCTTGAACGAATGGGTGTAGCTATTGTTTCGGCCCCGCATCTTCCGCCACACACATCTAACCGACCAGCAAATAGGTGAGCGCGAGGCAGACTAGCACAACCCTCCCGTACGAAGTGAGCGGTACACTGCCGCCCGTCGCCCGCGCAAACACCTTCTAAGGGTACGCCCGCTAATTATTCGGAAAATAATTAATTGCCACGTGAAAGACCATCGCAGCACAACATCATTTGTTCAACTTGAAGGTATAGTCCTTGCCCAAATTTAGGTGAAAGAACATTTACAAAATTTTCCTTCGTTTAGAGTTTGAATCAAATTGAAAGTCGAAAATAGCTACATTTTGTTATATATACAGGTAAAACTTTTTGTATGTTCACTTTGCAGATAAAAGGTAATATTTTTTTGAGCACATAAAACTGATTCCTCCCTGAGGAGAAAGCCTCCAAATAAGACCAATCAGTTACTATATTTGCCTTAACACATAAGCTACTTTTTGTTAACCAACAACGCGTACGAAGTCACGGGCGGAATCTAGTTTATAATAAAGATTATTCTATTCTATACAGGTATACGTTTACTATAGCTAAATTCAATGTGGATTTTTTAAACATACTTAACCTAAAAGTCACTTGCTTAAGTAGTTATCTAAAGAAAGAAATTGATTTAGATTTCGGTTTGTGACCCATCAATAAATAATCCATTCTGATATTATACTCGTACACACGGCTACACATCAGGCTAAGAATCCAGTATAGGCTGACCTTGCATTGTGTAGGCTTTTCGTAGAATGAGAGGTCAGCTTATACTGGTTTTATTGTTACATTTTCACGACGAAACGGCTGCACGAATCATAATGAAATTTGGCAAAGAGATAGATTATATTCTGAAGCAAAACATAGGCTACTTTACCCGACTGCAAAATAGGAGGGTAATGTTTTTATTGATAAACTGCTACTTGCTACTAAGTTCTCAGTCGTCCAACCTAATACCCAGACAGAATACCTTGGTTATCTTACTGTCATTACATTACACAGATAAAATGTTTAAGATATTAGGTCATGGCTAGATAATGGTTTGGAAAGCAGGGCTGTAGGTTCACTTTCCGTTTCACTAAGGTACTTTCTAAGCATAATTACTGATTAAAACGCGTATTTATCATGTATGCACCTTTTTATTTGTTATCTCGACGTTTCGGCTGTGTTACAACAGCCGTGGTCACGGGCGGACTGAAGTACTTGGAGCTACCCAAATAGTGTCACGGACGCCAGAAACTTGCACTGCTCTCGGGGATTGAGTGAAAGTAGGTATGTGTAGCACCTACCTACCTACCCACCCATGTAAAAATCTAAAATAATATATTATATACATGACACATATATACGCATAATATACCATATACAGAATTTATAACATTATAACAGCATGTAATACTAAAAATACTTTAATAAAATAAACTAAGGAGATCTTGTACTATGGGAGCCAGATAATTCATATAATACTTATATACTTTTTTTTTGTAAATACATACTTATAATATATAGAAAAACATTCAGACCCGGAACAGATATCTGTAGATCATACAAACATTTGTTACCCGGCGGGAATCGAACCCGCTACCTCCTGCGTCTCAGTGGTTATTCGCCCACTGTACCACGGAGTTCGTCCAACGCTGTGTTATAAAATCCCGTATCTACTTTAAATTATAAATTCTATAATAACTCTATCTCCTGGTTTGGGGCTAGTTAGCGGTTTGTGAAATGTTCAGCAATATTTATTTTATATCTTTATAGGGGGTATCTTTGCCAAAATTGGTTTCTGAATTAAAATAAGTAGTAACGGAAAGTCCTATGACCCCTGTTGCTGACTATAGATTTTCAGAGCGTCCGCTCCAACCCACATCCAACGGCTCCCAGCAACCCTTATAAGCCATGTTTCCTACGTTCGGTACTTTACATTGCGTGTTTTCCTCTCGAAAACCTTTCTGCCCCAACGGCTGTCAGTTCTTCGAGCTATGTAATCTACTCACTTTGACTCTGAGGGTTATATCTGTAATTTTATTTTATCAATGAAAAACCATTTCTATCGTTGTCATTTAGGAAAGCAGTCAACTTTCTTTCAGACACGCCTATTGCAATCAGTACGGTCAAAAACTATAGATTATATCTATCAGTCTTGCAATTCCGCAAGTAGCCGGGAGTTACTTCACTATGACCTATGTCACATAAAGATAAATCAGTTAGGCCGATCGTGTCTGTCTATCGCTTGTCCCGCTCTCTCGCTTGCACGCTCGGCAGAGGTGGAACGTGACACATTCTCGTGCGTGCAGCCAGCGTTCAACGATTTATAAGACGTTATCACGTCCTAACAACAGAAATGCGCAATGGGAGCGTAATAGCGATTTCAGAAGAACAAAATTATTTCCATCCTTAGGTTTTCCATGAAAAAACTCTTATATGTGCCAACTTTACGGTGATCAGTCACACGGTGTCAAAATTTATCAATCTCAGATATAATTAAATAAGTAGAAGCTCCTACACGCGGCTTTGCTTGCGTGGTTTGTCAATAAAAACACTAATTATCATCCGTGCAGTTGGGTAAAAAATATCTTTTGCCTCGACCCCAGTCATAATCTGTCTAAACAATCAAAATCATAATGGGTCCAGCCAGTCGTGAAACCGAAAGAGAGAGAAATTTTTGAATTTATATTATTAATATTAATGTCACATTGAAATATATGAGTATTTACCGAATTCGAAGTTTGTCGCGCAACTTGCGGCAACACGACATCAGTTATCAGTGATTAAAATCACGATAACTTCCCGAATCGACCGGCAGGTCACTGAGTATAGACGGAAGTTTCACTATCACTGATGTAAGTACAAGTTCACTTTCTATGGTATTGTCTGTCTGTTTGGTGGAAGTTTGTACAAGCTTATGACTGGCCTTATATATTTGTATTGTCAAAGATAATAGTCGAAACGTGATACAATTTTAATTAAAAAGCTATATTCGTTTAAAAACCGAAATCTGACTACGATATACCTGTTGAAGCCACCCGTCCATTCGAATCAATTGACATCTCATTCATTAAAATCGGATGAGTAGTTTAGGCACTAATATAAGTAATATAAAAGCCTATAAAAGGCTCCTCAGATCGCGCGGCACGCATTCGATCGTCGTTAGTGGTCGCCGCTATAGCATGCAGCGGCCACACCTTAGGAACCTAGGCTGGTAGAGGGGGGCTCGAGTGCCGAAACACTTTGTTGTAGCAACGGCGTGTTTCGGCCCTCGAGTCGGCACGGTCACTCCCCGTGCTAGTGCTCGTTGCTTCGGCGTCAACGCAATCCACCTCAAGTGGCGAGGCAACCAGGCAACTGTAGAAGGCCTGAAGGTAGCGATAGGAGTTTTTATCGTTGCCAGATACTGCGTCCTGTTCCCTTCCAGTCGTAGCGGTTCTCCGTTCCACTGGGTCAAGGGGAGTAAGGAGGAGAGGGTGCATCTGTGTACGGCGCGCACACTTATGCAACTTAATATATCCTGCGCATCTGACTTGGCTTTGTCATTCCGAGTTTAAAAAAGTCCTGGGCTTGGTCTAATACCTGGACACGGGTGGCCTAAGGAGAGGAGAGTGGTCGCTCTAGCACTGCATCGGGGTGACAGTGTGGTTCGGCAGCACTCTTTGAGACAAAGCAGCTTTATTTAGAGAGGCACTGCTTTCCTCGCTCAGCCGGGGAGGGGGCTAGAAAAGGTGCCCCAAACAAACGCTCATTCCTCGCAATAAGAATAAATCTAAAAACATGCAGATGAATATGACTTTTGGTGCGTGGAATGTACGTACTCTTTTAGACCGACCCAACAACCTCTGCCCAGAACGTAAAACCGCCATTGTGGCTCGCGAGCTCAAACGCTATGACGTCGACATAGCCGCTCTCAGCGAAACACATCTAGCTGATGAAGGTGAGCTTGTTGAACGTGGTGGTGGGTACACTTTCTTCTGGAAAGGCACACCAGCTTCTGAGCCTAGACGGTCAGGAGTAGGCTTTGCTATTAAAACTACTTTAGCCTCTAAGTTGGAAGAACATCCAGTTGCTATCTCTGATCGTGTCATGTCCTTACGTTTCCATCTTCGAAACAATAAATACTTAAATGTTATCAGCGTATATTCGCCAACACTCGACAAAAGTGATGACGTCAAGGACAAATTTTATGAGGAAGTGTCAGAAGTGCTGACTAAAATCCGGCGCTGTGAGAAAGTTTTGCTTCTTGGCGACTTTAATGCTCGCGTCGGACGTGATTTTGAAGCTTGGCCTCGGGTGATAGGGCGACATGGCATTGGTAACATGAACAGTAATGGGCAACTGTTACTAAGCCTCTGTTCCCAATTTCATCTGGGTATTACCAATACCATGTTTAGACTCCCAAATAAATACAAAACTACCTGGATGCACCCAAGGTCCAAGCATTGGCATCTTATTGATTATGCTATAGTCCGTCAACGGGATATAGCGGATGTCAAAGTAACGAGAGTAATGAGGGGCGCAAACTGTTGGTCGGATCACCGACTTGTTGTTACAAAACTATTTTTGCGTCTTAGCCCTTGCCGTAGACCTCGCAGGGCTAAGCCTAACTGCCTTCATCTGAAAAAGCTAGAGTCTGCTGAAATATTGGCAAATTACAGGGAAGCTGTCAATACCTTTACAGCAGGCATACACCCCGAAGATGAACAGTTAGACGAGGGCTGGAAACTGTTAACTACAAATACCATCAATGCGGCTACTGAGATCTTAGGCCAAAAACCTCGTGTCTGTGAAGACTGGTTTGACGAAAATGATAATACATTGACAGTCGCCCTAGAAAAACACCGCCAGCTCCTTCGAAAGGGAAATCAGACAACTGCTTCTGAAAAAATAAAGGAGAGTACGAGCCAAATAAGGAGACTAACTCGAAACGCAAAAGATGAGTGGTGGCTGAACAAGGTTCGCTATATTCAGTGGCTTGCTGATTCGAATAGACTCGGCGATTTCTTTAACGAGATTAAAAAGTTAGTAGGAAGTCCACATCGAGTAAACGTACCACTGAAATCACTTTCAGGTACCCTCCTGGTAAGCAAAGGAGAAGTTCTTACTCGCTGGGCAGAACACTATAACAGCTTACTCAATGTGGATCGTTCTGCTGACATAAACTATTTAGCATCACTTCCTGCCTTACCACAAGCCGTAGATCTGGATCAGCCTCCTTCTCTTGAGGAAGTTATCATCGCCATCAAAGCGCAGAAAAACAATAAGGCTGTCGGCATCGATAACATACCAGGAGAACTATTAAAATATGGCGGAGATGAGTTGCACTACAAGATTTGGCAATTTTTCCAGCGCATGTGGGAAATGGAGTTCGTTCCTCCTAGTTTTGGCGTATCACTAATTTGCTCTTTGTATAAAAATAAAGGTGATCGATCTGTTTGCAACTCTTATAGGGGTATATCACTTCTGTCTACTCCAGGAAAAACTTTTGCCAGAGTACTCTTAAATCGTCTTATGGAGCTCTCTGAAAGTGTATTGCCTGAAACGCAATTTGGGTTTAGACCCAATCGCGGCACATGCGAGGCCATATTCTCTCTTAGACAACTGCAAGAGAAAAGCAGGGAACAGTGTCAACCTCTGTTTCTCTGTTTTGTTGATCTGGAGAAAGCTTTTGACAGTGTACCTCGCGAAGCTTTGTGGATTGTGCTTTCGAAACTTGGTTGCACCGACAAATTTATACGCTTGATAAGACTTCTTCACGACAACATGACTTGTTGCGTAACCGTCAATGGTGAGCAGACAGAGCAATTCCCTGTCACTTGTGGTGTAAAACAAGGCTGTGTATTAGCACCCACTCTTTTTGCTCTGTACTTTTCCGTTGTCGTGAGGGAGACTTTACAAGCCAACACCGAAGGGATCCGCATACGTTTTCGCACAGATGGCAGTATCTTTAACCTGGCTAGGTTAAAAGCGCACACAAAGGTATCGTATGACCTCATTACCGAATTGATGTATGCTGATGACCTATGTTTCGTTGCGGAATCTTCTGAGGGACTCCAGGACTTGATGACTCGGCTTGACGCTGCGTGCTGTAGATTTGGCCTCAAAATTAATATTACAAAGACAGAGGTGATGGCCATGGACACTGTTAACCAAGCTCCACTGAATCTGCAAATCGATGGAAAGCCCATAAAACAGGTCGATACATTCAGATATCTGGGAAGCAGCATAACAACAAAATGCGACCTTGACTCGGAGATCAACAGCAGACTTGGCTCCGCTATGGCTGCTTTTGGTAAACTACGAGTCCAGGTATTTCGCTCCCATAACATCAAATTGAGTACCAAGATTAAGGTGTATATGGCTATTGTACTTCCTAACATCTTGTACTCGTCAGAGACATGGTGCCTGTATCGCAGACACATACGCACGTTAGACAGATTCCATCTGAAATGCCTCCGCGACATTCTTAACATCAAGTGGTCGGATCGGGTCCGTAATACCGATGTTCTACGACGGGCTAATGTCTGTGGCATAGAGGCATATTTGATGCGGCGTCAGCTGCGTTGGTGCGGGCACCTGTCTCGGATGTCTGATGAGCGAAGGGCGAAACGCATTTTCTTCTGTGAACTAGAACATGGTAAGCGGAAACGCGGAGGTCAGTTCCTACGTTTCAAAGACGTACAGAAGAGGCACATGAAGAGGTGTTGTATCGATCCGTCGCGCTGGGAGGCTCTCGCTGAAAAACGACCTGAATGGAGGCGTCATGTTCAGGACAAAGTGTACGAGTTTGAAGAAGAAAGGAGGCAAGAACTAGACTTAAAACGAGATCAGCTTAAAAGTCGACCGCCGGCTAATATCAATTACAACTACATTAATGGCGCCTTAACTTGTGTTCATTGTAACCGGACTTTTAGCGCAAAAATAGGGTACATCAGCCACATACAGGCTAAACACCTAGGCCAATAATCACAAAGTCAAGTCTCTGTAGCCGAAATCGGCTAGGAGGATTATTATTATTAAGTAATATAAACATACATACATACAATAAATACGTACATATAATGTAACTTACATACATACATATAACATTACAAAAATATAACCCTACAACATAACTTATATACACCCTTTTACTTTGAATAAAAAATGAATTTAATAAAAAAAACTGGCCAAGTGCAAGTCGGGCTCGCGCACGAAGGGTTCCGTTCCATTATCTATAAAAAAGGCAAAAAATCATGTCTGTTGCATGGAAGCCCCACTTGAATATTTATTTTATTCAATAGCACAATTTTATTTATTTTCCTTATTTGAGGTTGGTGCCGATTAAGCTAGTCCTCTAAATTTTATGAGCGCCCATACAACTCAGAGACTATCTTAATTGGCGTCAACTATGTATGTATGGGGACACCATTTAATATTCAACTTTTTTTATTTTTTGGAATTTTTCCTTGATTTTTACCTTGCTTTTTGCCAAATTTCGTGATTCTAGGTCAACAGAAACTACCATATAGTTTTTCGAACCAAAACCTATAGTGTACTTCCGGTTGACCTAGAATTGACAATTTTGGTTAAAAGCAAGGTCTTACAACACAAGTAAAGCTAAACTTCAGAAAAATAAAAAAAAATAAAAATTAAGGTAAATTTTGATACTTACAAGTTTTCGCGAAAATATAAATTTGCCCATATCTTTTTAAAGTGTCGACTCAGGACCTTGATTTTTATACACCTAATAGGGACTATAAACCTCAGTATCTGGTATAAATTTCAACTTTCTAGGTTCACCCGGTCTTAATAAAATCGGTAGTGACTCACGGACAGACAGACGGACAAGAGAGTGATCTTATAAGGGTTCCTTTTTTTACCTTTTGAGGTACGGAATCCTAAAAACCGTGTAAAACGATTTTATAAATCTGTGTAATCTCTAAGTTCTGATGATGACACTAAACTGGCGGTATTATTAATGTTGAGTATAATAGTACTCGCCTGTGATTATCAACATGTGCTAGCATGTTTACCTTTTTCAGTTTGTTACTAGTAAAGCAGGGATTCCCAAAGTGGTAGATACCGGCCCCTTGGGGTCGATAACCGTTTCTTAGAGGTCGACATATTACTTTTTTATCATTACTTTGCGATTTTAATGTTTTTTTTTTCAAAAAATAATTGCCTATTTAAGTATTCTTACGTAATTTGTATTAATAATTATTAATTACATTGGTATTTACTGAATTTTATGTGTACGCCGTTTGTTATTTTTTTATGGGAAAATAATGTCAAGTTTACTCACTTAACCAACCGCAAAGTTTTTAAATTGTTAGGTATTTAATTTTTATCAATAGGAAAAAAACTGGCCAAGTGTGAGTCGGACTCGCGCACTAAGGGTTCCGTACCATTATCTATAAAAACGGCAAAAAAATCACGTTTGTTGTATGGGAGCCCGACTTAAATATTTCTTTTATTTTAATTTAATTATCTATTTTTAAAGTGAATTGTAGTATAACTAAATATTCCGTGAATATTTCAAGCGTCTACCTTTTGTCGTTATCAATATCAATCAAGCAAAAACGAGCAAAAAAATCTCGTTTGTAGTATAGGAGCCCCCTTAAATATATATATTTATTCTGTTTTTAGTATTTGTTGTTATAGCTAACTAACTAGCTGTCTAACTATCACGGTTCTTGAGATACAGCCTGGTGACAGACGGACAAACAGATAGACATCGGAGTCTTAGTAATATGGCCCCGTTTTACGCTTTGGGTACGGAACACTAAAAACTAGAGATTTTTAAAGTAATTTGGCTATAGGGGTCTGAGGTTTCAGTTCATTTTGGAAAAGGGGTCTCTTGCCCAAAATAGTTTGGGAATCCCTGTTGTATAGGATATAATAACTCCTTTATCCTTTATTGTACACACGTAGATACAGACAAAAACTGCTTACAAAATGGACATGTACAAAGGCGAGCTTAACTCTAATAAGAGTTTTCTTCCAGCAAACTTTTGAAGATAAGTAGCTCGTAGATAAGTTTACCTTGTCAGCAGAGCTAGTAAACATGAACTTTCATTACAAAACAGTGAACCGTAAGACTCGGGAAAGTGTAACGATACAATTGGACGCGGAGAGTGAACTCACCACTTTACCTAATATACAGATTTGAATACACTTTGAAAGTAAAGTCTCTGTCAAGACTTTTTTCTCGGGAACGCGTGGAGGTATCAAGTTAAATGGTTGGATGTTTTTTTGGATGTTTGTTTGTTACTGAATCACCCCGTAACGACTGAACCGATTTTAATTAAATTTAGTGTATTATTTTTACTTTCCTTTTTTATTTGTACTGGTGGTAGAGCTATTGTGAACGAGCTCGAGGAAGTGGGCACCACCGCCTTACCTTTACCTGCCGCCAAATAGCAGTACTTGTGCTGCTGTGTTCCGGTTAGATGGTAATGGTATGTTCCTGTAATTACTGGTACATAGGCATACCAGCTAAGTCCTATAGTATGACAACGTATCCACATAGAGATCAAGACAACACAATACCTTGTTTTGAATTCTATGTGAATATCCATAGGCTGCAGTAGCCACTTAACATCTGGTGGACTGCATGGTCGTTTGACACATAAGTTGTATAAAAAAATATACGTAGATAATAATCTGGATCACCACATAGGCTACAATTCATCCCATAAATCAGTTTCCATTGGATAAAAATGGGATGCCAAAGTAAATATGTATTTTGCACACCAGAACAACGCGGGCGAAGCCGCTGGCAACAACTAGTATAAAAAACGTAGGTTTAAAATCACTTGGAGCTAAATAACACTCTTCAGATCCTTCGTTCTAAACATGTCAACTCTGGACAGATTATACTAAGAAGTCGCACAGCGGTATACGAGTGGCTTACAATAACGTCTTCAGACACATGATGGGTCTGAGGCGCTATTGTAGCGCTTCGTAAATGTACGCAGAGGCTGGGGTTGACTCTTTCAATGCGATCCAAAGAAAGAGGATCGCCTCCTTCATGTCCAGAGTCGACATGTGTAAAAACACAATCATCAAAAGTCTGGCGGATAGACTGATGCTGACGGCAGCGTATCGACCTTGGGTGGAAATAGCCACCTAAGTACTAAGTATTTTTAAATATTTTTTTTATGTGTAATTGTTATAATTTGGTTTTTAATTTTAGTTTAGTGTAGATTATAGAATATGGTTCACTGTGTTTGAAATAAAGAAATATTATTATTATTTAAAAAAATCAAGCTTCTAAGTCAAAAATACGGGTATTTATGTAGTATACACTCACAAATGAACCAAGACCTATAGGGTCCCGTCAACCTAGAATCATGGAATTTGATAAGATGCAATATCCCACAGCACATGGTAAGGAAAAAATCCAAAAATTGTTCTCAAAAATCTCATAAAAAAAAAACTGGCACTCTAGGAGTGCCGACAGAAGTGAAAACTTAAACAATTACGAGATATTAATATACAGAGGTGTTGGTAACGGTAACAGTGTCGCGAGTTGAATAGTTTTTTCGCATCTCAAAAAATGCCCAACGCGCCTAAAGCAGTTTTCACTACTTATATACAGAGTATCGGTAACGGTAACAGTGTCGCGATAACAATGGTTTTTTTCCCATTTCAAAAAATTTCCAACGTGCCTATAGCAGTTTTCACTACTTGTACACATAGGTGTCGGTAGCGGTAACAGTGTCGCGAGTTCAATGGTTTTTTCCCATTTAAAAAAATGCCCAACGCGCCTAAAGAAGTTTTCACTTCAAAAATATTCTTACGGAACATAATTAACCTAAATTTAGTGGGCGAGTCAGATTCGCTTTGGTCCAGTTTTTATTTTCTTACCCATTGAGTTTGCCTGATCTGAAGATCAGGCAAACTCAATGGGTAAGAAAATGAAAAACGGACCAAAGCGAATCTGAAAAAGGTGGAAAAGAAAAACCAGCTTCAAAAACGGGGTTACAGAGTTAAACGGGTATTTATCGCGTATGTACCTTTTGCATTAGGGCGTTGTGTGTCTGCCCGGGACCACGGCTGTTGCAACACAGTCGAAACGTCGGGATGACAAATAAAAAAGGTACATACGCGATAAATACCCGTTTATGTCAGTAATTATGTCCAGTGATCGCGAAAGTTTGAAAAATACTAAGGGTCCTCCATTCGGCTGTATTTCTTTAATTTTGCATGTAACATGATAGCAACGTCAATTATTAACTAATTCTGATATTATTAAGCTATAGGCCTTACCTCCAGGCTTATCCCATTGATGATCCATTTGACGTATAAATAAATATTGCTGGACATGTCACACAGCGCTATCTAGCCCCAAGCTAAGCAAAGCTTGTACTATGGGAACCAGATAACTGATAGAATACTTATATACTTTTTTTGTAAATACATATTTATCATATATATAGAAAAACATCCAGACCTGGAACAAAAATATCTGTAGATCATGCAAATATTTGTTCCGAGGCGGGAATTAAACCCGCCACCTCCTGCGTCACAGCCAGCTATTCGCCCACTGCGCCACGGAGGTCGGCAGTAAATTCACACAACTATAATTGTCAGAGACGCACTACAACGCCAAAACTAGACGATTGTCTCAGCAACCCATAGGTTATATGGTATATTTTCTGCCTATACTTATGTAAAGATTTTGTCTCATGTACCTTTTTGAAATCATCTCATCTAGATCTTGATTTTGATACCCATATCGCTGTACACACGGCTACACATCAAACTATACACTTCCCGTATAAACTGACTTCTCATCCTACGAAAAGCCTACACAATGCGAGGTCAGTTTATACTGGAAACGCATAGCTTGATGTGTAGCCGTGTGTACAGTATGCTATAAAATGATGTTAACGCGAAATGGGCGATAATTCATGGGTATAGGCCTCAGTACCGTCTTTACCATAAGGGCACACGGGGCCCGTGCCCAGGGCCCTTTTCGTCACGGGGGCCCCGAAAGGCCGATACATTTGCTTACCCTATACAATTTTTGAAGTTTAAACTTCTTTAGGGGCATTGGAATTTTTTTGAGATAGGAAAAACCATTGAACTCGCGACACTGTTACCGTTACCGACTCCTCTGTATAAACGAGTAAGTATCTGTAGTGTAGTCTGCTTTTACATATTGAATAACCAAACACACACGTAATTGTTCAAGTTTTCCCTTCTGTCGGCAAACCAGGTGTGCCACTTTTTTTGAGATGGGAAAAAATATTGAACTCACGACACTGCGACCGCTACCGATACCGACACCTCTGTATATAAGTAACTTGTAATTGTTCAAGTTTTACTTCTATCGGCACTCCCGGGGTGCCACTTTTTTTGATTTCCTTTACTTTCCAACAGGGGCCCCATGTGCCCATGGGCCCCGGCATAGCCTAAGACGGCGTTGATAGGCCTCCCCAAGTTTGAAACATCCACCACGATCCTGCGCTAAGCTCACCCACTGACAGGCCGTGACTTTAACGATGTCGTCGACCGTTCTTGCTGCTGAACGTCTTACCCTTCTATACCCACTCCTCGACCACCATTGAGCGTCAATGGGCGATTTTTGAAGTGTAAACTTTGATTATGCCTAAGAAAATAATAAAGCTTAGGCCCGTATTTTAAATTAAAAATGATCTTGTGCAGCCTGCACCCAACGGCTCCCAGCAACCTTGATCAGGTCATTTTTAGGGTTCCGTACCTAAAGGGTAAAACGGCACCCTATTACTAAGGCTCCGCTGTCTGTTTGTCACCAGGCTGTATCTCCTGAACAGTCATAGTTAGACAGTTGAAATTTTCACAGATGATGTATTTCTGTTGCCGCTATAACATCAAAGACTAAAATAAATATTTAAGGGGGCTCCCATACCACAAACGTGATTTTTTTGCTCGATATTGATAACGGCAACAGGTAGACGCTTGAAATATTCACAGAGTATTTAGTTATATATTCACTTTAAAAATAAATAATTAAATTAAAATAAAACAAATATTGAAGGGGGGGGGGGGGGGGCATACAACAAACGTGATTTTTTGCCGTTTTTATAGATAATGGTACGGAACACTTCGTCCGCGAGTTCGACTCACCCTTGGCCGGTTTTATTCCATCTAGTGGAGGGTCGTGCTGCGCTACGCTTTTCAGTATGTGGTATCCACTCGAAAGCCTTTCTGACCCAACGGCAGTCAGTTCTTCGAACTTACTATAATAAATAAAATATTCCTGGACATATCACACAGCGCTATCTAGCCCCAAACTAAGCAGAGCTTGTACTATGGGAACCAGTTAACTGATAGAATACTTATATACTTTTTTGTAAATATGTACATACTTATCATATATAGAAAAACATCCAGACCCGGAACAAATATCTGTAGATCATGCAAACATTTGTTCCGCGGCGGGATTCGAACCCGCTACCTCCTGCGTCTCAGCCGGCTATTCGCCCACTGCACCACGGAGGTAGTCAAAATAATGGCTACATTCTTATCGCCAGAAGCCTAGAAACAACTTACCAGAATTAAAAAATCCAGTTCTGAAATTCGAATTAATCACGTTGTAAACTGGTAACCCCGTTTAGGTAAAACCGGTGTTGCCAAAATACCTGTATTTGCCAGGAAATGACCTGGTTAAAGCTGTGCGTTTAATGGTGGTACTCTGATAAAAGACGCTATTAAATTGTAATGTCACGGTGACATTTGTAATGTTAAAACAGTACGTTTAATTATTTGTTGATTTTTTTTATTTTAATACTAGCTGTTGCCAGCGGCTTCGCACGCTTGGTTTGCCAATAAAAAGTAGCCTATGTGTTAATTCAGGTTATGATCTACGTACATACCAAATTTAATCGCAATCGGTTCAGCCGCTCCGGCGTAAAACAGTAACAAACATCCATACAAACTTTCGCGTTTATAATATTAGTAGGATAGATTTAGCTTATTTTTAGTGCTATGTTTATTCAGACAGAAATACCTATCTCTGAATTGTAATAAATATTTAAATATTGCTGGACATTACACACCGCGATATCTAGCCCTAAACTAAGCAAAACTTGTACTATGGGAACCAGATAACTGATAGAATACTTATATACTTTTTTTTTGTAAATACATACTTGTAATACATTGACAAACATCCAGATCCGGAACAAATATCTGTAGATAATGCAAGCATTTGTTATCTTGCGTGGTCTTATAAATATTTCAAGTTCGTGGCTTTTTAGGGTTCCGTACGCAAATGGTAAAATGGTACCCTATTTCTAAGGCTCCGCTGTCTGTCTGTCCGTCTGTCACCAGGCTGTATCTCATATACCATGATAGTTGGACATTTGAAATTTTCACAGATGATGTATTTCTGTTACCGCTATAACAAAAAATACTAAAAACAGAATAAATTAAATATTTATATAGTATTATCCCATACAACAAAACGTGATTTTTTTGCTCGTTCTAGCTCGATATTGATAACGACATCAGGTAGACGCTTGATATATTCACAGAATATTTAGTTGTATATTCACTTTAAATATAAATATTTTATTAAAATAAAACAAATATTTCAGTTCAATTCGTGAACCTTCATCACTGTGAAGTCTAAGTGCGAGGCGAGATAGATACGGTTAGTGTAGTGTGTCGTAATATGAACGAGGACATTTCTAATTCTGAAGACCAAGTGAGGGTAGTTGCTGCAGCTACCCACACTTCCCGACGGTAGCTCCAAGTACTCCAGTCAACCCGAGACCATGACTGTTGCAACACAGCCGAAACGTCGGGATAACAAATAAAAAAGGTACATACGCGATAAATACCCGTTTTAATCAATAATTAAGTCAAGCACACATCAATGCAATATTTCAGTAACAGTGATCGCGAAGCTTTGAAAAAATACTAGAATACACAAGCCAAAAAACGTACTAAAAAGTATATATGTATTAAAATAGTATTGTAACTCACATTACTGATTTCAATCGATACCTATACAATTCGATAAAACCTATTGAATGCTTTTCATAGTAAATATTTTTTTTATACATTATAGGTTTGCGTTTGACCACGATCTCGCCTGAATATATATATATATATATATTAATATTCTACAAATAAATTAACAACGTTCCAGCCGTTCTCAAACCGAACGGTCTGATACGTGACGATGGTAAGAGGCCTGACGGTTACCTCTTATACCTTGGGAGACAGGTAGGCCTTTAGTGTGGGACGCCACGTACGTCGACACTCTTGCACCATCTCATCTGCCTGGTACAGCAGTTGAGACCGGTGCGGCCGAAGATCTCAAGCGGCGCAAATAATGGAAGTCTCGACAGAGCTTACGTCTTGAACCATTTGGGGTACCGGGGCCCATCGCGATTTTAAACTTATTTCTATTCGTCTGGTCGAAGTGACGTGTGATCCGAGAGCTGGCGCTTATATTCCGTCTACGCATAAGCATTGCAATTCAGCGGGGCTATGCAGTGTCTTGAGAATACTTCCGCCTGGTAGTGATCTGGAGCAGTTGAGCTATCTATAGATCGTTTGCAACGGGCTTTAGATGATTCAACTGTTAGGAGTACATCTGTATTTTATTGTAAATAACTGTATATTGTATGCCATTCCCAAATAATCTGGTAATTAACACTTTAAAACATAACATAACACTATAAATTACATTCTACACCACACACACTAGGTACACTATACACACATAAACACAGACACGCACACACACTCCAAATGCGATCAAGCAAACATTGCAGCTAAAGGGGCACTTCTTCATTAACTTAAACATTTCAAAAAGGTTTAATATACATTTTTTATTTGTTGCAAACCATTTCTTGTAAATATTTATTTTTAATTTTTGTAAAAGTTTAGTTATAATAAGTGTGTATATTAAAGTTAACTGGCGGGCTACTTTGCCGCGTCAAATTTATAAAAGTTTAGTATTACATGATGTAGATTCAATTTGGTTTAAGTTCAGTATTATATTAACAAATGTATGATATACGGTAATGCAACTGTGAATCTAAGTATTATTAAATAAATAAATATTCTTTCTGTTATTATACAAAATATTAGTCCTTTATTAAAAGAATAGAGATAATCCTGTTATACCAAACATCTTTATAGGAACATGTTTTGTGTAATTTTCTAAGGATTACCTTCGCTCTAACGGTTTTGAAGTTATTACTGATTAGCAGTTACAAAAGCTATTTACGGAGATAGTCTACGGATCATAACATTTAATAGTTGTTTTTTGTTTATTTAAATAAATATTTAGGTATAAAAGCATTTTATTGGTTATCTGGTTCCTATACAAGCATTGTTTAATTTATTAGTTTTAAGACAACACAGAGCACTTCCCTATAGCACTGAAAGTACTAACAAAAGACGAAAAGATATCGTCCGCACTAACAACACCCCAGTAAAGCATGCTTTTGCATCCAGATTTCTAATGTTCCTAGAACCATGCTATACAACAGGCTAAATCGTAAATTGAGCATCCACTCAATGAATTTTTCAAACTGTAAATGAGCCTTACATACTGCTCTATCCAATCTATCTTACGAGGAAACTGAGGAATTACTAACTGTAATAAAGTAAGATTTAAAACATTGTATAGTACGTTAACTCATACCTTCCATATTTGCACTTAGATTATTTAGTTATATTTCTTCATTATGTAAATAGATTCTAAGTTTTGTTATTTTGAGTATTCATAAGTTACGCCAGTCCAGCCTTTTTCGCCTGAGTTACAGGTTTTCCTAGTTCAGGCAATGTATAAAATCTAACCTATAAGTAGATATTAATATCTTATGTTAATCTTAGCAATATGAAAAATGAATAAAGATTTATTTATTTATTTATTGCTTAGGTTTGGGCTAGATAGCGCTGTGTGAAATGTCTAGCAAATGTATTTAAGTTAAATGTCATATTTTAAAATACTATAACATTAGTCATAAGTACCTATAAAATTATATATTGCAAGGTTTGATGATTTTAAAATTAATTCAAATTGACAACAATTTCTATTACTTTGGAGCCGGCAGATAATATCTAATTGCACTATCATAACATATTTAAAATAAGACCTTATTTTATGAGAGCTATGAATAATAAAAATTTCTGGACATTTCACACAGCGCTATCTAGCCCCAAACTAAGCAGAGCTTGTATTATGGGAACCAGATAACTGATAGAATACTTATATACTTTTTTTTTGTAAATACATACTTATAATGTGAAACAACCAGATCCGGAACAAATATCTGTATATCATGCAAACATTTGTTCCGCAGCGGGAGTCGAACCCGCTACCTCCTGCGTCTCAACCGGCTATTCGCCCACTGCATCACGGATGTCGTCAATAAATGGCAAATGAGGTAAGACCGATGTTTAATAGTAAATAAGATAAGATAATAAATATGTAAGTAATAAGATTAAACAAGGGGATAAAGAAATGTCTTGCGTCACGGGCGCTATACTGAATCCCGAACATAACGAAGGATTCTAGAGTTTACTCACGAGCGGAGCGAGGGAGTTACTAGAATCCTGAGTGCAGAGAGGGATATAAGCACCCCCAAAATGCGAACAGCTTTATCCACTAGGAAAATACTCTACTCTTCACACTTTCTGCGAGACAATAAAAACCAAATCTAGGTTAGTGCATTCTATGCAGAGGTTAGTTCGATTTATGAATAAGTTCTTATTGTGTTGATTCATTTTTGTTCAAATTTGAATAGAGATGAGGTTCCAAATTCAAATCACATTACATACTCACGGCTCAGCCGTAAAGATTTAATCACCTGCTTTCGGTGAGGTTTACATGATATATAATTTGACATTGTTGAGCAGGTGGTGTGAAAACTATTATACCTAGTCAGGTCATAAATTCTGTCACATGTTTAATATAAAATAATTGAAACAAGTTTATTCATTATGTAACCATTTATATACCAAAATGAACTTAACAAAACATAGATTCTTATGACACTAAAGTTTATTCAAAATGACCTCCGTGATTTTGAATACAGGCCTTCAATCTGCGTGGCCAGTCGTCTATCGCAGCACGAACGAGGTCCATGTCAATATCGGCGGCTGCCTTAATCAAGAAAGTTTTGAGTGACTCCAAATTGGGATGAGGCTTTGAGCACGCCTTTTCCTCCAAGTGTTGCCATATCTTGTAATCTAACGGATTCAAATCTGGACTGGAGGAGGGCCAGTCTTCGTGCCGGATGAAGTCGATTTCACGCGCCGCCAGCCAGTCTTGTGTGCTCTTCGCTCTATGAGCTGGCGTCGAATCTTGTTGGAATACCCAGTGCCTGTTATTGAGCATGGTATGAGAAACATGTTCCACAAGGTTCGTCAGGACTGTATTTTGATACACAACTGCATTCGTTTTTACACCTTTCTCACAAAAATGTACCTCTGTTAAGCCCCAATAAGAAACTCCCAACCATACCATGAGCGAGGATGAAAAATGACCTCGTTGGACACGCGGAATACGGTTGCTCGCTTCTTCACTACTGTGTGCGTGCACCTTGTCATTTTGTTTGTTGTAGCTCTCTTCTACGGTAAAAACTCTTTCATCCGAATAAAGAATTTCCCGATATTTTATTCCCGCGTACCGCTTCAACAAAGCGCGGCATCTCTTCAGTCTCAGGTCCATTAGACGAGCATTCAAACGATGTCCTGTTTTTCTTTTATATGCCCGAAGCCCTAAGTCTTCATTTAACAGCCTTTTCACCGTGGTTCTGCTTAACCCCATCTGAAGGGCCAACAGTTTCTGCTTACGTTTGGGATTTCTTTGAATTCGCGCCTTCACAGCTTTTATCACTGCTGGAGTCCTAACAGACCGAGGGCGACCACTTCTTGACCTGTCATCTACACTAGTCTTCATTGTATCGTTTGATGGTGCGATAAACAAATCTTTTGGTTATATTAAAATTTTTCAGTATGTCAAAAATTTGAATTGGCGCGTAACCGCAACGATGCAACGCAATAACTGCGACACGGTCTTCTTTAAGCGTCCACTCCATATTTAAAAAAGAGTAAAATTCTAAAAAGTATACATTTTTATTTTCATGAACAATTCGAAATTTGAATTCTATAAACTTTTTTGTGGCCAGCATTCTAAAAGAAAAGTTTTTACTGTGTGACAATACTAATGACCTGACTAGGTATTTATTAGTATAATATAGATAGTTCAGGTTTTATTGGTTTTTATTTGGTTTCTACGATCGTGAACTATCAACTATTTGTCGTCATTCATTCACGAACGGTGTAAAATTTGATTACGATCACACAAGGTCAAGAGAAAGTGAGTTTGTGTATATTCTAACTCGTAATCGATTTATAGCCGTATGAATTCGGGTTAGCGAGTTTATTCGATACCTGTTTAGTTATGCGAATAAAATACTAGTTCAAACATTTAAAAGTAGCAAAAGTCTTTCGTATTATGTTCTTTTTTGAAGTTATACTCGTACTTCTTTTGGCGCGTTTGGAAAAAATATGAGAGTGAAATTTTTACGTGGTGCGCGCACACTGACAGCTAAAAAGCGACACGTAGAAGTTTGCTGATAACTGATGCGCGTACACACCGACAGCCAAAAAGCGACATGATGAAGTTAGCTTATAACTGTCTCTCAATTTCCGTAAAAACTCATAACTACATATATTAAAAGTAGACATTTTTAAATTTTCGCAAACTATACTCATATTTTTAAGACAAAACGGGTCTTTTCGCGCACATATTTATATCAAAATCATAATATTGACTAACCTCGACGTTTCGGCCAAGTTACATCGGCCGTGGTCACGAGAGACTCGTAAAAATATGTATAATAAAATTAGTTTTGTTCTGTTGCGCAAAAGAAGTATAACTTTTTAAATGCGTACCTACATAAGTACACACACACAATGTTTTTTGATGTAAAATTTCTTTACGCACGCTTGACTTGGGGAATAAGCTGGTGAATGCGTGATGAAAGCGTTACAAAAAGTGTGATCAGGCGAGGCGAACGGAAGTTGAGAAGGAGGTATAAGTTAGTGAAGATAGAAAGAGAGAGAGAGAGTTATGTTTCGTATATTACTATAGGGGCAAGAGAGAGAGGTGCGAGCACACATTTTTTTTATCTCTTTCTCTTACAACCAGTTACGTTTCGTATATCTAAGGCACAGTGCACTATTGTCTGTATCACACTGAAGGTGCAAGAAAGAGCAGTGCGCGCGCATATTTTTTTTCTCTCTTCCTCTCATAGCCAGTGCATGCAATATACCTTGCACCTGTCGGACTTTTATATCAGTCATTGCATCATCTTGTTTGTCCTATCATGGAATTGTCAAATACGCAAAAATTAGACTTAATTGAAGCATACTTCCTTAACCGACGAAGCCCAACTAATGCGCTGAAGTGTTATCAAGAACGCTACCCAGACCACGATTGAGGAAGTATGCTTCATTTAAGTCTACTTTTTGCGTATTTGACAATGCCTTGATAAAACAAATAAGATGATGCAATGCTGATATAAAAGTCCGACAGGTGCAAGAACCATGTTCGAAATTCAAAATTGTTCTGAAATACGAAATGTTTTTGAATTGCTCATGAGAGCATGGAGTTCATAAACTTCTTAATTGCTACAGTTATAATACTTCTTTAATGTGCAATTAGAATCTAATTAAATGTTTGTAGAAGGAATTTTGTTGGTCCTGTTGTATGAGAATACTTTTTATCAAATTTGACTAACTTCCGCTTTTCAGATTTTTTTCATCCCATACAGTAAAATGATCCTTACAAAGGACTGCATCGATCGGCATCAAAAAAAATTACGAGCTTGATTCATTCTAAGGCGCTACTCGCACTTGACCAAAAAAAATTTTAATGTCAAAATGTTTTTCATCAAAAACAAGCTGATGTTTTAAAAGAAACGGCACCTGTATCTCCTCTGCTTATGGGTGCTGCCGTACTGTTACTGTTTAAAAAAACACTCTGAATATATATCAGTCAGTAGTTTGTTTGTGAGTTTGGTAGCGTTACGTGAACGGTGATTTCTTGATAATTTTTCGTAATTTCATTTCGTTCTTGGACAATTTTAGAAATAAATATTTTAAAAAAGAAGTTTTACTTCAGTTTTGTGGTCTAAAGCACACTCGTTTTTTTTACTAGATGAAAAGGCGACTAATAAGAAGCTTTTGTGTGCAGGTCGCACAAGATCGATTTCTCTGGAAACTATAGAGGAGATCTATATTCCTAAGAATAGTAGAGTTCCATGTGAAATAACTAACACCATATCTATTTCGGCCGCCAAGTAGCATTGCTGCGTTTGAAGGGTATGGTTGCCGATGAAATATCAAGCCAATGAGGCTTTACACCTGTATGCATCAAGTTGATGGACGCTGGGCAGTGCATCGTAGGGTACGTATCTAAGGTGCGTGAGCTACGAGGCAATACTATAGGCGATGGTGACAACTTAGCGTCAGCCATATGCTTATTCCATCTCAGGGAAATATCAAAAAAATAAAAATTATAGGAAAAACATCTTCGTAGACAAGTGCTACGCGAGCGCGTTTATGTCTTTAGTATGGCAAAAAAATATTTTTCATGTTTTAATAATTTATGTCGTTAATTAACATGGCTCTATAATCATTTTATTGATCGATCGAAGTGAGATCTTCAAATCAACTTGGGCAAATCGGTGTTGTATGTATGTATATTTTGACTACCTCCGTGGCGCAGTGGGCGAATAGCCGGCTGAGGCGCAGGAGGTAGCGGATTCGATTCCGGTTCGAACAAATGTTTGCATGATCTACAGATATTAGTTCCAGGTCTGGATGTTTTTCTATATATGATAAGTGTGTATGTGTAGTTACAAAAAAAAGTACCTATATAAGTATTCTATCAGTTATCCGGTTCTCATAGTACAATCTCTGTTTAGTTTGGGACTAGATAGCGCTGTGTGATATGTCAGGCAATATTTTTATTTGTTTTTTTTAAATGTTTGTAGATGAGTACGAGTATGTATGTATGTTTGTTTGTCCGAGGATAACTTTCGAAGCGTTGATCCGATCATCGTTAAATTTGGTATATAGGTAGGTTGTAATAACGCAATCCTGGTGTGACAAAATAAGCTAAAAATTTAGGGAGGTTATTGAAATATTGGGGTTCAAGTGGGGTAACAAAATGAATGAATAAGTTCAAACTGAACGTTTAAAGAAAGGTATTTGTTGGTAATTTTCGATTCCGTTTTTATTTTTTGTTTGGACTTTGTAGTCTCTTGTATTACTTATTAGCCATAATAAAAACAAAACTTTGGCGAAATTCATAGGGTACACCAGTGACCATACAGTGTTAAAATTTGGTATGAGTGTGGTTTAAGTGACACTTATATAGGAAAAAGTCTGAAATCCAGTGTAGGAGAATTCCATAAAGGTCGATGCGAGAGCGACTAACCTTGGTTTAGATAAGATAAGATAAGATAAGATAACTCTTTATTGTACACCAAAGTAAAATACAGAACATAATTCTTACAAATAGATTTAGTACAATGGGCGGTCTTATCGCTAAAAGCGATCTCTTCCAGACAACCTTTGTATGGACAGGATAAAAATTTACTCCGTCTTGCTTTCCGCATGCCCTTAGGAACTCCGCAATTCCTATATCCATAGGCTGCTGTGGTTGAAGGTAGATGTATGTCGTCTTCTTGAGGGATGTAACACGCGCGAAAACTACCACTTGGCTACCGGACGGCGTTGTACACTATTTGATATTGGTGGGTGCTTGCACTGAGAGTGGAGCGAGAGGACTGGTCGGCCCGTAGAGGCGCGTTGACAGTCCCTTTGGTTTGTCACTTTGCTCAGCCAATGAGGGTAGGTATGTCAAGAAAAATGAGGTAGATGTAACCTCCAAATTGTGTGATCTATTACTAATCAATTTTAATACGGAACATCCAGAATAACTGCAATTTTTTACCCCAAAAATAAGCAAACAAATAAAATGAACTCCCGTTACTTGTATTTGAAATGAATTTGTAGGTCAAGGTGTTTGTTGGTATGTTTAGTGGCACTATTTCAATTGTCAAATATTTCAAATAATATATTTTTGTTTTCATGGGAGACTCGCGAGATCTCAGCTTGGAGCGAACCACCAGTTATTAAAATATTAATTTACGTACAATATTCTTTGAATAAGTAGAACGTGTTATAATTTTATTAAAAAAACAACAATAATATAATACACAAAATTTGTTTGTCTTACCAAGTGTTCCGCCCAAGGCCGTTTGAGTCCCTAACTCTAATTCCAACGCCATAAACCACTATACACGGTGTCCTTTAAATCTGTTTTCCCAGAACACACGTTGTTCAGACCATTGTCTACTAACAGTTTATAACATCAAATTAAAAAAACAAAACGAAATAAGTCTGTGAAAAATATAAAAAGTTGCAAACTTAAAACATCTATTTTAACGTTACGCCCTACAACATAGTCAGCGCGCTGACCGGTACGAGTAGCTACTAGGTACCTATCTAACTAAGGAGTAGGTAATACGCTACGGCTAACGTACCCATGATGTCACGGTTAGTTTTTGAACAAAGTTACACTGATTTGAGAAGGTCTAGATTACTTTTTTTTCTCTTATTTAGTGCTATAAACCGTTATTAGACCTTGGTCTGAGCAACGTTTGCTCTGATTAACATCCGTTGCTATGACAACACCATTGAAAATTTGGCAGTATCAGAAAATCACAATTTCAATATCAATGTATACAAATCAGAAAACATCCTCCGCCATCTTGGAGGTTCCGCGATATTGGATTTATAGTATACATCTTAGATGGTATTTCCATATTTTGGATTTAATGTGACGTTGTATTAGTTTTCGTGTTCTCCTCAGCAAGCCTTTTCATTTGAAACCCATACTGTGACAGTGCAGAAAAAATAACTAGTCCGCCATCTTGGATGATCCGCCATATTGGAATTAGAATGACGTCACATAGCTAAGCATGCATTGTCATCCAAAATAAGTGTGTATATCGAATTTCAGTTCAATCGGTTAAAGATAACTATATTAAAATTCATTTGCAAGATTCCATCCGGACAAACATACATACATTGCAAGTTAAATAAAAGCTTGTAATAATGGTATAACTCCATATTAGTTTTTCTTATAATTTAGCTCCATTATAATAATAAAAAACTTTAAAATTCACATAACACATACAGTTTCAGTGCAACTACAGGAAAATTGCGAAAACTCGATTGACTATGAGTTTTTACCGCGGAAAGAAAATATAACGGTAACAGTATCGATAGAAAGTAGATTATTGCCCATTAGCATTTATCACCTGTAAAGTGATGTGCTGTTCGCTCTAGAGTTTCACTTTTTTTTCATGCCATCATTCATTTTGGCAGAATGTATTGACTTATCAATGCTTCCGATTTAAAAAGTTTGCTATGACAGTTCATGCGACATTTTTACTTAGAACTTAGATGAAAAAAGTACTTATTGCGTTTATACTAATATTGAAAATAAATAAAATAATACTTAATTACCGTGTAGTTCTATTGTAATTGTATGAGGATTTGATTGGGTAGTATATGTCGCGAACAGACACCGATAGTTATCGAGTGGACTACAATGTTAAACCGAATTACGCTGCCGTAAAGTTGCAAGTCTATCGATCTTAAACACTATACAGAATACATTTCGGGGAATGTGCCCAGGAACTATACGATCTGATCCTGCCATCCCCCTTCCATCAGAGGACAAGCAGGCGCACGGCTCAGTACCATCCGTACCTGGTTAATATACCACCCATTCGCACACACCGTTTTGGTTCTACGTTCTTGATGCGTACAGCTGAGGTATGAAACACTTTGCCATCGTCTGTTTTTCCTATAGAAATACGATCTCTTTACGGTACGAGTGAAAATATTTTTTCTAGATCTTCGTGTTTCATTTAAGACCATCGCTTACCATCAGGTGTGATTGTGGTCAAACAAAGATTTAGCTTTAAAAAAACGCATACCTTTATTTTTGATGATCAATGATTTGAGAAAATAAAATCTATTTTTAAATGCTGTTAAAGAAACACATTAAGAATTCCTGTTTAATACAAATTCGAAGTTTTGTGTCAATATTCGTTAACTGTCTGATTTGTACTTGATGATGAAGTATACTCGTAACTATTATTAATTTTAAAAGAGTACCTAGATTAATTTTTTTTTTTAATTTAACCTTTTAGGTGGAATGAAAACTTTCTTATTTATCACAAGTAGATCAACTGGGACCTTTTCACTATTTCTTAATTTTGGCCATCAAAATAATATAATACTGTTATGTATTATTAGTGAGAGTATATAAATTGTATAAAAACCAACTACCTATTCATAAGTTTTTTGCTATTTGATGTATTAGTTACTTTGGGAAAAATGTTCCTGATAGGAAATAGAGTCGACACTATCTCTCCAAAGATTTTTACAGCTCTCCTTGAAGATGTTATATGAACATAAGAATGGGAAAATTGTGGAATAAACATCGATGGTGTAAAAATATTATTTTTATATTATTGTTCAAGAACGAAATGAAATTACGATAAATAATCAAAAAATCACCGTTCGCGTAACGCTAGCAAACTCGCAAACAAACTATTGACTGAGATATATATATATATATATATTTCATGCACTGGCTATGAGAGGAAGAGAGAAAGAAAATGTGTGCTCGCACCTCTCTCTCTTGCCCCTACAGTAATATACGAAACGTAACTTTCACTCTTTCTATCTTCACTGACTTATATCTCCCTCTCAACCACCGTTCGCCTCGGCTGATCACACTTTTCGTAACGCATTCACTAGCTTACTCGTTACTCCCCAAGTCAAGCGTGCGTAAAGAAGTTTTACTTCAATAAAGAATGAATGGCGGTTCTATAAATGTATATATTGAGTATACGAGAAACTTTTTAACCGTTTTGTGGTTAACCTCACATCTTTACTATTAAATACTGGCAAACATTGCTAGTCTGGTTTACTAATAAGACGGTATTTTACAGTTTTTAACCGCCTTCATAAAAAGAGGTAGTTCTTAATTCGACTGTATTTTTTACAAATGTTATCTCAGAACTTTCGACTGGGTGAACCAATATTAATGATTTTTTTTCTTATTTGAAAGCTCGTGCTTCCCGTCTGGTCCCATTTCCATTTGGTCCAGTTCTGACAATGGCGTCTATGAGAAAACCATACAAGTCTTAAATTTGTTTAATTTTTATGTTATTGTTATTTTTGGTAACTCAGAACTCCGTTAAATATGAATAGATTTAGAAAATTAGTTTTTTTATTTGAAAGGATATACTTTTAGATTGATCCCATGGAATCATCAAAATCGATAGCGTAGTTTGCTTTTTACTGTTATCTGAAGTCGGTTATATTTTTGTTTAAAAGTTACTTGTTTATAGAATACAATTTGAATCAAATGAAATCATATAATTTAGGAAGATTTACAAAGCTTTCGATGCTGTTAACATGCTTCCCATGCTGCTGATATAGTGGTAGTACAAAAGTTTGGTGTTAACATTTCTTACAGAGAGTCTCAAGCTAAGCTTATAGAAAAAGCTTGTATTTTGGGGTTCTGAGTTTAAATTACAGTGCAAAAGGAACATAAAAAAATAAACACGACAAAAAATACATAAAAACGGGCCAAGTGCGAGTCGGACTCGTGCACTATAGTCTAACTTTTTATTAGCTGCAGTAAAATGACGTTTCTAAATGTCATTCCGTAAAATAATGTTGCCAGCCTAATCTCAATAGGGATGTGATTCAGTTCACAAAAATTAATTAAATAACATTATTATGACGTTTTTGTTTCATTTTGAATGTACCTCCCTATACTTCCACTAAAAAAGATCAATCCTCTAGTATAGTAATAATAATAGGTTAAAAAAATACATTACAACTTAATATTAAATCTCAAAAAAAAAAACCAAACTGATTATTCATTTATGATTCACTCATTTAGCTACATCCCTATTTATTTTTCTTCAAAAACCGGCAACCCACAAAACGTCATTTTACTGCAGCTAATAAAAAGTTAGACTATAAGGGTTCCGTACCATCTATAAAAAAGGCAAAAAAATCACGTTTGTCGCATGGACGCCCCTGAATACCTATTTTATTTTAATTTAAATATTTATTTTTAAAGTGATTAATATAACTAAATATTCTGTGAATATTTCAAGCGTCTACCTGTTGCCGTTATCAATATCGAGCAAAAACGAGCAAAAAAATCACGTTTGTTGTATAAGAGCCCCTCTTAAATATTTATTTTACTCTGTTCTTAGTATTTGTTGTTATAGCGGCAACAGAAATACATCATCTGTGAAAATTTCAATTATCTAACTATCACAGTTCATGAGATACAGCCTGGTGACATACGGACAGATAGACAGACAGACAGCAAAGTCTTAGTAATAGGGTGCCGATTTACCCTTTGCGTACGCAACCCTAAAACGCACCATATTAATGGTAGCAATTACAGAACCTATTCAACTTATACGTGATTGCTCTTTGATATTAGTATTGCAAACGTTTTTTTTAGAATATATAAAAAAATATTCTCAAAAACGGATCGTACATTAAAATAAGATGAGATAACTCTTTATTGTACACACGGCTACACATCAAGCTATACTTTTCCAGTATAAGCTGACCTCTCATTCTACCAAAAGCCTACGACATGCGACTACGATGTACACCAAAGTAAAATACAGTACATAATTCTTACAAATCTCTTACAAAATTAAAAAAAGCGATCTCTTCCAGACAACCTTTGTATGGACAGGATTATAATGTATCACATGACGGCGGTGCATCTATATACAGATAAAAACATACCTAGTACATACTATAAATCTAAAATACTAGTATTAACACAAATTTAATTTTAATACATTAAGCAACTAAGAGCTTATAATTTTATTTATGTATGAAAACCTAAAAATCTTGGCTTCAGCCTATTTAACATTTGAAAAGGCCTACAAATCAATTTTATTATAGTTAGTATGGCGAGGTGTACACTTTTAAAACAAACTCTCAATTGATGTACAAAAATTGACAATTAACAAATTTAAAAACGTAATTAAATAAAATTAAAAAGCTTAATATCGGATTATTTAGATGATAGAGAAGCTTGGGATTGAAATTGCTCCAACTCGTTCAAAATGTTACAATTTAGACGTAATTTATTTTTTTGTATTGTTAAGTATTCTAAAAGGATCATTAAAAACAACAACCAGCCTTGTTTCTTGCCTTTCTTTCCTGGCTTGGTTGTGGAGGAACAGGCAGTAGAATTGACGTTTCATAGTGATCCTTGTGGTTTTAATGAATTACAGATTTTGACTTTGACTTTAATGTTGCACCTTATTTTAACTAATATATAGTTATATATAGTTCTTATAGAATGGCGACTTGCGCAATGATACGGAGTTGTCTCATACAAATACTTCAAATTTAAACGTGTTTAGTCGCTAAACGTTTAGGGATCGAGATGCAAGGCTACGCGTAAAAAACTTACCCCTATCATTATACTCCCCGCTACAGCTCAGTGGCACGTCCAATATAAATAAAATCACAAATACAAAAAACAATTTCACATCACTACGGTACATGCATTTTCCAAAATCGAACCACCTGCGAACTGTCATCTTGACGTTGAGTTTACCGCGCAAAATAACTTTTTAATTTAAAATGCGTTCATATATTCACATGTTTTTTTATCGACACCGAAAAGGTTTTCTCGTCATTTTAATATATCGGGATTATTTCCGATTTTTTTCCTGCTAGAGACGTGCGCACTCTGCTGCAGCTTAAAACCTACTAGCCGACTGACCAACTTTACTGTGTAAAATAAGAAACACACATTATTACTGGCGCTGCCTTAGTTTTACTAAGTCCCAACATGCTTTCTCCGGATAACACAAAAAGCGCTCTATCTCGCTACGTTAAAGTGGAAAATAAAGAAGTGTTGTTTGCAGATAGAACTCGGTCACAGTTAGTGGCTACTTGCTAAACAAGTGAACGGTGAAATGAGAAATTGAGAGACAACACGCATGTTAGAAAGAGACGGAAGGCATTTCTTTTTATAATTTCACCACTGGAATTATGAACCTCTATAATGTTTTGATACGATGTTATAAAATAACACCGATTAGATTAAATTTTAGCTTTAATACAAGTATATTAAAACACGAGTATTTAATGAAGCTAAACTCGCTGTTAACTTACTTGACACCCCGTTTCTACCACATGGGACCTGATTTAAGGAATAAAAAGTAGCCTATGTGTTAATCCGGGTTATAATCTACGTACAGACAAAATTGAATCGGTTATGCCGTTACGATGTGATTGAGTAACAAACAAACAAAAAAAATGAAGAAACATCCAAACTTTCGCATTTATAATATTTGGGTAACAACCAAAAAAATATAGGGTTGAAGAATAAATAAATAAATATTGCTGGACATTTCACACACCGCTATCTAGTCCCAACTAAGCAGAGTTTGTAATATGGGAACCAGATAACTGATAGAACTGATAACTGATAGTTAATATGTACATATTTATAATATATAGAAAAACAACCAGACCGGGAACAAATATCTGTAGATCATGCAAACATTTGTTCCGTGGCGGGAATCGAACCCGCTACCTCCTGCGTCTCAGCCGGCAATTCGCCCTATAAATAAATGTAAGAATTTACTGTTTGGTTTCACCTATTTTTTTTTTATTTATGGGGATAGCTTATTTTAAGCAGTTGACGCTCTATTGCTGATACGATGCTAAAACATTTACATAATTTTACTAAATAATTAGACTCATTCGTAATGAAATCTGTAACTTTTCAAACCTTGTAATTTTTTTCTAAAGAATGTAGTTACATACCGAAAATGGAATAGGTACACTTTAGGCATACAAACTTTTTTTACTATTTGTTGTTTCCCATAAAAAATCTTTATAAAAATCCCAAGTTCATAACTTTAGTGATCGTTATTCAAACAAGGAACGCTTCTCACTTTTAAATCAAATTCTTGGAATGACATAATTTACAAAAACCTTGACTGATCTGTCAAAAATATGAAGCTATTGCATCTCTAGTAGTAAAATAGTAAGGCGGCCATTTTGAATTAGGAATTTGTGATATTTTTTAAATCTATCGATGCGTCTTGTTGACATCTGTGGCAAGAAATCGGCCGAGGCTTATGCTCGGTTTACATTATTCCAGTCCAGTGATCTAGCGAGATTCCAGTCCAGTGCTAGGTAGTATGTCGAACGAATACTTTTTATTTTGTTTTTCACATCTTCCAATGTGAATCCTTCAATTTCCATACCAATGCACAGATTTTGCAAAGCAGTTTGGCGCATAGCTGTGTTTTATAATGTTCTGATATTATATCCCATAAACACGGATTTTCTCTGTATATAGTGACAAACTTTACAGTTTCGTCTTCAGATAACTTCTTCACCATTGTTAAATCTTTTTTCTTCGCAAAAAAAGTCCGCAAAAACAACCAACACGTGTGTACTTCGTCAGCACTGGAATGGCACTGGATTGGCCGTCTACATTATTCCAGTTGCACTGGATTGATCGCACTGGATTCAAAAGTAGACCGCGAATCCAGTTACTGGATTGGAATGCTTACTGGATTCAGTTCATTCCAGTGCCGGTTTACATTTTTCCAGTAAGCAATCCAGTACTGGACTGGATCGCTGGACTGGAATAATGTAAACCGGCCATTAGTTCGATTCCCGCTGAGGGGCAACTTTTATATTGTCCGCAAAGATTTGTTCCGGGTGTAGGTCAACACCATAAAATTAATAATTATAAATCTAGATAAAACATAATAAATTAAAATGAATTTGAAAAACAATACTCTCGGTTTAATATGCCGTCGGGTAAAAACTGGAACACCATATCATTTTTTTATATAAGTTAATTTTATTAAAATTAAAGCAACCTCGACACCCGGCTTGCACAACGATCCCTAAGCGTACTAGCTACTAAACATGTTTAAATTTGACGTATCTGTGTGATTTGATGACTCCTTAAATCATATTTAGCCACTAAATGCGTTTAGGTATCGTTGCGCAAAACGCCTTACTTTTTTTACTCCTATAAAGTCAAAAAAGGATAGTTCTGATATATTATAGTCTTATGACCGGTAGCCTTATTACCTAAGCCAAATTGCTGTCGTGTCGCTATCGCTAGTCAGGCCATCCCTTTCACACGTACTTACAGTACGTACTTCGCGTGTGAAAGGGATGGCCTGACTAGCGATACCGATACGACAGCAATTTGGCTGAGGTAATAAGGGGGCGCATCTTCATTGGACATAGCTAACCCTATTTGTAAATCATTCTCTTTAGTAAATGACACCACACTTAACCTGGTAGCCCCATTTTGAAATATTGACAACTAGCAACTACTGAAATTTGGAATAGATATTATAAATAATACTGACCTTCTTTTAAAGTTTTGCAAGTAATTGAATTCATAAATATTTTCTTTCGTTGGCCAAATGAGCCAAAATGGTGGGGCCGATATTTATAACTATTGCAAATTTCAGTAGTTCCCGAGATAAACCCTCCGTCGACCGAGCCACTTTCTCCAAGATCCGGATGACGAAATCACCTCCGCTAACGCGGACGAGATTTCTGATTCGTCTACTTACGTCTACTTACTGACAGCGCAAATACTTCACAAATACACCGACCTCGCCGGTGAGGTCGACGAGTCCCTTCAGTCGCCGCCTATACGAGGTACAAGCACGTACCCGGGTGTTTCTCTCCTATCCCGGCATCGGCCCAAGCCGAGGTTCGTACCTAAGTGGTGCCCTTGCGCTAGTTTCCTCATCAAAACTTACAGGGCTGAGCGCCAAAAGTTCGGTTAAGCTGCAACGGCCTCAGAGACTAACTCAGAGAGTAGTCCATCCGTTAAAAAAATAAAAAAAGTAGTTGCTGAGATAATCAGCTGTGACAGACGGACGGACGGACGGACAAAATCGCACCACGAGGGTTCCGTTTTTACTTCTTTAATCCGGAACCCTAAAAACGGCATAATCGGTCCATACGTTTGGTAGTACGATGCCACAGACAGACATGTTAGGCAAACACCCCTCTATTTGCTTTGGGGGTTAAAAATCTAATCAGACAACTAGTAATACCTATATTTCGTAGAATCATTTTCTTTTTCACTTAAGATCCCGTAATAACAACTTAGCACGTGCGCATTGCAGTGTCTAGCATCTAGTGTGTAGGTATTTATGGCGTGGTCAGGTTATATTGAATCTTACCGTAATAGGATCATTGGAAATGAATTAGATAAAATAAATTGGTATCACAAGATCGGTCTGTGTTCAGTAATGAACGTCTGTTGGCTGGTGATGATGATGTCATGGTGTCTTCTTATCAATCAGGGAGGTGATTCTCCCGAAATAAATATTTGATATGATAGTGATTATTGATATTGATTATATCACTCCGTTATCTATGATTCATATTTTGATAAAATACAATGCACAGATTGCAATGATCGCTGAGTCTGCGCCGGGACATTGGAGCACTCAGGGTTTTCTATAAAATATATAACGGCGAATGCCCTGAAGAGCTTTCAAAACTTTCGTGATAGACTTCAATTATTATTTTAAATACAGGATTTATTACGAATCGTCTTATTGGTGTTTCGACCGACACTGTTTCGGTTCAATGCGTGAACCTTCATCAGGATGAGTGCGATCCGCTCCGAATAACGTCTCGCCTCGCACTGCGCGCCGCTGCCCTCTGCGCGCGAGTAGACGGGTGGGGTGGTGAGGATTGGGTCAACGAAGGCCCAGCGTGTTGACAGTCTCTGTCATCATCATTATCATCACTGCTGCTCTTTTCGGTAGTTCTTGGTACAGGCAAACACACAACACTAACTATGTCTCTACCAGGTTCACTCTACGTTATAAATCCCGTATTTATAGTAGTTGTCCTGAAGTGCTGTTCAATTTAATTCAACCTGCTTCCCACTTCTACCATCGAACCTCCCGCAACCGGCAACGAGCTCACCTACATATTGTAGATGCGTGGAAGTCTCACACGGTGCGTTTTATCCGCTCGTTTCTTCCACGCACCTGCAAGATGTGGAATGACCTTCCTCCGGAGGTTTTTCCGGTGGGCATCAATATGTACGCCTTCAAGAGAGGTGTAAATAGGGTATTAAGTGCTAGGCAACGCGACTGCTCGATCCTCGAGTCCTGCAGGAGTTTATAGGCGGCGGTGACCAGTTAACATCAGGATGCCCGTCAGCTTGTGTGTCTACAAATTAAATATATAAAAAAAAAGATTGATGACCTCTGTGGCGCAATGGACGAATAGCCGGTTGAGACGCAGGAGGTAGCGGGTTCAATTCCGGCCGCGGAACAAATGTTTGCATGATCTAGAGATATTTGTTCCGGGTCTGGATGTTTGTCTATATTTTACAAGTATGTATTTACAAAAAAAAAAGTATATAAGTGTTCTATCAGTTATTTAGTTCCCATAGTACAAGCTCTGCTTAGTTTCGGGTTAGATAGCGCTGTGTGAAATGTCCAGCAATATTTATTATTTATCTATGGTTCATATCGATTTAATGTGTATTTTCGGGAGCAATAGACTTTTATGGTAATATATAATGCATATAAATATTTTTTTCTTGCATCCCAGTGTGTGCTACTGTTGGAAAGCTCTTTAAAAATAAAGACTATTCATCAACTACTTCTCAATTTAGAGTTCCGTTATCGATTTTCTCTAAGTGGATTATTGAACGAGCACCTTGAGCAAAACGGCGTTGTATGTATGTGTGTATATGTGTTTGTCCGAGGATAGCTTTCGTAACATTGATCCGATCATCGTGAAATTTAATACATAGGTAGGTAGTGATGGCACAATTTTGGTGTGACTAAATGAACTGAAAAAATGTGGGGGGGTTGTTGAGATATTAGGGTTCAAGAGGGGTAAAAAAAAAATGAGACTACTAGGTCAAATGAGAGTCAAATGAAAGGTATTTATTAGTACATTTAGTCACCGTTTTTATTTTTTGTAAAGTTCTTATAGTTTTTGACTTATTAACTATAATAAAAACTGAAATTTGACAAAATTCACAGGATACACCAGTGATCCCACAGTGCTGTAATTTGATATGCGTGTAGCTTAAGTGACACAAATATAGACAAAAGTCTGAAATCCTGAATAACTGCCGGTTGTACCCCAAAAAAAGACACCAACTTACACGAACTGTAAACCTGTAATTTGAATGAAACAGTAGGCCAAGTTATATGGTTAAACATTTTGTGGCACTATTTTGATAGTCAAAGATTACATATAATATTTTTTGTTTTAATCGGAGACTCGCGAGATCTTAGTTCGGGGCGAACCACTAGTACTTATTAATCCACAAAACAGATAACAATCCACTTAGCACTAATTGAAACAAACCTTCAATTTTAGATCTACATTTGAAATCAAATAAGTGAATACGTAAAAAAAGTGTAGCACGCATTTAATTAAATAACCCTAAAACTAGAAACCGGACATAATTATTATGACAAAAGCGTTCAAACAATTAATAATAGATTATTAAACTAGGGGATAAAGCAGTGTCTTGCTTCACGTTTAAATCCCGAACGTAGCGAAGGATTCGTACGTTATAGAGAGAATTACTAGAATCCTGAGTGCAGGGAGGAATATAAGCACGTCCAAGATGCAGACAGCTTTATCCAAGACGAGAATACTCTATTTTTCACACTTTTTGCGAGACAATAAAAACCAACTCTAGGTTGGTGCATTCTGGACAGAGGTCAGTTCGATTTACGAATAAGTCCTTATTGGGTCTCTTTGGTTCAAATTTTAATACAGATAAAGTTCCAAATTCAAATAACATTAGGCCTGCGAGGGAATAATGATATTCAGTACAACTTTACTCCTGGCTCAGCCGTAAGGATTTAATCACCTGCTTGTGGCAACGTTTACATGGCATATTAATAAATAAAATAAATAAATAAATATTGCTGGACATTTCATACAGCGCTATCTAGCCCCAAACTAAGCAGAGCTTGTACAATGGGAACCAGATAACTGATAGAATACTTATATACTTGTTTTTTTTGTAAATACATACTTATAATACATAGAACAACAACCAGACCCGGAACAAATATCTGTAGATCATACAAACAATTGTTCCGCGGTGGGAATTGAACCCACTACCTCCTGCGTCTAAGCCGGTTATTCGCCCGCTGCGCCACGGAGGTCGTCAAAATATAATTTAAAATTTAATTTTATATATTTCAAATTATAATTTGATATTTTCGAGAAGGTGGGAAATCAACATTACATATTTACCAAGTTTCTACAAAGCAACTCGTGTTTTGAAGATCTTAATAATGTCACAACTCACAAGTAAGGTTAAATTCGCAAGAGGCTAGAAAGTGAAACGTCTGGCGCATACAAAACGACAGTGCTTTTCACTTTGAAAGTAACTTATTTTATTACCAAGTCCCTAGGGCTCAAGTGAATTGATTATTGAAGTGTGAGGCAATAAAATTAATGTTAACCTTTGCCGCATTTGTCCAGGACAGCAGCAAGGCCGGTGCGGCGGCAAATCAGCCATTTTGCATTTGTAAACAGTTCATAATCATTCATTAACTTTACCTCATGCATTAAGTCTAGGGCTAAAACAGCTGCTATGAAGCTGGGCATCCTTAACAAGTTCAGGAGATACTTCACACTGGGACAGTTTAGTATCTTAAGTCAAAGTAAAAATTAATTTATTCGAAATCACAAGGATCACTTTGAAACGTCAATTTTACTGCCTGTTCCTTCGCGACCAAGCCAGGAAAGAAAGGCCAGAAACAAGGCTGGTTGTTTTTTTAATGATCCTTTCAGAATACATAACAATACAGAATATAAATAACGTTTAAATTGTAACATTTTGAACGAGTTGGAGCAATTTCAATCCCAAGCTTCTCTTATCATCTAAATAATCCGAAATTTTATAGTAGGCTTATATATAAAGATTTTGTTTAAGTACGTCTTTAAATTTGTTAATCGTCAATTTTTGTACATCACTTGGGAGTTTGTTATAAAAGCGAACACCTTGCCCTTTAAACGAATTACTATCTTTATGGAGTCTACAAGTGGCAACAGAGAGTTTATCTTTATTTCTAGTATTAAACTTATGATTTTCGCTATTTTTCTTAAAGCACAACAAGCAAAACGTCCGGTCTGGTATGAAGTACTGCTGCCACCGTTGGGATGGTTTGGCCAAAGACCAGCTTGCTACCTTAGACTCGATAGAACGAAGAGCTTTTAGACTAATAGGTGAGCAATATATGGCGGATACTAAGACCGAAAGTCTCGAACACCGTAAAGTTAGCCTATAGATCTTTTACAGAATACATTTTGCGGAATGAGCACATTCCGCAAAATGTATTCTGTATTAAACTTAAAATAGGAGGTAACAAAAATACAGTCGATTTGATAATCTCTTCTTTTTTTGAAGGTGGTTTAAAAGATATGCTAGCGTTGGACCTCTCGCCTCGATCTCGCCTGATGGTAAGCGATGTTAAGTTACTTCACTTTATCTTCACGTCAGCTTTTTTTGAGAGTTGAAGCTGGCACTTAGCCATAGGAAACTAAACATTAGCATAAGGAAAGTGTGAATCGCTAAAAAGTGTGTTCTGAATAGACCATGGTGTCTGATCATGAATGCAAATAGTTATTTAAATGTTAGAAAAAACCAAAATGCAGTAAAACATAAACATGAACATTAGTTTCGCTATATATATATATATATATATATATATATATGTATGTATGTTTATGTATATATACCTAGTCAGGTCATAAATTCTGTCACATGTTTAATATAAAATAATTGAAACAAGTTTATTCATTATGTAACCATTTATATACCAAAATGAACTTAACAAAACATAGATTCTTATGACACTAAAGTTTATTCAAAATGACCTCCGTGATTTTGAATACAGGCCTTCAATCTGCGCGGCCAGTCGTCTATCGCAGCACGAACGAGGTCCATGTCAATATCGGCGGCTGCCTTAATCAAGGATGTCTTGAGTGACTCCAAATTGGGATGAGGCTTTGAGCACGCCTTTTCCTCCAAGTGTTGCCATATCTTGTAATCTAACGGATTCAAATCTGGACTGGAGGAGGGCCAGTCTTCGTGCCGGATGAAGTCGATTTCACGCGCCTCTACCCAGTCTTGTGAGCTCTTTGCTCTATAAGCTGGCGCCGAATCTTGTTGGAATACCCAGTGCCTGTTATTGAACATGGTATGAGAAACAGGTTCCACGAGGTTCGTCTGGACTGTATTTTGATACACAACTGCATTCGTTTTTACACCTTTCTCACAAAAATGTACCTCTGTTAAGCCCCAATAAGAAACTCCCAACCATACCATGAGCGAGGATGGAAAATGACCTCGTTGGACACGCGGAATACGGTTGCTCGCTTCTTCACTACTGTGTGCGTACACCTTATCATTTTGTTTGTTGTAGCTCTCTTCTACGGTAAAAAAATTTTCATCCGAAAAAAGAATTTCCCTATATTTTTTTCCCGCGTACCGCTTCAACAAAGCGCGGCATCTCTTCAGTCTAAGGTCCATTAGACGAGCATTCAAACGATGTCCTGTTTTTTTTCGATATGCCCGAAGCCCTAAGTCTTTAACCCCATCTGAAGGGCCAACAGTTTCTGCTTACGTTTGGGATTTATTTGAATTCGCGCCTTCACAGCTTTTATCACTGCTGGAGTACTAACAGAACGAGGGCGACCACTTCTTAACCTGTCATCTACACTAGAGTCTTCATTGTATCGTTTGATGGTGCGATAAACGAATCATTTGGTTATATTCAAATTTTTCAGTATGTCAAAAATTTGAATTGGCGCGTAACCGCAACGATGCAACGCAATAACTGCAACACGGTCTTCTTTAAGCATCCACTCCATATTTAAAAATGAGTAAAATTCTAAAAAGTATACATTTTTATTTTCATGATCAATTCGAAATTCGAATTCTATAAACTGTTTTGTGGCCAGCATTCTAAAAGAAAAGTTTTTACTGTGTGACAATACTTATGACCTGACTAGGTATATATATATTTATTATATATCTTATATACATGCAGGTTATGTATACTGTTTTATTTTAATGTAGGTGATCAGCGCTTTCCTAAAATTTAGTTTTGTTTTGTTAATGTAGGTACACCTCCCTCCATTACTGTAATGTCACAAAAGTCCTCTCCATCCAAAGGTTGTCTGGAAGAAATCACTTCTAAGCGATATGACCGCCCATTGTACTTGTTGCTCTATGAGTTTTTATTTTTATGTCCGTTTTTTTTGAATTTGCAATAAAGTATTTTCATTCATTCATGTTTAAGAGTGGGCCTAAACAAAAATAAAATTACATTTTGACAGAAAAATAAAAAAAAAATATAAACTTGAATGATGATAGATGGTAGACCTCTATATCTATCTAAGACATTGTTTATCTTTCGACAGTGATAATAGAGCTAAGTAGATTAAATAAAAATATTTTAAACAGGCGCTAAGCTGTGTTTTGTTTTTTTTTGTGGTATGGTCCGTACTGTCTAGTTATTACAGGCATCGTTTACACCCGCTACAGGGAAGCGGCTATGAGTCGAAATCTCCTAAACAAATCATAGAGTTAGTTTTAAGTTTATTGTTTTATGCTAGTCTTTAAGGTATATATAAATATATATGGGTCTTGACATCATATTTTTCACACCGCCTACTCGACAATGTCAAATGATATGTCATGTAAAACTCTCCTAGGTATATTGTGATTAGAATTTTGAACCTCATCTGTATTAAATTTTGAACCAAAGAGGTGAGTCTTTGGTTCAAATTTTAATACAGACTGGTAGATTAGCGTTATATATTAGCGTTATGTCCTCCTAGCACTATTCTGTTTTGTGTGAAAGTATTAAATCTATCTTAGATAAATAAAACAAAGTCGGGTTAGTTATACCATTTATAACTCAAGAACGGCTTGACCAATTTTTAAGATCTTTGATTTGTTGGATTTGTCTCCGGCCCGAATAGCAGAATAACTATTAAAATTTTGGAAAAATTCACGCAAAAAAAAATTATGGGTGAGATTCATTTTCTCATACACAGATGCAGCTAATGATGACCAATTGAAAATTATACCGGCGACGTAAATATGTCAAGGTGGTACACACAGCTACACATAAAGGTATATTTTCACAGTATAAGCTGACCTCTCATTGTGTAGGTTTTTCGTAGAATGAGAGGTCAGCTTATCCTGGAAACGTAAAGCATGATATGTAGCCGTGTGTACGAAGTTCGCCGGGTCAACTAGTCTATACTATACTTGAAAAAACATAGCTTGATCTCTGCGACATTTGTTAAACTGACATTCCTAGGGTTGTTCTGATACAGAAAAAAATATCGATAGTAATTATCGAAAGAAGCTTTGCAGTAAGACCAATTGTTGGACTTTTGAGGGCTCCAACAACCCGTACGACTGCCATTAGATATTCGTATGGCAGCCGGGACCGATGGCTTAACGTGCTTTCCGAGGCACGACCAGACCAGTGCAAAAACCCATATTCATGCATACAAATATTTGTACTGAGCGAGGATCGAACCCGCGACCTCCTGCGCAGCAGTCGTGTTCACACAATACCGCTTCGCCACGAAGGCTGTCTGCCATAATTATATGTATATTGGATTATATTATGATGTGGGTAATAAAAAGAAACGAATATTTTAATACACACATTATATGTGTGTACAATACATTTATTCCACAGGAGTACACCGCAAATCAATATCCGAATCACTTTCAGAATCGCTAGAGCAATCTTGTAAATTTATAATGAACTCTTGTTCGCAAATATTATCAAATCGAACGTCCCGCTCCCAATCTTCTTCCATTAATTTTCTGCATTTGGTAACCACCTTTTTCCAATCTTCTACAGATACATTTTCAACCGCAGTGTTTAGTAACTGCAACATTTTATTTGCCGTGAAAGGCGGTGTTGTGTTATGTCTAGCAGCGTAACCTTGAAAGAAAAACATATTTTAATATCATAAATAAAATAAAAATTATACAGGAGTTAATACATTAAGAATCTGTCTAACTGAAATTCGAGCAAACAAACCTTTTACTTGGGCCCAGATAAGCTCGATCGGATTATACTGGCAATGATATGGAGGCAGTCTTATGAATGATAAATTAATTTTGAATTAAGTTTTATACAAAATATCGATATTTTATAGTCTGTGGTCACGAAGATTCATCGCTCATCACTATAATTAGCTCAGCATGCCTATAAAGTATGACATTGACTGGTACGTTTGTCCGTACTGTTAAATTCAGAACTTCATAGGCGCGATTTTACTGACAGCTGTCCCAGAGATCAAGCTATGTTTTTTCTACATAGTGAAATATTATAAAGAGGAAAGATTTGTTTTTTTTTGTATTGAATAGGCTCCGAAACTACTGGACCGATTTAAAAAATTCTTTCACTGTTGGGAAGCTACACTATCCCCGGGTGACAAAGGCTACTTTTAACCCAACTACGCAGAAGGAGGATAATGTTTTTATTGAAAAACTACGCGTGCGAAGCTGCGGATTGGTCAGCTAGTAATAAATAGAATAAAACTAAAGATCCAACAAACAGTTTTGTAATTTGACTTAACAAACTTTCACTATCATTTCTGGCCACGTAGCCATAACCACTGCCGCAAATATTGACCATACTATCATACCTTGAAATTTCCCAATTTTAAGTGTAAAATGGCTGTTATCAACTTTCTTCATCATCAACCATTTTGGAAACTTGTAAGTACATATTATGTCGTCAAACTTTTTGGATAAATCAGGGCCATTTTCTAGTAGATACTTGTGGAGAATATCGAACTCGACATTTGACTATTTATTTATACATTATAACAAATAATCACTATACTAATCTATACTTTATTCAATACTAGCTGAGCCGCCCGCGGCTTCTCACACGTTTTCTCGTAAACATTACCTTCCTGCGCAGTCAGGTAATCGATCTTTTTAAGATATACAATTCCTTCGTAAATTAATTTGATCTATTTCGTAAGGTTTAGCCAGCGTATGCGATTCAAGCGCACAAAAATATATTTTTTGAATTTTCTGTACTATAATATGTATGTATTATACATATAAACTTTTCTCTTGAATCATTCTATCTATTGATGAAAACTGCATTAAAATCCGTTGAGTAGTTTAAAAGATCAAAACAAACAGACAGCCGAAGCGACTTCATTTTATACCATGTAAAGAAGATTAAACTTTTTTTTATTATAAAACTGCGTCCTAATTGGTCTTCCCGTTTGTGAGCTACGAATCTACAGCTGTTGTCCGCGACTTCGTACGCGTTACTCTACTAAATGTGTCGATTACCAAGAAAAAAGCTAAACTCGCGGTTGCAACTCGACTTGAAAGCGCATTTTAATACCATGGGACCTGATTTATGGGATAAAAGTAGCCTAGGTGTTAATCCAGGTTATAATCTACATATATACTAAATTTCATCGAAATCCGTTCAGCCGTTACGACGTGATTGAGTCACAAACAAATAAATAAGCTGTCCAATTATGGAACGCGTTGCCGGTCTCCATTAGGAAATCCCCCTCACCTTCCGTATTTAAAGCTAGACTCAAAAACTTTTATCTTCATGAAAAGTCGTGATACATTCATCTGATCTCTAATATTAATTAATATATGTATATGTTTGTTAGTACATATTTATTTATTTAAAACTATTTATGTACCTAAATGTATGTATATAACTATATAAGGTTAAGTATGAATTAATGAATGAAAACACTTTATTGTACACAGTATAAACAAAAAACATACAAACAAAATAGAAAATATAAAGCAAATAGTACAATGGGCGGTCTTATCGCTTAGAAGCGATCTCTTCCAGACAACCTTTGGATGGAGAGGATTTTGTAAGTAATTTTTCTTTTTCTATTATTAGGTTTAGTCTTCTTACACCTCGGCCAATCTTCCATTAAGCAATGATCCTCTCCATCCAAAGGTTGTCTGGAAGAGATAGATTTGATAAGCGATAAGACCGCCCATTATGCTTACATTTTATTTGTTTAATTCTTTGTATCTATTGTGTCTATAGTCTAACTTTTTATTAGCTGCAGTAAAATGACGTTTTGTGGGTTGCCGGTTTTTGAAGAAAAATAAATAGGGATGTAGCTAAATGAGTGTATCATAAATGAATAATCAGTTTGGTTTTTTTTTGAGATTTAATATTAAGTTGTAATGTATTTTTTTAACCTATTATTATTACTATACTAGAGGATTGATCTTTTTTAGTGGAAGTATAGGGAGGTACATTCAAAATGAAACAAAAACGTCATAATAATGTTATTTAATTAATTTTTGTGAACTGAATCACATCCCTATTGAGATTAGGCTGGCAACATTATTTTACGGAATGACATTTAGAAACGTCATTTTACTGCAGCTAATAAAACGTTAGACTATAGCTTGTAAGGTATAATAAAGAATTTTCATTCATTCATTCAAATAAATAAACAAACGTCCAAACTTTCTCATTTGTAATATCAGTGTGATAATTTTTGTTTCGATGAAAATACAGAAATAATATGTCTGTAAGAATGTCCAATATGAATAAAGTTTTTACTAATGAGTGAATGTGAGTTCAGATGAGTGGACGGCGTTGAGTGATTCAGAGGTGAATCACTGAGGAACTGGTTGTAATCAGATTCAGACTAGGTCAGAAAAGACATCATCTACTTCCGGAACACAGATTTTAGTAGAGATAGTTTGGTAGTAGCTGGTGGAGATAGTAGTAACTAGCTGACCCGCCCGCGGCTTCACACGGGAGGTTTTCAATAAAACATTACCCTCATTTTGCGCAGTTGGCTAAAAAGAAGCCCATGTCCTTTCCCAGTATATAATCTACTTGCAAAATTTCATTATATCCGTTCAGCTGTTAAGTCGTGTAAAGGTTACAAACAAACTAACAAACAAACAGAACTATTACTCGTGCGCGATAACTTGGGACCTGCTAGGAATGCGACTCCCCGACCGCTTTCCCTGCACTTCCCCGATGGCGCATGTATTGTACCGTTCGCATCACTATTTTTTACTAGGGTTTTTAGTCTCGTACTGGCCTACGTCACGTAACGACGCGCTCTGGAATTCTTTTAGTTTTCGTTTGTGTTATTGTTTTGTTGTTGTAGTTTTTGTTGTTATAGTTTGTGTCATTGTTTTGTTGTTGTAGTTTTTGTTCGAGTTTTGTTCGTCATTGTTTTGTTGATGTGGACAGGCTTCGACAAAAATATTGGGATGATGACCTCTTACAAGAGACGAATGAATCGCAATTAATTGTAAATTTATCGGATTCCTCTTCGTCAAGTGATTATAGTGAGACTGAGGACGAAGAACAACCTCTAGAAGACATAAATCCACTAAGTAGTGACGAAGATGAGATAATATAAATAATAGATAAAATAAATGTATAAATTTAAACATTGTATTTTTATTTTATTCAAATAGTGTAAAAAAGATTAGATAAAAAGCAGCGTCCTCCCTGAGTAACATAATAAATTAGGTTAAAAAAAAACAAAGACGAGGCCGCGGGCGGCTGCTTGTTATGTTCGCTTTTTTTGGGCGGTACAAACACGCCAATATGACGTCACCGCGCTCAGGTCCCAACTTATCGCGCACAATATGTATGTATTATACATATAAACCTTTATCTTGAACTACTCTATCTATTGCTGAAAACTACGTTAAAATCCGTTGAGTACGAGTAGTTTAAAATATCGAATGTAACAGACATTGGAAGCGACTTCATTTTTAATAAGAAAATATTTGTATGTTTGTATTGAATAGAACTACTGGACCGATTTAAAAAGTTCTTTCACTGTTGGGAAACTGCACTAATCTCCGGGTGACATAGGCTACTTTTTACCCAACTGCGCAGAAGGAGGGTAAAGTTTTTATTGAAAAACTACGCGTGCGAAGCTGCGGATTGATCAGCTAGTGCTATGTAAAGATAAAGATGTTACTAGAAAACATTAGCCTCCCCCATATACTACCAGAGTGAACTATCTTGTGCGGACAGTACCCAACGGCTCCCAGCAACCTTTATCAGGTCTTTCTATCTAGTGGCGGGCCGCCCTACGCTACGATTTTTGCCCCAACGCGCAACGGCCATCAGTTCTTCGGGTTTCAGCCACTTCAGCTTGTTAATCCTCTTGGTTTCGTCTGTGTTTGGTTTGTGAACAGATCTCCATATTTCTGATTGGATCTCGTAGAGAAACACCAAGCATATCCTCTCCATAGTACGCTGAGCGACCGCGAGCCTTCTTATGAGGCCCATAGTGGAAGACCACGTTTCTGTACCATATATCATGGGTTTATTAATGCCAGATTTAAATTGTTTATTATTATTTGTTAAACATCTATTTAATTACTGATTAAAACTAGTATTTATCGCTTATGTACCTTTTTAGGGTTCCGTACCTCAAAAGGTAAAAATAAAACCCTTATAAGATCACTCTCTTGTCCGTCTGTCCGTGTATCACCACCAATTTTCTCAAGAACGGGTGGACTTAGCAAGCTGAAATTTAAATGAAATACTGACGTATATAGTTCCTATTAGTTGTATAAAAATCAAGGTCCCAAGTCAACGCGATAAAAAGATATGAGCAAATTAAGATTTTCGCGAAAACTTGTAAGTACCAAAATTTACCTTAATTTTGTTTTTTTTTATTTTTCGTAAGTTTAGCTTTGCTTGTGTTGTAAGACCTTGCTTATAACCAAAATTGACAATTCTAGGTCAACCAGAAGTACACTATAGGTTTTGGGTCGAAAACCTATGTGGTAGTTCCCGTTGACATAGAAAATTAAATGGTGTCCCGATACATACATAGTTGACGCCAATTATGATAGTCCTCTGAGTTGTATGGGCGCTCATGTAATTTAGAGGACTAGCTTATTCGGCACTAACTTCAAATAAGGTAAATAAATAAAATTGTTATATTGAATAGTATGGTAATCCGATTTTTATTTAGTGAATGATTTCATGTACGTGTTTTCTCATTCATTCATCATTCGAAATCGCGTAATTTGATCCAGATTTGACATTTGACACTCAAATCTACCGATCGACAGATAAGTTATCCTATAGTCCAGCCATGCTGAATCTGCATAACGTTGAGCACATTTAAATTTATTTGTAACTACTACAGTAACATCACAGCTAACTAGCAGTTCGCCCTTAACTGAGATTTCGCGAGTCTCCAATAAAAACAGAAATAATAATATTCGTAATCTTTGACTATCAAAGTAGTGCCACGAAATAAACAACCACTTCACTTGACCTACAGTTTCATTCAAATTACAGGTAATGGGAGTCATGTTATTGGTTATTTTTTTTACTGGTGTAACTCTGTAAATTTTTCCAAAATTTTGTTTTTATTAGGGCTTATAAACTTATAACTCAAAAACTACAAGGACCTAAATACCTTTCATTTGACGTCCCACATGACTCAATAGCCTCATTTGAATTTTTTTACCCCTATTGAACCCCAATAACTCAACAACCCCCCAACATTTTCAGCTCATTTAGTCACACCAAAATTGTGCCATCACACACGCTTCGAAAGTTATCCTCGGACAAACAAACATATATACATACTTACATACATACAACGTCGACTTGGTCAAGTTGATTTAGAGAACTCGCTTTGCTCGATCAAAAATATTAAATTTCTAGAAAACTTTCCTTTAATAGATACAGCCAACAAATGGGTGGATCTATTATTCTTTATTGTACTCAAGAAAATATATTAAAAAAAAAACGAAATAGAGGATATGTACAAACGCGAGCTTAACCCTAAGAAGGTTTTTCTTCCCGCAAACCTATAAAGTTTTTTTTTATAAATTATAGACCAGCGTTTGACCACGCTCTCGCCTGATAGTAAGCGATGATGCAGTCTACGATGGTACACGCTTGCCTAGAAGAAACCAGTTCACTCGCGACTTGAAGACTCCCAGGTTGTAGTTATCAAGAAACACAGACTCAGGCAAGGCGTTCCACTCCATGGCGGTGCGCATAATAAAGGTGGAAGAGTACCGCTTTGTGGATATGGGAGGTATGTCTACCATGTAGCGGTGGCGCATCGCGGAGCGTCTGGTTGTCCAATGATAGAGTGGAGAAGGTGGGATCAGGTTGAAGAACTCCGCAGCACACTCTCCGTTCGACCACACCTTTCGACGATGCTCGAGGCTGTGGAGCCTTGCATCTGCTAACTCGTCATTGCAAATGAGCTTCTTGGCTCATCTAGAGGCTAAAGAGAGAGAGCTAATTTTAATGATAAGTGACTATAATCGTAGATCTTTTGTAATCTTAGATTCGTACACACGCTTGATGAATGTGTTAATTCAGGTTATAAACTACATATGTACCAAATTTCATCGAAATCGGTTCAGCCGTTACGACGTGAAAGAGTAACAAACATCCACACATACATACAAACTTTCGCATTTATAATATTAGTGAGATTATCAGTTTTATGACGACAGTCATAAGCACATCGAATACATGAAAGAGATCGCTTTGTTAAGCGATAAGACTGCCCATTATGCTTACATTTATTTCATTTTTATTTCTTTTAACTGTTGTGTCTAGCTTGTAAGGTATAATAAAGAATTTATATTCATCTACTATTCATAAAGTTATGCAAACATACCGTAGACGTTTACCCAAGCGACTATGCAGTGATAACGAGAAAGTAGCTTTCACTCAATGCAAGTAAAAGTCATTCGCACGGGGAGTGACCCGGTGATTGAACTTTGACATTTGAGATGACATTGACATTCTGTAACTGATTTTTGGCTCGATTTAGTGAAATTAAATATGTGATTACTTTTCTCATGGTCTAGGCTGCGGCCATCTCTGCATGGTGTCTTTCCTCCTGAAATCCCTCGTCCTTTCTTTTCGGAAACTGTATTATCCTTCGTGTTCTCCCCTTCCATAGCGCTTCTATGTAAATATATTAATGTAAATAAAATAAAACTGTAAATAGGTTGACCTACTAATTTTATGTTTATATGTTCTGTATTTAATAATAAATAATAAATAAATAAATAACGCTGGACATTTCACACTGCGCTATCTAGCCCCAAATTGAGCAGAGCTTGTACTATGAGAACCAGATAACTGATAAAACACTTATATACTAATTTTTTTGTAAATACATATTTAATTATAGAAAAAAACCCCGACCCAGAACAAATATCTGCAGATCATGCAAATATTTGTTCCGCGGCGGGAATCGAACTCGCTACCTTCTGAGTCTCAGCCGGCTATTCGCCCACTGCGCCACGGAGGTCGTCAAATGTATGGTATTTGCACTTATACATATCTATTTGTGTTTTGTATGTACCTAATTGTGTTGTCTCTGCTTTTAGGTATAAATAAATCACCCTGTAGTCTAAATTTTGGTTGAGTCTCCCTCTGTAAACACTGGCCAACCATTTCAATACTCGGAACTCCATCGTTTTACCGTGTTTAACCTGTCAACTTGACATTGGCATAATTATGGCAACAACTAGCCACAGAGACCATAAATAGTGAATAGTGATATCAATCTCGTAGGAGATATATATATATATACATATATATATTTAAACTAAATAGATCTTCGTTTGACCACAATCTCACCTGATGGAAAACGATGATGTGTTCTAAGATGAAGCACAAATATCTTGAATAAACCTATTCACTCTTACCTTAAAGAGGCCCGGATTATATTCTTTAGGAAAAACAGACAACGGCAAAGAGTTCCATACCTTAGCTGTACGCATCAAGAACGTAAAACCAAAACGGTGTGTGCGAATGGGTAGTATATCAAATAGGTACGGATGGTACTGAGCCGTGCGCCTGCTTGTCCTTTGATGGAAAGGAGATGGCGGAATCAGATCGTAAAGTTCCTGGGCATATTCCCTGAAATGTATTCTGTAAGTAAAAAATCCATAGGCTTGCAACTTTACGGCGGTGTTCGCGAATATTTGAGAATACAGGCTGCTTCTAGCTTTTCTTGGGACCAAGGCATATCCTAGGCCGCGCAAGATGGATCGCTCTGGAAAAATATGAGAAAGGTCTATGTTCCCAGCAGCTAGTGCACCTTTCCATCTAGTGGGAGATCGTGTTACGCTTCGCTTTTCAGTGCGTAGTCTCCACTTGAGAAACTTTCTGCCCCAACGGCCGTTAGTTCTTCGAGCTAAGTGCCACTCCACTTCCACTCCAGCTTGCTAATCCTTTGTGCTATGTCGGTGACTTTGGTTCGTCTAGGAATCTCCTCATTTCTGATTGGATCTCGTAGAGAAATAAGCAGAGCGCTCTCCATAGCACGCTCATAGGCCGCGAGCCTTCGTATGAGGCCCTTAGGGAAAGACCAAGTTACTGTAACATCCGTCGTCACTGGTAACATACACTGATCTTTCGTCTTAAATCACAGGTATTTTGGACGAGAATACCTCATGAAGTTTCCCAACGCTGTCCAGCCGAGTTGGATTCTTGACTGTTCTCCCTCAAGTTTTATTATACCAATAGATAAGATCATTTTGGAAAATCGAGCACATATAAACGGGCAGTCTAAAAATTAAAATTAATAATAAAAATGATTTAATTGATCGAGCAAAGCGAGATCTCTAAATCAACGTGGCATTGTATGTATGTATGTTTGTTTGTCCGTGGATAACTTTCGAAGCGATGGTCCGATCATCGTGAAATTTGATACATAGGTAGGTAGATATAACACAGTTTTGGTGTGACTAAATGAGCTAAACATGTTGGGGGATTGTTGAGATATTGGGGTTCAAGAGGGGTAAAAAAATGAAAATGAGACTATTAGGTCAAATGGGACGTCAAATAAAAGTTCTTTATTAGTACATTTAGACTTCATTTTTATTTTTAGGAAACTGTTTATAGTTTTTGAGTTATTAACTATACTAAAAACTGTCAAAATTCACAGGGTGCACCAGTGACCCCAGAGTGTTGTAATTTGATATGCGTGTAGCTTAAGTGACACATATATGTATAGGCAAGTCTGAAATCCAGAATAACTGCAATTTGTACCCCAATAAAATTATCCAAACGACATGAACTCCCGTTACGTGTAATTTGAATGAAACTGTAGGTCAAGAAAATTGGTTTGTAATTTCGTGGCACTATTGTATTGGTCAAAGATTAAGGCCGATCCCTAAACGTATTTAGCGACTAAACATGTTTAAATTTTACGTATTTGATTTGACAACTCCTTAAATCATTATTAGCCACTAAATAGGTACGTTTAGGCATCATTGCGCGAGTCGCCCTAAGAATATTTTCTTTTGTGTTTTGGGAGACTTGCAAGATCTGAGTTCGGGGCGAACCACTAGTTTAGGCAACAATAAAATGTTTACAGGATAGTAATTTAACTTAATCTACGGTCCATCACACTAATATTATAAATGTTAAACTTCGAATGTTTGTTTATTTCTTTGTTACTCAATCACGTCGCAATGGCATAACGGGTTGATAGTTTATGACCTGAATTCAAACATAGGCTACTTTTTGTTGGCAAAAAACGCATGTGAAGCTGCTAGCGGAGTCTAGTAAAGATAGCTTTAAAGCCTTAGCCTAAAATACATTATAATAAAAACTCATATTTATTTACCACACAAGCTTCTGCCCGCGATTTAGCACGCGTGCTTTGCCAATAAAAAGTACCTTATGTGTTAATCCAGATTATGATCTACCTACGTACCTAATACCAAATTTAATGGAAATCGGTTGAGCCGTTCCAACGCGAAAGAGTAACAAACATCCAAACATACAATTTTTTTGCGTTTATAATGTTAGTTTTTTTACCCCTCTTGAACCCCAATATCTCAACAACCCCCCAACATTTTCAGCTCATTTAGCCACACCAAAATTGTGCCACCACTACCTACCTATGTATAAATTTAACGATGATCGGATCTACGCTCCGAAAGTTATTCTCGGACAAACAAACATACATAGATACATGCATACAACGTTGATTTGACCAAGTTGATTTAGATACTCATGGTTGACATACACTATGAGTTCTCGGTGTTCATTGGGAGGTCTGACTACTTACCTATTTCTATAGATACAAAGCAGACATTTAAACATCTTGCTTTCTCATTATTCGCGACAAACAGACAAACTTTGGATTATGCGACAAGAATTGCAAACTAGCATCCGCGTAACCTACAATGTGTGCGTGCGTACACTGACTGCGGAACGCGTACCTTGTTGTTTCTTGACTCACAATTTTGAAAGAACGTAGTGTAAAATAATATTTCCTTCAGGGCGGGTTACTTCATAAAACTCCAGATGCATCCAACTCCTCTCTATAATCATTTTTTAATGTTATTTGTGGGGAAACATACTTACGGCACACCTGATGGTAAGCGGTCACCGTCGCCTATTGACACCGGCAACACCCGGAGTATTGTCGATGCGTACCCTACACTGTACAAACCTCTTTACATTTCTCTTGAAGCGTGCCATGTCGTAGCCTAACGGGAAAACCTCAGATGGTAGCTCATTCCACATCTTGCAAGTATGGGATAGAACCGATCGCGTGAAGCGTATGGTGCGTGATACCCAATTGTATTTATGTTATCATATATTATTTAAGATATATTACATTCATCATATATACTATCATTTTTAGGGTCCTTTACCCAAAGGGTAAAACGGGATCCTATTACTAAGACTCCGCTGTCTGTCTGTCTGTCACCAGGCTGTATCTCATGAACCGTGATAGTTAGACAGTTGAAATTTTCACAGTTGGTGTATTTCTGTTGCCGCTATAAAAACAGAATAAAATAATATTTAAGTAGGGCTTCCATACAACAAACGTGATTTTTTTTTGCTCGTTTTAGCTCGATATTGATAACGGAATCAGATAGACGCTTGAGATATTCACAAAATATTTAGTTACATATTCATTTAAATAATAAATAATTAAACTATATTAAAACAAATATTTAAGGGGGGCTCCCATACAAAAGACATGATTTTTTGCTGTTTTTATAGATAATGGTACGGAACCCTTCGTGCGCGAGTCCGACTAGCACTTGGCTGGTTTTTCCTGTATATCGCCGTATTTATACAAACAAAAACAGTTTACCTCCGAAACTCTTCGTCCTTCTATATTTACGTCAGATGACATCCGTCAAACAAAACATATTTACAACGACACAGTACTGTGCAGATAACGATGGAATGTGAGCCGGCGCACGGCTGGCCATGTACGACGTACAGAACAAAACATATCTAGATAAAAAAAATTCGTACAAATAGTTATAAATATACTAAAGAGAAATGTCGAATTTGCACTTAGAACAAACCTACTAAGGTTTTTTAACTGTAATAACTTTATTAAGCATGTTTAAAAAAAATATTCTTGTCAGTTTTCATTTTTATAATTACACCTATTGTTAAATTGTTCCAAATAGAGATGATTAAGATTAATAAAAACATCTTATAATCTATATCTTAGAATCTATTTATGAAATATAAAAATATCTTTTTCGTACCACTTGCTCAAAAAAGTGACATTCTATGCCACAAAAAGCGAACATAACAATAGTAATTTTTAATCTGTTAAAAACAGGAAAAGAAAATTGTACTGAATTTCTATCATCCTCTAGGGGGAGAATGTGATTTAAATTTGGAATACTTACCGAAATTTATACTGAACTACATCTGTGTTTACACCATTGAGTTTGTATATAAAGCATTATACATCTTTTTGAAAAAGGAATAACCATATTAAGCAGTCAAATTAACAAAAATATAAAACTTAATCCATCAGAGCCACAACCATCAACTTCCGGCATGTTATGTTCGTCCGTAACTCAGGATGCACCACCACCACTATCTCCGACGTATACTATCTACAATGAAACGCAAGTTCCTCAGACGCAAGAACAGAGAAATACTCAAATCAACTCATCAACAATAAATGTACCAAACAAAATGTAACTCTCTCTATCAATAATTGGACAAATGTTTCGAATGTTAACTTTTACTTTTAATTGTCATTATTTTTAATAAATGCTTATCTCATATTATTATTGTGTTAATTTTTTCGCAAATGGTACGAAAAGTAGAGTATTTTCCTCGGTGATAAAGCTGTCTTAGTCTTGGGTGAACTTAAATCCCTCGCTACACTCAGGACTCGTCTTAAATCTCTCGCTTCGCTCGTGATTTAAGTTTTTAACACCCTCGCTACGCTCGGGAGTAAATCTCGAGTCCTTCGTTACGCTCGCGATTTAAATCGTCACCGGCGTCAGAAGACACTGCTTTATCCCCTTGGTTAATAATCTATCAAATAAAATAGGCATGGCAATGTGTGCGTATTCTACCATCAAATAACCTAAGGTGATAAAAATAATAACTGCTTCAATTTATAATATTGTTACACTGAATATAAAAAACTACAAATATACCATAAACCAACGTTGGTATACGTAATACCAAATTGTGTATTGTGTTGGAATAAAATAATTTTTGATTCACTAATTGTTTGAGTGAGTGCGTCTAATAAAATATGTCGCTTATTTCAGGTAACAATGTGCACATAAAAAATATGATAACACAGCTCATATCTATAAATACCTATACATTAAATAATAAACTTAAAAATAAAATTTTTATTTAGGTATTTGGGGGATTCTGCTTCGTAGCCGCTTCCCTATAGCGCCTGTGAACGATGCCTACTGACCAGAAATCCGGATCAAGTAGCACATCTTCATGCTTCGCCAGAATCTGGAGAGTGTAGGACTTGAAGTTAGTAGTCCTACTGGACTCCAGTCGCTGGAGAAACATTCGGAAGATGCCTGTATTCCGGCCCTGGGTCCTCTCCCTCACGAATCGGAGTACATCATCTCCTGAAGTACTCTCATCTATTTAGGAGAGGTAGATCTTGATGGCCGGCTCCACTGTATGCAGTGTCGTCGACTGAGTCGGTCCCGTACCGGCGCCATGTTTGTTGCGGGACGATCTTTGTCGACCTTTCTATTCCACGAGGGTGAAAGATACTAATAAATAACTAATAAAAATTTAAAGCTGGATATTTCACACAGCACTATCTATCTAAGATTTTTATAACCATCTCAAATATTTCAAGCCTACACGGGACTTGAACCCGCAACCTTCCTCTTGATACGAGGATGCACTGCCAATTGTGCTACCAGGCTATGTCACGTCAGGGTCGAAATTCAAGAAGACGGTTGCGGGTTCAAGTCTCGTCTAGACTTTAGGTTTTTAAGATGGTTTTAAATTCTTGGAATTTTCCGTATGTGTTCGGATAAGACTATAAAAATAACAAGTAACTTTTTAACAAAAATATAACCGACTTCAGATACCAGTAAAAACCAAACTACTCTACCAATTCTGATGAAATTTCCATATGATCAATTTAAAAATATATTCTTTCAAATAAAAAAACTAATTTTCCAAGCCGGTTGATATGTAACGGAGTTCTGCGCTAACAAACATAACATAACATAAAAACTAAACAAATTTAAGACTTATATGGGTTTCTCATGCACGCCATTGTCAGAACTGGATCAAATGGAAATGGAACTATACGGGAAGCACCAGCTTTCAAATAAAAATGAAGTATCAAAATCGGTTCACCCAGTCGAAAGTTCTGAGGTAACAAACATTAAAAAAATACAGTTGAATTGAGAACCTCCTCCTTTTTTGAAATCAGTTAAAAATACTATTTACCTAGCCTCAAGCTAAGCAAAGCTTGTAAGTACTCTGGGAATCAGACATTAGTGGAAGCGCCGCTATCGGTGCTCATTTGTAGTCCCCTCTCGTAGCCAGGTCGATGTTTTCACTTGACATTGTCTTTTTAGCTAGGTTGGCTATAAACCACGGTAGATGTCGAGTCTAGACATTGCGAATCTCTATTATAGCACGAGAGCTGATGAGTGCCAAGACCACATTTGGGGAAGGTTTTGCTTAAAGAGGTTCTCAATTTGACTATATGTTTTTTCATTTGTTACCTTAGAACTTTCGACTGGGTGAAGTGATTTTGATCACTCATTTTTTTGTTTGAAAGCTGGTGCTTCTCATGCAGTCCCATTTCCTAGGTCTAGTTTTGACAATGACATCCATGAGAAAACCATATAAGTCTTAAATTTGTTTAATTTTTATGTTTTTAAATAAATATTGCTGGACATTTCACACAGCGCTATCTAGCCCCAAACTAAGCATAGCTTGTACTATGGGAACCAGATAACTGATAGAATACTTATATACTTTTTTTTTTTGTAAATACATACTTATAATACATATAGAAACAACCAGACCCGGAACAAATATCTGTAGATCATGCAAACATTTGTTCCGCAGCGGGAATCGAACCCGCTACCTCCTGCGTCTCAGCCGGCTATTCGCCCACTGCGCCACGGAGGTCGTCGTTTGTTAGCACAGAACTCCGTTATACAGTGTTTTTTTACTGTAACAGTTACGGCAGCACCCATAACCACAGGAGATACAGGTGCAGTTTCTTTCAAAACATCAGCTCGTTTTCGAAGAAAAACATTTTGGCATTTAAATTTTTTTGGTCAAGTGTGAGTAGCTCCTTAAAATGAATCAAGTTGGTAATTTTTTTTTGATGCCGATCGATGCAGTCCTTTGTATGGATAATTTTATTGTAGTTGATGAAAAAAAATCTGAACAGCGAAAGTTAGTCAAATTTGATAAAAAGTATTCTCATACAACAGGACAAAGCAAAATTCCTCCAACAAACATTTTATTAGGTTCTAATTGCACATTAAAGAAGTATTAATACTGTAGCGATTAAGAAGTTTAGGAACTCCATGCTCTCATGAGCAATTCATGCCGACCCATTCGAGCAAACCGACGAAGCCCAACTATTGCGCTGAAGTGGTGAGTATGGTAGAGTAGTTTGGTTTTTACTGCTATCTGAAGTTGGTTATATTTTTGTTAAAAAGTTACATATTTTTATTTTTCTAATTTACGATTCAATTACGACTATAGGTATATCGAAGTGTTGAAGTGTTTGTATAGTAACGCCACTATGTCAGTCCGTCTACAGGACCAGAGTACGGAACCAATCCAATTGCAGAGAGGCGTGAGACAGGGAGACGTAATTTCTCCGAAACTGTTCACGAACGCATTGGAGGACGTTTTCAAACTCTTGGTCTGGGACAGACTTGGCATATATCAATGGCGAATACATCACTCACCTTCGTTTTGCCGATGATATAGTCATTATGGCCGAATCGCTCGAGGAACTCGGTACCATGCTCAACGACCTCAGTAGAGTCTCCCAACAGGTGGGTCTTAAAATGAACATGGATAAGACGAAAATCATGTCAAATATCCATGTTGCGCCCGTACCGGTAGTTGTTGGGGGCGATACTCTCGAAGTTGTCGACGAATATGTATACCTAGGACAAACTGTCCAATTAGGTAAGTCCAACTTCGACAAAGAGGTCGTACGAAGAATCCAACTCGGCTGGGCAGCGTTCGGGAAACTTCGCGATATCTTCTCGTCCAAAATTCCCCAGAGCCTGAAGACTAAAGTCTTCAACCAGTGTGTGTTGCCAGTGATGACCTATGGAACTGAAACGTGGTCCTTTACTAATGGCCTCATGACCAAGCTCAAGGTCGCTCAACGAGCTATGGAGAGGGCTATGCTCGGGGTTTCTTTGCGTGACAAAATCCGCAATGAGGAAATCCGCAGAAGAACTAAAGTTGCCGACATAGCTCTCAAAATTAGCAAGTTGAAGTGGCAATGGGCAGGCCACATCGCTCGTAGAACCGATAACCGTTGGGGAAGAAAGGTTCTCGAGTGGAGACCACGGACTGGAAGACGCAGCGTAGGCTGGCCCCCCACAAGGTGGACCGACGATCTAGTAAGAATCGCGGGGAGCCGTTGGGCGCAAACGGCTACCAACCGCTCGTTGTGGCGATCTAAGGGGGAGGCCTATGTTCAGCAGTGGACGTCTCCCGGCTGATGATGACTTTTCTAATTACAATCTTTACTTGTATAATATTTTTAATGTAATATTAATTAAATTTTTTTTTGTTTGTGGCATATCATTGATTAATTAATAAACTGCAATAAATGAATACAATGCAATAACCGTTAATGGTGCGCGACCACATTGTCTCCAAGGACTACAATGGGGATGGACGATCAATGGCCCTGTTGATGGCGAGCGGTGTGATAATATAACCGTTGTTTTTTTTTATTGATGATAGCCAAGCGCTTGACCACTACCTCACCTGATGGTAAGTGAAGGTGTGATCGAAGATGGAGCACGCTTGCCTTGAAAGAACCTATTCACTTTGACTTGAAGACTCCAAGATTATACTGGTTTGGAAAAACATGCCGAAAGTGAGTTCCACTCCTTACTTGTGCTAACAAGAAAAGTTGAAGCAAATCGTTTGTACGGCAAGATTGCCGACCAGGTATGGGTGGTACTTCTCGGTACGTCTGCTTGTCCGGTGGTGGAAGGGGGAAGGAGGGATACGGTCATGAAGATCTTGCGCACATTGACCAAAATGAATCTTGAAAAAAACTGAAAGTCTGGCTACTCGGCGCCTGTACTCCAGACTTTGTAAATTGGCTTCCACTAGGGAGTCACCACCAATAAGTGTAGCAGCACGTCGCTCAATCGAATCAAGGGCTACGAGCTGATAGTTGGTCGAGTCATCTCAGAGATGGCAGCAGTACTCCATACATGAGCGGACTTGTGCTTTGTAGAGACTGAGCAGCTGTCCTGGTGAGAATTACTGCCGAACCTTAGCTAGAGCGACGGCATGGCGTGGCAAAGCATTTTTACAGACGGAAATGATTTAAAATAATACTAGTGGTTCGTCCCGAACTGAAAACTCGCGAGTATCCCAAAACAAAAAAAAATATTCTTTAGGGTGACTCGCGCAACGATGCCTAGTGGCTAAATATGATTTGAGGAGTTGTCAAATCATACAAATGCGTAAAATTTAAACATTTTTAGTTGCTAAATACGTTTAGGGATCGTTGTGCAAGCCGGCCTTAATCTTTGACTAATAAAATAGTGACAATCCCACATACTTGACCTACAGTTTCATTCATATTTCAGGTAACGGGAGTTCATGTTATTTAGTTGTCTTTTTTGGGGTACAATATGCAGTTATTTTGGATTTCAGACTGTTGCCTATGTTTGTGTTACTAAAGCTACACGCATACCAAATTACAGCACTGTGGGGTCACTGGTGTACCCTGTGAATTTTGTCAAAGTTTAGTTTTTATTATGGCTAATAACGCAAAAACTATAAAGAGTTTACGAAAAATATAAACGGAGTCTAAATGTACGTACTAATTGATTGACGTCTCATTTGACCAGTTAGCCTCATTATCATTTTTTTTACCCCTCTTGAACCCCAATATCTCAACAACCCCCCAACATTTTTAGTTCATTTAGTCACACCAAAATTGTGCTATCACTACCTACCTATGTATTACATTTCACCATGATCGGATCAACGCTTCGAAAGTTATCCTCGGACAAGCATACACACATACAACGCCGATTTGCCCAAGTTGATTTATGGCGGGTTCCTATATCCGTCGGTAATCGACTACGCCTCGTATCTCCTTGAAAAAGTGTCAAATTAGTGTCAAACTTTTGACAGGTTTTCAAGGAGAAACGAGTCGTAGCTGGTTACCGACGGACGAACCCGCCATTAGAGATCTCGCTTCGCTCAATCAATAAATATAAATATCCTTTTCCATGGCAACCCGTCAGTCTGCTCGGCCCTTATCCATCCTTCATGGTATATGTACCTGTCCTTACCAGTCAGCATTCTTTTGTTACCTGTAGGGTCGGCAAAAAAAGCTACGGAACAATAAACACTTTTTGTAAATCATTCGAGTGATAATTGAAAGAAAAAATGTTTTGTTTGTTGTTTGTTGTTGACACATTTTTTACAATTTTTTTTACAAAAAATATAAAATGACGCCGGTCAACTGTTGCCACACCGTCATGCGCGTACACCAGACATTGCTGTCACAGGCATGTTCTCAAAAACTCTCTAATAATATAAGTATGTACACACGGGTACACATCAAGCTAAACCTTTCCAGTATAAGCTGACCTCCCATTCTACGAAAAGCCTACACAATACGAGGTCAACTTATATTGGAACGATATAGCTTGATGTGTAGCCGTGTATACCTTTTGTGTTTTGTCCTTATACGAAGTATTTTGTTATGTACGACATTAAAAGAAAACAAAGGTAGAGCTAATGGCTAGTATTGTAATTATTTTTTTTTTAAATCTTTAATCATTCTTAATATCATCATTATCATCATCATCCACAGCCCGACTTCACCTACTGCTGGGTATAGGCCTTCCCAAGGTGCCATCCGCCACGATCTTGCGATAGTCTCACCCATTGACGGCCCGCGACTCTAACGATGTCGTCCTTAATATCAAGTACTATCAATGAAACAGCCTGTATAAAATAGGTAAAGAACTCGTATTTATTTATCATGTAAGTAGGTACCTGTTTAACCGACTAAGCGGCATCGGCGCAAAGGCGCCGCAAATTTACGTTTAAAGTGGTTTATTGGAAATGTATCGATTACTGGATAAATATTCAATCTACCGGTATTAAACCAACCCCTAAAATCAGATAATACGATTCCGAATGTGTGTTTTAAATAAATGTCGTACTTAACAAAACAGGTTGTATGAGCTACATAATTGCTTAAAATAAACTAATATTATTTATTTCTAAAAAGTCTAAATAAAGATGCACGAAGAACCTACCAAAATATTATATCCCTAGGGATTTTAATGAATTTATACCTACCTAAATCTGTTTTAGCTAATGTAAAGTGTGACAGTTTCGGGAGCAACAAGCTTCCGCCGGCGGTTTGCACACATGGTTTGTCAATAAAAAAAATATCCTCCTTCTCTACAGCTGGGTAAAGAGTAGCTTATACCCTAATCCGCGTCATAATCTGTCTACAAATTTCATCGAAATCGGTTCAGCCGTTTATTCGTAAAAACTAACTTAACAAACAGACAGACAGACAGATAAAGCTACTTTTGAATTTATAACATGTACACTATGGATGTGAAAAAGAGCTTGCTCCATATGTTGTCAGAAGACAAACTTTTCCAGAAATCTTAGTCTTATCAGAAACCATTTGAAAGATTTCTAGGAGAAAACGTTTTAGAATGATAAGCCCATAATTTTTTCTATTGATTTTGTTTATTTTAATGGTGTACAATAAAGTTTTATTTTCACAAACCATTTTTTAAGGTCAAATCTTTAGACTGAGGGTATTCTGAGGGTTAGTTTGCAAGTAAGCGTTTATTTCAAAGCCCTGTACTTAGCAAATCGCAAACTGAGATAGCTTAAAAAACAACTTAAATAAACAGTTGCAATGAAGACGTTAAAAATCTGTCCGCAAAATCCATTTACTTCATCTTACTGCGAATTCTCGCAAAATAAAACGGTGTATCATTGAGCCATCAATAAAAACCCATTTACAAACAGTCGACATCTAACAAGCCAATAAAAAAAGAAACTGTTTGCTTTTTCTGCAAACGGTCTTCACAAATATGCTTTCTATTGTGCTGTGTCGAATATCGATAATAGCTAGTGTTGTGCCGCAGTCGATGATTTGTATTGATTTATCGATTGTTGAAAAGTGCATTCGAAGTGTTGGACATCGATTCATTGTGATACAAAGTACAAGTTAGGTTTGGGTTTTGAAAGAAATGTCTAGTGTTGCACCGCTGTCGATGATTTGTGTCGATGTTGCGTGATTCATTTATAGTTTGAGGTATACTATTGATGTTGATGGGCGTAGGGCAGTGTGTCGTAGGGTATTACGTTTGAAATACTAGGCAATAATTTGTTATTGGCGATAATTACCTCTTAACATCAGGGCCATAGGCTAGTTCCATCTCCAGGTAGTATAAAAAAAGTGAAAACGTTTTTACTTTTTTTTATTAACGTCGAATGATGTTAATGGCGATTGAAGAAAACAAGAATCCTGCAAACAAATATTGTAAATATGCGCCAATGGCTCAGCCAGTGCACTTCGGCAGTCCCTGAATACAAAAGCGGGAAAACCATCCGGGCCCGCGGAGCGCTTTGGTTTGAGCTTAGCGAGCGCCTGCGAGACCGCGCTGAGCGAAAGGCACGGGATGTGAACGCGCGCAGCACTGGCACGGCTCACCGCCTCCGCCGCGCGCACGTCCAGCTCCGGCGATGAACTTCCGTACACTGAGTGAAAGTACTTCGCGAACTCTTCTGCACAGTCCGCTTCTAATAACGCCATTCCATCACGTGTAATTTTTTTACGAATCGTTTTCCTCGTTTAGATCTAACCTAGTCCCAGAATGATTTGGGATCTCTGACTAGATTACTTTGAAATCGCTCGTGATGTTGTTTCTGCGCTTCCCCTATCATCTGCTTTATTTTGGCTCTACATTCTGAGAAGGTCCGGTAATCGTTCCTCGTCCCACTCGACTTATACCGCTTATACAGCCTCGCTTTCTGCTCTATACCACGAATAACATCTGCCGTATACCACTCCGGGTAACTATACCTAGAGTTAATGTTTTTCGGCCGTTTCTTAGGTACCACTGCGTCAAAGATATCATTGAGTGAGTTGTAAAAATGTTTTACTGCTTCTTCCGGTTCCCGGTTCCGGTTCATATAAGTATGTATTTACAAACGTATTCTATTAGTTATTTGGTTCTCATAGTAGAAGCTCTGCTTAGTTTGGGGCTAGATAGCGCTGTGTAAAATGTCCAGCAATAGGTATTTATATTTATTTGCGTAAATATGTGTATAAAACTAGGTAATCGCACTTTGTACTTATTTGCTCTTCACGAGCACCGCAAATTTCTCAGATAGTGACGCCAAATTATCAATAAAGTTTGTAAAGTACTTATCGATGGAATAACATCTCTATTGAATGACCTTAGTGAAAGTCAGCACAACCCTTTATCGAAAATAGTGATGCACTTTACGGAATAATTTATCGATTATGATGCCAAGACCTTAGTGAAAGCCTATTCCTTTTGCTATATTACAGGCCTTACCTCTGTCAATTGAAGATGACAACTTTGTAAATTGTATGAAGTCTTAAACATTATATAATAGCTTGGGGGAAAAGTCTTTTGGCATTATAGTATGTATGAACTTGTAATAAAATCTCTTTGGCTATACTATTTGTATCTGGCTGGTTTTAGTATCATTCAAAGTTTAAATTTTAAAAAAGGTAATTCGAAATTCAAATTAGGAAAATGTGTGATTTTTTTTTTGTTTTTCGTACTGTAAAGATGAGTGAATCTAATGAAGAAATTCGATACATTTTAAAATTTTAAAACAAAAAGGGTACAAATGCAACGCAAGCCGCGAAAAAAATTTGCGATGTTTATGGACCTAGTGCAGTGTTTGTGAGAGTAGCACAAATTTGGTTTAAGCGTTTTTAATCCGGAAGTTTTGATGTCAAAGATGCACGTCACTCTGGTATCTGATATACTACGGATAAAATTGATGCCATTTTTGAAAAAGTGGAGCAAAATCGGCATATCTGTAGTTACGACATAGCTGAAGAACTGAATTGAATTGACCACAAAATAATTTTAGCGCATTTGAAAAAAAACTGATATCCGTGATAAGACGCTACATGATAAATCCCGTATTTATAATAATGATTCAAATAAATCACGAATGTTTTTTCCGTAAAATCACAAATTTGTAAATGTTAATTTTGTAAATATATCTTATCTTGTATAATTTATCTTTAAAGTATTCCTCTCCTGATCCTAAAAAAAAAATCGAAAAATTTCGCTCGCGCAGTCGTTTCTTCTTCCAATAACTGACTATGCTGATGCTTATTATCTAGATCTCACTGAACAGCAGCTAGATAAACTTGAGCGTGATAGATTATTTTCAAAATATGTTGTAAAATAGGTCAACTTAATAAATGTTGGTCTAATACTTACTACATAATTCGTTTTAGAATTATATAATTATTATTCGTTGTAAAGCAAATGATTTCTTGTTCAGTTTCCGTTAAAAATGTCATATTTCTTTGTCTAATAAGGTATGTACATTCTTACCTACTTGTTTATTAGTATGTATTCAATAGTGATAACAATAATTTAAATTATAGTATGATTTTTAAAATATTATACGATAGAATTGAGTTTCTTACTAAAAACACGTGTCTTCTCGGACTTGTTTACTCGCTGCTATAAAGGTTCAGAACTCGGTTCGGCTCGTGGTATTGGTACGCACCCTCCGTCGTCCGAGACACGTTCTCGGAGACCCGGATGACGAAATCACTTTCGCTAATGCGGGTGAGTCATCCACATTAGACAGAGCAAACACTCCACAAATACACCGACCTCGCCGGCGAGGTCGACGAGTCCCTTTAGTCGCCGCCTACACGAGGTACAAGCACGTACCCGGGCGTTTCTCTCCTATCCCCGTCCCGGCAACAGCCCAAGCCGAGGTTCGTACCTAAGTGGTGCCCTTGCGCTAGTTGCCTCATCAAAAATAAAATTATAGGGCTGAGCGCCTTCTGCGCTCGCCAAAAGCTCGGTTAAGCTGCAACGGTCTCAGAGGTCAACAGCGAGATAAGTCCATTCGAAAAAAAAAGGCTCGTGGTATTTTGCCATCGACCGCCGGAGAGGGCGAAACTCTGCCCTTTGGTACAAGTAAAATACATACCCCAAGTGAGGGATACCACGTGTTGGACGCTGAGCTAAAAGCTAAGTAATTATTATTTAGTATTTTAGATTTAGATTCTTTTAGTATTGTTGTTATCTATGAGGTAGTTACCATATACTTTTATAATATTGATTTTGCGGGTAGTTTAAAAAGTTAAAATAAATATTTGTTTAATGATAATATAATTTGATTTAGTGTTCAATTGTGGTTTGACTTTAATGAATAAAATAAATATCTATATAAAGGGTTTTGCATATTATTTTAAAAAGCCCACACGTAGTGAAAATCTATTAAGCGCTTGCAAAACTTTGGCATCCGGTTCATCTTCGGCTTGCGAAAGTATCATGTGTCCGAATTTCGCTGTAAGCTCAAGTGGTTATTGAGCTTACAAATACGTCTACGCCGGAATACTCACATTCTTACTCCATTGGTGCAGGGACCCAAAGTGACTCTTGGCCTCCGATATGAGAACTCTCCATTGCCATCTCTTGCCAGTTGTCGGTTGTCAGTTGTCGCCCAGGTCGCGCAGGTCAGCCTCCATCCTGTCGTTCCAGCGATATTTGGGACGACCAACCGGTCGGCGGCCAGTCGGTCGGCTCAAGTATGCTCTCTTTACACTTCGATCTTCACCTATTCGCAGTACATGGCCGAGCCAGCGGAGTCGGTGTGACTTGTATTCTCCTATGATGTTAGGCTCGGCCACAAGATCTTCTATTTCGGCGTTTTTACGGACCCTCAGGCTACCATCTTCTCTTCTTACTGGACCCAAGATTTTACGGAGAACTTTTCTCTCTGCTACTAAAAGCAGATTCTCCTCCTTCAGTGTTGGCGTCCAGGTTTCAAAACTATACATAAGGATGGGCCGTATTACGGTTTTGTTAATTCAGATCTGGGTTCTTCTACTGAGAAGCCTGGATACCAATACCTTATGTAGTGCAGCACTGCACCGTAAGAAATTCTGGATGCGAATTTGAATTGATGGAATACTCACATCCTTCACTATTTATATAACACCCTGTTTAACCCTACCTCACCTTCCTATCTTAAAGAACGCTTCCATTTCCTCCATCAATCCAATCCTCGATCCTTGCGTTCATCTGACACACTCCAACGCAGGACACCTGTACACTCCTCCTCCTACTTTGATATTAGTTATGCAACTAGTGAATAAAGGACGGATTTAAAGCGAGGGCCGTAGATGAATCACGAGCAAGTGAAGGATTCTAACGACTGAATCACGACCGTAACGAATGATTCAAGTGTTAGAATCCTGAGCAACGCGAGTGGTTCATGGCCCTCGATATAAATCCTTTTTATTCAAGAGTTGCATACTATACTTCATACAATGAATACAGGAAAAAGAAAGATTTGAGCAAAAATAGACTATTAATGACGAAAATATGTAGCTTAAATTAATTAAAATTCAGATAATAAGGTTGGAAAACAGACTCTAAAAATACTTTTTATTTATTTACTCAATTCAATTAGAACGGCCTTGGCCAATTAATCTAATTACAAAATGGAATATTTTTTACAAATAATTGATATATGTCAATGTTATACAAAATGTCAAAACAATAAGATTACAATAAATAATAATATTAAGCAATAACAATCACACACTCTTCTCACAAAACCTCAAGCGCTCCAACATTATCATCTTCCATCCGTCCGCAAACACATCACATTCAGGGCTTGCGGCCAGGAGGGCATTGAGCGCAGAAAGGGTTCGCGGGATGGGCGACTGAGCGCGCGCGACTGTTCGCCCAAATGCCATCGAGAACAATCTGTGTCTCCTGCCGCGGCGGTAATTGTTGGGAACATAGAACCACAAGAACTCATCGTGGAGATCAAAGGCACCTATCTTCCCATGAATTATCTTGTGCATGATCCTTAATTCTACTCAAAGAGGCTCTAACGGAAGACCAGCGCTGGGAAGCCAGTGCAACCCAGCACATGCTGAGTTAGAGCCTTTTTGTGACACATGCAGTGAGTGCGATGGGACACACACACTGCAATATTGTGCATTTTTATTTAATTTTAATCTCTTAGTTATTGTTTCTTTGTTCTTTTTGTTATGTTTCCTGTGTGTGTTTGTTCTGTTATACTATTGGTGTTGTTACAAATAAATGTTTTTGATTTGATTTGATTTGATTTAATTGATCATATCTCTTCTTACCTCCAAACTATGAAAACTTTTTTTTTACGATGGGAAAATGCTTTACGCATGTCCTCCAGCTCAGGGAGAGCTGAAGGGATCTGTCGGACTCTCCGTAGGTTAACAACCAACGGCATACCGACTAAAAACCCACCGAGATTCCTTCGTTCACCTCAATGCCAGTGCATCATCAAACCGCCCATCTTGAGATGAGTGAGTCGATGCTGCACTAGCACTGGACAGGGTCACGGGGTCCCGGTTAGATTCAACCGCGGCCCTGTCGGTGAATGTCGGTCTTAAGCGGACCCCTCTGACTCCCCCCAGGGAGAGAGAGGAATGTCCTGGAATATTGAGGACATTCCCCGGCGTAGGAGGCCTGTGCAATGCAGAGTCGGGGCTCCCCGCACCCGAACCCTGCTGGCTCCCATCGAGCGCAAGAAGGCGAAGAAATTGTCTTCGCCTTCTTCCGGTCCTTCGTCTGCGATATAGCTCTGCGAGAGGGTCATCCTCCTGGCTTCTTTCCACAGCCGCTTTCTGGGACATCACCTCCTCAAAACTATGAAACCCTAGGTAACCCAGGAGAAACTTAGCGGGGTACAAAATGTGCCAGAAGCTTGATTTTAATTTTTCCATGTGCAATGAGTTTCAACCTGCTACTTCTCTGCCATGGTACGCATGCCAGACGTGGTCTGTAGCTGCACAGAATCTACAACATCTAAGGGTTTGTCAAAGAGGGATACAAATAAATTTCTTAGACCTCAAACTAAGAAATAAAGCCAAAAATACAGAAACAATAAGAATAACCAAGGCAAAAGATATTGCGCAGAAAGTGCTTTCAGTTAAATGGAAATGGGCGGGGCACATACAAATATAATAAATAAATAAATATTGCTGGATATTTCATACAGCGCTGTCTAGCCCAAAACTAGGCAGAGCGTGTACTATGGGAACCAGATAACTGATATATACATAATATTATAGCAAAAATATCCAGACCCCAGACCTGAATCTGTAGATCATGCAAACGTTCGTTCTGCGGCGGCAATCGAACCGCTTCCTCCGGCGTCTCAGCCGGCTATTCGGCCACTGCGCCACGGAGGTGGTCTCCATAGAGGCAAAACAACGACGAACAAGAGGTGGCCCAAAACAATATCAAATTGGTATCTATCCAATACACAAGGAAGAAGAAAAGGAAGGCCTATGCACGATAGTACGATGACATCGTGAAAGATGCGCCTTACTTATCGATAGATCTAATCGTGTGTTTAACCACATAGCCACTTTATGTGTCAAAGGGTCAGTAACCCCGCCGGCGCTGGCACACTTTTAGTGAGAAATTGAAAGTTTTTAGTCATCAATGACACGGATAGAACGTGGTTAAGCGTACGTCGGACTAGTAGAGCGAGAGTTCCGTTAAAATCTAATAGGTTGGTTTGGACCACGGATGAGGGAAGTAAGCATGTCTGTGGTTTGGACAAATGCCAAAATACTACCAACGAACAACAGGATGATACAAAATAAATATTGCTGAACATTTCACACGGCGCTATCTAGCCCTAAACTAAGCAGAGCTTGTACACACGGCTACACATCAAGCTATAACACAATATACAATATACAATTCCAGTATAAGTTGACCTCGCATTGTGTAGGCTTTTCGTAGATTGAAAGGTCAGATTATACTGGAAATGTATAGCTTGACGTGTAGCCGTGTGTACTATGGAAACCTGATAACTGATAAAATACTTATATACCTTTTTGTTTGTAAATACAAACGTAATATATATAGAATAACATCCAGAAACGAAACAAATATCTGTAGATTATGCAAACATTTCTTCTACGGCGGGAATCGAACCCCCTACCTCCTGCGACTCAGCCGGCTGTTCGCCCACTGCGCCACGGAGGTCGTCAAGTAAAAAGTATATACGTATTCGACGTTCTTCTTTTCTACGGATCCTGATGTGAAGTAAGGCTTACATGCCGTGATAACTTTGCGCACATGAAATCAAGAAATCAACCACATACCTAAAGCTAAACAAAGATTGTTATCCTATGAGTAAAACTAGTGGTTCGCCCCGAACTGAGATCTCGCGAGTCTCCTAAAACAGAAAAAAAAACAATATTCTTAGGGCGACTCGCGCAACGATGCCTAAACGTATTTAGTGGCTAAATATAATTTAAGAAGGTTTTATTAATTTTATTATTATATATTCATATTATTTATTTATATTATTAGTTGAAACTATTGGAACAGGCGTGAATATAAACGCTAGGTGTAATTAGCTTTCTTTAATCATCATCATCATCATCATATCAGCCGTAGGACGTCCACTGCTGGACAAAGGCCTCCCTCATTTATCTCCAGGAACTGCGGTTAGAAGCGGCCTGCATCCAACGCCGACCTGCGGTTCTTACCAAGTCGTCTGCCCATCTTGTGGGTGGACGTCCTACGCTGCGCTTGCCGGTCCGTGGCCTCCACTCGAGAACCTTTCGGCCCCATCGGCCGTCTGTTCTGCGCGCTATATGGCCTGCCCATTGCCACTTCAACGTGCTAATCCGTCGGGCTATGTCGGTGACTTAAGTTCTCCTACGTATCTCTTCATTTCTGATTCGATCCCGTAGAGAAACCCCGAGCATAGCCCTCTCCATAGCTCGTTGAGCGACTCTGAGCTTATTCATAAGGCCAATAGTGAAGGACCACGTCTCGGTTCCATATGTCATCACTGGTAACACACACTGATTGTAGACTTTCGTCTTAAGGCACTGAGGTATGTTGGACGAAAAGACGTTGCGAAGTTTCCCAAACGCTGCCCATCCGAGTTGGATTCGACGATTGACCTCTTTCTCGAAGTTGGACCTACCTAATTGGACTGTTTGTCCTAGGTATACATACGCGTCGACAACTTCAAGAGCCGAGTTCTCAACCATAACTGGGGCAGGGACGACATGGACATTCGACATGGACTTTCTTTAATAAAATTATCTAATTTGAAAGAGTTTTGTCTTAACTAGTACACACGGTTACACATCAAGCTATACATTTCCAGTATAAGCTGACCTCGCATTGTGTAGGCTTTTCGTAGATTGAAAGGTTAGATTATACTGGAAATGTATAGCTTGACGTGTAGCCGTGTGTACCAAGTACGAATTAACGAGGTCAAATCGGACCTATATTTATGTGCAGTCACTTTGCGGAACCCTAATTTGAGTTCTTTGTATAATGACAGGTGTTATCCGAACGAGAACAATGGGTATCATAGATATCTCATTTTGTATGGCTGTGAGAATTTCTATATTTACACAATTTTACCTAGAAATCCTATAATGAATTTATAAGGAGATGAAAGTGTGATTCGCATTGTTATTTTTTTCATGAGAATAGAAGTTTTAGCACATCGTTTTTAGCTGTTAGCTCTGTGTGTATTTTAGCTACAGACTGAAACAATACAATTAAATATATACCTAGTCCGGTCATAAATTCTGTCACATGATTAATATAAAATAATTGAAACAAGTTTATTCATTATGTAACCATTTATATACCAAAATGAACTTAACAAAACATAGATTCTTATGACACTAAAGTTTATTCAAAATGACCTCCGTGATTTTGAATACAGGCCTTCAATCTGCGCGGCCAGTCGTCTATCGCAGCATGAACGAGGTCCATATCAATATCGGCTGCTGCCTTAATCAAGGGTGTCTTGAGTTACTCCAAATTGGGATGAGGCTTTGAGCACGCCTTTTCCTCCAAGTGTTGCCATATCTTGTAATCTAACGGATTCAAATCTGGACTGGAGGAGGGCCAGTCTTCGTGCCGGATGAAGTCGATGTCACGCGCCGCCAGCCAGTCTTGTGTACTTTTCGCTCTATGAGCTGGCGCCGAATCTTGTTGGAATACCCAGTGCCTGTTATTGAACATGGTATGAGAAACAGGTTCCACAAGGTTCGTCAGGACGGTATTTTGATACACAACTGCATTCGTTTTTACACCTTTCTCACAAAAATGTACCTCTGTTAAGCCCCAATAAGAAACTCCCAACCATACCATGAGCGAGGATGGAAAATGACCTCGTTGGACACGCGGAATACGGTTGCTCGCTTCTTCACTACTGTGTGCGTACACCTTATCATTTTGTTTGTTGTAGCTCTCTTCTACGGTAAAAAATTTTTCATCCGAAAAAAGAATTTCCCGATATTTTTTTCCCGCGTACCGCTTCAACAAAGCGCGGCATTTCTTCAGTCTCAGGTCCATTAGACGAGCATTCAAACGATGTCCTGTTTTTCTTCGATATGCCCGAAGCCCTAAGTCTTTAACCCCATCTGAAGGGCCAACAGTTTCTGCTTACGTTTGGGATTTCTTTGAATTCGCGCCTTCACAGCTTTTATCACTGCTGGAGTCCTTACAGACCGAGGGCGACCACTTCTTGACCTGTCATCTACACTAGAGTCTTCATTGTATCGTTTGATGGTGCGATAAACGAATCTTTTGATTATATTCAAATTTTTCAGTTTGTCAAAAATTTGAATTGGCGCGTAACCGCAACGATGCAACGCAATAACTGCGACACGGTCTTCTTTAAGCGTCCACTCCATATTTAAAAATGAGTAAAATTCTAAAACTTATACATTTTTATTTTCATGAACAATACGAAATTCGAATTCTATAAACTTTTTTGTGGCCAGCATTCTAAAAGAAAAGTTTTTACTGTGTGACAATACTTATGACCTGACTAGGTATATAGTTATTGGATTAATTATTTTTATTATTATTATTATTTATGACATTGAAAGCGTAGCTGGGTGTCAGTGGATGAGACTCGCAAGGGACCGGAAAGAATGGCGTAATAAAGAGGAGGCATATGTATACCCAACAGTGGGTGCAGACGGGCTGAGATGATGATGATGATGATTATTAAGATCTTGTTGTGTCCCACTGCAGGAAAAGGCCTCCCGTCCCTCTCTCCAGTCTTTTCGATTTTGGGCTATTGTGGACCAATCCTGTAAATGGGCATCAATTTTGCCCCTCCATCTTCGCCGCGGTCTGCCACGAGGTCGTTTCCCGGTTAGAGGCGTCCACTCTGTAGCGGATTTTATAAAATCAATATCTTTTTATTTATTAAAATCACAAGGATCACTTTGAAACGTCAATTTTACTGCCTGTTCCTTCGCGACCAAGCCAGGAAAGAAAGGCAAGAAACAAGGATGGTTGTTTTTTAATGATCCTTTTAAAGAAAATAAAACAGCAATTTCAATCCCAAGCTTCTTTACTATCTAAATAATCCGATATTTTATAGTAGCCTTTTTTATAAAGATTTTGTTTAATTACGTTTTTAAATTGTTAATTGTCAATTTTAGTACATCACTTGGGAGTTTGTAAAAACGTACATCGCCTTTTAAACGATTTACTAACTTTATGGAGTCTACAAGTGGCAACAGCGAGTTTATCATTATTTCTAGTATTAAAATTAGGATTAATATTTTTTGTGTTATTGTAGCTCTCTCCATAGCAACCGGTGTGGATCATTCGCAGTCGGGTAAAACGAAGGAATAATACAGATATTATTGAATGCATATAAATTTATTTCATAAAAAAGTTAAGTAACTACATACTAAGTATATTGCTAAATTAAATAGAACAAACTTGAGATTCATAAGCCTATTATACAAAATACGTATAGGTAACCATTTTATCACATAATCATCACACATAAATTAATTAGGGCTTTACCACAATAAGTTAAACATACGTCGAAAACCTGTTTAAAAAAAAATAGTGGCACTCCGGGAGTGCCAACACAAGTGAAAACTTGAACAGACTACACTACAAATACTTCTACATAGAGGTGTCGGTAACAGTAACAGTGTCACGAGTTCAATAGTTTTTTCCCATCTCAAAAATGCCCAACGCGCATAAAGATTTCACTTCAAAAATACTTAACAATAATCGATACGGAATTTTTAAACATGTATTCAACGGGTGTTTAACTATTTTGTGGTATAGGTACCTAGTTTACCTACTTAATTACCGGCTATTCACTGAAACTTGCAACGTAATGACAGGTCTGGTAAAATTGCCGACGTAACTGCCAATGATACAAAATGATCTAAATTATTTCATTAGCCGGGTCCACACCAGACGATCCAATGCGCTCCGATCGCACGCGGCAGGAGCGCGCTCCACAGGAGCGTCTGGTGTAGACGTGCCGCTTTTTTTTAGAATGGACTAATCTCGCTGTTGGCCTTTGAGGCCGTTGCAGCTTAACCGAACTTATGGCGAGCGCAGAAGGCGCTCAGCCCTGTAAGTTTTTGATGAGGCAACTAGCGCAAGGGCACCACTTAGGTACGAACTCGGTTTGGGCCGTTGCCGGGATGGGGATAGCAGAGAAACGCCCGAGTACGTGCTTGTAACTCGTATAGGCGGCGACTGAAGGGACTCGTCGACCTCGCCAGCGAGGTCGGTGTATCTGTGAAGTGTTTGCTCTGTCTAATGTAGATGACTCAGAAATCTCTGCCGCATTAGCGAAGGTGATATCGTCATCCGGGTCTCCGAGAACGTGTCTCGGACGACGGAGAGTAAAGTGGACGTGCCTCGCGCGATCCAAACTACAAATATGGAGCGCGCGCTCCTCGCCGCAAGCGATCCGATCGTTGTCGGTTTTTGTCCATGCTCAAAGGCGCCTCGGTCTCTTGGAGCGCGCGGTGTGGACGGCTGTGTGGACGGCTGTGTTTTGAATCGCGCGATCCGGCAATTAACGCACGTGTCAAATATATAGCGAACAATAGCGAGTCAAAGTTCAACTGAATTTAATTCCCTATGGAGCACGTTGGAGCAGCCCGTCAGTATCGCAAGAAATTGCCGCTGGATCAGACGAGTACGATCCGTGATCCATGATCCTGGATCGCGGATCGTGCCATTGCCGATCCTAGATGGATCGTCTGGTGTGGACCCGGCTATTAATTATATAAAGTTTGATTTGACATGACTCGGTTTTCACCGCTGCTCGCCTCGTGCCATTCACATATAATTTCATAGTTTTCAATCAATTTAGTTTTACGCGACTAAAATAACGCTTAAAATGCGGCAGTTAAAGCGAAAACAAAATATACCCGATTAAAAATTACGGAAAGAAATTTAACACGCGCATTTGTCGTAATCTGAATCGTCTCACTAACTTTGACCCTGACGTGACATGGCCTGGTTGCACAATTGGATAGTGCGTCCTCGTATCAAGAGGAAGGTTGCGGGTTCAAGCCCCGTTTAGGCTTGAAATTTTTGAGATGGTTTTATAAATTTTAGAAATTTGACATTTTTTTTTTGCTTACCTGTGTTCATCTAGAATATACTTAAAAAATAATGTGTTGCCATTTAAACTAACTATATTGAAGGGACGGTTTCTGCACGAAATATAAAAAAAAATGTATCTATAAAATTTTCTCGTTTTATTATCAAAATCTCGAGAAAATCAATAAAATGCTGCTCGACAAAATGTTAGAGAACTATTGTATCGGTCTTACTCACCGGGACAGCTGCTCAGTCTCTATAAAGCACAAGTCCGCTCATGTATGGAGTACTGCTGCCACCTCTGGGATGGCTCGGCCAACTATCAGCTTGAAATTCTTGATTCGATTGAGCGACGTGCTGCTTGCTTATTGTACGATGCTAGAGATTACTAAAAATTTATTACGAGCCTATCAATAACCCCGCCCATTCAATAACCCCGCCCAGTCAATAACCGGCCCGGTCAATGTACCAACCAGTCAACAGAGCGCACAAATGTTAGGCACAAAAACTCAAAAATAAAGTTTAACGGATTAAAAAAAATATTATTTATTTATTATTTATGGTCTCATAAACATACTCCATCGTTATTTGTAGGTTAAATTGCAACACCTTATATTGCTAAAACTCAGATAAAATTACAAATTACCTACACATACAAACCGCGTGCTAACAGCCCGCTGCGCCTGTAGTTATTTAGACGTTCACCAATCTCCTTCAAGTTATATCAAAGCCTTAAACTTACGGAATGTTGTTCAATTTCGGACTTAAAAGAACTTACAGAATATACTTAAAAACTTAATAATACTAGAACGCATCGTCAGGTCAACTAAAGTATAATTTTAGTCAAACTGACAAGTTACTAAAAGCACCTAAATTATATTTAATTACTAAATCATACTAACGTATATAATCCAAACAATTAATTAACATTTTGGAATGAACAAAAAAATGTTTACGCAAAATTAGAAGTGTTTTAAGATTGATAACTTCGGATCGTCTGTTTCTCTGTGTACCTATAATAAAAACTAGTTAAAATTGACATTTAAATGTTTCAAATAATATTCGATTCGAATACTCGAATATTCCAGTATTCGAATCGAATAAGTAGTTCGAAAAGAAGAAGTAATTCGAATAAGTTGTTCGAATACTACAGTTTCAGATATTTGCAAGCCCTCACGTGATAAAAGTACCCCCCTTAGTACTCAATATATATCCTCAACTTTTACATAGTTATTTATTGCAAAGTAAATATTTGACGTATTTGATTTAATAATTTAACCAGTGATGACATATGGAACCGAGACGTGGTCTTTCACTATTGACCTTATGAATAAGCTCAGAGTCGCTCAACGAGCTATGGAGAGGGCTATGCTCGGGGTTTCTCTACGGGATCGAATCAGAAATGAGGAGATACGTAGGAGAACTCAAGTCACCGACATAGCCCGACGGATTAGCACGTTGAAGTGGCAATGGGCAGGCCATATAGCGCGCAGAACAGATGGTCGATGGGACCGGAAGGTTCTCGAGTGGAGGCCACGGACCGGCAAGCGCAGCGTAGGACGTCCACCCACAAGATGGGCAGACGACTTGGTAAGAACCGCAGGTCGGCGTTGGATGCAGGCCGCTTCCAACCGCAGTTCCTGCAGATCAATGAGGGAGGCCTTTGTCCAGCAGTGGACGTCCTACGGCTGATATGATGATGATGATGAAATAATTAATATTATAGTATTTAAATTTGTGTTACTATTTTAGGTTTATAGTATTTAAGTATGTTTAAGTTTTATATAGATAAGATCGCTTTTAGTGATAAGACTAAATCTATTTGTAAAAATAAATGTTCTGTATTTTACTTTGGTGTACAATAAAGAGTTATCTTATCTAAAAAAGTATTACTGATAAAAATATAGGATAATATGAGGCCATCTGAGGTAGTATGGACTCTTAGGCTCGATCTATGTATCCATGTGTCCCCGATTCAACGAATCCGGAGCATATCTCGGTTGCTTCCAGGTAAAAATCGGAGTCGGATGGCCTCGGATCGTGTGTAGTCGAAGTAAGAAAAAATCAAATGTTTGGTTGTGCGACGGATTGGTCAGAGGCCGTTAAAAACAGTTTCTGATAAGCCAGGATGCCATATAGTCCGAGCCTTAAGCCACGTCAAAGGTTTTCGGGTCCAATTCCAAAAGCAGATGGGCCAGATTAAACAGCGCAGTTTTTAATCTACAGATTTCTTTCGGTGTTATTTTTACTTCTATCTCTTTCCAACAGCCTTCGTCTCACTTCATCAGGATTATATCTCTTTCTAAAAACCCTCTTTACTCTTCTAACAGGATTAGCATTTCTAGTTCTTACGATTTTCTTCCGTCCAAAGTTATTATTGTTTATAATAGACGGCGTAGAGCTTTCTGTTCTTCTAAGATTCTTAGGTTTTCTAGTATTGTTGAGAAATAAATCTCTTTCTTTTATGGTCGCGTCATAAAAAACTTTACCATTAACGATAGCTTTTCTAATATTATCAGTCGTTGATAAGACTCTGGGTGGTCGTACGAATGTCGTCTCGCTCACTTCTAAGCTTTTGTCTATTCTATCTCTTTCTATCTCATCTTTGCTTATTCTTTTTATTACGCCTCGTCTTTCTGTTTGGAATCTGTTTCCGAAATTATAGTCTATGGTGTCTTTGTCAACGGCTATGTTTTTTGTGTCTAAATCTTTTTGCGAACGCTTTTCTAGAACTATCTTGCTACCTCGCCTTGAAGCTAGAAGTCTACCTATAGCTTCAATTTGTCTTTCTTCCGCTTCTAAAGTCTTTAAATCTGATAGTTTTTCACTCTTTGCGTCCTCTATGTCGAAAACTTCTATGGATTTGGAAAAATCATCTAATTTACCGTCAATGCCTTTGATTGAGTCCATAGTTTTAACATTTTCAGTTTTGACTAACTCTACGTCGGAATTGTTGACTTTTTCTGTCGGTACTTCCGTAGTAATACTTTTTGTTGTGGTTTTATCAATATTTATGTTCAAAATTTTATCAGCTTTGCTGTCATTTATTTTCTTTTCATTTCTAGTTGTTTCTTCATCACGGTTACTATTGCTAGAGCTCTCGTTAGATCTAGAACTATCATTATTTCTAAAATGATCACTATCACTACTACCGTTATTGTCTCTAAACATATCATTATTTCTAGAATTATCACTACCTCTACTATTATTGGTATTCTCTCTAGAACTATTATTACTTCTAGAATTATCATTATAACCCCTATTATTACCGTTATTAGTAGCATCATCATTGTTACGCCTACGGCTATCATAATTATTATTAAAATCATCATTTCTACCAGTATGACCATTATTTATAGTACCGTGTGGTTTATCATCTTCTTCATCAAGACTTGTGCCGTCATCCTCGGATCTGGCTTCAGGTCGGTCTCTCGATGGAGTGTTAGAGTCATGTTTGGTTTCGTTGTAACGGTAGTAGGTCATGTTTGGTGGTGGACCGCGGTGAAGGTACGCAACGGGCCAGTACCTGAAATAAACATGAAAAATTATTATTTTTATTATATTATTATTAAGAACCTGTAGTGTCCCACTGCAGGGCAAAGTCCTGCCTTCCTTCTTTCCAGTCTTCTCTATTTTGAGCTATTGTGGACCAATCCTGTAAATGGGCATCAATTTAGTCCCTCCATCTTCGCCGCGGTCTGCCACGAGGTCGTTTCCCGGTTAGAGGCGTCCACTCTGTGGTGGCTTTAGCCCATAACGCATCCGACATGCGGCAGACATGGCCCGCCCAATCCCACTTCAGTTTACCCGCTTGTTGCCCGACATCCGCGATTTGCATTTTAGAGCGCAGTATACTGTTACGCACGCGGTCTGTTAGTCTGACTCCCAGAATACTGCGCTCCATGGCTCGCTGACATACCCCGAGTCTGGACTTTTGCAGATCAGTCCAAGACCAGGTCTGCGCATCGTAGGTGAGGATGGGGAGAATACACACGTCCATAAGCTTCATTCTTCCAATACTTATTCTCTTAGGTCATCGGATAACTTATCCCCCAAAAGATCTGTACACTCTAGTTCCTTCTACGGGAAATCATTCACTGTCGAAGCAGTGCGCCTGTGGAATGCTTTGCCTGTGGAAATTAGACGGGCTCCTTCACAGCACACTTTTAAGCTGAGATTAAAGCAGCGTTGCCTTAATGCCTAGTTTTCTTGTCATTTGAGTTACCTATTTATTTTTTATTTTAATTATCCCATTTTAGAAGATTTCTAATTATAATTGAGTTTGGTATATATTAGTCTATCTTTAGGTGTTTATTTATGTATTAGGATTATAAGTACAGTGTTTTATTAGATATTATTTCTCTTCATTTGTAATTATACTCTGTGCACTGCTGTCCATTACTACTTCGTTCATTACTTTACATCCAAAGGTTGCCTGGAAGAAATCGCTTTCAACGATAAAGCCGCCCATCACACTAATATTATAAATACGAAAGTTTGGATGTTTGTTTGATTGTTTGTTTGTTGGTTACTTAATCACGCCGTAATGGCTAAACCGATTTCGATAAAATTTGGTATATATGCAGATTATAACCTGGATCACCACATAGGCTACCTTTTTTCCATAAATCAGTTCATGGGGGATAAAAAAGAGGTGTCAAGTCTAGTTGCAACAACGAGTTTAGCTTTATTTCTAGGTTACCTACACATTTAGTAGTGTAACGCGTATGAAGTCGCGGACAACAGCTAGTTGTTCTATATTTAGCATTAATTAGTTATTCTAAGTATCCCTGGAGTACATTAAAGCATTATTCTATTCTGTTCAACAAAATTTCGTGTCTTTGCTGTTGACCGTTGCGGAGTTCCCTCTTCGGAAGCGAACCGATTGCCGAAGCTGCATGACAAGTGCAGCAGCCATGTCAAGAGCCAAGAGCGGGCTGAATGATAGAATTAAACTTAAAAAAATATACCGTTGTGCACAGGCAACTAGTTTTATATAAATAAACTAAAAATTAAATAAAAAATCTAGAAATACACAATGTGCGGTCTTATAGCTTAGGTACCTCGGTGCTCCTAATCCAGGCACGGTAGAACGATCATCTGAAACTTGCACCCATTGCCCTGATGACGGTGGCCTGTTGTTATGCTTGTAGCGGATGTATGGACGATCTTCGGTCGGTACTCGCGAGTAACCTGAAAGGTAACATCAGACAATAATAAACCAGTAACTTTTTAACAAAAATATAACCGAATTCAGATAACAGTAAAAACCAAACTACACTACGAATTTCGATGAAATTTTCATGGAATCAATAAAAAAGTATATCCTTTCAAATTAAAAACTAATTTTCCAAATCGGTTGATATATAACGGACTTCTGAGCTAACAAACATAACATAACATAAAAATTATACAAATTTAAGACTTTTGGTTTTCTCATGGATGACATTGTCAGAACTAGACCACATGGAAATGGGACTACACGGAAAGCACCAGTTATCAAATAAAAAAAGAATCATCAAAACCAGTTCACCCAGTCGAAAGTTCTGAGGTAACAAACATAAAAAAAGTATACAGTCGAATTGAGACCTCCTTTTTGAAATCGGTTAAAAAACAGAATAGGTATAGAGAAAAACATTCAGACCCGGAACAAATATCAATATCTATATATATAAAAGAAAGTCGTGTTAGTTACACTATTAGAACGGCTGAACCGATTTGGCTGAAAATTGGTAGGGAGGTAGCTAAGAACCAGGAGAAAGACATAGGATACTCTCCCGTTCGACCGCGTTTCCGTGGGACGTGACATAAGACGTCAAAGAGAATACAAGTCACTATAAAACGTCGTATAACAAAAACGCATCTGACATGGAATAACAAAACAGCTATGACAGCAAATGACAGCTAAACGTAATTTTGTCTATGGTTAAGTATGGTTGTATAATGATGGCCTGGGACAACAATTGACAATTCTACCAGGGTGACGTTTAATGACAGCCCGCGTTATATGAATGTCAAGGCGGTACGAAGTTCGGCGGGTCCACTAGTCAATAATAAAACTTAAATAATTACATAGACTTTATCTACCTAGTAGCTTATTGCACCATCATATTGGAGGTTCTAGAAACAGACCATTATTTCATGTAATATTTAAGAATCGAAATACTGATTCTTCTTTATTCGTGGCAATAGCTTACAACGATATTTCATATTAAGGTTGAAAAGAACCAACTGACCAAATATTATAAATGTGAAAGTTCAGATGTTTGTATATTTGTTACTCAATCACGTCGTAACGGCTGCACCGAACCTGACGAAATTTGGTATGCACGTAAATTTTTTTTCCCTAACCTATCTCGTCCCACTGCTGGGCAAAGGTCTCCCCCAAGTCCCTCCAAGCATCCCTATCTATCGCTATTTCCCACCATTCTCTTTGGAAGGTGTCGAAATCGTCCCGCCAACGCTTTCTCGGCCGACCCCGACGTCGCCTTCCATCCGGTGTTGCAATATGGGCCCATTTCTCGGAGTGCACTAGTAGATTTTAACCTGTATTAACACATGCTACTTTTTGTGGACAAACAACGCGTTCGAAGCCACAGACGGAAATGTTTTATCGATAAAATCCTGCTCGACAAAGTGTTAGAAAACTAGCGTATTGTACGATGCCACAGATTACTAAAAAGTTACTACGAGCCGTTCAATGACCTCTCCCAGACAATGACACGGCCCGGTATTGACCTAACCAGTCAACGACGCATACGGTGCGTACGGCAGGACGGTAAGTACCTACATTATCATCATCATCAACTTATAACAGTCCACTGCTGGACGTAGGTATCTCTCAGGGTGTGCCATTGAGCCCGATCCTCAGCTCTTCTCATTACCTACATGTTAGGCACAAAAACTCAAAAATAAAGTTTTTAGGATTAAAAACTAACATTAATTATTTATTAATTATGGTCCCAAAAATATCCTCCGTCATTATTTTTAATTTAAATTGCAACACCTTATATACTTCTGTCTATTTACATAATTCGAATTAAGAACAAACCTGGCAAAGGATTTCCGTATTTATCATAGTACGCTTTAGGTCCATCTTCGTATAGATCGTCCCAGTACTTCCTGTCCGCTTCAGAGAGGTACGGACCGGGAGGTTTGTCCCAGTGGGGGATGTAGTCGCGGGGCGGAGGGGTGATCGCTTTCACCGGCCAGGGGCTGTTGCTGATTGAGGGGGTGTCGCGCCATGGTCTCGGTCGTGGGCTATCTGGAAATACATTAAGTTTACAGAATTAGATATTTATTAACTTCCATAAATACAAACACATATCTATGTATGTAGATAGATAGATAATTTCTTTTTATTTCACACCATTAATTATAAACATATAAAAGAAAATACATTTTTAAATCATAGGTACAATGGGCGGCCTTATCGCTAAAAGCGATCTCTTCCAGGCAACCTTTGGATGGACAGGATCTGTGTGAACAAATAAGGACGGCGGCGTAAGATATTACCTATTAGAATCCATAGACCAAGTATATTTTACAATTAAAAAAAAAATATAGATAATATAAAATAAAATGCTTAATTATATTATTTAATAGAATCATAAAATTACATTAATATTAATATTAAGATACTTACATAAAATATATATTGTATTTACTGCTAAAAACATAACCTTTTGTTTTGGCTTTGTTATCATCATCATCATCATATCAACCACAGAACGTCCACGCATGAACATAAGCCTCCCTTATAGATATCCTGAGCAACCAATCTTGTGTGGCCAACGACTCCCAGCAACCTTAATGAGGTATTATTTCCATTACTGGTGGGGGCCGTCGTACGCTGTGCTTTCTAGGGCTCCACTTGAGAACCTATCTGCCCCAACGGCCGTCAGTTCTCCGAGCTATGTGCCGCTCACTGCCACTTCTGCCCAGGTTGGCCGCTGCAGAATTATTATGTGCAAATTGGGATTCAGGGACCCTAACTTAACGCAGTGCGACTGCGGTGATCTCCCGCAGTCAATGCAGCACTTGCTAATGTGCGCTTTGTGTCCGAACACCTGCACGATGGAGGACCTAATAACCGCCTCACCTAATACTATTGTTGTGGCCAAACACCTGTCCAACATATATAAATGAAAACGTAGAACTCTTGAGACGCTAAGAATAACCGCCTTCCGTGGCAACTCTTTTGAGGTGGTAGCTGTCGGTCTATGGAACTCTCTCCCTACTCATATTAAAAAGGCGCCTAGTAAACCGGTTTTCAGACGACTAGTCTATAGTCATTTCTTGCATTCCTCCACTGGCTGTTAAAATATATGAAAACGTAGTACCTATGTGTGTTGTATGTAATAGTATTTTTTGTTTTATATCTATAAATATATATATATATATATATATTTGTTATATTTCTCATATATATATTCTATGTATTATTATTGTTATATCAAGTAGGTTTATGTATATATTCTAACTGTAATCGGAGTTTATTGTTATTTGTGTTTCTTTTGTTTTTTTTAATAAACATTAATATTGTTAAAAGTTAGCACGCCAACCTTTTTTGTTACCTCTGAGGTTGGCAGGTAGAAAATGCTATTAGCATTAAGCCCACCTTTTGTACATGTAATTTGTATTTTTGTGCAATAAAGTATTAAATAAATAAATAAGAATTGCATTTCTTGATGATCGTTTTGCTATGTCGGTAATTTTGGTTCGCCTACGAATGTGCCGGTGGCAACGGCGTTGGGGTAAACGTGTTCTGGAGTGGAGTTCGTCTAGGCAAGCGAAGTGTATGACGCCCTCCGGCTAGATGGAGTGACGATTTGCGCGCTATGGCTGGCTAAATGAGAAGAGCTGCGGATCGGGCTCAATGCCGCACCCTGGGAGATACCTACGTCCAGCAGTGGACTGTTATAGGTTGATGATGATGATGATAATGAACGGCATTGTCGTAGTGGTAAAAAACCGGCCAAGTGTGAGTCGGACTCGCGCACGAAGGATTCCGTACTATTATCTATAAAAACGGCAAAAACCGTTGTATGGGAGCCCCCCCCCCCCCCTTAAATATTTGTTTTATTTTTATTTAATTATTTATTTTTAAAGTGAATATATAACTAAATATTCTGTGAATATTTCAAGCGTCTATCTGTTGCCGTTATCAATATCGAGCAAAAACGAGCAAAAAAATCACGTTTGTGATATTGGAGCCCCCCTTAAATATTTATTTTATTCTGTGTTTAGTGTTTGCTGTTATAGCGGCAACAGAAATACATCATCTGTGAAAATTTCAACTGTCTAACTATCACGCTTCATGATATCAGCCTGGTGACAGACGAACAGACAGCGGAGCCTTAGTAATAGGGAACCCTAAAATGGCGCTGTTTGGCGCTGACATGGTTGTAAGCGGGTCAGCTAGTCATATTTTTAAAAGCAGCATTACCTCTATGTCCTTGTGAAGGGTGTGGTACTTGGTGATGATGGTACGGATAGTATTTCTCGCTACAAGGCCGCCATTGATCTTCTTTGTGACCTACGTAGCACCTACACATACAAAAAAGTTTTTAAAGACGTTGTTTGATCTTCATTTATTATTTATTTAAAAAGTAGTCTGCTTCAATCCAGGTCATAATACTCGTATATCTTTTTATACCAAATTGAAACGTTAGGTCGTAAAAGAAAACGTAACAGTCAGATAGACAGAGAGACGCGTCTCTGTCTATCTAAAGCTGGTCATATACGGGGACGCCGATTCCATGAATCCGCGTCCCGTGGAGTCCGCCGGCGCGCGCGTTATAAAACGAAGACTCCACTGCCGCGACTCCAAATAGGCGTGACTTAAATTATATACCCTATGAGTTTTTTTTTGTAGCATAGTATACTTTGTACATTTTTAGAACTATACAAAAAAAGAAAACTTATACACGCCCTACTCCGACGGTTACACACTGCCAACTGTGCGCAAATTGGATTTATTAGAATGTTGCATCGGCCACAAAGAGCGCGCGCGGCGTGAAGTCGCCGCACTCCGTGGTGTCCTGGATTTCTAATGATCGGTTATCCAAATATTCCTAGGACTCCACGCAATCCGCTTGAGATTTCGTACACACGGACTTGTGGAGTCGCGTCATCGTATATGGCCAGCTTAAAGGTCCGATCTCAGCAGCAAGCAGCAGTGCTTCTGCAGCACTACTGGCCCCCGTAAATCCTCTATAGGTTTATTTAAGATTACATTCCGAGCTCGGCAGCAATACAGCGGCAACACTGCTGCGCGGCAATGTCGCCTTGCCACCGCGGCAGACCAGTAGTGACGTTGGTCATCAATCGACATCTTGTCAACTCAAAGCTAATGAATGACTATACAACAGGGCAACACTGCCGCCTTGCTCGGAATCAGCTGCCGAGATCGGAATCATACCTTAACTCTGTCTCTGGCAGAATTTCTTTGGAATTTATAATAATAGTATGGATTACCAAGGTTTATTAAATCCTTCGCTGTACCCACACCTATGTGTCGGCGCACAGCAGTAGTCCCAGGATCCTGAAAGGAGTAAAACAGTACATTTATTAAAGCAATATGGAACACACACACCACTCACAACACAAGAGCACTATAAGTCATAATTTTCTATTTAATACAATTTATTTGTTATTGTATGTAGGTACACTAACTTCGCTGGCTCCACTAAGGTATACCACTAAGGTAGCAAACAAGCACACGGCCCACCTGATGGTAAGCGGTTACTGTAGCTTATGGACGTTTGCAACACCAAAGGCAACACTCGCGCGTTGGCGACCCTTTAAAATTTTCAAAACGCCCTTTTTAAAGAACCCCATACTGTAGTCCCTGGGGAAAACCTCGGCAGGTAGACCATTCCACAAGCGAATCGTTCGCGGGAGGAAATTCTTCTGGAACCTCACGGTACGCAACCAGATCGTATCCAAGGTGTGTGGATAGATACCCTGCCGATGGGCGGTAATAAAACGAACCTGCAGGCACCATATCAAATAACTCCTCAGAACACAACCCATTATACGTAGGTCATATTAAAAGTTTTGCGTAACATAGAAAAACGTGTTATAACCAAAATATTATGTTTATTGCCTTTCAAAATACTCTCCTTTACATTTTAAACATTTTTTAATGCGATCGAACCATTTTTAAAACCGGAGGACCACAGATCTGGACCACAGACAGCCTCTTCGGAGTTGGTAAAAGTGAAACCTCTCATCAAATCTTTGATTTTGGGGAAAATACAGAAATCACAGGGTGCTAGGTCGGGGTTATGTGCAGGATGGGTGACGAGTGGTACTTTTTCGGGAGCTAAAAATGACTTTGTTTTGTTGGCCGTGTGTGAAGAAGCATTGTCATGATGTAGGAGAACGCGGCTTTTTTGGTCAACTTTCGCAAATTTTTCTAACACCCTGGGTAAACAAATGGTAGAATACCACTCGGCATTAACGCTCTTTTGATCTTCAAGTGGAATTGTGCAGAAAAAAAACGCGATATTTTTTTTACCAACGTTTCTCGCCTGCCTCACTTTTGTTGGCCTGTTCTCATTTTCAAACACCCATTCACAAGATTGCTATTTTTTTCGGGTTCATAACAATAAATCCAAGTTACGTCTCCTGTGACAATGTCATAAACAGAATTAGAATGTCCGTGGTCGTACTTCAGTAGCATCTGTAAGCACCACGCGAGCCCGCTTCTGCTCCGTTGTCAGTTTATGAGGGATCCAACGAAAACAAAGTTTCCGAACTTTCAATTCTTCGTTTAAAATTTTCTGAATTTGGCTCATACCAATCCCCAGTAGTCCTCGAATTGTCTCCTAGGTAATCCGCGGGTTTTCTTCATTTAGTCGCTTAACAGTAGCCACATTATTTTCGTTGACGGCAGTTGAAGGCCGCCCTTCACGAATTTCGTCATGTAAAGAAACCTGACCTCTCTCAAATTCACAAACTATCGCCTTACGGTGCTCAAACAAGGAGCTTCTCTCCCAAAAGCATTTTGAAGACGAGCGGCACAGTCTTGCGGAGAGAGAGAGAGAACTTTTAAAATCATAAAAAATCATCGCTCTAAAATCTTATCGACATAAATCCATTTTCGTTGCGTACATAGAACTTTGATGTGTGTTAAAAAACAATTGACAAATGATTTCCCGCCAATTTTTTTTTACTAAGAAGGTTGCAACGTTTCAATAAGTATACCATTCGAAATTCAAATAGTTCTGATTAGCTAGAAGTGCAAAACTTTTAGTGTGCCCCATGTACAAGCGGTAGAACACACACAGGAAGGCAAAATCTCTCCTGAGACTTAAGGGCTCAATACCGCTTGTGAGAATGAGATCGTCAACAATTGTCACAGCTCATCTTTGAACAGAGTCAAATGGCCCTGGTTGATATCCAGATGCTCCTGCTCATAAATGAGAGCAATACTCTACGTGAGGCCGGTGAAGATCGAAGCGTCAAGAGAACATACTTGGGCCGACCGACTGGCCGCCGACCGGTTGGTCGTCCCAAGTATCGTTGGAGCGATAGGATGGAGGCTGACCTGCGCGAACTTGGAGCCGACGTTAGGCAAGAAATGGCAATGAACAGAGGAAAGTGGAGAGTTCTCATTTCGGAGGCCAAGACTCACTTTGAGTCCCTGTGCCAATGGAGTAAGTAAGTATGTATGTAAATAAATCATTACTTTTCTTTGTGTAATTACCAGATTTCGTTTATTTTGAACTCTGATTGATAACCGGCCTCCCGCGACACAGGCAAGTCCTAGTCCTACCAGTAAATTATAAATTAAAATATTTTCACAGCACCTGCTCGACAATGTCAAATTATATGTCATGTAAACCTCACCGAAAGCAGGTGATGAAATCCTTACAGCTGAGCCGGGAGTAAAGTTGTACTGAATTTAGTTATGCCCTCGTGGGAATAATGTGATTTGAATTTGGAACCTCATCTGTATTAAAATTTTAACTAATGAGACCCACACAATAAGAACTTATTCGTAAATCGAACTAACCGATTTTGTTTTATTGTCTCGCAGAAAGTGTGAAAAGTATTATCCTCGTGGATAAAGCTCACTGTATCTTGGGCGTGCTTATATCCCTCTGCACTCTGGATTGTAGTAACAATCTTGGTAATACCTTTTTTTGTGATGCAAAATACCTTCAATAACAATAAATATTTATATGACTAAAATACGGAAGAAACAGTTGAATCATCTAAAGACCGTTGCAAACGATCGTCTCAACATCCCCGCCTGGTCAACATCCCCTCCCAGTCAACATCCCCGGCCGGTCAACGTGGAAATCTATGGTCAACTCCATACAGTTCCAGAGTAATACTTAGTTAACAAGCATATATGGGGGCTTACAATTTAAACTAATTATAGATAAGTTTTTAGAAAAATATCAACGTTTATAAACAGTAAGAATATACAATTATTTACAAGACTATAAGATGCAGTTGAATCGTCTAAAAACCGTTGCAAACGATCTGTAGATAGCTTAACTTCTCCAGATCACTACCAGGCGGAAGTTTCCCCAATACACTGGCCATTGCCCCCCCCCCAGTTTTTGTTTTAATACTAGTGGTTCGCCCCGAACTGAGATTACGCGAGTCTCCCATTAATACAAAAATAATATTGTTCGTAGTGCCACGAAATAAAAACTAACTTACTTGACCTACAGTTTCATTCAAGTTACAGGTAACTGAAGTTCATGTCATTTGGTTAACTTTTTTGGGGTATGAAATGCAGTTATTCAGGATTTCAGACTTTTGCCTACATTTTTGTCACTAAAGCTACACGCATACAAAATGTCAGCATTGTGGGGTCATTGGTGTACCCTGTGAATTTTGTCAAAGTTTTGTTTTAGTTATGGCTAATAACTCAAAAACTACAACGATTAAACTAAAAATAAAAACAAGGTCAAAATGTACTAACAAACATTTTTCATTTGACGTCCCACTTGATCTAATAGTATTCATTTTTGTACCCCACTTGAACCTCAATATATCAACAACCCCCCAACATTTGTAGCTCATTTAGTCACACCAAAATTGAGTCATCACTATCTACATATGTATTAAATTTCACGATGATGGGATCAACAGTTCGAAAGTTATCTTAGGACAAACATACATACATACAACGCCGATTTGCCCATTTGATTTGAAGATCTCGCTTCGCTCTATCAGTTAAAATCTCGAGAAAATGCTGCTCGACAAAATGTTAGACCCTTGCGCACTAAGCCCTTCAAACTGTAGAGTCACAGATTAAAAATAAACTTCATAAAAATAGCTGAAGCGAGAAGATCCGTTCAACAACCACGCCCAGTCAACATCCCCGCCGGGTCAACGTAGAAATCTATGGTCAACTCCATACATTTTCATAGTGACCGAGTTCTGCAAACCCAAGCTCTCAGCTACCTTTATAAGGTCGTCTCATGCTACGCTTTCTGTTGCGTGATCTCCACTCGAGAACCTTCTGCCCCAACGGCCGTCATAACTAGTCCTTACCTATTTCTCCTCCCTCGGGCTCGCACGCCCAATGTCCCACAATCTGGTTCTGGGCACACGTGGTGCCCGCGCGACAGGGGAACCCAGACACAGTGTAATGTCGCCATGATGCCTCTACTGAAACATTACGAAAACATCTTATTTTTATATACATAAAGATTATACATGGATTAATTTACTTCGAAAACTTTCGTGATTTAATTCAATAATTATTATAAATACGGGATGTATCACGTACCGTCTTATCGATCGACAATGAACTTTCATCAGAGTGAGTGCGATCCGCTCCGAACTACGTCTCGCCTCTCATTACGCGCCGCAGCCCTTTGCGCATGAGTAGACATTGAAACATTGTCGGTCGAAACACCGATAAAACGGTACGTGATAAATCCCGTATTTATAAAAATGATGGGTTAAATAAATACAGGATTTATCACGTACCGTCTTATCGGTGTTTCGACCGACAATGATTCAGTTCAATTCGTGAACCTTCATCAGGGTGTGCGATACGCTCCGAATAACGTCTCGCCTCGCACTGGGTTCGGAGCGGATCGCACTCACCCTGATGAAGGTTCACGAATTGAACCGAAACATTGTCGGTCGAAACACCGATAAGACGGTACGTGATAAATCCCGTATTTATAATAATGATTGAAATCAATCACGAAAGTTTTGTAAGTAAAAATAGGTTAAATATATAAAGATACAACGCAGTTATTATTTTTAAATACCGACGCAAAAAGGTGTGTTATAAGCAGTGATCGGACTAGGTAGAGCTATTTTGTGTACTTGCCATATGTAAGAATAATATGGATATTCCCAAAATCCCTAGATTTGCTTTTTAAGCAGAAAAATAATAACAAGCTATTTTTAACTTTTACAATTTTTATTTTTATTCTATCAGAATCACACTCATTTAAAGCAGCTCTGACTTGATCAAAACCCAAAAATGAGTCGCTTAATGTTAAATTTCGTTTCTGCAACTCTTTTAAAGAAAGTAAAATAATCGTATAATGATTTTCTATATACACTAATTGATTTCGTAGATTCTCTTTTTCTAGAATATTTTTCGCGTTTCGTATTGCCATTGATTCAAAGCTGTTTAATAGAGCAACAAAATTCATTATTTCTTCATAATATTTTCTATAATACGATGCAGCTTCAAGCAATTCCGGAGGATTAGTCGGAATCTAATGGAATATCCATATTAACATCCATGTTTGCGGTCAATGAACCTAAACAGCTCTACCTACCGAGACGCAGGAGGTAGCGGGTTCGATTCCCACCGCGGAACAAATGTTTGCATGATCTACAGATATTTGTTCCGGATGTTTTTCTATATATGATAAGTGTGTATTTACAAAAAAAAAGGATATAAGTATTCTATCAGTTATCTGGTTCCCATTAAGCTCTCCTTAGTTTGGGGCTAGATAGCGCTGTGTGACATGTCCAGCAATATTTATTATATTTATTTATATTACCAGCCACTCTGTATGCTTAATTTCATCAAAATCGGTCCAGCCTTTTAGTCGTTAGGACGTAAAAAACAGACAGAGAGACAGTGTTACTTTTAAATTAATAATACCAGTATGGATATTTGTGCGTATGTTATATTGTGCGTACATTTTTAATTTTTTAATCACATTATCTAATAACACACATAAAAAGTACTCTGTGAATGGAAATGTATGTGTAAGTTATGTGCATAATGTTTTAGTCACACGTGTAATATAATTTTAAAATACACAAGCAAATGATAACAATAAACGTTTTTGAACCTGTAAAAAAGAATATATATATGATTAAATTTTTGAAACATCCTTAATATTAAGTCCTAAAATATCAATGCAACAGCCTGTATAAAATAGGTAAACAAATCATTTTCATTCATCATGTAAGTAGGTATTACTCGTGCGCGATAACTTGGGACCTGCTAGGAATGCGACTCCCCGACCGCTTCCCCTGCACTTCCCCGATGGCGCCCGTATTGTACCGTTCGCATCACTATTTTTTACTAGGGTTTTTAGTCTCGCACTGGCCTACGTCACGTAACGACGCGCTCTGGAATTCTTTTAGTTTTAAACATTGTATTTTTATTTTATTCAAATAGTGTAAAAAAGATTAGATAAAAAGCAGCGTCCTCCCTGAGTAACATAATAAATTAGGTTAAAAAAAACAAAGACGAAGCCGCGGGCGGCTGCTTGTTATGTTCGCTTTTTTGCGGGCGGTACAAACACGCCAATATGACGTCACCGCGCTCAGGTCCCAACTTATCGCGCACGGGTAATACCTGTTAAACTGACCAAGCGGCATCGTCGCAAAGGCGCCGCAGATTCACGTTTAACATTGTTCATTGGAAATGTATCGACTACTAGATAAATATCTATGCTACCGGTATTAAACCCACCTCTAAAATCAGATAATACAATTCCGGATGTGTGTTTTAAATTAATGTCGCACACAACAAAACAAGTTGTAATAAATTGTTTCTTTATTCTTTATTATACACAAAAAAATACATTATAAAGTACAGAAATAGAGGACATTTACAAAGGCGAGTTTAACCCTACGAAAAGTTTTCTTTCAGCAAACCTTTGAGGCTAGAAAGAGATGATTTTAAAGGTAAGTGCGTGTACAAGAATCATAAATATGTACATATATCTTAAACAAATAAAACGAGATATACCAAAAGTAATTAATAAAATGAATGAATATAATAAATAAAATAAATAGACTAATATATATAAAAATAAATATATACCTACAATAAAAAAAAATTACAGAGAAAGATAGTGGCTCTTTAACTTTCCGTTTGAAAATGTTAAACGACGGACTAGCGCGAACTTCATGGGGCAGGGCATTCCAAATTTTCACCGCATAAACGGTAAAGGAGCCACCATAGCGGCTTGAAGTGTGTTGAGGTGTTTTGAGGAGAAGGGACTTAGAGGACCGGGGTGTCACACTGCGAGTGACAAGGTATTCGAAGCGTTCACGGAGGTAGGGAGGAGAGAGTGGACAATATAATACTTTAAATAAGAGTGAAAGAACGTGAAAATCACGACGAAGACGAACAGGTAATGTTTTAAAGCTAACATTATCTAAATAATACAGAATATAATATTACTTCTGAGTGAACTCTCTTAAACATGTTTAGGCACTAAACACGATTAGGCATCATTGCGCAAGTCGCCCTACATGTTATTTTTATTTATTTATTTAATACTTTCACACAAAACAGAATAGCGATAGGAGGACTTCATGCTAATAGCATTATCTACCAGTCATCCTGGTCGTGCTAAAGGAAGTAAGGCGTGACACAGGAAAAAAATGATATTTCAAAGCTACAAAAAATACAGACATACAGAATCTATAAATACAGACCCTAAATGACTAAATAAGAACTTAACAATAAATGGCTAACATAATAATTAAAATACATTTTTATTTTAACTTAGTTCGTTTATTACTTACTCGGTCCATTTTCTCTGTCACCCTGGAACACAGGTTTTATAGGCCTCCCAGGCGTTTCTGGCAAATATCCCGGTCTATCGAAACCTGGTCTACCAGGCCTGGCGCCTGGTCTAAGCCCGGTTTCAAAACCTGAGACAGGCTTCGGGTATATTTCAGTTGGTCTAAACGGTATGTCCGGTTCCGGTCTAACGCGTGAAGAATCTGGGTAATAACTAGGTCTGGATTCTGGGTTAAAGGTAGGTCTGTAAGGTTCCGGATCGGGGTACTCAGGTTTGTAAGGTCTAAAACCAGGTCTGTATATGTCAGGATCTGGTCCAAAGCTAGGTTTGAGAGGGACTGACGGTTTGTACAGTTCGATCGGGTAGGGTTTATCGGGGGCAGACGGTCCGCTGGTTTCGTATGTAGGTCTGTACGGTTCTGGGACAGTGACGATTGGTTTATAGGGACCGTTAGGGATGGTCGGACTGTTTGAACCGCTAGGACCGCTTGGATCGATCGGTGGACCGGATTCTGGTATGTATGGTATCCCTGTAATTAAATTTAGTTAATTTTTAATCGAAGTCAAAACCTTTTATTCATCAAAATCACAAGGATCACTTTGAAACGTCAATTTTACTACCTGTTCCTTCGTGACCAAGCCAAGCGGATATAATGTTTGCCAAATAAAAAAACTAATAAGAAGGGGTAACCGAAGTAAAACAAAAAGGTACATCGCGATAATAAAAAATAACGAATGTTTTGCCTCTAGCAGTACGACTCATAACACTGAAAATTTAATATAATAAATGTATTAAGAACACAAATAACAAATTTAAAAACGTAATTAAACAAAATCTTTATAAAAAAGCCTACTATAAAATATCGGATTATTTAGATGATAGAGAAGCTTGGGATTGAAATTTCACCAACTCGGTCAAAAATGTTACAATTTAGACGTAATTTATTTTTCGTACCACTTGCTCAAAAAAGTGACATTCTATGCCACAAAAAGCGAACATAACAATAGTCATTTTTAATCTGTTAAAAACAGGAAAAGAAAATTGTACTGAATTTCATTCATCCTCTAGGGGGAGAATGTGATTTAAATTTGGAATACTTACCGAAATTTATACTGAACTACATCTGTGTTTACACCATTGAGTTTGTATATAAAGCATTATACATCTTTTTGAAAAAGGAATAACCATTTATTATGCAGTTATGATTATTAGCAATATGCCAAAGGAAATTGCTAAATATTTAAAACTTAAAGATGTTGAACTCTACACCGGTCACTGCTTTAGAAGAACTTCGGCGACTTTCTTGGCGGATTCAGGGGCGGATATTACGTCTATAAAAAGACACGGTGGTTGGAGCTCTGATAGAGTAGCTGAGGGTTATATCGAAAGCTCAATGGCGAATAAAACCATATCAAGCAGTCAAATTAACAAAAATATAAAACTTAATCCATCAGAGCCACAACCATCAACTTCCGGCATGTTATGTTCGTCCGTAACTCAGGATGCACCACCACCACTATCTCCGACGTATACTATCTACAATGAAACGCAAGTTCCTCAGACGCAAGAACAGAGAAATACTCAAATCAACTCCTCAACAATAAATGTACCAAACAAAAATGTAACTCTCTCTATCAATAATTGGACAAATGTTTCGAATGTTAACTTTTACTTTTAATTGTCATTATTTTTAATAAATGCTTATCTCATATTATTATTGTGTTAATTTTTTCGCAAATGGTACGAAAAGTAGATTATTAACCAAGGTGATAAAGCTGTCTTAGTCTTGGATGAACTTAAATCCCTCGCTATACTCAGGACTCGTCTTAAATCCCTCGCTTCGCTCGTGATTTAAGTTTTTAACACCCTCGCTACGCTCGGGAGTAAACCTTGAGTCCTTCGTTACGCTCGCAATTTAAATCGTCACCCGCGACAGAAGACACTGCTTTATCCCCTTGGTTAATAATCTACTATTCTTTGTTGTATGAATTCTAAGGGGTCATTAAAAACCTTGTTTCTTGACTTTCTTTTCTGGCTTGGTCGCGAAGGAACAAGCAGTAAAATTGACGTTTGAAAGTGATCCTTGTGATTTTAATGAATGAATACAATTTGTTTTTGTTTTTTTTAAGTTATCTGATTCCCTTAGTTTTGCGGATAGCGTGCTGTGTGAAATGTCCAGCCTCTTTTTATTATTTTATTTATAACTAGCCGACCAATCCGCAGCTTCGCAACATTACCCTCCTTCTGCGCAGTTGGGTAAAAAGTTACCTATGTCACCCGGGGATAGTGTAGCTTCCCAACGGTGAAATAATTATTTAAATCAGTTCAGTAGTTTCGGAGCCTATTAAATACAAACAAACAAATCTTTCCTCTTTATAATATTAGTATAGAATACTATGATTTCTTCGTAGAATAGAGAAAGATAGGTTTCTGTGTTACCTGGTATATCAGGATATCCTGGCCCCGAAGGTCCTGATGGACTGGATCCGTGAAAATGCTCGTCCGGCGGTGCGATGGGGTGGGGCAGTTCTGAAGAATGATCTCTGAAAAAGATAAATAGATTACTCTTTGTTGTTACATCAAAACTACAAGAAATTAGAAAACATACTAATATAAAACAATATAAAACGCAGTGTGGTTAAGGAGTTGTCAAATCATACACATACGTCAAATTTAAACATGTTTAGTCTTTAAATACGTTTAGGGATCGTTGTGCGAAGCCGGCTTTAATCTTTGACTAATAAAATAATGCCACGAAATAATCAACCAAATTACTTGACCTATGGTTTCATTCAAATTACAAATAACGCGAGTTCATTTTAATTGGTTATGCTTTTTTGGGGTACTAATTACAACTATTTTGGATTTCAGATTTTTCCCTATATTTGTATCATTAAAGCTACACGCATACCAAATTACAGCACTGTGGAGTCACTGGTGTACCCTGTGAATTACAGCACTGTGGGGTCACTGGTGTACCCTGTGAAATACAGCACTCTGGGGTCACTGGTGTACCCTGTGAATTACAGCACTGTGGGGTCGTTGGTGTACCCTGTGAATTACAGCACTGTGGGGTCACTGGTGTACCCTGTGAATTACAGAACTGTGGGGTCACTGGTGTACCCTGTGAATTACAGCACTGTGGGGTCACTGGTGTACCCTGTGAATTACAGCACTGTAGGGGTCAATGGTGTACCCTGTGAATTACAGCACTGTGGGGTCACTGGTGTACCCTGTGAATTACAGCACTGTGGGGTCACTGGTGTACCCTGTGAATTACAGCACTGTTGGGTCACTGGTGTACCCTGTGAATTACAGCACTGTGGGGTCACTGGTGTACCCTGTGAATTTCGTCAAAGTTTTGTTTTTATTATGGCTAATAACTCAACAACTACAGGGATTAAACTATAAATAAAAAGAGGGCCGAAATGAACTAATGATTACCTTTCATTAGATGTCTTATTTGACCTAATAGTATCATTTTGATTTTTTTGCCACAAATATGTGTGGGGGGTTTTCAGATAAGGGGCGGTCCTTATCTGAGTAACCCCCCACACATATTTAGCTCATTTAGTCACACCAAATGATATAAAAAAAAGCTTGACTTGACACCCCATTTTTATCCCATGGGAACTGATTTATGGGATAAAAGGTAGCCTATGTGGTGTCCAGGTTATAATCTACGTAGGTACTAAATTTAATCGAAATCGGTTCAGCCGTTACGGCTTGAGTGTGATTTCATGATGATCGGATCAACGCTTCGAATGTTATCCTCAGACAAACAAACATACATACAACGACGATTTTCCCAAGTTGATATGAATATCTTCGCTCTTCTTCACTCGATCTCTTTTTTAAGTTAGTAGTAAGTGCAAATATAAGTCTTGATTTGATTTGAATACTCACTCCCCATGTACTTTCCTCCAACATCTGGAGTTGAACAGGTCGAATGCGAACAGCCAGTCGTCGGCTGAGTGTATGTAATCCACGCCGCGCTGCAGATCGAACAGACGTATCTCGGATAGCAGGCAGTTATCCGTAGATAGCGGGGCGTTGTTGCTATAACAGAACAAATCATCATTCTCAGCTTGTATTTCCCACTGCTGGGTATGCTACATTTAAAGTGTTGCAATTTTAATGAATTCTATTGAAGGTACGGTATCTATTATAAAATTCTCGATAAAACCGATTAAAAGCTGCTCGACAAAATGTTAGAGAAGTAGCTTATTGTACGATGCCACAGATTACGTAAAATTTACTACGAACCGTATTTAATTATATTGAAGGGACGGTTTCTACACAAAAATAAATGTATCTATAAAATGTTCTTGTTTTATTATCAAAATCTCAAGAAAATCGACAACATACTGCTCGACAAAATGTTAGAGAACTAGCTTATTGTACGATGCCACAGATTACTTTAAAGTTACTGAGAGCCGTGCCCTCGGTCCACTAAAATCCATTGCAAAGATCCATTCATGGATTTTTATATCTACTTTATTCCTTTATGCATGTTATTTTGCAAAGTGGATTTTTTTTGTGATAACATCTTATAAATCGATGAACGCCGGCCGGCTGCACGCACGAAAAAGTGTCACGTTCCGCCTGAGAAGAGCGTGCAAGCGAGAGCGCGGAACAAGCGATAGAAAAGCACGATCGGCCTAAGCGTTCGGTTTGTGACGCATCTATCTCTCTTCCACTCGATATCACGTAAAACCGACTTTACAGACAACCAATTTTTATAACTTACGAGTGTTTGAAAATCTATTATAAAATTGGTCTATTCCCAATCTATATAAATTGGAGCCATGATATCTTATTTTAACAACACTTCCAACCTCCCTGGCTGAATCATAAATCCTTGCCTACATCTAACCTGTACGTATAGCCCCTCTAGTACAATGGAATCGCCCAGTCAATGACCCAGCCAGCCTACAGAGCGCGTACAGTGCGTACGGCAAGTATTACTCGTGCGCGATAACTTGGGACCTGCTAGGAATGCGACTCCCCGACCGCTTCCCCTGCACTTCCCCGATGGCGCCCGTATTGTACCGTTCGCATCACTATTTTTTATTAGGGTTTTTAGTCTCGTACTGGCCTACGTCACGTAACGACGCGCTCTGGAATTCTTTTAGTTTTCGTTTGTGTTATTGTTTTGTTGTTGTAGTTTTTGTTGTTATAGTAAATGTTGTAAATTTATCGGATACCTCTTCGTCAAGTGATTATAGTGAGACTGAGGACGAAGAACAACCTCTAGAAGACATAAATCCACTAAGTAGTGACGAAGATGAGATAATGTAAATAATAGATAAAATAAATGTATAAACTTAAACATTGTATTTTTATTTTATTCTAATAGTGTAAAAAAGATTAAATAAAAAGCAGCGTCCTCCCTGAGTAACATAATAAATTAGGTTAAAAAAAACAAAGACGAAGCCGCAGGCGGCTGCTTGTTATGTTCGCTTTTTTGCAGGCGGTACAAACACGCCAATATGACGTCACCGCGCTCAGGTCCCAACTTATCGCGCACGTGTAATACCTACCTGTTAGGCACAAAAACTCAAAAATCAAGGTTTTTGGATAAAAAAAATATTATTTATATTGTTATTTACGGTCTAAAAAGTATACTCCGTCATTATTTATAGTTTAAATTGTAACACCTTTTACATCCTGTTTTACTATGTACGACATTAATTTAAAACACACATGCGGAAACGTATTAACTGATTTTAGGGGTGGGTTTAATACCGGCAGCTTGAATATTTATCCGGTAATCGGTACATTTCCAATAAACAATTTTAACGTAAATCAGCGGTACCTTTGGGACCGCTTAGTCAGTTAAACAGGAACCTACTTACATGATGAATGAATATGATTTGTTTACCTATTTCACACAGATTGTTTCATTGAGGTTTTAGGACTTGAAATTAAGTTAGTTTGAAAGTTTATAATTTTCTATAGTAATAAATTAGAAAAAAAACGAGTGTGTTTTAGGCCACACGACTGAAGTAAAACTTCTTTTTCAAAATATTAATTTAGAAAATTGTTCAATTACAAAATTGTCCACACGTCTGTAAATCGATCAGTCTATGTTCATTCTCGACAGACGCAACTCGCACTCGCACATTAACGTTTTTTTTTGCTGGACATTTCACTGAGCGTTATCTAGCCCCAAACTAAGCAGTGCTTGAACTATGGGAACCAGGTAACTGATAGAATACTTATATACATTTTTTTTGTAAATACATACTTACAATATATAAAGAAACAACCAGACCTGGAACAAATATCTGTAGGTCATGCAAACATTTGTCAGCGGCGGGAATCGAATCCGCTACCTCCTGCGTCTCAGCCGGCTATTCACGCACTGCACCACGGAGGTCGTTTAAAAATATACGAAACGTAACTCTCTCTCTTTCTATCTTCACTAAATTATCTCAACTTCCGTTCGCACTTTTTGTAACGCATTCACCAGCTTACTCCCCAAGTCAAGCGTGCGTAAAGTAGTTTTACTTTAAAAACTTATTTTACAATAATACTAGCCATAAACCCTCCCCGTGTTTTCATTTAATGTCGCACTTATCAAAACGTAGTATATGCTGGATAAGCTCCATCAATTTGTGCCAACTCACATACAATCTTTGTACGCACGTTGAATCAAAACAAATGCTGCAATCTACTTTTTGGGCTTCTAAGAAATCCATGGAAGTCCATGTAGAAAACGCGTTTAAAATATGCCGTGTGCATAAGCCCTTAGCTCATTGTCGTAGCTGGGGAGGGGGGGGGGGGGGGGGGCGTTTTGGGGCAATGCACTACCTTAAAATACCATCAAGTAAAATAATATGTTAGTCTTACTTCGCGTTAGCGTTCAAAACAAGATTTTTTTCAAGGCTCGCTCCGCTCTCTACTAGTTTTTCTTCAGTAACGTGCTCTCGTTAGCGTTCCAAACACGAATTTTTTCGCGGCTCGCTACGCTCTCCAGTAGTTTTGCTTCAGTATCGTGCTCTCGTTAGCGTTCCAAACACGATTTTTTTCGTCGCTCGCTCCGCTCTCCAGTAGGTTTGCTTCAGTATCGTGCGCTCCTTAGCGTTCAAAAAACTAACTCGCGTCGCTTGCCGCTGGTCTTGTTTCTATTTCCTGGTCTGGCCTACCTGTAATCACCGCTGCCCCTACTTTAAGTTCAGCTCTAGCTACGACCCTATTTGCCTTACTTACTTGAAGGAGAAACTTAGGCACCGAAACGGCGCTTCAGTACACGCGGTGCCGCAAGTCTGCTCGTCCTTCACTCGCGCCTGTCCGCGAATAGCGACACCTGTTAGTTTAGCTGCCTTGTCGTACTGTAGGTAGCATTCTGAAAAAAACATACCAATCTATACATTAATGAGAAAACTTTGCATCCCGATTTAAAGTTATTGCGCGCACGTTGGAGTGTGAGACGACCTCCGTGGTGCAGTGGGCGAATAGCCGGCTGAGACGCAGGAGGTAGCGGGTTCGATTCCCGCCGCGGAACAAATTTTTGCGTGATCTACAGATATTTGATCCGGGTCTGGATGTTGCTTTTATTATAAGTATGTATTTACAAATATATATATATATACCTATATATAAGTATGATGAATTTTACTATTCGTTTTATTTGAATTATTCGAATATATTGATCGTCACTATCCGAATAGTAAAATCACACGGATATCCGAATAATACGGATATTCGGCTATCCGAATTGCAAGCCCTGTATGCAATAAAGAAATTATCTAATCTAACCTCCATTTTGTGTGTCGTCGTAAACGGCAGGTTCGCAGCCGCGTCCGTAGTTCCCTCTCGCGTACAGCTCGTACCCCGAGCTGTCGGTCCGCGCTAGTCGTGTGGTGGGAGACGACGTCAGGATACAGTTGTGGAGGTCTTCGTGCCCTATGCTCGGGGACTCGAATCTGGAAATAAATAACTTATGGGCGCACCTCAACAATTTCTGTGCACGTGCAAGCCTAGAAGTTTTAACAAATTATAGAAATTTATACTCATTGGTAGGTACACTTGAATGGGTAGCGTTTGAGAAACTTCGCAACGTCTTTTCGTCCAACATACCTCAGTGCCTTAAGACGAAAGTCTTCAATCAGTGTGTGTTACTAGTGATGACATATGGAACCGAGACGTGGTCCTTCACTGTTGGCCTTATGAATAAGCTCAGAGTCGCTCAACGAGCTATGGAGAGGGCTATGCTCGGGGTTTCTCTACGGGATCGAATCAGAAATGAGGACATACGTAGGAGAACTCAAGTCACCGATATAGCCCGACGGATTAGCACGTTGAAGTGGCAATGGGCAGGCCATAAAGCACGCAGAACAGATGGCCGATGGGGCCGGAAAGTTCTTGAATGAAGGCCGCGTAAGCGCAGCGTAGGACGTCCACCTACAAGATGGGTAGACGACTTGGTAAGAACCGCAGGTCGGCGTTGGATGCAGGCCGCTTCCAACCGCAGTTCCTGGAGATCAATGAGGGAGGTCTTTGTCCAGCAGTGGACGTCCTACGGCTGATATGATGATGATGATGGCTCATTGGTATAGTGTATGGATAACATTATAATTGGGTATTTATTGTATTTTGTTTAATTGGGAAGTTAAACAGTCATGCACTAAGAAGTTAAGTTCTACAATTTGCACGTGTTACCGCTAAATACTGTCAGTTAATGCCACGTTGACAATTCCTATAGTAAACGAAAGTGGCAATCCGGGAGTGCCGATAGAAGTGAAAACGAAAATTGTACGAATTCTCAGTTTATCGATGGCGCCAAACACTACTGCAATTTCCCAAAAATAAAAGACTATCTACAAACAAATGACTCAATTTGAAATTAAAATAACACGACTTTCGAATATAATTTATTTGTATTTCAAATTGCGCGCCAATCAAAAGATAACGAAATTTGAAAATGCTGGATAAAGAATCTCCAACTACATAGGTACATTAAATAAAATATTTTGGCATTATGCGGTAGATTTTTCGATTTCTTGTGTAGTTGTTCATACAAAGTAATCACGGAATGTAAAATGATAGACATCAAATCGGATCTATTAAATTTCTTTTAGTGTGACAGCTCGGTGTTAGTCCCAGCCCTGCCAATGTTAAGGCCGCCTCATCTAAAGCTAAAGTCGTCTTACCTGAAGCTAAAAACCCTGCAGATGAAGCCTCGCACGCTTCCAGCCCGGCCACTGTTAAGACCACCTTCACCGAGGACTCAACTGAAGCTTAAGTCGCCTCATCTAAAGCTAAAATCGCCTCATTTAAAGCTAAAGCCGTCTCATCTAAAGCTAAAGTCGTCTCATCTGAAGCTAAAGTCGCCTCATCCAAAACTAAATTCATCTCATCTAATGCTAAAGTATCTTCATCTAAAGCTAAAGTCGTCTAATCTGAAGTTAAATTCATCTCATCTATAGCTAAAGTCGTCTAATCTAAAGTTAAAGTCGTCTCATATAGAGCTAAAGAAGTCTCATCTAAAGCTAAAGTCGTCACATCTATAGCTAAAGTCATCTTACCTGAAGCTAAAGTAGTCTTATCTAAAACTAGAAACGTCTCATCTAGAGCTAAAGTCTTCTCATCTAAAGGTAAAGTCATCTTACCTGAAGCTAAAGTAGTCTCATCTAAAACTAAAAACGTCTCATATCGAGCTAAAGTCGTCTCATCTAAAGCTAAAGACGTCTCATTTAGAGCTAAAGTCGTCTCATGTAAAGTTAAAACCATCTTACCTGAAGCTAAACCCCCTGCAGAAGAAGCCCTGTGCTCGGATACACTCCGCCTCGCACGCTCCCAGCCCGGCCACTGTTAAAGCCGCTTTCACTGCACTACCAGACACAGCTGTATCGGAACGGACGTGCCAGAAACATTCTGAAAATAAAAAAATAGTACATTGGTATACAAAGGATGTAAGCAATCTGTTTTACGCCTGATATATTTTGGCGTACGAGCGAGAAAATGCGGGCGAGGATGCCAATCCCGAGCGCAAGTATACCACATAACGTTTCATCACGAATGCAAGGGAATTAAAAAAATATATGAAACGTTTAGTAGTGTATTGTGTTTTTTATAAGCCTTAAACACCGCTGGGCAAAGTCCTCCCTTCTCTGCGTATTGTGTTATATTTTTTTTTTTAAACTTTTAAATCCCAGTAATATTATAAACGTGCATGTTTGTATGTATGGATGTTTGTTACTCTTTCACATCGGAACGGCTGAACCGATTTCGATGAAATTTAGTATGTACGCAGATCATAACCTGGATTAACACTACTTTTTATTGACAAACCACACGTGCGAAGTCGCGGGCGGTAGCTTGTGTTAAATAATAATTTAAACGTGTTTCTATTTTCTGGTGCTCACAGGCACTAAAGGCGTCACTTAATACCAGCACTACAGTAGGTATACGTAGCAGTGAGTGATGATCTATTTTGTTGTCTATATTTATAAAGTGTATAATAAAAAGTATAACTATTAAACTAAACTAAAATACATTTATTTAGGACAAAATAAAACAGAAGGTTATAAAATAATATCTAAGATTGAAATACACATTAAAATAACATTATGAAAATGGTAGGCACCTACCTATAAAAACGCAGAAAGGCATAAAAAGAACAGAATTAAAAACGGTCGTTATAGGCAGGTACCTAACAAGAGCTACATAAATACGTGGCCGCTAAAAGGTTATGTACTGTTTAAACCCTCCGTCGTCCGAGACACGTTCTCGGAGACCCGGATGACGAAATCACTTCCGCTAATGCGGGTGAGTCATCCACATTAGACAGAGCAAACACTCCACAAATACACCGACCTCGCCGGCGAGGTCGACGAGTCCCTTTAGTCGCCGCCTACACGAGGTACAAGCACGTACCCGGGCGTTTCTCTCCTATCCCCGTCCCGGCAACAGCCCAAGCCGAGGTTCGTACCTAAGTGGTGCCCTTGCGCTAGTTGCCTCATCAAAAAAAAATATATAGGGCTGAGCGCCTTCTGCGCTCGCCAAAAGCTCGGTTAAGCTGCAACGGCCTCAGAGGCCAACAGCGAGATAAGTCCATTCGAAAAAAAAAAAAAATTCTGTACTGTTTAAACCCTCCGTCGTCCGAGACTCGTTCTCGGAGACCCGGATGACGAAATCACTTCCGCTAATGCGGGTGAGTCATCCACATTAGACAGAGCAAACACTCCACAAATACACCGACCTCGCCGGCGAGGTCGACGAGTCCCTTTAGTCGCCGCCTACACGAGGTACAAACACGTACCCGGGCGTTTCTCTCCTATCCCCGTCCCGGCAACAGCCCAAGCCGAGGTTCGTACCTAAGTGGTGCCCTTGCGCTAGTTGCCTCATCAAAAAAAAAAAATATAGGGCTGAGCGCCTTCTGCGCTCGCCAAAAGCTCGGTTAAGCTGCAACGGCTTCAGAGGCCAACAGCGAGATAAATCCATTCGAAAAAAAAAAAAAAGTTCTGTACTGTGTGGTGTCCCAAAAAAGATCAGTCTCAGCTTTGTGTTGGTCCACGCTTACGCACTAAGTGCAGTCCAACGCTGGTTTTCAGACTGAGTTTGTTATAGTGACCTCACGACCAGAGGGAGACACCGAAGAAACATGAAAAACAGGCATTAGTAGAATACATACATACATATTAAGTAACTACGTATAAATAATTTGAATAAGATAAAATAAATAAAGGAATTAATAATAGGGAAAAATAGGGAATTAAGGAAGGAACGATTAAGAAAAGTACAGAGAGAGACCAATCAAAAACCGGTTGACGACCATCTATGAAGAGTATAGAGCAGAATACCAACCCACCAATACTCGAAGCGCATTGTCCAGTGAGTGAAGCAGGCGTTATATGCATTTCTGGCGAAGAATGAGCTCCTTTTTGAGTACCGACTTGCAGGTTTTTACGGTTTTTAACGCTCGAAGTGGTGGGGGTAAGTCATTCCAACACCGTGTATTTTTAATTTAAAAATGAACTCAAAATAAATATGTTTATATTTAAAAAATATCTTTTTACCACAGTTTGTTGCTTAAGGCGCTCCTTCCCGAACCAAGAATTCATTTGCCATTAGATGTTGCCCGCGACTTCGCACGCGTTACACTACTAAATGTGTAGGTAATAGAAATAAAGCTAAACTCGCCGTTCGCCTCTGGGCCTCACCCATGGGATCTGATTTATGGGATAAAAGTATCATATGTGTTAATCCAGGTTATAATCTACGTACATACTAAATTTCATCAATATCGGTTAGCCGTTTCGACGTGATTGCGTAACAAACAAACAAATAAATAAACAAACATCCAAACTCACGCATTTATTATATTAGTGTGCTGTCATTCTTCTTTTATTTTGATGGTAATATTTGGAGAAAAATTAGGCAGAAAGGACAGATGACAGAACCTACATACCGGCTAAATGATAATTACGTAGGAATGAACAAATTAATGAATGAAACCACTTTATTTTACACCATTGCAAATAAAAATTACAGACAAAATAGAAGAAACAAAGTAAATAGTACAATGGGCGGTCTTATCGCTTTGAAGCGATTTCTTCCAGACAACTTTTGTATGGAAGGAGGTATTTATCCAAAAAAATATGAGTAGAAGTAGAAATTATTAACACGATAATAAAAAGGATAAAAACATAACTAAAAAATCGATTGCAGGTAACTGTCCATCCAAAGGTTGTCTGGAAAAGATCGCTTTATTGTGATAAGACTGCCCATTATACATTTACTCGTTTCATATTTTGTTTTATTTAGCTTGTAAGGTATAATCAAGGACTTTTGTCGGAGGGAAAAAAACCAGCCAAGTGCGAGTCGGACTCGCGCTCAAAGGATTATGTACCATTGTCTATAAAAACGGCAAAAAAACACGTTTTTTGTATGGGAGTCCCCCCAGAAATATTAATTACCGGCCAGTACTCGCAATCGAAGGATTCTGTACCATTATCTATAAAAACGGCAAAAGAACACTTTTGTTGTATGGGGAGCCTTCCTTAAATATTAATTTTAATTTAATTTTATTATTTATTTTTAAAGTAAATATATGACTAAATATTCTGTGAATATTTAAAGCATCTACCTGTTGCCGTTATCAATATCTAACAAAAACGAGCAATAAAATCACGTTTGTTGTATGAGAGCCCCCTTAAATATTTGTTTTATTTTAATTTTAGTATTTTTTTTGTTATAGCATTAATAGAAATACATCATCTGTGAAAAATTCAACTGTCTAACTATAACGGTTCATGAGATACAGCCTGGTGACAGACGATCTAGGGTCCAGTTTTACCCTTTCGGTACGGAACCCTAAAAAACAAACTTACCGCTCTCTACCCAAGGTCGATGACTGGTCACAGGACAGCCTTTGTCCTGAGGCATGCCGTAGACATCAGAACCGCTATCAGCTGACATGTCCAGTCCTCTGTACGGACGCTCGCTGAGGAAGCAGTTGTCAGTACCTCTTGAGGTAGAATATCTGAAATATATTAAATACCGAAACCTGTTGAAAACTATTAAGGTTCAAACATTACCACAATCAATACAATTGCCCATAAAACATTCCTATTGATCGAGCGAACCGAACAAATCAACTTGAATGAATCAGCGTTGTATGTATGTTTGTTTGTCCGAGGATAACTTTCGAACGGACTACCCGAGAATATTAGAGACGCCTGCTCGACACAATCCTTCAAAAATAAGCTCAAACGGTGGTTAGTCGAACTGACGCCATATGAAGTTGACCGAACGTGACAATTGAATTTTTTTATTTTATTTTATTTATTGAGAAACAACAAACAACTACATTATACTATTTATACTAAAAGCGGGATATTTACCATGATTTGTGAGTATTTGAGTAAGAGACTAAGAAAGAGGGTAGATCGTTATATCTGCCAATAACTACCTACTCGCAAAGACTTCAGTTTACCCGTGATCATGGTGCATGCAACTGCGCCAAAATATCGGGATACTCAAATACTCACAAATCATTGTAAATATCCCGTTTTTAGTATAAATAGTGTTCATAACCATGATAGTTTCAAAAGTTATAACATCATTATACTGTTTAAATACAATTCGTGTAGGTACATTCTGGGAATGTAAAAGTTATGGATAATGTAGCCCACAACGTTATCCACATATTAAAACACATACTTGTTACGAATAAGGAGCTGTTAAAGAGTCTAAGAGTACGACGACAAGTGTCGAAGTCTCTCATATTTAGTATGTATATAGTACATAGTACAATAACAGTAGGTAACTAAGATGAATACAGGACAGGATCAGCACTAAAAAGGGTTATATTATCTAGATTTTTAAATTTATAGATATTACGAGCAGAAATATATATATATTTACAAAGTATAAATTATACATACATTGCAATCATCATCATCATCATTAGCCGGGAGACGCTGCTGAACATAGGCATCCCCCTTAGATCGCCACAACGAGCGGTTGGTAGCCGTTTGCGCCCAACGGCTCCCCGCGATTCTTACTAGATCGTCGGTCCACCTTGTGGGGGGCCGGCCTACGCTGCGTCTTCCAGTCCGTGGTCTCCACTCGAGAACCTTTCTTCTCCAACGGTTATCGGTTCTACGAGCGATGTGGCCTGCCCATTGCCACTTCAACTTGCTAATTTTGAGAGCTATGTCGGCAACTTTCGTTCTTCTGCGGATTTCCTCATTGCGGATTTTGTCACGCAAAGAAATCCCGAGCATAGCCCTCTCCATAGCTCGTTGAGCGACCTTGAGCTTGGTCATGAGGCCATGAGTAAAGGACCACGTTTCAGTGCCATAGGTCATCACTGGCAACACACACTGGTTGAAGACTTTAGTCTTCAGGCTCTGAGGAATTTTGGACGAGAAGATATCGCGAAGGTTCCCGTACGCTGCCCAGCTGAGTTGGATTCTTCGTACGACCTATTTGTCGAAGTTGGACTTACCTAATTGGACAGTTTGTCCTAGGTATACATATTCGTCGACAACTTCGAGACACAGACCAATATAATTTAAATAGACTGACAGTCTCAAACAAGATAATGTAACTCGATATTTGATTACCTGCTAGGACGCGAGATGTCGCTAAGAGTTACAAATCGATAAATATATGCCAACCTTTAGCTTACTACCGCTCATAATGGTACGAAGAAAAATAGATGGCGCTATTTCCAATTACACGTGCGCGATAATATTATTGCGACGTTGTGCGAGGTTGCCGCTCTTCAGTTTCGTTAAAACTTTAGTCTCTAGCAATTTTTAGAGATTTGCGCACATTTTCTCAGAATTGTCAAAACATGAAAGTTTCCGTCAAAATAGGGTTTGTTTTAGGAAAGGATAGATATCTTTTATTCATTACATACGTCTATGATCGTACCATTGTCACTTAAATGCGGAAATACCTACATATTTGTAAAATAAGAATACATATTTATAGTGATGTACAGATAAGTAGTACACTATTTTGAAAGAAAATAAAATTAATTTGTAAGTACCCGGAAAATGCATACCTACTACAAGATAATACGTTCTATTAATTTGAACTGGAAACATGGAACATACTAAAATAATGAACTCAATACTTACACAATATGTACAACAAAATATCGAGTTACTAGTCGCGACTTTTGAGAAGTGAGGTTTGGCAACACAGCATGTAACAAAATAAGGTACAAAAAGCGTGACTTTGCTTGCTTCCCGGCTGTCAATGTCAGTCAGTTCACGGTTCTCTTGTTCCCTTTGTTTCGGACTTTGTGTTAATTTTGTGTTAAACGCCATCTAGGTAAAAACGATGTGCTACCTTCCCACGCCATCTGTGATTAGATTAAGCATATGAAAGTGGTAAATCATCAATATAAAATAAAATTGTTAAATCTTATTTTATGGAGAATATTACTTATTCAAAAAAATATTGAAATATTTTGGTGTGTTTTAGTGGAAGTTTATTTTTATTTGTTGGGTGCAATGGCCGCTATGAAAGTTTCCAGGCTATGAGACAGCGCCATCTACAAATAATACGGGATTTTGAGCTTTTTGCGGGCTACGATTTCTTATATAGACATTGACAGTCTATTGATATTACTAGTCTCTGTTCGAGAGTATCGCCCCCAACAACTACCGGTACGGGTGCAACATGAATATTTGACATGATTTTCGTCTTATCCATGTTCATTTTAAGCCCCACCTGTTGGGAGACCCTACTGAGTTCGCTGAGCATGGTACCGAGTTCGGATCTCTAGTTTATACTAATACTATAAAGAGGGAAAATATGTTTGTAAGTTTCTATGTTTGGTATGTGTAACCTCTGGAACTACTGATCTGACTCAAGAGAAAATTCTTTTTCTGAGTGCTATAGGCTATATATAATTTTGATAAAAATCCATGCAAAGCCAGGGCAAGTAAGTGCAAATAACTCTCTTCAAAGCCTACTGCTAATTATTCTAGACGAGCAGCCTTTTGTTCGACTTTACTCAAAAAATGGATAAGTGCCCTACGCGTCCAGTACAACAATGGCTTCAGAATGTTGTTGGGGTTGTATCGATACTGCAGTGCATCTATCATGGTTTCGATGTTTTCCATGCCATAATCCGTAAGAAAACGGCCTCATTGCTTAGCAAGGTACGGACCAGCTCCAACAGCATTCTGCAGTTCATACCTGATAGATATGTACTGCCTGTCATTAAATCTTTCATTCGGACCCTAATCAAAAAAATGTTTTTTGTCTAGATATTTAAGTTTGTATACCTACTAATGGCGGGTTCTTATATCCGTCGGTAACCAACTACGACTCGTATCTCCTTGAGAAAGTGTCAAACTATTGTCATACTTTTGACACGTTTTCAACGAGAAACGAGTCGTAGCTGGTTACCGACGGATATACATAGGCCTTAAGACAAATGGACTTTTTAAACTATGTACTATTTATCTGAATTAATAAATGAATTTAATTTTAAGTATGGAGCTTTCCTAGACCTGTTTACTAGACTTGAAGATTAAGAGTTTACATGGCAGATGTCACTCAACTAGTAGGTACAATCAGTATTTAAAGTAGGTACCTGTAACTGTATGAAACGCATTTAAACTCTCGCTCCCCGAAACAGGCCGCCTCACATTCCACCACGTTCCTTGCTAGTAGGGAGCGGCGAATGGCTCCCGACTTCAACGACATACCAGGACGTCTTCTTGAAAAACATTCTGAAAAAATAATATATTTACGAGTATACTACGTGTTTGGTTATCTACGACATCAAGGCGCTAACCGTAGCCGATGACCTTGAGCGAATGGGCGTAGCTATTGTTTCGGCCCCGCACCTTTCGCTACACGCATCTAACCGACCAGCAAAAAGGTGAGCGCGAGGCAGACGAGCACAACCCTCCCGTACGACAGTCAGCGGTACACTGCCGCCCGTCGCCCACACAGTGTCGCAAGCACAGCATCATTTGTTCAACTTGAAGGTATAGTCTTTGCCCACATTTAGGTGAAAAAAACATTACAAAATTTTACGTTGTTTGGAGGTTGAATCATATTGAAAGTCGAAAGCAGCTACATTTTGTTATTTTTTTTCTCATAGTAAATAAACAGGTAGAACTTTTTTGTATGTTCATTTTGCAGATAAAAGGTCAATGAATGACATATTTTTTTGAGCACATACAACTGATTCCTCCCTGAGGAGAAAGCCTCCAAATAAGAGCAATACTATATTCGTCTTAAATGTAAACACGGGTAGGGCTAATGGCTAGTATTAGGTTGTAAAATAGATTTTTTAAAAATTTCAATTTATAATTTTGAATTTTCAAACAACCTTAAATCAAGTTCTAAAATAAAAATAAAACAGCCTGTATAAAACACGTGAACAAATCATATTCATTCATCATGTAAGTAATGGTACCTGTTAAAATGACTAAGCGGCATCGTCGCAAAGGCATATTGGAAATGTATCGATTACTGGACACATATTCGAGATTCCGGTATTAAACCTGATATGTGTTTAAAACGATTGTCGTACATAACAAAACAGGTTATATATTGCGGGACATTTCACACAGCGCTATCCAGCCCCCAACTAAGCAGAGCTTGTACTTTGGAAAACATATAACCGATATTTAAATACTTTTTTATAACAATACATATTGTACAATACTTATCTATACTAATATCATAAAGAGGAAAGATTTGTTTGTTTATATTGAATAGGCTCCGAAACTACAGGACAGATTTAAAAAAATATTTCAGCTTCCCAACAGAAGCTACACCATCCCCGGGTGACATATGCTACTTTTTACCCAACCGCGCAGAAGGAGAGTAATGTTTTTATTGAAAAACTACGCATACGAAGCTGCGGATTGGTCAGCTAGTTGTAATACATAGAGAAACATCCAGACCCGGAACAAATATCTGTAGATCATGCAAACATCTGTTCCGCGGCGGGAATCGAACCCGCTACCTTCTGTGTCTTAGTCCGCTGCGCCACGGAGGTCATCATTAAATAGTATGAATGAAAAGACCACTGTTACTGTATATCTGACTATCAACCATAGGATGTCCACTGCTGGACATACGCCTCCCCCATAGATTTCCAGAGCGACAAATCTTCGGCCAACGGCTCCCAGCAACCTTTTGCAGTCTACGATGGTACAAACCTATTCACTCGCGACTTAAAGATACCCAGGTTGTAGCTATCAGGAAACACAGACTCTGGCAAGGCGTTCCACTCTTTGACGGTGCGCATAATAAAGGTCGAAGACAACCGCTTTGTGCGAAAGAGAGGTATTTCTACCATATAGCGGTGGCGCACCGCACAGCGTCTGGTTGTCCGTTGATAGAATGGAGATGGTGGGATCAGGTTGAAAAGTTCCGTCGCACACTCTCCGAAATGTACTCGATAAAAAACCGAGAGGCTAGCAACCTTTCGTAGATGCTCCAGGCTGAGGAGCCTTGCATCAACTAGCTCATTGTTGCCTATGAGCTTCTTGGCTCTTCTTTCAATTGATTCCAGAGCTTCAAATTAGGTCGTTTTTGCATCTAGTGTGTGGTCTCCACTTATGAACCTTTCTGCCCCAACGGCTTCTTTTGGCTAATCCTTTGTGCTACAGAGACTTTGGTTCTTAAACGAATCACCTAGTTTCTGATTCGATATAATTTGTGCTATGTGGCAAATAAATAAATACTACTGGATATTTCACACAGCGCTATCTAGCCCCAAACTAAGCAGAGCTTGTATTATGGGAACCAGATAACTGATAGAATACTTATATACGTTTTTTTTAAATACATGCTTATAATATATAGAAAAACAACCAGACACAGAACGAATATCTGTAGATCATGCAAACATTTATTCCGCAGCGGGAATCGAACCCGCTACCTCCTGCGTCTTAACCAGATATACGCCCACTGCGCCATAGAGGTCGTCTATCTATGTCTATCTGAAACCTGAAAATAAACTAAAAACTTACCATTTCCACTACCCCCATGAACGCTTGGAGGTTCTTCACTACCCTCATCCCTTCTCTCCACTCCGTCATACCCCGAATCCAGTGTGTTAACCCCCGAGCTGTTCCACCTGCCCCTCTTCCAAGCTCCATAGCCGTATCTGCTACCCTTGCTATGGTCTTCTATACGTATGTCTTGAAAATCGTTCCGGGAGAGATCGAAGTCTAGGTTTTTGCCTGAAAAGAAGAATGAATGATTTTGTTGTTCTCCAAGTTTCTATTATAGTATTCTATTATTCTTGGACTGCTGATATTTTTTTTAATGGGGCAAAATACCTTTAATAAATATTTACATATTATTACCTTTAAATGTTTACATGACTAAAATACAGAAGAAACAGTTGAATCATCTAAAGACCGTTGCAAACGATCTATAGATAGCTCAACTGCTCTAGATCACTACCAGGCGGAAGTGTCCCCAAGACACTAGCTGCATTGCCCCACTGAATTGTAATGCTTAAGCGTTGACCCAGATAAGCGCCAACTCTCGGATCACACGTCGCTTCGACCAGACGCCCAGAATGAATTTTGAAAATGCGAATGGCCCCGCTACCCCATGGTCCCAGGGTCTCGACACCAAATGGCTCAAACACGTAAGCTCTGTCGAGACTTCCATATTTGCGCCGCTTGAGATCTTTGGCTGAAATTTCCGCCGCACCGGCCCCAACTTCTAGACCAGACAGATGAGATGGCGCAACGACACCCTTGCGCCATCTCATGCACGTGGCGTCCCACACCAAACGGGTAGGGCCTACCCTTCTCCCAAGGTATAAGAGTCATACCGTCAGGCCTCTTACCATCGTCACGTATCACCGTTCCGTTCGAGAACGGCTGGAACGTTGACGCTGCAAAAAGTCCGGTGGATGATATCATTCATCATCATCATATTAGCCGTAGGACGTCCACTGCTGAACAAAGGCCTCCCTCATTGATCTCCAGGAACTGCGGTTGGAAGCGGCCTGCATCCAACGCCGACCTGGGGTTCTTACCAAGTCGTCTGCGTATCTTGTAGGTGGACGTCCTACGCTGCGCTTGCCGGTCCGTGGCCTCAATTCGAGAACTTTCCGGCCCCATCGGCCATCTGTTCTGCGCGCTATATTGCCTGCCCATTGCCACTTCAACGTGTTAATCCGATATCATTATTCATATATATATATCATTATTCGGTGATATTTATTTTACGTACACTATTATATACTAGCTTCTGCACGCGGCTTTGCACGCATTACCATCCTACGGAAACTGATTTATGAGATAAAAATTACCCTATGCCCTATTCCAGGTCATCATTAGCCTATGTCCCAAATTTCAGTCAAATCGGTTTAGTAAATTTGGCGTGAAGGAGCAATAAACATCGATCCAAATATCAACTTTGCATTATAATTTTAGTGGGATGGGATAACTTAACTAAAGCATGATAGTCAAAACCATGACTCTTCCTAGAGTCGAAGTAAGGTTTGACGCATGTCGGCCGGTTGCTAGTCAAACCATACTGGTTGATCAACTTGTGATTATAATTTTGCCTACACTATTATAAATTACCCAAAGAATGAGAGTCAAAACCGTGACTCTTCCTAGAGTCGAAGTAAGGTTTGACGCCTGTCCGCCGGTTGCTAGTCAAACCATACTGGTTGATCAATTTGTGACTATCATTTTACCTACACTATTATACATAAATTACCCCAAGAATGAGAGTCAAAACCGTGACTCTTCCTAGAGTCGAAGTAAGGTTTGACGCCTGTCGGCCGGTTGCTAGTCAAACCATACTGATTGATCAACTTGTGATTATCATTTTACCTACACTATTATACATAAATTACCCAAAGAATGAGAGTCAAAACCGTGACTCTTCCTAGAGTCGAAGTAAGGTTTGACGCCTGTCGGCCGGTTGCTAGTCAAACCATACTGATTGATCAACTTGTGATTATCATTTTACCTACACTATTATACATAAATTACCCAAAGAATGAGAGGCAAAAGCCTGACTCTTCCTAGAGTCGAAGTAAGGTTTGACGCCTGTCCGCCGGTTGCTAGTCAAACCATACTGTTTGATCAACTTGTGATTATCATTTTACCTACACTATTATACATAAATTACCCAAAAAATGAGAGGCAAAAGCCTGACTCTTCCTAGAGTCGAAGTAAGGTTTGACGCCTGTCCGCCGGTTGCTAGTCAAACCATACTGATTGATCAACTTGTGATTATCATTTTACCTTCACTATTATACATAAACTACCCAATGAATGAGAGTCAAAGCCGTAACTCTTCCTAGAGTCGAAGTAAGGTTTGACGCCTGTCGACCGGTTGCTAGTCAAACCATACTGATTGATCAACTTGTGATTATCATTTTACCTACACTATTCTACATAACTTACCTAAAGAATGATAGTCAAAACCGTGACTCTTCCTAGAGTCGAGGTAAGGTTTGACGCCTGTCGACCGGTTGCTAGTCAAACCATTCTGGTTGATCAACTTGTGATAATCATTTTACCTACACTATTCTACATAACTTACCTAAAGAATGATAGTCAAAACCGTGACTCTTCCTAGAGTCGAAGTAAGGTTTGACGCCTGTCGGCCGGTTGCTAGTCAAACCATACTGGTTGATCAACTTGTGATTATCATTTTACCTACACTATTATACATAAACTACCCAATGAATGAGAGTCAAAGCCGTAACTCTTCCTAGAGTCGAAGTAAGGTTTGACGCCTGTCGACCGGTTGCTAGTCAAACCATTCTGGTTGATCAACTTGTGATAATCATTTTACCTACACTATTCTACATAACTTACCTAAAGAATGATAGTCAAAACCGTGACTCTTCCTAGAGTCGAAGTAAGGTTTGACGCCTGTCGGCCGGTTGCTAGTCAAACCATACTGGTTGATCAATTTGTGACTATCATTTTACATACACTATTATACATAACTTACCCAAAGAATGAGAGTCAAAACCGTGACTCTTCCTAGAGTCGAAGTAAGGTTTGACGCCTGTCCGCCGGTTGCTAGTCAAACCATACTGGTTGATCAACTTGTGATTATCATTTTACCTACACTATTATACATAAACTACCCAATGAATGAGAGTCAAAGCCGTAACTCTTCCTAGAGTCGAAGTAAGGTTTGACGCCTGTCGACCGGTTGCTAGTCAAACCATTCTGGTTGATCAACTTGTGATAATCATTTTACCTACACTATTCTACATAACTTACCTAAAGAATGATAGTCAAAACCGTGACTCTTCCTAGAGTCGAGGTAAGGTTTGACGCCTGTCGACCGGTTGCTAGTCAAACCATACTGGTTGATCAACTTGTGATAATCATTTTACCTACACTATTCTACATAACTTACCTAAAGAATGATAGTCAAAACCGTGACTCTTCCTAGAGTCGAAGTAAGGTTTGACGCCTGTCGGCCGGTTGCTAGTCAAACCATACTGGTTGATCAACTTGTGATTATCATTTTACCTACACTATTATACATAAACTACCCAATGAATGATAGTCAAAACCGTGACTCTTCCTAGAGTCGAAGTAAGGTTTGACGCCTGTCGGCGGGTTGCTGATCAAACGATAATGGTTGATCAACTTGTGATAATCATTTTACTTATACTATTATACATAACCAAATAATGATAGCCAAAACCGTAATTATTTTCTCACTGACGCTTGGTATTTTAATGACAATTTATTTATGATATTTATGCATTAATTTGTTTATTTTTTGTTCTTATGTTGTTTTGTTGTTAATGATTGTTATAATTAATTGAATAATTAGTGTAATTGGTTATTGTAACGTTCTTAGTTGAAAAAAAAACAAATTAATTGTGTGATTTTTCCTAGAGTCGAAGTAAGGTTTGACGCATGTCGGCGGGTTGCTGATCAAACGATAATGGTTGATCAACTTGATATAATAATTTTAGCTACTCTATTATACATAACTTACTTAAATAATGACAGTCAAAACAGTGTTTTTCTCTAGCGTCAAAATAAGGTTTCACGCCTGTCGGCCGGTCACTGGTCAAACCCCAATGGTTGATCGACTTGTGATAATAATTTTAGCTACTCGATGAAGTATATAACTTACCCAAAGAATGATAGTCAAAACCATGACTCTTCCTAGAGTCGAAGTAAGGTTTTACGCCTGTCGGCCGGTCACTGGTCAAACCCCAATGGTTGATCGACTTGTGGTAGTCATTCCTGTCCTTGTAATATTGCCCTCCATAGTTGCCTCCGTATTGACCCCAACCGCTATCTTGCTCATCTATGGTTCTGGATTGTCCTTTAAAATAACGAAAAAACATTGTTATAAGTAATGGCTCGTTTAGACAGTGCGAGCTGCTGCTTACTCGGCTACTCGGTAGACAACTACTCGGCTTGTCTACTCGTACGCCAGTAGCTCGGCTCGTATAAGCTGTCTTCACAATACATAGTAGCTGCTGCCCAGTCTTGCGAGTTGTCGCGATATCGAGTGAACGTGTTTTAATAAAAAAAACGGACAACAATATTTAATACCAAGAATTGGAAAACGTCTACAAAAACACAGGTTTCGCTCACAACTGTCCGGCTGACACTGACGAGCTACTGCCGAACGCGTTCAAACGATGCAAGTGATGGCCGAGCTGCTGCGATGTACGAGTTGCTGCCCGGGGAGTAGGCGAGTGTAAACAAAAAATGTTGAAGTAACTCGGATATGAGCTACTGTCTAACTCGCACGTACGAGTTACTCGTAAGTTCTGTCCAAACTCGGCAGGCTGACTCGTACGCTAGCTCTCACTGTGTAATCTAGCCATAAGTACTTTAGGCTAAACTAGTGTAGTCTGTATTGTCCCAATGCTGGACAAAGGTCTCTCCAATATCCCTCTAATCATCTTTGTTCTATGCTGTTCTCCAACAAGCTCTCTCAAAAAATAGTAGTATAGGTGCCTAAAACTTTTTGCGCGTGTGTTATTTTTATGTTAATTATTTAAAATCACCAGTTGTACGAGTATATGTAATAGGTGTGCTATTTACCAAATAAATGATTGGCTATGTCTATGTCTAAGATCTCAAAGATACAATATCTAATTTTATAAATGTCAAATGTTTGTTTGTTATTTCAAGTTCCTCGGAAAATAATGTTAACACGGCAATTGACGTTGTCAATTCACGCTCTTTTGTTATTCGGAGCATGACAGAGCACCGCCATATATTATCAGTTACAAAAACATGGCCGTGAAAAAAAGTAGTTTCTCAAAAGTTCTAAAATAAAAAGAACTTACCAATCTGATATGGCACATAATGTTCTTCATGTCTCCTGTTCCCTTGCCCCCTCCTATCATCATACGAAAACCTATCTCTATACACACCAGCCCAATCGTGTCTATCCCTCCAACCACTCTGATCTCTGTGGTCTACTCTATTAGGCCTTTGGTCGAATCTATCAGGCCTTTGGTCGAATCTATCCGGCCTTTGGTCAACTCTATTCGGCCGTAGGTCCACTCTATCAAGTCTCTGGTCGACTCGATCGGGCTTAGAGGATAAAAAACCAGAATGTAATAATCCCGGTCCTCGTAATGTTTCCGGGCAGTTAGGTTCCAAGCTGTTTCGGTCTACTTCGTAGAAATCGTAGTTTTTGTCGTCAACGAAGTCTCGGTGTTGGTCGAACGCTTCGATTGGTTTTGTCATCAGCTCGCATAGGCCTTTGCCGCGGAACGATTGGTCGAGTCTGAAATAGGTTGAAATTCACTTTAGACTTTAGGTTTAATTAATTCTTAATAATCTAACTAGACTACCAAATCCCACTGCAGGGGAAAAACCTCTATTCCTACCTCCATTCTAGTTGAACCGTAGGAGGTTGCGGGATCGATTACCGCCGCGGAACAAATGTTTGCATGATCTAAAGATATTTGTTCCGGGTCTGGTTGTTTCTCTGTTATATTATAAGTATTTATTTACAAAATAGTATATAAGTATTCAGTTATCTGGTTCCGATATCACAAGCTCTGCTTAGTTTGGGGCTAGATAGGCTGTGTGAAATGTCCAGGGTATCGACAGTAGTAGAGTTTCTTGTGAAAGGACTCGCCCGGGGACGTACTACCACCATACCTATTTCTGCCGCCGAGCAGCATTGCTGTGTTTCGGTTTGAAGGGTATGGTTGCCGGTGAAATGCACATGAGCATTTACTGCTGTACGCCTCAAGTTGATGGACGCAGGGCAGTGAATAGTAGAGCATTTTTCTAAGGTGCGTGACCTATGACTGCTACGAGGCAATACTGCGTCATAACAAAACTTAATTTCAGTCAACAATAGAAAAGCACTTGAAGATTCCTAGGTTGTAGTTATCAGGAAACACAGACTCAGGCAAGGCGTTCCACTCCTTGGCGGTGCGCATATTAAACGTGGAAGAGTACCGCTTTGTGCATAAGGGAGGTATGTCTACCATGTAGCGGTGGCGCACCGCGGAGCGTCTGGTTGTCCGATGATAGAATGGAGATGGTGGGATCAGGTTGAAGAGCTCCGCAGCACACTCTCCGAAATTTATCCGATAGACAACCGAGAGGCTTGCAGCCTTTCGACGATGCTCGAGCCTTGCATCTGCTAATTCGTCATTGCAAATGAGCTTCTTGGCTCTTCTCTCAATTGTATCTGGAGCCTCTAGCTGGTATTTCGTTTCCACGTTTGCGAGGATAGGCAGGGCACATTGGTTGAAAACCTTTGTCTAAGGCATTGCAGAATCAAGATTTGTATATTTCTTGAGGTACGCTAAAAGTAAAAATCAAGTTGTGATTCATCCCACTAGGACAGCACGGTTCACAAGCCGTAGGTAACTACACAATAGTCGACATAAAATGATCACCATGAATACATAGCCTTGCGATCGGAATTAGCCCAATTATGTCACGTAATATCTAGGCCATAAGGCCAGAGATCGCATCGTTTATGCAAACTATTGTTTGTTAGTAGTACTACAGGGGTGTATTCTAATACTACAGGGGTGTATTCTAATACTACAGGGGTGTATTCTAATACTACAGGGGTGTATTCTAATGTTTTTAACGTAAATCGGTATTTTTAACACGCTTTTATTAGCTTGGTATGTATGTAGTATTAGAATCTTTGAACTTGATTTTCAATCACTACAAAACATCGAATTAATTTGAAAATTTTCACTCTTATTAAGTGCCGATGACAATAGCATAATTCAATAAAAAATATATGTACAAATAGCATGTTTTTTTAGTTTTTTTTTTCTTATTTTATTAGTGTTGTAATATGGAATGAAATGAGAGGTGATCACTTGTCCAATTAGTGTGTGTTCATCTATTATCTAGTATTATTTTCTTAATTATACATTTATAATTTTATTTTATATTATACTAGCTGACCCGCCCGCGGCTTCGCACATGTTTTTACGTAAAACATTACCCTCCTGCGCAGTCAGGTAATCGATCTTTTTAAGATATATAATTCCTTCGTAAATTAATTTGATCTATCTCGTAAGCGCACATAAATGTATTTTTCTGCTTTTATTTACTTTGTTATGTATGTATTATACATATGAACGTTTCTCTTGAATCACTCTATCTATAGCTGAAAGCTGCATTAAAATATATTGAGCAGTTTAAAAGACCTAAGCAAACAGACAGCGGAAGCGACTTCATTTTATACTATGTGAAGATTATAATTTGCACGCCACTATGGCTGAATGAATGAATGAAAACACTTTATTGTACACATTAAAAATAAAAAACGACAAACTACAAATACGCTATGAAGCGATTTCTTCCACACAACCTTTGGATGGATTGGATTTAGTAATGTCAAAAATAGGGGGTGCACTTAAGATATGGATGAAGGGAGTGCAACTAATACCTATATATATATATATATATATATATATGTATATATATTTAGGTATTTAATTTAATAATTTATTTACGGATATTTGTATTTTAATTAGGTATTAGATATATATATGTATATATATTTAGGTATTTAATTTATTAATTTATTTACGGATATTTGTATTTTAATTAGGTATTAGTTGCACTCCCTTCATCCATATCTTAAGTGCACCCCCTATTTTTGACATTACTAAATCCTCTCCATCCAAAGGTTGTCTGGAAGAAATCGCTTCATAGCGTATTTGTAGTTTGTCTTTTTTTATTTTTAATGTGTACAATAAAGTGTTTTCATTCATAACACATATATATATATATATACATATATATAGCTGTTTCCAGCGGCTTCGCACGCGTAGTTTGCCAATAAAAAGTAGCCTATGTATTAATCCAGGTTATGATCTACGTACACACCAAATTTCATCGCAATCGGTTCAGCCGTTCCGGCGTGAAAGAGTAACAAATATTCATACATCCATACATACAAACCATTCGCGTTTATAATATAAGTAGTATACATTGGTTAAATACGATACATATAGGTACATTATTTTTGTGCGATACTATGACGTTTCTGATAGATAACTCTTAATTTTGTAACATCTATCTGTATAATTCTACCATGTTTTGGCAAATAAATAAATCTAGGGTCTTACCACAAAAAAAAATTAAACACTGTTCAGCGCGTCTTTCATAAACTCTTATATAATAAGAGACGCAGGAGGTAGCGGGTTCGATTGCCCGCCGCGGAACAAATGTTTGCATGATCTACAGATATTTGTTCCGGGTCTGGTTGTTTTTATATATACGAGTATTATAAGTATGCATTTACAAAAATAAATGTATATAAGTATTTTTACAGTTCTCTGGTTCCCATAGTACAAGCTCTGCTTAGTTTGAGGCTAGATAGCGCTGTGTGAAATGTCCAGCAATATTTATAATTAATGAATTTATATAAAAAATTGGTAAGGATTTTTTAAAACACTAGTTATTTTTTTAATGTTATTTATGGGGAAACAGGCTTACGGCCCACCATGGTAAGCGGTCACCGCCTATTGACACCGGCAACACCCGTAGCCTTATTACGTAGGCCAAATTGCTGTCGCTCCGCTATCGCTGGTCAGGCCATCCCTTTCACACTTATTCTTTTTTATTCTAGATTTTAGACTTCTGCCTATGTTTGTGTCACTAAAGCTATACGGATACCGTTCGAAGCGATTTTGAAGCGTTTATCCGATCATCGTGAAATTTTATACCTAGGTAGGTAGTGATAGCACAATTCTGGTGTGACTAAATTAACAAAAAATGTAGGAGGGTTGTTGAGATATAGGGGTTTAAGAGGGGTAAAAACAAATGAGACTATTTGATCAAGTAGGACGTCAAATGAAAGGTCTTTATTAGTACATTTTATATCCGATTTTATTTTTAATTAAGTTCTCGCAGTTGTTGAGTTATTAGCCATAATAAAAACTGAACTTTGACGATAATCACAGGGTACACCAGTGACCCCACAGTGCTGAAAATTGGTATTGATGGAGCTTAAGTGACACAAATATAGGCAAAAGTCTGAAATCCAGAAAAAAAGTATCCAAATAACATGAACTCCCTTTACCTGTAATTGAATGAAACTGTAAATCAAGTGATATATTTCGTGGCATTATTTTGATAGTCAAAGATTACGAATAATATTAATTTTGTTTTTATGGGAGACTCGCGAGATCTCAGTTCGGGGCGAACCACTAATTTCTATGAGTACTTACCTGCCATTTGTAATTTAATTTAGACATACCAATACTATGCAATGTAGTAAAATTGTGATTATATTATGAATACTGAATACCGACAATATTAAAAACACAAATACTACAATACAACAATCACGTGTGAAATTTTTCATCAGATATTTGATAACACTATAATGGCACCTGTGAATTCCTGCGCTGTGTATAGTATTACTCGTGCGCGATAACTTGGGACCTGCTAGGAATGCGACTCCCCGACCGCTTCCCCTGCACTTCCCTGATGGCGCCCGTATTGTACCGTTCGCATCACTATTTTTTACTAGGGTTTTTAGTCTCGTACTGGCCTACGTCACGTAACGACGCGCTCTGGAATTCTTTTAGTTTTCGTTTGTGTTATTGTTTTGTTGTTGTAGTTTTTGTTGTGACATGATGACCTCTTACAAGAGACGAATGAATCGCAATTAATTGTAAATTTATCGGATATCTCTTCGTCAAGTGATTATAGTGAGACTGAGGACGAAGAACAACCTCTAGAAGGCATACATCCACTAACTAGTGACGAAGATGAGATAATGTAAATAATAGATAAAATAAATGTATAAACTTAAACATTGTATTTTTATTTTATTCAAATAGTGTAAAAAAGATTAGATAAAAAGCAGCGTCCTCCCTGAGTACCATAATAACTTAAAAACAAAGACAAAGCCGCGGGCGGCTGCTTGTTATGTTCGCTTTTTTGCGGGCGGTACAAACACGCCAATATGACATGACGTCACCGCGCTCAGGTCCCAACTTATCGCGCACGGGTAATAAATACTACTTCCGTTGAATACAGCCCTGGCTATCAGACAATGCTGATGGTAAAGTCTGATTGTTGCAAGGTTAGACCCTTATTTTGAAGATACCTGCTACTGCTCATTTGAATATTGTAGAATATTGGCAAAGTCAAGTGATTAAGATTTTAAAAGACTCCATAACACATATTACTAGTGGTTCGCCCTGAACGGAGATCTCGCGAGTCTCCGATTAAAACACAAAAATATTATTTGTAATCTTTACAAATACAAATGTTTTATTTCCATAACTTGTGCTTACAATATCTTAACTAGTAGTTGAAACCTCCTTTTAAGTAAATAATACCTGTATTAGGAGATTTCGCTCTTCCGTAATATAAAAAACAGGCGTAACTTATAATTTATAAAACAATAAAAACAGTTATAGGTTTACAAATCAAATAATCCAAATCTTTGAGTATGAAAATAGTACCACGAAATGCGGTTTCAACTAACTTTTACAGGTAACGGGAGTTCATGTAAATTGGTTAATCTTTTTTAGGGTAGAAATTGCAGTTATTCTGGTTTTCAGACTTTTGCCTATATTTGTGATACATACGCTACACGCATATCAAATTTCAGCACTGTGGGGTCACTGGTGTACCCTGTGAATTTTGTCAAAGTTCAGTTTTTATTAAGAGTTGACTATACCTCAGCCCAAACTCGAATTTCACCCCGCTTCTCCGCGCGCCGCTGCACGTCCTATCTCGCCGTGGTTCATATGTTTGCCGGCTTTTTTATAATTTAGCTCCTTCATTATCTTGTTGTGTTTATTTCTCATTACTGCGTCGTTACAAAAACCAACTAAATATAAATTCTAGCTTAGAATTACGTGTTCGTTTGGTGCGACAAGCGTCACGGGTACCCCGTCTAAAAGCCGAGGCCAGACTGAATCGCGAAACGGGCGTCCGGAGCGAATGGTTTCATTAGTGCAAAACTTAGATATTTTCATTTTATGATAAAATCAAAAGATATTTTAAAAATTTAAAACACAGGTGCCCTTATTTATGTTGTGTAGAATTACTGTACAAAGTTTCAAGATCTAAATTGTAGTATTCAACACATAAGAACGGTTTTAAGATAAATTTGGAGTCATCTTTGGATTTTTTTTCTATTAAGAAAATTTTACGGAATCGTGTTTTCACTACACAGGTGCTCTAGCACGTATCCTTAATTATAACATATATGAATTACAAATTGAAATCACAAAATTGGTTGAACAAAACATTGTTTCAAAATAAGCGATTTATCGTCTCCCCAGGTATAGTGCGCCCTTGAGGCTAATATAACTTATAAACTACAAGGTTTGAACTAAAAATAAAAACGGGGTCGAATGTACCTTTCAACACTCACTGTCGAAGCTGTGCGCCTTTGGAATGCTTTGCCTGTGGAAATAAATCAGGCTCCTTCACAGCACTCTTTTAAGATGAGATTAAAGCAACATTACATAAATGCTTAGCTTTTTTGTCATTTGAGTAACTGATTTATTTATTTATTTTAATTTTGTTGTTCCCGTTTCATTAGATTTGTAATAATATTGATTTAGGTTATTACTTTGGTATAAGTATATTAGTCTATCTTTAGGTATTTATTTATGTATTAGGATTGTAAGTATTTCTTTTATTTGTCTCACTCTATGCACCGCTGCCCATTACTGCTTCGCTCTTTACTTTCCATCGAAAGGTTGCCTGAAAGAAATCGCTTTCAGCGATAAGGCCGCCCATTGTACTATATTTAATATAAATTAGTTTTTTTAAGTATTCCTGGTGTTCAATAAAGAATTATTCTAATCTATTCTTTCATTAGACATGCCACTTGACCGGATAGTCCCATTTTGTTTATTTTTACCTTTTTTGAACCACAATATCTCAACAACCACCCCACATTTTTAGCTCATTTATTCACACCATAGTTGTGCCATTACTACCTACCTTCATACTAAATTTCACAAAGATCAGATAAATACTTTGAAAGTTATCCTTGGCCAAACATACATACATACATACAACGCCGATTTTCCCAAGTTGATTTGGAGATCTCGCTTCGCTCGACCATTAAACTAAAAGGGATTAGAATCCACCACCTTCCCTTTAGAATGTGAGGCTCACAGCTCGTCCAATACTAATTTATTGTGATGTTACTTTACACTAAGGGCGCCGTTAGCTTCACCTAAAGAACGTACACCTTAGGGGTCGTCCTTTAATCGCGTGAGGTTCGAATAGACGGGGAGGGGTTAGAATAACATCATGATGGGGGGAAGGGGGTGTTGTGACGTGTATATTTTCCGAAGTGTCTATAAAATACGCACGACGTATCACCGGCTCATTACTTTCTATCCCGAGGTTGCCTGGAGGAAATCGTTTTCAGCGATAAGACCGCCCATTGTACTATGTTTAGCATTAATCCGTTTTTTTAAGTATTCCTGGTGTACAATAAAGCGTTATTCTATTCTATTCAAGGGGATGACGGGTTACTGTAGACAAAGGTCCAAACGTCGAGATCCGAAGACGAACGAAGGTTCATGACGTTGGGATTCGAGTTATGGAGCTCAAATGGTCTTGGGCGGGATACTTGGTGGTGATGACAGATGGAGCAGGACAATGACTGAATGGTGGCTGAGGAGTGGGTATAGAAGGGTAAGACGACCAGCAGCGAAATGGGTGGACGACATCGTAAAGGTCGCGGGCCGTGAGTGGGTGAGTTCGTGGTGGATGGTACAAACTTGGGGAGGCCTATACCCAACAATGGGTGAAGTCAGGCTGTGGATGATGATGATGATGATGACGGGTAAAAAATTTAAGAACTACCTCTTAGTATTTGATATTAGTTTCAACTTGATACCACCACGCGTTCTGAGAAAAGGGTCTTGACAGACGGACGGACAAGTGATCCTATAAAGGTTCCTACTTGCCTTGAAGTACGAAACCCTAAAAACCAGTTTCCTAACTTCTTCCTGCCCTTTTCCCACATTACGCGGGGTCGGCACATGTATTTTTCTTCCATACCTTTCTATCAGCCGTCATCTCCTTTGTCACTTCTTTCTTACCCATATCAATCTTCACACAGTCCATCTATCTCTTCTTCGGCCTTCCTCTACTTAAACATATATCCATCCACACATCTAACACTCTTTTAGTAACATGGTTTTCTTCCCTCCGCATGACATGTCCATTACCACGGTAGCCTCTGCCTGGTTTACACAGTGCGAGCTAGCGTACGAGTCAGCCTGCCGAGTAGCTGTACTGCAGTAAATCACATTGTTTGGACGTCACTTACGAGTAACTCGCGTCCGAGTTACTGCAACATTTTTTGTTTTCACTCGCCTGCTCGCCCGCCAGCAACTCATACATTTTACCCCAGATACATTTTGGTGAATATGCGCAAGATCTTCATGACCTTATCCCTCCTTCCCCCTTCCACCACCGGACAAGCAGACGAACCGGAAAGTACCACCCATACCTGGTCGGCATAGAACCTTGCCGTACCAAACGATTTGCTTCAACTTTTCTTGTTAGCACAAGTGAGGAGTGGAACTCACTTCCGGCGTATGTTTTTCCAAACCAGTATAATCTTGAAGTCTTCAAGTCCAGAGTGAATAGGTTCTTTCTAGGCAAGCGTGCTCCCTCTTCGATCACACCTTCACTTACCATCAGGCGAGGTAGTGGTCAAGCGCTTGGCTATCATCAATAAAAAAAACTCGCACGTGACAGCAGCTCGGCCGTCGCTCGCATCGTTCGGACGCATTCGGCAGTAACTCGCCAGTGCGAGCGAGACAGTCGTGAGCGGAACTCGTGTTATTTTATAGCTCTTTAAAAATGGTATGTATTGCCCCGGAAGATCTTCTAGCCATCCAATTTCTAATCCAAACCCTTTTATTTCACTCTTTTTTTCTGAACTTTTTAAAGACATTTTCCAATTCTTGACATAATATTGTTATCATAGAGCGTATCACCGTTTTTTTTTTATTAAAACACGTTCATTCGACATCGTGGCAACTCGCAAGGCTGGACAGCAGCTACTAATGTCGTGTAGACAGCAAAGGCGAGTCGAGCTACTATCGTACGAGTCAACAAGCCGAGTAGCTGTCTACTGGCTAGGCAGCAGCTCGCACTGTGTAAACCAGGCTTCCTTAACTTTTCTATCACTGGCGCTACTTTTGAAGTTTTTGAACCACATCCATCTCAATATTCGTATTTCCGTCGCATGCACTCGTCTTTCATCCATCCCTTTCGTGGCCCAACACTCAGAAACCTACATTACGACAGGTCTACTATCGTCTTGTAAATTCCTAACGAATTTAGCAATAACCAAATATATTTTAATGGACCTACGCTTGTAGTAAATATGAATCTTTAGTAACAATCTCACGAGTAGTTCACACTATTGTTTCAAGTTCCTGCTTGTCGACCGACTGGCCTTAACTTGTACGCGATTTGTACTACAAGTGTTCATAGATATAGTGTGACCATTAGTGCTGTGCACTCCCTGAGGTATGCGCGCGGCGAGACGGGGGGGAGAATCGGATGCTGCTCTCTGTCAGTTCGCCGTCAACGCTCGTGTTATTTGTATCGGACTGTCTATGTCATGTGCGTCTGACATAGACAATCCGATACAAATAACACTACCTGCCGCCACGAGCGTTGACGGCGAACTGACAGAGCGCAGCAGCCGATTCTCCCCCCCGTCTCGCCGCGCGCATACCTCAGGGAGTGCACAGCACTAATGGTCACACTATAGCGTACGCATAGACTTTAAACCTTCCATTAGCTATCCTCAGATAAACAAACATACATACATACAACGCCGATTTGCCCAATTAACGAAACTGTGGACGAAAAGCTGGGACGCAGGAGGCTGCGGGTTCGATTCCCGCTGCGGAATAAATGTTTATATTAGAAGCTACACGCATACCAAATTACAGCACTGTGTGGTCACTGGTGTACCCTGTGAATTTTGTCTAAATTCAGTTTTTATTATTGCCAATAACTTAAAAACTACAAAGTTTAAACTAGAAATAAAAACAGATTCAAAATGTACTTACACAGACCTTTAATTAAACGTACCATTTGACCATTTTGTTATTTTTTAAGCCCCTCTTTAACCCCAATTTATCAATAACCCCAAAACATTTTTAGCTCATTTAGTCAAACCAAAATTGTGCCATCACCTTTACCAAATTTCACGATGATCAGATAAACGCTTCGAAAGTAATCCTCGTACCAACAAACATAGATACAACGCCGATTTGCCCAAGTTGATTACGAGATCTCGCTTCGCTCGATCAATAAAACACTCTTATCAAAGTGACGCGATACTTCATGTAAATGACTTCACGTCAATGAACGACGGTTAAATTATATGGATGTTGTTCATACACAAATACTAAAATCGCGATCAAAAAATAGGGGATGGGGGTAGGAGGGTGAAAAATACTTTACGACCTATTCTCATACCTACATAATACACAAAATTAAAATCGGTCGACCCGTTTCGGAGGAGTCCGAGCGCAAACACCGCCGTGACACGAGGTTTTTATATATAGGGTATTTGATAATTATACTCACAAAAATGAAAGGGGTTACTTTAATGGGCATTACAAATAAATTTGTGAAATGTTTACCATAGAAATGTGAAATTTATTTTGGCATGTACAAACAAACACTTTATTAAACTTATGTTGTCCTATTGCATAATGCTTGCCATCTAACCACAGATACTGTATTAGTGACATCTCGAGATATCTCTTGTTGCCCCTTCCTAATCAAAAACCCGCAGCCATTACCGAAAGAGATACCAAATCAGCCTTTATTTTTGGATGTCGATTGCAAGAGTAGGCAGTAAAGTTTTATATCGAATTAATCACCTAAACTCAGCAGAATTTCTTTAAAATTTGATAATATAACTATAGTCTTTCCATTTCTTTATTTTCTCGATGACAGAGTTCTAATTTGATAGTTGTAGTGTTGTGACCTCATGGGGAGAGCTCATCGAGTGACAGTGACGATTCATCAGATTTTGATTAAAATAAATACATAAAGATTACCTGTCGTTGTAATTATTTCGTTTCATTGTCGAGTACCTACCTATACCTACTTATTTTACAACAGCTTCGACAATTTTAAAGAAGTTGTCATTATCAATCAAGAATTAATACGTGTAACATCTTGTAATAAAATATAATATTAGTTAATAAATTTGTACAAAAGTATCCGGCAGTAGTTTAGTTTCTTACATTTTGGAAAAAAATATCGCGTCTGTTATCGTGTTACGTTTATCGATAGCTCCATCCCTATCAGTTTCTCCGACTCTGGTATAACATTGTACGTGCGTAAGCGTCATATTTTTATAAAATAATGCATACATAATGTAAAAAAGACGCTCTTTCAAGTTTTTACAGGAGCTGTCATCGAGAAAATAAAGAAATGGAAAGACTATAGTAGTTTTTTTTCGAGAAGTCTTTTTTATGTTTTGGGAAACCGTCACTTGAATATCGTCTGTATATTTCCAAACAAGATTTAAAAAGGTAAATATGTATTTAAAAAGTATAAAAGTATTGTTACGCCGAGGCTGTTACAGAATAAGTAATAGTCGGCTTTTCTCGAAGTTATACCTACTGTGTCACAGAATAGGTAATAGGTACTTGGTATGGAATATACCTACATACCACCACAGACCAATATAATTTAAATAGACTGACAGTCTCAAACAAGATAATGTAACTCGATATTTGATTACCTGCTAGGACGCGAGATGTCGCTAAGAGTTACAAATCGTTAAATATATGCCAACCTTTAGCTTACTACCGCTCATAATGGTACGAAGAAAAATAGATGGCGCTATTTGCAATTACACGTGCGCGATAATATTATTGCGACGTTGTGATATTTACGTTGTGCGAGGTTGCCGCTCTTCAGTTTCGTTAAAACTTTAGTCTCTAGCAATTTTTAGAGATTTACGCACATTTTCTCAGAATTGCCAGAACATGAAAGTTTCCGTCAAAATAGGTTTTTTTTAGGAAAGGATAGATATCTTTTATTCATTACATACGTCTATGATCGTATCATTATCACTTAAATGCGGAAATACCTACATATGTGTAAAATATGAATACATATTTTAGTGATGTACAGATAAGTAGTACACTTTTTTGAAAGAAAATAAATTAATTTGTAAGTACTCGGCAAATGCATACCTACTACAAGATAATACGTTCTATTAATTTGAACTGGAAACATAACTGCTAAAATAATGAACTCAATACGTACACAATATGTATATACATTATGTACAACAAAATATCGACTTACTAGTCGTGACTTTTGAGAAGTGAGGTTTGGCAACACAGGATATAACAAAATTAGGTACAAAAAGCGTGACTTTGCTTGCTTCCCGGCTGTCTATATCAGTCAGTTCACGATTCTCATTCGTTCCCTTTGTTTCGGACTTTGTGTTAATTTTGTGTTAAACGCCATCTAGGTAAAAACGATGTGCTACCTTCCCACGCCATCTGTGATTAGATTAAGCATATGAAAGTGGTAAATCATCAATTTAAATAAAATCGTTATATCTTATTTTATGGACAATATTACTTATTCTAAAAAATATTGAAATATTTTGGTGTGTTTTAGTGGAAGTTTATTTTTATTTGTTGGGTGCAATGGCCGCTATGAAAGTTTCCAGGCTATGAGACAGCGCCATCTACAAATAATACGGGATTTTGAGATTTTTGCGGGTTACGATTTCTTATATGGACATTGACAGTCAATTGATATTATTAGTCTCTGATACCACGTTTTTACCTACCATTGCACAGAATAATAAATAGTAGACGCGTGGAATGCCTTTCTAGTTGCTATCGGAACGTTCTCGAACGTTCTAATAATTTTCTAGTAACTGTGTGTGGTATAAATAGGGCGTGGAGAGGCCCGAAATAGTCAGTCTGGATTTGGCTATACGTGCGAACATTTCGGTGACTTTTAGTGGTTTATTGTGCGATAGTGTTGTGAAGTGGTTGTGATTAAGTTCGTGTATTTATCATTTTAATGTTGAATAAAAGTGTTATTTTGGTTAGATTTATTTTAATTATTTTATCCCGAACCCTCAGCTCGTAACAGTATTGTATGAGTTAGGCTGCTATTCCACCAGAGACGTGCTATGCTACGTTGCTATGGCTGCGTTTGATATCCACCAATCATATTTATTGGTCCACATATCATACCACTGCTGGTGGAAACAGATTCAACTAAGCTATGTTTTTTATATGGATGGATGCGTGCTATGTATGGTTGCGAGTGGTAGCTATGTGAAGAGCAGAGTACTCAGTAGGCCCGCGTTTGCACATCTTACTCGCTTCGCTACATAGCTTAGTATCAGTGGAAACGGATGCGTGCTATGGATGGTCGCGAGTGGTAGCTATGTGAAGAGCAGAGTACTCAGTAGGCCCGCGTTTGCACATCTTACTCGCTCCGCTACATATCTTAGTATCAGTGGAAACGGATGCGTGCTATGGATGGTCACGAGTGGTAGCTATGTGAAGAGCAGAGTACTCAGTAGGCCCGCGTTTGCACATCTTACTTGCTCCGCTACATAGCTTAGTATCAGTGGAAACGGTCACATAGTTTCATAGCTTAGCTTTTACATCCTCGCAGCATAGCTGCATAGCACATTTCTGGTGGAAAAGCAGCCTTATCTGGTTCCCGTAATACTCACAAGCTTGACTTAGTTTGGGGCTAGATAGCGCTGTGTGAAATGTCTAGCATTATTTTCTACTTTCTGAAATCAGTTAAAAAAACCTTTTCTCTCTCTCTTTCTACTTACTGATAGTTGAAGCTCTCGCAGTGGAACCTCTTCTCGAGCGCGCATTCTGTCCTGCAGTCCTCCAGTCTCTCACACGGCACCACCTTGCGCACGAAGCTGCGGAGCGCTCGTCTCCCGGCCAGCACTCGGCGAAAGCATGCTGCGGAAACATAATCCTTATTAGGTAGATACTTTATAATCAGAATTGATTATATAGTACACGAGCTGAGTCGCTCGCGGTAATCTAGACTTCTATACCAAATATTATAAAGAGGAAAGATTTGTATTTTTGTGTGCATGTTTGTAATGAATAAACTCAAAAACTATTGTGCCGATTTCAAAAAAACTTTCACCATTGGAAAGCTACATTTACCCTAGTAACATAGGCTATATTTATTGCTAGAAAAGATTAGGGATCCTTACTTAAACTTAAGTAACGTAACCCAAGATGTAAAAAGTGCCCTTACACGTATTTCGTCGCATGCGCTGCGGAAACTATTGATGATAGAACAAAAGTATGTTCGACAATATTAAAGAACATATCAATATCTACAAAAAACTTCGTCATATTATAAAGAGGAAAGATTTGTTTGTTTGTATTAAATAGGCTCCGAAACTACTGGAACGATTTAAAAAATTCTTTCTTTGTTGGGAAGCTACACTGTCCCCGGGTGACACAGGCTACTTTTTACCCAACTGCGCAGAAGGAGGGTAATGTTTATATTGAATAACTACGTGTGCGAAGCTGCTGATTGGTCAGCTAGTGCTTTATAAAAACATTACCCTCTTGCGCAGTCGGGTAAAAAGTAGCTTATGTACTAATCCTGGTCATAATCTATCTGTGTTCTAAATTTCATCGAAATCGGTCAAGCTGTTTAGTCGTGAAAGGTAACAAACAAACCAACAGAGTTACTTTCGCATTTATATTATTACTAGTTGACCCGGCGACCTTCGTACCACCTTGAAATGCATATGACGCGGGCTTCCAATGTACGTCACCGGTGGAATCGTCAATCAGCCATCATTAGCTGCATATATGTATGAGAAATTGAATTTTCTTTATAATTTCTTTTTGCGGGAATTTTTCCGATATTTTAATAGTTATTCTGCCATCAAACATCATCAAAATCGGTCGAGCCGTTCTTGAGTTATAAATGGTTACTAACCCGACTTTGTTTTATATATACATATATATATTAAAAAAAGTATATAAGTATTCTATCAGTTATCTGGTTCCCATAGTACAATCTCCGTTTAGTTTGGGGATAGATAACGCTCTGTGAAATGTCCAGCAATATATATATATACAGATTAGTATGAATTGTTATACTACGTGTTTTGTTATGTAGGTACGACATCAAATGAAAACACGGGCCAGTATGGTTGTAAAATTGATTTTTTTAAATTTATTAGTTCAGAAAATTTTAAATTTTCAAACAACTTTAGTATCAAGTCCTAAATTATCAAAGAAACAGCCTGTATAAAATATGTAAGCAAATAATAATCATCATGTTAGTAGTTACCTGTTAAACTGACTGGTTAACTGGCGGGTTCCTATATCCGTCGGTAACCAGCTACGACTCGTTTCTCCTTGAAAACCTGTCAAAAGTTTAACACTAGTTTGACACTTTTTCAAGGAGATACGAGGCGTAGTCGGTTACCGACGGATATAGGAACCCGCCATAAGCGTCATCGTCTTACGTCCATACTTGCAAGATGTGGAATGAGCTACCATCTAAAGTTTTCTCAGGCTACGACATGGCACGCTTCAAGAGAAATGTAAAGAGGTTTGTACAGGGTAGGGAACGCATCGACAATACCCCGGGTGTTGCCGGTGTCAATAGGCGACGGTGACCGCTTACAAATAACATAAAAAAAAACAAAATCGTTGCAATGGCGCCGCCGATTTACATTAAAAATTGTTTATTGGAAATGTATCGATTACTGGAAAAATATTCAAGCTACCGGTAAAAAAACCTACCTCTGAAATCAGTTAATACGATTAAGGCTGTGTTTTAAATTAACATACAAAACAAAACAGGTTGTAAGGGGCGTATAACTCTTGGCACATTACGTTCTCGCTCGCTTTCGCTGGCTCGAACGCCAAAACATCGAGGGCGCAATTGATCGCTTACACCCGATCGCCACACATAACTTTTCATCCCGAAAAATGCGAGGAAATTAAAAAATACTATACTAGTATTTCGCCCCGAACTGAGATCTCGCGAATCTGCCAAAACAAAAAAAAATATTCTTAGGGCGACTCGCAACGATGCCTAAACGTATTTAGTGGCTAAATATGACTTAAAGAGTTGTCAAATCATACAAAGACGTACAGTTTAAACATGTTTAGTCTCTAAACACGTTTAGAGATCGTTGTGCAAGCCGGCCTTAATTTTTTAGTAATAAAATAGTATGATGATCACATGATGACACGAAATGAACATCAAACGTACTTGATCTACAGTTTTATACAAATTACAGGTAACGGGAGTTCATGTTATGTGGTTATTCTTTTTTGGGGTACAAATTGCAGTTATTCTGGTTTTCAGACTTTTGCCTATATTTGTGTTACTAAAGCTATACGCAAATTACAGCACTGTGGGGTCACTGGTGTGAATTTTGTCAAAGTTTAGTTTTTATTATGGCTAATCTCAAAAACTAATAAAGAATTTAAGAAAAATAAAAAAATGAGTCTAAATTTACTAATAAATACCTTTCATTTGACGTCCCACTTGACCTAATAGTCTCATTTTAATTTTTTTATCCCTCTTGAACCCCAATATCTCAACAACCCCCCAACATTTTTAGCTCATTAAGTCACACCAAAATTATGTTATCACTACCTACCTATGTATTAATTTTCACGATGATCAGATGAACGCTTCGAAAGTTATCCTCGGACAAACAAACATTCATACAACGCCGATTTGACCAAGTTGATTTAGAGATCTGGCTTCACTCGATCTGTTAATCTGAGATGATTCTAACTTGCCAACGTACTTTTTATCCACATTTTTCGTACAATACAGAAATAATATTAACTCAGATCTGACAACAGACGGCACAAAAAACAACCTTCACAGGTGAATCCGCTAAGGATATGAATAGACCTAGTAACTCAGATAATATAATTCTGGGGGTAGGGTAAAGGTCTACGTGGAGGAATTGTGGTCAAGCACTTGATTATTCACTTGATAAAAGGAAAATTGATAAAATTAGAAATACAACAATAAGAAATCTTACAAAAATAAAAGACGTTAGTGTTACAGTGAAAAAACTTAAATGGAGGTGGACATGACATACAATTCGAGGTATCGAAAAATGGAGTAAATCCTTAATGAACTGGTATCCAACTTACAAAACAAATAATACATATTGATAGACATTTCACACAGCGCTATCTAACCTAACTGATAGAATACTTATATACGTTTTTTTTGTAAATACATACTTATAATACATAGAAAAACATCCAGACCCGAAACAAATATTTGTAGATCATGCAAACATTTGTTCCGCGGCGGGAATCGAACCCGCTACCTCCTGCGTCTCAGCCGGCTATACGCCCACTGTGCCACGGAGGTCGTCAAAAAACAAAACAAGGGGGAAGGTAAGACAGCTCAGGAGATGGGAAGACGAAATAAAATCAACAAACGGTAAAACTTGGAGCAGAACAGCAAGAGACAGAGAAAATTGGAAAAAGTTGGAGGAGACCTTTGCCGAAAAATGGCAAACAGACATGTGTTGATGTCGTCAAAATCGAATTATTTACGTAGTTATAAGTTCAATGTGAATCCAAGTCGGCTGGGCAGCGTTCGGGAAACTTCGAGATATCTTCTCGTCCAAAATTCCCCAGAGTCTGAAGACTAAAGTCTTCAATCAGTGTGTGTTGCCAGTGATGACCTATGGCACTGAAACGTGGTCCTTTACTCATGGCCTCATGACCAAGCTCAAGGTCGCTCAACGAGCTATGGAGAGGGCTATGCTCGGGGTTTCTTTGCGTGACAAAATCCGCAATGAGGAAATCCGCAGAAGAACTAAAGTTGCCGACATAGCTCTCAAAATTAGCAAGTTGAAGTGGCAATGGGCCTGCCACATCGCTCGTAGAACCGATAACCGTTGGGGAAGAAAGGTTCTCGAGTGGAGACCATGGACTGGACGACGCAGCGTAGGCCGGCCCCCCACAAGGTGGACCGACGATCTAGTAAGAATCGCGGCGAGCCGTTGGGCGCAAACGGCTGCCAACCGCTCGTTGTGGTGATCTAAGGGGGAGGCCTATGTTCAGCAGTAGACGTCTTCCGGCTGATGATTATGATGAAGTTCAATGTGTCTGAATAAAGGTTTTAATGAACAATAATAGTATCATAAGACGGTAAGAGACCAATAAGAGACCACACTAAGCCATTTCAGCAAACATACGTACTATCGTAATAGCGTCGTGGGCTTCCAAGTCGGTTGATAGTGTATTTAGGTATTTTGTATATATTATGGGTTTCTATTTTGTTTATTAATTGTTTTCTTCTGATTCTCAGTTTTGTGTCTATTCATTTTAATTATTTAGTAGTAGTTATGTTCTTAAACATGTTTTTCTCTTTGTTTCCTCGATGAGTATATTTCTGTTTCTCTGTGCGCACATAAGTTACGTTTCAAGCCAGATATAATTGTTAGTTTAGTTAACATATATTTTATTGCTTGTAATAAAATATATAAAAAAAAAATAAAAAAAATATATCGGACGCAACTTACCTGATTATTTAAGATTCATTCATATACTGCTAATTATCTGATTTATTCGTCTAGAAATAGATGCATCATCATTATCATCTGATCAACAGTGGGTGCAGATGGCATTCACTGTTGGGTACATGCCTCCTCTTTATTACGCCATTCTTTCCGGTTCCTTGCGAGTCTCATCCATTGACACCCAGCTACGCTTGCAACGTCATTCGAGCATCGGGCGGGTGGTCTGCCTCTTGGTCTACGAGCATCCCTTGGCCACCACTCTGAAATCACCACATCCCGTTCCCACCTTTTGTGATATCCCACTCGTAATTTCTGAAAGTCTGAGCTTGTTGGGCGTTGAGCTCACGTCCAACCTGAACTTCGGCTCGCACATTGAATCTAGGGCCAAAATTTCTGCTATGAAGCTGGGCATCCTAGCTAAGCTTCGGCGGTACTTCTCACCGGGACAGCTACTCAGTCTCTAGCACAAGTCCGCTCATGTATGGAGTACTGCTGCCATCTCTGGGATGGCTCAGCCAAGTATCAGCTTGAAGCCCTTGATTCGATTGAGCGACGTGCTGCTAGACTCATTGGTGATGACTCACTAGTGGAAGCCATTTACAAAGTCTAGAGCACAGACGCCGAGTAGCCAGACTCAGTTTTTTACAAGATGCATTTTGGTGAATGTGCGCAAGATCTTCATGACCATATCCCTCCTTCCCCCTTCCACCACCGGACAAGCAGACGAACCGAGAAGTACCACCCATACCAGGTCGGCATACCACCTTGCCGTACCAAACGAGTTGCTTCAACTTTTCTTGTTAGCACAAGTGAGGAGTGGAACTCACTTCCGGCGTATGTTTTTCCAAACCAGTATAATCTTGGAGTCTTCAAGTCCAGAGTGAATAGGTTTTTTTATAGGTAAGTGTGCTCCATCTTCGATCACACCTTCACTTACCATCAGGTGCGGTAGTGGTCAAGCGCTTGGCTATCATAAATAAAAAAAATCGCCTTCGTCCAACGCCCGTCCTTCTAGCCAAGTGTCCAGCTCATATCTCCTTCAGCCTTGCGATCCTCATACCCACGTCCACAACCTTTGTGCGACGTCAGATTTCGACATTGGATAATTTATACATACTGAATGTAAAATAAGTTCTTTGTTGAAAAATCACTTGTTCAAAACAAACTTTTATACAAACCAGAAAACATCCTCCGCCATCTTGGAGGTCCCGCCATATTGGATTTATAGTATACATCTTGGATGGTCCCCTATATTTTGGATTTAATGTGCCGTATTAGTTTTCGTGTTCTCCTCAGCAAGCCCTTTCATTTGATACCCATACTGTGGTAGTGCAGAAAAATAACTAGTCCGTCCGCCATCTTGAATGATCTGCCATATTGTAATTAGAACGACGTCACATAGCTAAGCATGCATTGTCATCTTAAATAAGCGCATATACCAAATTTCAGCTCAATCGATTAAAGATAACTGATATAAAATTCAGTTGCTTCAGATTCCACTCGAACAAACATACATACATTGCAAGTTGAATAAAAGTTTGTAATTATTGACAGTGTTGTTGAGTGTTTTGTCTATATTTCAAATGGAGTGTGACTCCTGTAACATGTAATCATTCGTCAATTGTACTAGATGATTCTATAACTAGCTTCCGTCAGCGGCTTCGCACGCGTTCTATATCAACAAAAAGTAGCCTATGTTTTAAACCAGGTCTAATCTATCAACACACTAATTTTCATCGAAATCGGTTAAGATATTACGACGTGATTTAATTTTAGTAACAAATAAACAAACAAACATCCAAACATTATTATAAATACGGGATTTATCACGTACCGTTTTATCGGTGTGTCGACCGACAATGTTTCGGTTCAATTCGTAAACCTTCATCAGGGTGAATGCGATCCGCTACGAATAACGTCTCGCCTTGCACTAAATTGAACCGAAACATTGTCGGTCGAAACACCGAAAAGACGGTACGTGATAAATCCCGTATTTATAATAATGATTGAAATCAATCACGAAAGTTTTCTAAGTAAAACATCCAAACATTCACATTTATAATATTACTAGCTGTTGCCCGCGACTTCGTACGTTACACTACTAAATGTGTAGGTAACCTAGAAATAAAGCTAAACTCGCTATTGCAACTTGACTTGACACCTCATCCCATGGGAACTGATTTACGTGATAAATGATAGCATATGTGGTGATCCAGTTATAATCTATGTATATACAAAATTTCAACGAAATCACTTCAGCCGTTACGACGTGATTAAATAACAAACAAACAAACATCCAAACTTTTGGATTTATAATATTAGTGTGATTGTGTAACAATATTTTATTTAATTTTTTTATTATGTTAATTGTGAATTTTGTAATTTTTTATATCTTAGTTAAAAATGCAAACGCGTGTTTCTATGTTCTGCTGCCCACACGCACTAAAGGCGTCACATATTTTTTTTTTCGAATGGACTAATCTCGCTGTTGGCCTCTGAGGCCGTTGCAGCTTTGGCGAGCGCAGAAGGCGCTCAACCCAGTAAGTTTTGATTAGGCAATGAGTGCAAGGGCACCACTTAGGTACGAACCTCGGCTTGGGCCGTTGTCAGGATGGGGATAGGAGAGAAACGCCCGGGTACATGCTTGTACCTCGTATAGGCGGCGACTGAAGGAAGACCAGCGCTACAGTAGCCTATACGTTACAGTGGCACACCGCTCAGTGACGACCTATTTTGTTGTCTTGCACTTGGTATAAGTTTAACTGTTGTATTCATAGAATGTTAAAATGAGCACAAAATAAATATTGTATTTTGTATTATTTCATGTTAGAGTAGTAGAATTCTTTTTGAAAGGGCACTTGTACGGAAAAAAAGGAAAGAAAAATATATATCGAGCGAAGCGAGATATCTAAATCAACCGGGGAAAATCGGCGTTATATGTATGTATGTTTGTCCGAGGATAACTTTCGTAGCGTTGATCCTATCATCGTGAAATTTGTTACATAGGTAGGTAGTGATAGCACAATTTTGGTGTGACTAAATAAGCTAAAAATGTTGGGGGGTTGTTGAGATATTGGGGTTCAACAGGGGTAAAAAAAATAAAATGAGGCTAACTGATCAAATTTGTTGTCAAGTTTAATGAACATAAATTATCTATAGTTTTTGAGTTATTAGCCATAATAAAAACTAAATTTTGACAAAATTCACAGGGTACACCAGTGACCCCACAGTGCTGAAATTTGGTATACGCGTAGCATAAGTGACACAAATATAGGCAACAGTCTGAAATCCAGAATAACTGCAATGTGTACCCCATAAAAGAATAACCACATACATGAACCCCCGTTACCTGTAATTTGAATGAAACTGTAGGTCAAGTTTTTAGGTTATATTTTGATTACAAACAATATTTTTTTTATTTTAATCGGAGACTCGCGATATATGATCGGGGCGAACCACTAGTATTAAATAAGGAAGGAATGATAACAAATTATACTCACTGGGCGCATTTTCCACCAAAATCACCCGTGTTCCAATCCCGAATTGCACACACATTAACACCAGTATCACAGGCACATGCATTTTCACTCAGATACCATCACTGTTGTTCATTTTAACACCTCTTTGCGTAATAATTATGTGAACATAACTCGGTAATTGATACACTTATCATAGCCGTATCGTTGGTAGAATAGTTTTACTGTTCTTTGCCATACTGTTTTATCGGAGTATACTTTTCGAACACACCTTTCGTTTTCAGACAGATAACACGCGCAATTTCAAAATCCGAACAACATTATAATAAATATTCTAATTTCAACCGTCATTTGTTTTTCTTTTTTCACGTATTCGTTTTTGGACATTCACACATAAAACATTTTTTGCTGCAAACTTTTTCGGCCCTCATTTTTCAATATTGTTATTTTTTTGAGGTTAAGTACATATTTTTTTTAATGATGTTGGTGTTTTGTATTAAAATGTCCGTTTATAGGTCAGCGAGGTCGCGCGTATCATAGAGACTGAACAGTAGCATTGTCCGACATAAGCTTATATGTGAATGGGAACTTGTGTTTGGCATAATATGGATAACACTTAATTAGAAGCGAGATTACCTACATTATTTACCTATTTGTTTCTAAGTACAGTTGATCCGCGGCAATCCGGCCCTTGTCTAATTCAGCACCCCCTATAATCCGACATGCCTTTATAAGTACATATATATAAAGCACATTCACTACCATTTTTGAGTAGTTACCTGTTATTTGTCAGATTACAAGTTCTTTTCAGGGTTTGGTACCCAAAGAGTAAAACGGCACCCTATTACTAAGGCTCCGCTGTTTGTCTATCTGTCCGTCTGTCACCAAGCTGTATCTCATGAACTGTGATAGTTAGACAGTTCAAATTTTCACAGATGATGTATTTCTGGTGCCGCTATAACAACAAATACTAAAAACAGACTAAAATAAATATTTAATGGGGGGCTCCCATACAACAAACGTGATTTTTTTGCTTGATATTGATAACGGCAACAGGTAAACGCTTGAAATATTCACTTTAAAATAAATAATCAAATTATAGTAAAATTATTATTTACGGGGAGCTCCCATACAAAAAACGTGATTTTTGCCGTTTTTAAAGATAATGGTTTGGAACCCTTCGTACGCAAGTCTGACTCGCACTTAGCCGGTTTATTGATCGAGCGAAGTGAGATCTCTAAATCAACTTGGGCAAATCAGCGTTGTATATATGTCTTGTATGTATGTATGTTTGTTTGTCCGAAGATAACTTTCTTAGCGTTGATCCGATCATCGTGAAATTTAATACAATGGTAGGTAGTGATGGCACAATTTTGGTGTGACAAAATGAACTAAAAATATTGGGGGGCCGTCCGTAGTGGATTCCTCCACTCATTTTCATAAAGGTTCTGAAATACAAGGAGTGGCAGTAGGTACTCTATAATCCGACAAATTTGTTAATCCAACACCACCTTGCAATATGTTTATCGGATTACCGCGTGTCTACTGTAGTTTTTTCTGTGTTTTTTGGTGTGTGTGATTTTTGAAGTGAAAACTTCTTTAGGCGCGTTGAGCTGCGTTGCTGACAACAGCGAAGCTGCAGTTGGAAGGTCGTATAAATTCTAACTAATGAATTTTTTTGCATAACACATTTAATTTTTTAATTAATCCCAACAAAAATAATCTAGTTTAAAAAACGAGTGTGCTTTAGACCACACGACTAAAGTAAAACTTCTTTTTCAAAATATTAATTTATAAAATTGCTCAATTACAAAATTGTCCACACGTCTGTAGGTCGATCAGTCTATGTTCATTCTGGACAGACACATCTCGCACTCGCACATTAACGTTTAAAAATATACGAAACGTATCTCTCTATCTTCACTAACTTATATCTCCCTCTAAACTTCCGTTCGCACTTTTCGTAACGCATTCATCAGCTTACTCCCCATGAAGTATTAACTTCAAAAACTCTATAAATCAAAGACACAGTCACTAATATCGCACAGTCATATCCACACTAAGTGAACGGTTCGTTGATTCCACCTGATAACTTTGGCACTCGGCCCATTGTCTCTCGAAAAAGGATTTATTTAACGCAAAAACCTAATATATCCGACCATTGTGGACTGCATGTGAACGTACCTTTTATAGGAAGTCGACTCTAAAATACTGAAACATTGTAATTATATAATTTGGCAGATAATAAGCGATGTAATCATTTATTCAAAAAAAAAATCATAAATCAAAAAAAGTAAAATCATTCATAAAGTTATGGACCAAACAAAATTTTAAGCTGATACCTTACTCATGCTTGCTTGAAATGAAGCAAACGAGGATGACCGAATTCGTCAAAAAGAAAGAAAGAAAACATTTTATTAAAAAACCACTTGATTAGAACGAAAAATAAAACACAACAAAATCTAACCTAAGCACTAACAAAATTAAAATCTATTATTTAAGCTACCCGTAAAATTGGACAACTTTTCATGAAAATACAGTCGATATTCTCTCTTTTATAGAGTTCCAAGGAGTGGAAAGCCTTGCCTGAGTCAGTGTTTCTTAATAACAACAACTTAGGGGTCTTCAAGCCGCGAGTGAGTAGGTTTCTGCTAGTCAAGCGTGTATCATCGTAGACTGCATCATCGTTTACTATCAGGCGAGATCGTGGTCAAACGCTAGCCTATCTGTATCTATACTAATATTATAAAGATGAAAGATTTGTATTTTTGTGTGTATGTTTGTAATGAATAAACTCAAAAACTACTGGTCCGATTTCAAAAATTATTTCACCATTGGAAAGCTGCATTCACCTTGAGTAACATAGGCTACTTTTTACCCAACTGCGCAAAGGAGGGTAATGTTTTTATTGAGAAACTACGCGTGCGAAGCTGCGGATTGGTCAGCTAGTCTATACTAATATTATAAAGAGGAAAGATTTGTATTTTTATGTGTATGTTTGTAATGAATAAACTCAAAAACTACTGGACCGATTTAAAAAATTCTTTCCCTGTTGGGAAGCTACACTATCCCCGGGTGACATAGGCTACTTTTTACCCAACTGAACAGAAGGGGGGTAATGTTTTTTTATGGAAAAACTACGCGTGCGAAGCTGCGGATCGGTCAGCAAGTAATATATAAAAAAAAGTTCCGTACCATAAAATGAAAAAAGAAACCCATAGAGGATCACTTCACTATCCGTCTGTCTAGAACATTTTTCTCAGGAGCGCGTGGAGATATCAAGTTGAAATTAATATCTAATACGTAGGTATATATGGCCCTTTGAGGCTGAAAAAAAATCAAGCTTCGAAGTCAACGCAATCAAGCAAGTAAATTTTTAACAAAAAATTATCCGACTTCAGGTAACAGAAAAAACAAACTACTGAACCGATTTCGATGAATTTTTTATGGGACCAATCTGAAAGTATATCCTTTCAAATAATACAAGAATTTTCAAAATCGGTTTATAAATGACGGAGTTATGAGGTCCCAAACATAACACAACATACAAATTAAACAAATTTAAGATTTATATGGTTTCTCATAGATGCCATTGTCAAACTGGACCAAATGGAAATGGAACCACACGAGAAGCACCAGCATTCAAATAAAAAAATAATCATCAAAATCGGTTCACCCAGTCGAAAGTTCTGAGGTAACAAACATAAAAAAATACAGTCGAATTGAGAACCTCCTCCTTTTTTGGATTCGATTAAAAATACGGCCATTTATGCCGCATATTTTGCTCGCAAACAAACCAAAACCTATAGGGTACTTCCCGTTGACCTAGAATTTAAATTTGGCAAGAAGCTAGGAAAAATCTGAAAAAAGCTAATTTGCAGTTATATCACATGAAAATTGATTGTAACAAAACCTACTGTGTGCGAGTCAGTTTTGCACTGGTATTATTTTGGAAGAAAAATTTCAAGATTTTATATTCTCATTAAATATTGTTTTGAAGTGAAAACTTATTTAGGCGCGTTGGCCATTTTTGAAATACCTTTGTATATAATTTGATTTTTTAGGGTTTCGTACCCAAAGGGTAAAACGGCACCCTATACTGAGGCTCCGCCGTCTGTCTGTCTGTCCGTCTGTAACCAGGCTCTATCTCATGAACCGTGATAGTTAGACAGTTGAAATTTTCACAGATGATGTATTTCTATGGCCGCTATAACAACAAATACTAAAAACAGAATAAAATAAATATTTAAGGTGGGCTCCCATACAAATAACATGATTTTTTTGCTCGTTTTAACTCGATATTGATAAAGGCAACAGGTAGACGCTTGAAATATTCACAGAATATTTAGTTATATATTCACTTTAAATATAAATAATTAAGCTATAATTTTTAAGTTAAATTTTTAATAATTTTTAATTTTTAACATATATTTAAGAGGGGCTCCCATACAACAAACGTGATTTTTTTGCCGTTTTTATAGATAATTGTACGAAACCCTTCCTGCGCGAGTCCGACTCGCACTTGGACGGTTTTATTTTAAGTAAATTTTCATGTTTAAGCGACATCCATCATGATCATTTTGCAACATACAAATTTTTTAAGTGAAAACTTCTTTAGGCGCGTTGGGCATTTTTCGAGATGGGGAAAAAACCATTGAACTTGCGACACTGTTACCGTTACCCTGACCGATACCTCTGTATATAAGTATATCGTAATTGTTGAAGTTTTCACTTCTGTCGGCACTCCCGGAGTGCAACTTTTGAATTTTTTATGTTTTGCTTTTTCCGTCCGTCATGAAGATCAGAGACTTTAACAAGCTGACATTTTGTGTCAGCTTGTTAAAGTCTCCGATCTTCATTTATCTGTGTATTAATTTTATATTTTGGAGCGTATCGGATCCCAAACTGATTTTTTTATTGCCTTGGTCACTCTATGATCTTATTAACTAAAACGCTTATACCCTTAAATATGTTTGCTTAAAAATCTAAATCTTTTATTTCAGTGTGCGCACGATTACTTATAGCTGATCTAATGGCACGGATGTGGCAAGGCTGAATGTGTTACATTACAACGCTACTAGCCTTTTGTTTTTTTTTAATAAAGACAAGGGTGAGTCAGACGATTAGTTACAAAAGGTTCCTAATTTTTTTTAATAACCCTGATCGCTACTCTTGTTTGTATTTCTGCTGTGTTAATTTATTAAAGTACTAGCTTCCGCTAGCGGCTTCGCACGCGTTGTTTGTCAACAAAAAGTAGCCTATGTTTGAACCCTGAGTATACTATAGTGTGACCATTAGTGCTGTGCACTCCCTGAGGTATGCGCGCGGCGAGACGGGGGGGAGAATCGGCTGCTGCGCACTGTCAGTTCGCCGTCAACGCTCGTGGCGGCAGGTAGTGTTATTTGTATCGGACTGTCTATGTCAGACGCACATGAGATAAATATTCAAAGATGGGTCGTGCGTTATCTCGTGATATGAAATGGAAGATGAAGTTGAAACAGAATGTATGTCAGAATAACTTTCGTTAGAATATATAATTGTTTGTATATATAAAAAATGTTCAATAAAACAAGTCCTTTGAATTATAAGTTTAGTTCTTATTTATCACCTGCATATTTTTAATAAAATATGAGTATATTTAAGTTACATTTTAATCAACTAAGTAAGTATAAATATTACAGATAGATAGCCTCCGGCCATCGTCCCGCCACAAGTCTTGCCTTAGAAATGCAAACTGATATCGTAAGATATGTCCGACATGTATTGATCTCATGTGAACTCATGCAGTTTTTTCTTTGCCTCCCACCTCGCCGCGCATACCTCAGGGAGTGCACAGCACTAATGGTCACACTATATCAACACACCAAATTTCTTTGAAATCGGTTCAGTCATTACGACGTTATTGAGTAACAAACAAACAAATGAACAAAAATCCGAACTATCATATTTATAATATTAGTGTGATGTAAGTAAATATTTCTGGACATTTAACTCAGCGCTATCTAGCCCCAAATTAAGCAGAGCTTGTACTATGGGAACCAGATAACTGATAGAATACTTATATACTTTTTTCTATAAATACATACTTATAATTTATAGGAAAACATATAGAGCCGGAACAAATATCTGTAGATCATGCAAACATTTATTCCGCAGCGGAAATCGAACCCGCTACCTTCTGCGTCTCAGCCGGCTATTCGCCCACTGCGCCACGGAGGTCGTCAACATTGGCTACAGGTTTTTGTGAATCATCATTTATTTTTAACGGATGGTTAAAAAATAATGCAGTTTTTTAATAGTCATGTAAATAATTTTGTAATTTTTCTGTTATTAAATGTATCCTTTATAAAAAGTAGGTATTTCTATCCCCCCCCCCCCCCCCACAGACCTATCCAACATTTTAGGTAGGTACATAGAAAAAATAAATAAATAAGGACTAAGGAGGTTATTGAAAAATCGTCCCGATCAAGGGTGAATCGGGACGTGTCACCAGACCCCTGGAAATCGGGACACCTGGGTACACTATTCAGGATGGTGTTGCTGCTCTCGCGTACCGTGCGCAGTCTTTGTTTTTACGCCAGATGGCATCAAAAATCTGTAATATAAATCTTCTCACTAATTTCGACCCTGACGTGACAGAGCCCGGTAGCACAATTGGTTGTGCATCCTCGTGTCAAGAGGAAGGTTGAATATTTTCGAGATGGTTTTAAAATCTTGGCATGAAAGATGTCTGCGTATGCTTCGGCGACCATGCCAGAGCCAATATAGAAGGGTCGTAATTAATATTTAAGGTTTTCAAAAAATCTTCTTAATTCCACCATAGAACCCAAATAAAACAATTTAAATAAAACAACAGCACAGTCGACGGAAAATTGCAATTTACTAAATTATCCGGAAGACTCTAAGATACGATGTTTCGTTTGCGCAGTAGTTTAGAAATATTTAGCTGCTGTGACATTAAACCGCGCATTTTTTGTACAAGATACCTATCACATAATTGAGCGAAGCGAGTAAGATCTCCGACCCAATTGGAATCGCCACTAGTATGTATTACCCGTGCGCGATAAGTTGGGACCTGAGCGTGGTGACGTCATATTGGCGTGTTTGTACCGCCCCCCGCAAAAAAGCGAATATAACAAGCAGCCGCCCGCGGCTTCGTCTTTGTTTTTTTAACCTAATTTATTATGTTACTCAGGGAGGACGCTGCTTTTTATCTAATCTTTTTTACACTATTTGAATAAAATAAAAATACAATGTTTAAGTTTATACATTTATTTTATCTATTATTTACATTAGCTCATCTTCGTCACTACTTAGTGGATTTATGCCTTCTAGAGGTTGTTCTTCGTCCTCAGTCTCACTATAATCACTTGACGAAGAGATATCCGATAAATTTACAATTAATTGCGATTCATTCGTCTCTCGTAAGAGGTCATCATGTCACAACAAAAACTACAACAACAAAACAATGACACAAACTATAACAACAAAAACTACAACAACAAAACAATAACACAAACGAAAACTAAAAGAATTCCAGAGCGCGTCGTTACGTGACGTAGGCCAGTACGAGACTAAAAACCCTAGTAAAAAATAGTGATGCGAACGGTACAATACGGGCGCCATCGGGGAAGTGTAGGGGAAGCGGTCGGGGAGTCGCATTCCTAGCAGGTCCCAAGTTATCGCGCACGAGTAATATGTATATATGAGTTCTATGGTTTTGCTTAGAAAACTTTCGTGTTCCTTTTTGTTATATGTGGGGAAACAGGCTTACGGCCCACCTGATGGTAATCGGTCACCGTCGCAATAACACCAGGAACACCCGATGTATTGTCGATGCGTTCCCTACCCTGTAGAAACCTCTAGAAGTTTTCAATCATTATTATAAATACGGGATTTATCACGTACTGTTTTATCGGTGTTTCGACAATGTTTCGGTGCAATTGACGACCTCCGTGGCGCAATGGGCGAATAGCCGGCTGAGACGCAGGAGGTAGCGGGCTCGATTCCCGCCGCGGAAGAAATGTTTGCATGATCTACAGATATTTGTTCCGGGTTTGGTTGTTCCGGCGCTGTGTGTAATGTCCAGCAATATTTATTTATATATAACTTATTTTGGAGGCTCATTCGGTACTTGGCACTAGATAAGACTAAACTCTATCAAATTATTTAAAGCTACATTACTACTAGCGTTTAATCCTAGCGGTTAGTTTCCAATAGTTTCAAATCAAAAGTAATTACATAATCGGTATTCTTCTTTTCTACGGATCCTGATGTGTAGCGGAGCCAGGCTTACAATTCTTTATGGGAAACTGAGTTACTCAGTAAGGAAAAATACTCGCCCCTTACAAATAATTGCTGAAAGTCTAAAAGACGGCGGTAGAGGCAAAATTGTTCGCGCGTGGTGACCACTGTAACGAGCAGTGTAGAACGTTAGATAGAAAAAAAGCGGCCAAGGGCGAGTCGGACTCGCCCATGAAGGGTTCCGTAGCAGCAAGTAACATAATATAAAAGTTCTTGTAGTTCGTTGTAACTTTTTTATATTAGAGTTGATTAAATGAAAGGTAAATTGCGGTTTACGAATCATGACGTATTAAAAAAAACTACTTACTAGATCACGTTCAAACCAACTTTTTGGTGGAAGTTTGCATGGTAATGTACATTATATTTTTTGAAGTTACAGGGGGGGCACATTTTACCACTTTGGAAGTGTCTCTCGCGCAAACTTAGAAAAAAATGATATTGGAAACCTCAATATCATTCTTGAAAACCTATTAATAGATACCCCATACTAAGTATGGGGAACCCCCAAAATTTATTGTTTTTTTTCTATTTTTGTGTAAAAATATTAATGCGGTTCACAGAATACATCTACTTACCAAGTTTCAACAATATAGTTCTTATAGTTTCGGAAAAAAGTGGCTGTGACATACGGACGGACAGACAGACAGACATGACGAATCCATAAGGATTCCTTTTTTTGCCATTTGGCTACGGAACCCTAAAAACGACCTTATAAATTGCTGGAGGCCGTTGGTTACAGGCAGCACAAGATGGGTCACTCTGGAAACCTATGCGGGACGCTTATGTTGACCGGTGAACGTCCTATGGCTGATACTATGTTGACGAACAACATACCTCTTATAACTTTAATATGACGTAATAATTACGTCAGCTATTGTTCCTACAGCCTTGATTTTGGCGTTACAATGCATAACTAAGTTTTTACTCTAAATTAATAAATTATAATTTTTTTTACAGAAGCAAAACCTGACCTCTGATTCATTATGAAGTCATTAGGTAAGTCTACAAGGAATTTAAGGTTTAAACGGGTAAAACGGGACCCTGTTACTAAGACTCCGCATCTGTCTGTCCGTCTGTCACCAGGCTGTATCTCATGAACCGTGATAGTTAGACAGTTGAAATTTTCACAGATAGTGTACTTCTGTTGCCGCTATAACTACAAATACCAAAAACTGAATAAAATACATATTTAAGGGGGGCTCCCATACAACAAACGTGATTTTTTTGCTCGTTTTTGCTCGATACTGATAATGGCAACCGGTAAACGCTTGAAATATTAACAGAATATTAAGTTAAATATTCACTTTAAAAATGAATAATTAAGTTAATAAATAATAATATTTAAGGGGGGCTCCCATACAACAAACGTGATTTTTTGCCGTTTTTATAGATAATGGCACGGAACCCTTCGTACGCGGATCCGGCTCGCATTTGGCCGGTTTATTGATCGAACGAAGCGAGATCTCTAAATCAACTTGGACAAATCGGCGTTGTATGTATGTATGTTTGTTTGTCCGAAGATAACTTTCGTAGCGTTGATCCGATCATCGTGAAACTTGATACAATGGTAGGTAGTGATGGCACAATTTTGGTGTGACTAAATGAACTAAAAATATTGGGGGGTCGTTGAGATATTGGGGTTCAAGAGGGGTAAAAAAATGAAAATGAGACTATTAGGTCAAGTGGGATGTCAAATGAAAGGTCTTTATCAGTACATTTTGACACTGTTTTTAGTTTTAGTAAAGTATTTATAGTTTTTGAGTTATTAGCAATAGTAAAAATTTAACCTTGACAAAATTCACAGGGCACTCTAGTGACCCCACAGTGCTGTAATTTGGTATGCGTGTAGCATAAGTATCACATATATAGACAAAAGTCTGAAATCCAGAATAACTGCAATTTGTACCCCCAAAATAACAACCACAACACATGAACTCCTGTTACCTGTAATTTGAATGAAACAATAGGTCAAGTACGGTGGTTTATTATTTCGGTAAGACGTCATCGCAGCCTACGGACATTTGTAACACCAGTGCATTCGCGTTGCAGACCCTTTCAAAGATCGACTTACGCAACGTTAGTGGCTAAATACGATTTAAGGAGTTGTCAAATTACAAAATACATCTTATTTAAATATGTTTAGTCACTAAATACGTTTAGAGATCGGAAGCCGGACTTGTAGACACACAAGCTGACAGACCTCCTGATGTTAAGTGGTCACCGCCGCCTATAAACTCCTGCAGCACTCGTGGTACCGCAGTCGCGTTGCCTAGCACTTAATACCCTATTTACACCTCTCTTGAAGGCGTTCATGTTGAAGCCCACCGGAAAAACCTCCGGAGGCAGGTCGTTCTACATTTTGCAGGTGCGTGGAAGAAACGAGCGGGTGAAACGCACCGTATGAGACTTCCACTCATACACAATATGTGGGTGAGCTCGTTGGCGGTTGCGGGCTGTTTGTTGGTTTCTAGCATTAAAACAGCTGTACAGTAAAGGACAAGCAGGCGCACGGCTCAGTACCATCCGTACCTCAACTAGGTACGAATGGTACTTAGCCGTACGCTTGACTTGGGGAGTAAGCAGGTGAATGCGTTACGAAAAGTTCAAACGGAAGTTGAGAGGGAGATATAAGTTAGTGAAGATAGAAAGAGAGAGTAACGTTGTGTATATTTTTAAACGTTAATATGCGAGTGCGAGTTGCGTCAGTCCAGAATGAACTTAGACTGATCGACCTACAGACGTGTGGACAATTTTGTAATTGAACAATTTTATAAATTAATATTTTGTGTGGTCTAAAGCACACTCGTTTTTTTATATATACTACTCTTATTAATATTAATTAAATATACTTGGAAGAGCCATATGTTGGAAATCGCGACTAAACAGTTATTTTTAGAAAATGGCGCTACTTCCTCTGGCATTAGCTTTCAAAGGGTCATAAATCTTACAAATATAATGGACAATAGCTAAGGCCGGTGATATAACTTGGATAAATTTTATACATGTTAACAATAAGTTTCATAAGATATTAGATTGTTATCTGCTGCAGTGATGGTTTAAGTAAAGAACTTTAAGATTTTTGCGTGAAACAATAAGAGCTTTTCATTTTCGAATTAATAAAAAAAAACTGGGCGTGTGCGATTCTGACTCACAATCGGAGGGTTCCGTAATTTTTTTTTCAAACACGCATGAAAATTTGAGTATTATTTTGACAACCTTCTTCGAGATACATCTAAATTGCTGTACTGGCCAAATACAGCGAGCAGCGGCCGGCAAAAGTTGCATGAAAATCCGTATCTGTCGTGGTTTAGCGGCTAAATAAATTACATAGTAAACTCATATCTGTCGTGTAATTCAAAAATGGAACGATCTTTTCCTCCGAAACATGGCAACCAATGAGGTAACATATCAAAGGTTTTATTTAAATTTCGAACTGGCTTGCAAATACAAAGCTGTTTATTGAAAAAAAACAAACAACTGAACACTTTAACGCGGGAAAAATGATTGTTGTTGGTCGTTCGTGATTTTGAAACGTAATTGTATTTATATTTAATTTTATAATATCCGCGCATTATTCGAGTAAAGTACTATACAAACCTTGGCCACAACTAGGCATTAATGGACTTATGTTAAGTGATGCTACAAATTAATCTTTTTCGGAATTATTCCTTTAATTGTGCTCAGAGGTCATGCTTCTTGCCAAATTTCATGATTCAACTAGAAGTACCCCTCTCGGTTTTCTTTTATTTGCGAATAAAATATACGCCATAAATGATTGTATTTTTGGATTGCGTTGTCTTGGAAGCTTAATTTTTTGACAGTTGCGAGAGACTACAGACTTTATTTTATATTAATTTCAATTTGACATCTCCGTGCGTTCCTGAGACAAAGGGACTAGACAGAAAAAAGGAGGTTCTCAATTCGACTGTATTTTTTTATATGTTTGTTACCTCAGAACTTTCGACTGGGTGAACCGATTTTGATGATTATTTTTTTATTTGAAAGCTGGTGTTTCCCGTGTAGTCCCATTTCCATTTGGACCAGTTCTGACAATGGCATCCATGAGAAAACCATATAAGTTTTAAATTTGTTTAATTTTTATGTTATGTTATGTTTGTTAGAGCAGAACTCCGTTATGTATCAACCGATTTGGAAAAGTAGTTTTTTATTTGAAAGGATATACTTTTAGATTGATCTCATGGAAATTTCATCAAAATTGGTAGAGTAATTTGGTTTTTACTGATATCTGAAGTATGTTATATTTTTGTTAAAAAGTTACTTGTTTCCTTTTGAGGTATGGAGTTCTAAAAACTAGTTGCAACTAGCGTAGATGGCGTTGTCTGGAGATAAACAGTCAAAAAAGATGGTATTTAATGATAATTAGTTTTAGTCATCTATAATACACTCTTAGTTTGTAAACAAATACAAAATATTTTTTTTACAACTTTCTCGGAAAATAATGTTGAGTTAATTGACATTGACAATTAACTTTCTTTGACAACAACAGACCACATATCACGCATTGAGCTTGTGACAGAGCAGTGCCCTTTACGAGTATATTAATTCTAAAAACACACTTCAAACCGAAACACAGGAATACGAGTATTACTGCGTAGAAACAGAAATAACTAAACGAATATATATCACTAATATATTATATCATAACATATATCTATTTGACACACAAAGAAACGCAGAACGGATCGTAAACAAAATAGGTAAACATGCAAAAATAACAATGAAATGAGAACCTACAGTTAGAATGTACTACATATATTTTTTAAACTGGATAGATCTTCATTTGACCACAATCTCACCTGATGGTAAGCGATGATGTGGTCTAAGATGAAGCACGAAGATCTAGAAGAAACTCATTCACTCTTACCATAAAGAGGCTCGGATTGTATTCTTTAGGAAAAATATACATGTTTTTGTAAATTTCACAATGCCCCAAACTAAGCTTAGCTTGTATTAAGGGAACCAGATAACTGATAGGATACTTATATACTTTTTTTTTGTAAATACATACTTATATAGGTTGTTTGATAATATATGGGTTATTTTGATGAGCATAATAAATAAATTTGTGAAATGTTTACCATAGAAATGTGAAATTTATTTTGGCATGTAAAAACAAACACTTTATTAAACTTATGTTGTGCTATTGCATAATGCTTGCCATCTAACCACAGATACTGTATTGGTAACGTCTCGATATATCTCTTGTTGTCCCTTTCTAACCCAAAACCCGCAGTCATTTCCGAAAGAGATATCAAATCGGCCTTTATTTTTGGCTGTCGATTGCAAGAGTACGCAGTAAGTTTTATATCGAATTAATCACCTAAACTTAGTCAATTTTTTTTTAAATTTGATAATATATATTATGATATGTTTTGATAAACCGTCACTTGAATCTCGTCAGTATATTACCAAACACAATGTCTAGAACAATTGGTGGCAGTAGGTAAGTGGTACATCTTATGTTTTTATACCACACAAAAACCATAGGCAAATTAAGCCGTAGTGTAGGAAGTTCTCTCAAATTGCTTAGACCTTCCATTATAAGGATAACTTCGGTGCTATGGGGCGTTGATGAATGATGGTGATGATTCTGATAACCTTGAAAGATAAAAACGCAAGGTCTAGAATAAACTGATTGCCAATGCTAAAGCGGATAAATAGTGGACAAATCTAGTGTTTTCAAATGTGTTTGCATCCCCGACCAACACAGATAATGACATTATTGTAAAATACATATCTGTCTATGAAAGCTGAAGCTTTTCCGGTGAAAGTCAAAGTTAAAATCTTTTATTCATTAAAATCACAAGGATCACTTTGAAACGTCAATTTTACAAGAAATAAGGCTGGTTGTTTTTTTAATGATCCTTTTTGAATACATAACAATACAGGTCATAAATTCTAAATTGTAACATTTTGAACGAGTTGGAGCAATTTCAATCCCAAGCTTCTCTATCATCTAAATAATCCGATATTTTATAGTAGGCTTTTTTATAAAGATTTCGTTTAATTACGTTGTTAAATTTGTTAATTGTCAATTTTTGTACATCACTTGGGAGTTTGTTATAAAAGCGAACAGCTTGGCCTTGCCTTGGTAACTCTAGTAGTCTATGAAGAGCATGTCAAACCGCACCCTTGCTGGTAACTGTGCTCTTTATAAAAAGTGTTATATTATGCTCAAAGTTATTATTATTAAACTCATTCTAGAACAAATCCACCTATCAACATCCAGGCAATACACAAGATGCTTTGACATCGAAGACTTTTCTATCGTACCTGTTGTCTTCTGTGTGGATGTGTATTACTCGTGCGCGATAACTTGGGCCCTGCTAGGAATGCGCCTCCCCGACCGCTTCCCCTGCACTTCCCCGATGGCGCCCGTATTGTACCGTTCGCATCACTATTTTTTACTAGGGTTTTTAGTCTCGTACTGGCCTACGTCACGTAACGACGCGCTCTGGAATTCTTTTAGTTTTCGTTTGTGTTATTGTTTTGTTGTTGTAGTTTTTGTTGTTATAGTTCTTGTTAAGTGTTTTTGTTATCATTATGAAGGGTAAACATTTGCATAACGGAGAAAGAAACCTCGTGCTTAAAGTGTTAGAGTTTTTCGAAGAGACGAATGAATCGCAATGAATTGTAAATTTATCGGATACCTCTTCGTCAAGTGATTATAGTGAGACTGAGGACGAAGAACAACCTCTAGAAGGCATAAATCCACTAAGTAGTGACGAAGATGAGATAATGTAAATAATAGATAAAATAAATGTATAAACTTAAACATTGTATTTTTATTTTATTCAAATAGTGTAAAAAAGATTAGATAAAAAGCAGCGTCCTCCCTGAGTAACATAATAAATTAGTTTAAAAAAAAACAAAGACGAGGCCGCGGGCGGCTGCTTGTTATGTACGCTTTTTTGCGGGCGGTACAAACACGCCAATATGACGTCGCCGCGCTCAGGTCCCAACTTATCGCGCACGGGTAATACTATCTTATATTATTTTATTATTCTTATGTTTGTTGTATTCAATTTTAATTTTTTACACTTACTTTGTTTTGTTCTTTTTACCCTAGACCATAATTGCGAATCGATTGACACCTCATTCGTCAAAATCGGATGAGTAGTTTAGACGCTACTCGAACATACATCCAATAGACTGCTAAAACATAACCCTTCCTTTTGGCTTTGCCGTAGTCAGGTAAAAATGTAGCTTATCTCATCCGGACGATTACAACGAATCAATTGACACCTCATTAATCAAAATCAAATAAAAAATCTTTTATTCAATAAAATCACAAGGATCACTTTGATAAGTCAATTTTACTGCCTGTTCCTTCTCGAACAAGCCAGAAAAAAGGCAAGAAACAAGGCTGGTTGTTTTTTTAATGATCAGTTTAGAATATATACTAGGGATTCATCTTGACGCTAAGCTTACTTTCTCTGAGCACGTAGATATCATTACAGATAAGGCGTACAAACTTCTGGGCTTCATTAAGCGTACATGTCAAACTATCAACAATGCCGATTGCATTAAATGTATCTATAATGCCTATGTGAGAAGTAGCCTCGAGTATGCTAGTTGTATATGGTATCCATACTATATAACTTACACCCAACGCCTTGAGCACGTACAAGAAAAATTTATCTGGTTCCTAAACTTTATGACAAAGAAGTACTTTAAAAGTTATGAGGATGGCTGTTTCTACCACAAGCTTATGACACTTAGTGATCGTCGAATGATGATGGACATGATGTTTTTGTATGACATTGTACACTCGCGGATAGATTGCCCTGAAATAGTTAGCCAGATAGGACTCTCAACTCCATCTTATAGAACACGACACACTTGCTTATTCCACATACCTGCATGTCGCACCAATTATTTACAGAATTCTGTTTTTGTTCGTATTGTTACAATCGAAAAGAAGAAATTCAAAGGTATTGATATATTCGATTGTTCAAAGCCTACCTATTGAGGTAGGATTATAAAAGCATTACGTGGTAAATCTTAAGGCGGGGTGGTGGATCGGAGCTTTCTAGTGCGGTGGAGGTGAGGATTTGCCTAATTTTTTTAACATGTTTTTTATAATACCTACCAACCTTGGGCTAATTGAAACGTGTTTTTGGTACATATTTCAACTTTTAGAGACGATTTTTTTCTTTTTCCTATGCTCAGTCTTTATTTTCTAACACAATTAATTTCACATTAGATTCTTTTTATTATAAGTGCAGTGTACAACTGAATAATACTATTTTGATTGTAACTTTATATTAGGCTAACTATTATTGGCTATTTTTCTTTTGTTTTTGTTCCCGACATCTTTTCTTTACAATGTTCGAACGTAGAAACCTGTTATTAGCCTTACGTTTATAGTCTAACTTTTTATTAGCTGCAGTAAAATGACGTTTCTAAATGTCATTCCGTAAAATAATGTTGCCAGCCTAATCTCAATAGGGATGTGATTCAGTTCACAAAAATTAATTAAATAACATTATTATGACGTTTTTGTTTCATTTTGAATGTACCTCCCTATACTTCCACTAAAAAAGATCAATCCTCTAGTATAGTAATAATAATAGGTTAAAAAAATACATTACAACTTAATATTAAATCTCAAAAAAAAACCAAACTGATTATTCATTTATGATTTACTCATTTAGCTACATCCCTATTTATTTTTCTTCAAAAACCGGCAACCCACAAAATGTCATTTTACTGCAGCTAATAAAAAGTTAGACTATAGTTCTAAACTATTTAACCAAACAATTTGTATCGCCGTTGGTTTCTCTAAATAAATAAATATACTCGTAATTGTCGTAATCGTTGGAGCAATTTCAATCCCAAGCTTCTCTATCATCTAAATCAGGGCTTTCCAAACTTATTTGTACTGTGACGCGCTTGAGAATTTGCCCCCCCCCCCCCCCCCCCCCCGGTTCCAGAATTGATCGCTGTGGTACACCAGAGACCCCGGAGAACGCTTTCACGTCAACTCTTTGCGCTCTGCCACTTAAAGAAGTGAGAAAGTCTAGAGCAACGTTCCTAATGCCATAATGGTGTAGTATCCTGATCAATGTGTCATGGTCTTCGCAATCAAATGCATTGGACAAATCACAAAAAAAAACACCTAAAGCGGCATGAGACTTCTCCCAGGCATCGAATACGTGTGATATTAACTCAATACAAGCAACAGTGGTTGAGTGGACCCCGGTAAATCCGAATTGTTTAATATGCATTAAATTATGTGAATTAAAATGTCTAATATATGTCATTTAATAAAATGAGGAAAGTTCTTTGCTGTCGTCAACTGAATATAAAGCTCCGAGTCAGGCTACTCATGTGCTATATCTGGCCTATCGTCATGTATGGTTGCGAGACGTGGACCCTGAAAGAGGACACTACAAGACGCCTACAGGCATTCGAGATGTGGTGCTACCGTCGCATGTTACGCATTAGTTGGAAGCAGAGGGTCAGGAACGAAACCGTGCTTCAGCGCGTTCATATGTCCCGGAAAATGTTGCCTTCTATCAAAAAGCGCAAGATAGAATATCTCGGCCATGTGCTCAGGAACGATAGATACATGCTGCTGCAGTTGATAATGATGGGCAAAGTGGACGGAAAGAGACGTGCTGGGCGAAGAAAGAAGTCATGGCTCCGGAATATCCGGGAGTGGACCGGTATTGCCTCCGTCGAACAGCTGTTCCGGCTGGCTGCTGATAGAGATGAATACAGGAAGCTAACGGCCAACCTTCAGGATTGAAGAGGCACTGGAAGAAGAAGAAGAAGAAAAAATGTCTAAGCAGTTGACCTAACCTAGACAAACACAAGGTATTTCACTAAACCTATTTAAAATAAAAATAATAAATATCGCTGGATATTTCACACAACGCTATCTAGCCCCAAACTAAGCAGAGCTTGGACTATGGGCACCAGATAACTGATAGAATACTTATATACATTTTTTTTGTAAATACATACTTATAACATATAGAGAAACAACCAGACCCGGAACAAATATCTGTAGATCATGCAAACATTTGTTCCGCGGCGGGAATCGAACCCGCTACCTCCTACGTTTCAGCCGGCTATTCGCCCACTGCAACACGGAGGTCGTCATATTTATTAAAATAGTTTGTGTTTGTCTAGATTTAGTTATATCTATGTGTCTTCCCTCTACCAAATATGCACTACCTACAGTAACTGTTTGTCCGCATTATACAAAGGTTAACTGGAAGAGATATCTAGCATTAAGTTCGCCTATGCACAGATTATTTTTATTATGTGCAGTAATGAATTTTTCATTCATTGTTTCATTAACTCCAGTGATAAAGATCATGTAACCTCAACAAGCTGGTCAAACCATCAACCCTATTGTGTACAGCCATCGCGATAACGGAAGCAGATAGACACCATGTTATTTAAATGATAATGGTCTGCTGGCCTTCCGAGTTTTGGAAGCAGGGTCAGATTGTGATCGGGTTTCGCTGATTTCTTCGAATGTATGGGAACCGCGAAACGCCCCTTTTGAAATATGTTAGCAAAAGTAATGCTATTCAATTCGTCGGCAGATAAATACATGATGTTTTTTTCTGAGCTATGCAACCTGTTTTGATATGTACGATATTCAAACACGGGTATATAGTGTTGTATAATAGTACATTATGATATAAGTGCGGTAAGTTGAAAATTACAACCGAGGCGATATTGCTAGCCTGAGCCATGGCGAGTGCTACAAGAAAGCAGAGGCTGTAATTATCAAATCGCACGTATGGCATACGACGTTTTATACTATATTTGCGAGGAAATAAATAAAACTTGGACTTTCTTAAGCGAATGAAAAGAACGAAAAGAAAAAGCGCGCTGAATAATTTTTACTTGTTCACAAATTAGTGATGCGCGCGCATCAGCGCTTTTTTAAAGCGCGCACAAAAACAGCCAATATTACTAATAAAGTAAATTAATATTTTTAAAGTTCTTGTTACAGATTGTAATTTATTGTCAAAATTAATTAAATTAAAGAATTAAATGTTTATTTTTATATTTTATCCCCCACAGTTAATTTTATTCATAAAATGTTGATCACTTTTCTGACGTAAAACCTCTTTGCTAAAATTTAAAAAAGTACCGTTTGTTTTAGACGGAGCATCTTGATAAACCGTACGTTTTACCTTATTAAAAAGAAACTCGTGCGTTTTACATTACAATAACGCACAAGTACGTAATGAAATACATTACGATATTGAAATTGGTGAAATAAGAGACCTTTTACGAGCAAATGTGTTATAAAAGGTTTTATTCAAATTGATTACCTTAGAAAAACATAATTTTAAAACAACCTTATTATCAAGTGTCAAAGACCTTATAACCAACAGCACACGGCAACGGCTGCACATCGAGGGGGTCGAGGTCGAGTATGTCCATGAGCATATGTATCTCGGCCATATTGTCTCCTTCCAGGGGCGACAAAAAAAAAAGAAGTTGCTCGACGCACTGAAAACGCCTGGAGGAGATACTGGTCGATGAAACAACTAATGAAAGGCGAACTACCACTCTGCATTAAACGCAAACTCAAGGACATGTGCGTTCTCCCCATCCTCACCTACGGTGCACAGACTTGGTCTTTGACTGTTCAACAAAGGTCCAAACGCGAGGTATGTCAGCGGGCTTTGGAGCGCAGTATTTTAAGTGTACGGTTATCAGACCGAATACGGAACTCCGTACTGCGCTCGCAAACAAAGATTCTGGATGTCCAGCTCAAGTGGGATTGGGCCGGCCACGTCTGCCACATGCCCGAAGATCTATGGGCAAAGATAATATCTGATTGGGTCCCTAACCCAACACGCCCACGCGGCAGACCACCACGGAGATGGCGTGACGACTTGGATATGCATTTACCAGACTGGCCCACTACAGCAGGGGACAGAAATAACTGGAAAGAGGGGAGGGAGGCCTTTGCCCAGCAGTGGGACAACACAGGTTAAAAATAAATAAAAAAATAATTATTAAGAAGTCCATCCAAAGTCAAACTCAAAATCTTTTATTCATTAAAATCACAAGGATTACTTTGAAACGTCAATTTTACTGCCTGTTCCTTTGCGACCAAGCCAGGAAAGAAAGACAAGAAACACGGCTGGTTGTTTTTTTTTAATGATCCTTTTAGAATACATACCAATACAGGCAATAAATTACGTCTAAATTGTAACATTTTGAACGAGTTGGAGCAATTTCAATCCAAAGCTTCTCTATCATCTAAATAATCCGATATTTTGTAGTAGGCTTTTTATAAAGATTTTGTTTAATTGTGTTTTTAAATTATTTAATTGTCAATTTTTGTACAACACTTGGCAGTCTGTTATAAAAGCGAACACCTTGCTCTTTAAACGATCCTCCATGGGTGTTCCAAGGCCGCCGGTAGGATTTCCCGTCACGCTAGCCTTAATGATATCATCCGCCGGGCTTTTTGCAGCATCAACGTTCCAGTCGTTCTCGAACCGAACGATCTGATAAGTGACGATGGTAAGAAGACGGTATGACTCTTATACCTTGGGAGAAGGGTAAGCCTTTGGTGTAGGGCGCCACGTGCGCCGACACCCTTGCGCCATCTCATCTGTCTGGTACAGCAGTTGAGGCCGGTGCGGCGGCAAATCCAGCTGAAGATCTCAAGCAGCGCAAATATAGAAGTCTCGACCGAGCTTATGTATTTGAGCCATTTGTGGTCGAGACCCTGGGTCCATGGGTACCGGGGCCCATCGCGTTTTCAAAATTCTTTCTGGGCGTCTGGTTGAAGCAACGTGCGATCCGAGAGCTGGCGCCTTTCTGGGCCAACGTATAAGCATTGCAATTCAGCGGAGCAATGCAGCTAGTGTCTTGGGGACACTTCCGCCTGGTAGTGATCTGGAGCAGTTGAGCTATCTATAGATTGTTTGCAACGCTCTTTAGCTTCAACTGTTTCTTCTGTATTTTATTGTAAATAATTGTATATATTATTGGTATAGGTATTTGTACCTGTTAAACTGACTAGGCGGCATCGTCGCAACGGCGCCGCCAAATTGTTGGAAATGTATCGATTACTGAATAAATATTCAAGCTACCGGTATTAAACCCATATCTAAAATCAGTTACATAATACTATTCCGCATGTATAGTTTTTAAATTAATGTCGTACGTAACAAAACAGGCTTACCTATCATCAAAAAAAAAATACAAGACGATCAGAAGTTACTAAGATCACTCACCCGCATAATTCCTCTCAGGATCCATATAAACGGGTCTCTCGTAATCGCCGATCACCACGGGTCGTGACGTCACTACCTCACCCCCTGGTCTGGCGATGTATACTGGCACGTTCGAGGGCTTGTCCAATTCGTATTCGTAGACGGGTTTTATTGAAGGTCTGTCGGTACTGGGGCCATAACCTGATAATAAAAAGTTGTGTTTTAATCATTCACTCTATACTCGCGACGTTAAAATAGGTCCGATATAACCTATGTTCCGTATCGGAATTGAATAACTATAGATCACACACTTTGGAGGGTACATCTACCCTCATTTTTCTTGATATACCTACCCTCATTGGTTGAGTGAAGTGACATACCAAGGTGACTTTTAACGCGTCCCTACGGGCCGACCAGTCCTCTCGCGCCACTCTATGTGCAAGCACCCACCAAATATCAAATAGTGTACAGCGCCGTCCGGTAGCCAAGTGGTGGTTTCGCGTGTGTTACATCCCTCAAAAAGACGACATACAACTATCATCAACCACACCAGCCTATTGATAGAGGAATTGCGGAGTTTATGCAAGACGGAGTAAACCCAGGTTAGTCGCTCTCGCATCGGCCTTTTATTGAATTCCCGTACAGCGTCTATCATTTGTCTTGCTGTGATAACTTTGAACGAACGTCTACAAAAGAAGTCAAAAAATCAACCATGTAATGCCAAATAACTATTATAATATCCGACGCTATTCCAATATTGTATCATTGGATTCAATGCCGTAGAGTTGCGATCGTTTTTAACCACTTTAACCATAGGGGCGTAAATCTCATTTACGCATAAGTTATCGAGCTAACAATGACCAACTTTTAGAGCATGAGTGATGATAATTATTGAAGTAAAACTTCTTTACGCACGCTTGACTTGGGGAGTAAGCTGGTGAATGCGTTACGAAAAGTGCGAACGGAAGTTGAGACGGAAATATAAGTTAGTGAAGATATAAAGAGAGAGAGTTACGTTTCGTATTTTTTTTAAACATGTTAGAACTTCGTTTGACCACAACCTCACCTGATGGTAAGCGATGATGTGGTCTAAGATGTAGCACGAAGATCTAGAAGAAACCTATTCACTCTTACCTTAAAGAGGCCCGGATCGTATTTATTAGGAAAAACAGGCGACGGTAAAGTGTTTCATACCTTAGCACGTATCAAGAACGTAGAATCAAAACGGTTTGAGCGAATGGGTGGTATATCAACTAGGTACGGATGGTACTGAGCCATGCGCCTGCTTGTCCTTTGATGGAAGGGGGATGGTGGGATAAGATCGTATAGTTGCTGGGAACATTCCCCAAAATGTATTCTGTAAAGGATCGATAGGCTTACAACTTTGTGGCGGTGTTCGAGACTTTGGGTCTTAGTCTCAGCCATATGTTGCTCATCTATAAGCCTAAAAGCCCTACGTTCTATATAAGGTAGCTAGCTGGTATTTGGCCGAACCATCCCAAAGGTGGCAGCAGTACTCCATACCAGACCGGACTTGAGCTTTGTAAAGACTAAGAAGCGGTCCTGGTGTGAAGTATCTCCTGACCTTGTTGAGGATGCCCAGCTTCATGGCAGCTGTTTTAGCCTTAGACTCGATGTATGAGCTAAAGTTGAGAGTAGGCGTGAGCGAAACCCCTAAGAGCTCGAGGTGACCCTTTACAGATACCGGTACATCTTGGAAAATGGGAACCTGGGAAAACTGATACTTTTTCGCTGAGAAGAGACATGCTTGCGTTTTTAAAGCGTTGAATTTGACGAGATTGGTATTGCCCCAGTCAGAGACGACCTTGAGTGTCAAATTCAAACGCTGCAGCATCTCGTCTCTCTGCTTCTGAATTTCAACTCTGCTGGCTCGAGCATTAGAGGTATACCTCTCCACAACTGTACTGTCGTCTGCGTACCCAACGATACCGGGCATAAGCAGATCATTGATATGCAGCAGAAATAGTGTGGCAGAGAGTACTGAGGTACCCCTGAGGTACCCCGGCGTTAAAAGCCAATTGATCAGACGAGCGGCCATCAATGACTACCCGAATGGATCGTTCCCTCAGAAAGTCTACAAGTCAAGAGCAGAACAGTATATTACTATAGGGGCAAGAAAGAGAGAGAGGTGCACACATTTTCTTTCTCTCTTTCTCTCATAGCCAGTTAATTTGTCAACTGTAATTTACAAACTGTAAAAACAAAACACTCCTTCATAGTGTATAATAGAGTTCATTTTGCTATAGATAAAAAAAGTATTTACGACTTTTCGTATTTTGAATCTACCAGCTTCGATTTACGAAAAAGTTCACCTATTCCACAACAGATGGCAGGCAGCAGCAGAAAATAACTTATCTATTTACTGTATACGCCTCGAAATAAGGTTGACATTAGTTGTTGACATTGACTGAAGTTTTACTTCAGTCGTGTGGTCTAAAGCACACTCGTTTTTTTATTTACCTGTATCATCTGGTTTCTGACTTCCGTATCCTGGTTTTTGCGTTACACTTGGTTTGCCATAACCACTGTCAGGTTTCGTACTGTCATAAGTATTGTCAGGTTTCGTGCTACCATAGGCCGGGTCAGGTCTATCATTGCCATAGTTAGGTTTCTGATTATAGTCAGGTTTTTGGCTGCCATACCCAGAATTTTGACCATAGTCAGGTTTTGTAATGCCATAAACTGGATCAGGTCTCTCATTGCCATAGCTAGGTTTCACATAGTCAGGATTTTGGCTGCCATAGCCAGGTTTGTCAGGTTTCTGATTGCCATATCCAGGTTTTTGATCATTCTCAGGTTTTTCGTTGCCATACCCGGGTTTATGAGTCTCATAATCATATACTGGCCTATTTCCATAACCGTTACTACTTTGTCCATAAGCATTACCATAACTGCCATAGGAACCTTGGTTGCCCCCGTAAGATCCCTGGTTACCTCCAAAAGAACTATATGAACCTTGGTTGACTCCATAAGAACCTCCAGAGCCGTAAGAACCTTGAGTATTGCCATAACTTCCTTGATTTTCAAAGGATTGAGAGTTTTCATAATTTTGGCCACCATAAGAACCCTGGCCGTAAGATCCCTGGCCATAAGACCCATGAGTACTTCCATAATAACTTTGTGAAGAACTTTGCCCTTTAGTGCTGTAATATCCTTGGCTACCACCATAAGAACCTTGGTTCGATCCATAAGAACCTTGGCTACTCCCATAAGAACCATGGCTGCTTCCATAATCACCTTTATCACCGCCATAAGAAGGTTTGTTATAGCTTGGTTTTGGTTTCTGATACCCTGTTTCGCTATTATCTTGGTTGTATGAAGGTCGATGGCTTTCTCCATAACTACCATAGTTTAAGTGACTTTGTTCGCTGTGACTTGAGCCGTAAGACGCTTGATTATAAGAATGTTGGTTACCATTGTGAGAATTCTGGTTACCACCATAAGAATTTTGGTTTCCAAGTTGTGGTTTATACCGGTCGTTGGGCCGTTGGTAAGCATTGGGCCGTTTATTATTATTAAAACCATAACCGTTTTGAGTACTGTAGTCATTTTGACCGTATGGACCTTTATTTGGTTCAGTATTAGGTTTATTTCCATAACCAGGTTTATCATAAGAACCATAAGGCTTCTGATTCACATAAGGTCTGTCATGATTTTCATCGTAACCCAGTTCAGTTATCGTTCCTGTATAAGAATTTTGAGTTTGAGTACTTTGAGCGTAGGAATTTTGACTTGAATATGTTCCATAGCCAAGAAAACCTTGATCATAGTTATGCTCGACCGGTCGATCTTTTATAGGAATATATGGTCGAGGCGGATCATAGATTTCAACGTAAACTGAGTTGTCGTTTTGGTTTTGGCCATAGTTGCTCGCGTATTGACTGTTGTAACTATAAGTTGGGTTTTCAGGTCGATTGGGCCTATATGGTGGTCCTATAGGAGTATTTAAAAGTTCTATAGGTTTAGAAGGTTTGATATATTCATCTTCAGGCTTTGGTTTTCTGTTAGGTCTTATAATATAATTGTAGTCGGGTTTTTCAGGTCTGTAGGGGTTAGGTTTGTCCATTGAATATTCTGGTCTAGGTTTTCCGTACCCATCAAAAAGTAAGACGTCATTTGATTCCGGTTTTGGCTTTTGAGGGTAGCGGTTGCTTTGTGGTGTATATGGGTTTTGAGGTCTTTCTGGTCTATATGGGTCTTGTAATACTGGTCTTTGTGGATCATTTGGCCTATTTGGTCTGTAAGGATCAGGTCTGTAAGAGTTAGTTGGTCTACCTGGCCTATAAGGATCATTAGGCCTTTCCGGATAAGGAATATCTTGAGGTTTATGATCTCCATAGCTTGGGCCTATATCGAAAACTGGTCTTTGGGATATATCGTCCGGCCTGTAGGGAGATATAGGCTTAGAGCCACTGTTATACGGGTCAATATCCCCTGAGACTAAATAATCGTCTGCTAATGGACGTTCGTCTACGTCAGGCCGAAAGACAGGTCTGTGTTGTGGTCTGTCATTGCTGAAACAAAAATAAATACTGTATTTCGTTATTGCTTTCATCTTTGTCTAAAATATTGATAAAGAAGGTTAAGTTTAATTCAATTGATTTATTACTAACTTCCGCAAGCGGCTTCGCACGCGTTGTTTGTCAACAAAATGTTCATACAGGTTATAATCTACGTGTATGCCAAATTTCATCGTAATCGGTTCAGCCGTTACGACGTGATTGAGTAACAAACAAACAAACATCCAAACTTTCGCATCCCACTAATAATAAAATAGTTTGTTTATTTATTTGTTTGTTTGTTACTGAATCACGTCGTAACGACTGAACCGATTTCGATGAAATTTAAATGAAATGTGCGTAGATTATAACCTGGATGAACACATAAACTACTTTTTATCCCTTATATCAGGTTCCATAGGTTAAAAATTGGGTGTCAAATTGCAACAGCGAGTTTAGCTTTATTTCTAGGTTACCTACACATTTAGTAGTGTAACGCGTACGAAGTCGCAGGCAACAGGTAGTTTATAAGATTAGTGTGGTGATTTTTAATGAGTAATACACAGACTTATATTAATTCGCAACACAGCTAAGGCAGCCAAATGTTAGCTGCCTTGGATGTGGTTGCCTACAGAGTGAGCACAGGGAGCGGGTCTATTGTATGCTTCAACATTTCGTTGAAATAGTGTAAAAATAACCAATAAAAATAGACATTCGTACGTATGCTTGAAGTACGAATAGTCGCACTTACACTAGTTATATCATTGCTAGTTTACTAATGGCCGGTTCCTATAAATGTCGGTAAGAGGTTAAAAAAAGTGTCAAAAATTTGTCACTGAAAAACGTGTCGTAGTAACCAACGTTTTTTGGAACCGGCCATAACTCAGTGCCTAGTCAATATTAGATTGAGGAGGCTATATGAATATTCATACAAGCTTCTGCCCGTGATTTCACACATACTTTGCCATAAGTAGCCTATTTCTCAATTCGGGATATAGATAATCTATCTACATGGTGTCCTTTAAATCACTGTTTCCCAGAACAAATGTTGCTCAGACCATGGGCTACTAACTGTTTACAGCGTCAAATAATAGAATGAAAAAAAACCTAGACCGTCTCAAATAAGTATAACTTTGTTCAAAAACTAACCGTGACACAAAGTTGATGGGTACGCTAGCCGTAGCGTATTACCTACTCCATAGTTAGATAGGTATTACTCGTGCGCGATAACTTGGGACCTGCTAGGAATGCGACTCCCCGACCGCTTCCCCTGCACTTCCCCGATGGCGCCCGTATTGTACCGTTCGCATCACTATTTTTTACTAGGGTTTTTAGTCTCGTACTGGCCTACGTCACGTAACTACGCGCTCTGGAATTCTTTTAGTTTTCGTTTGTGTTATTGTTTTGTTGTTATAGTTTGTATCATTGTTTTGTTATTGTAGTTTTTGTTGTTATACTAAATGTTGTAAATTTATCTATATACCTCTTCGTCAAGTGATTATAGTGAGACTGAGGACGAAGAACAATCTCTAGAAGGCATAAATCCACTAAGTAGTGACGAAGATGAGATAATGTAAATAATAGATAAAACAAATGTATTAAACATTGTATTTTTATTTTATTCAAATAATGTAAAAAAGATTAGATAAAAAGCAGCGTCCTCCCTGAGTAACATAATAAATAAGGTTAAAAAAAAAACAAAGACGAAGTCGCGGGCGGCTGCTTGTTATGTTCGCTTTTTTGCGGGCGGTACAAACACGCCAATATGACGTCACCGCGCTCAGGTCCCAACTTATCGCGCACGGGTAATTCCTCCTAGTAGGTCAGCGCGCTATGTTGTAGGGCGTAACGTTAAAATAGACGTTTTTAGTTCGCAACTTTTTATAGTTTTCATATACCGATTTTGTTTTGTTTTTTAATTTGATGTTATAAACTGTTAGTAGACCATGGTCTGAACAACGTTTGTTTTAGGAAAACAGTGACTTAAAGGACACCGTGTATATACCAAATGTCCAGCCGTGAAAAGGTAACAATCAGACAGAGAGTCAGAGGGACAGTGTCACTTACGAATTCGTAAATATGAATTTTCCTGGGTGTCTTCAAGTCGCGAGTGAATAGGTTTCTTCTAGGCAGGTGTGTACCATCGAAGACTGCATCATCGCGCATCATCGGGCGAGCTCGTGCCCAATCACAAGCTCATAATTATACCATCATCATCATCTCAACCCAGATCCACCCACTGCTGGGTATAGGGCTCCTCGATAACACGCCATTCTCTCCGGTCCTGTGCCAAGCGCCCCCGCAACTCTCGCGATGTCGTCCGACCATCTGGCTGGTGGTCTGCCAACTGGTCTGCACTCTCGCGGCCACCAGTCGGTTGCTGCCCTCGTCCATCCTCCGTCTTATCTCCTTGCTTACATGTATTTAAAAAAATTTAGGTAGGTACACACGGCTATATTCCAGTATAAGCTGATCTCGCGTTGTGTAGGCTTTTCGTAGAATGAGAGGTCAGCTTATACTGGAAATGTATAGCTTGATGTGTAGCCGTGTGTACCTCGGTCCAGCTCCCTCAACATCGTCCAACAGCGGCTGGATAGGGGAGGGCGGGGCCTGCTCGCACTGGAACCGACGCACGTACACGTCGAAGTCCGGGTGGCGGATGAGGATACTGTTCTCTTTCACCTCCTTCTCTGATTGGGTGCTGAGGTCGCATGTGGCATTGCCTTTAGCTCCGACACTGGAAAAATTTAGAGCTCCAGTTAGGTTAGTAAGAAATAATCACACTAATAACTAGCTGTTCCCTGCGACTTCGTACGCGTTACATCGATAACATTTCTGGTGATGGCTCGAAATTTATTTTACCACCACAGTTTTCTATGCCTGCAATAGTAGTCATTATAGAAGCTACCATCTCCGTATTAAAAGACGAGTGCGGCTTTCAGTTTTAACCCTCGTTTACTAAAAACACGCTCAACACTCGCGTTTGAAAATGAGAGGATAATATTTTTATTATTTTATTATTGGCCACAAAAAGGTCGATGGCTGCCAAGGGCCGTCATAACTTCCCAAAGGCCGATAATCTGCCCCATAAGGGCCGAACTCTGACGCTACTGGCGGGAGTGAGGCGTGGGGAACGCGAGAGGGGTCGCGTTTCGCGCCAGGTACCGAGTTAACTTGACGGAGTTATAGGTTAAACATCTTAATACATCTTTCATTTTCATTTAAATAAATAATGCCATTGGTTGCAGGTCGCATACGATCGGTCGCTCTGGAAATCTCTGGAATGGGAGAGGCCTATGTTCAGCAGTGGACATTCTGTGGCTGATATAATGATGATGATTTGCAAGTAAATTAAATTCAGTACCAGTACCGCCATCTACAATCAACCTTCTATTAAAAAAAGCACTAACGCTGCTCGCACTGTCCACTTTTACTAGAGGTCAGGGTCTCTCTCGTAACAGTTTAGAAGTTTTACAATAGATAGCGCTTTTTACCAAACTTTATCTACAATTTTACAAACTCACTCTTTAATATTTTAGCAAGCACACACTACACCTTATGTCCCTCTATGTATGTACCCTATGCTGTAAACGATAAGACCTTCACTTGTATTTCCGCGTATTAGTCAAACACGTAAGGTGTGATCGTCTTGGCGGCAATTTCCTTCTAACTCACCCATAATCATACGCCTGGCACTGTTTATCTTGCTTGCAGATTTGCTCGCACTCCCGAGTTGTTAGTTCGGACACGTTTCGATAGATGGCGCTAAAAGGTAGTTGCTCGCCGATGGAGATTCTTTCGAAGCAATCTGGAATGGAAGGCAGAAGTTTAGGTGAAACGTTGTATACAATTTCTATGTAGTGAAACTTAAGGTCTATGATAACGAATTTTTTATATAGGCCCTAATCTGTAATTTATACAGTGGTGGTCATATAATTACAGACACTGGAAGCATCCTAAAATAACTAAGCTATTCCTCTGTACATTTTTTTATCAGACTGCCATTGAAACTTGCTACCCAATAAAGAATTATTTGTGATGATATTGTGTAATGTTAAAACGAAATATTTACAACAAAACTTGCCTGTTCCTATCTTTTATTCGGCTTATCTTATTTGTAAGCAGTGTAAACTTAAGAAAGATCTGGCCATATATTAAAAACACTCTATTTGCTTAGAAGAAATAAAAAAATAGATCTATTATTGAAATTGTCTTTATTACATAAAATTCCTAACACATTTTTAAAAAACATTCCGTTACAAATCAATATTTGGTCGCATGCCCTTTTGCAGCAATACCAGCACGACATCTCTCGGGCATGGAAGCGATCAATTTTGTACAAGCTTGTAGCGGAATTTGCTCACATGCTTCTTTTTAGCAGTGTGTTTCGTATCATTATCCTGTTGGAAAGTCCAAATGACCCTTAAGTTTTGCTCGGCATAGGGCTTCTAAAATATTCTTAGACTGGTATTTATCCATATTGCCTTCTATCTTCCTGACAGGTCCGACACCAAGTCCTGAAAAATAGCCCCTCTCTTTGATATTTCCACCTCCATGTTTGACTACTTTCTTGGTGTACTTTGGATCCATTTCTTTGTTCGGGGGGCGGCTAAAATATTGTTTTCCGTCAGAATTAATCATATTAACCCATGTTTCATCCGAAGAAAGCACATTTTTCCACTCTCGTTCAGTCTACATATTTTTTAGCAAACGCTAACCTTGCCATAACATTTTGCTTTTTCAAAAGTGGCATCTTCCGAGACACTCTTCCGGTTCAAGTTTGCCTCACTTAGTCTCCGTCTAATTGTTCTTGTTGCCACACCCGTCGACCCTCCTGCACCAAATAATTCATAACGTATCAGTTCTGATCCTTTTGAACGGTTCTTTTTTTGCCAACAATACCATCCTAGAGTCTTCCCGTGAAGTAGTTTTCCTAGGTCTCGGTTTTCTGGATACGTTTTCAGTCTTATTAAACTTCTTGAAATATTTTATCGCATTCATAACCATGTCCTTAGAACAGTTCAAGTGGTTTGCAATATTTCTGTATGACAAACCTTTGTTATGACAGTTCAAAATAATATTTCTAGTGGACGAATCGCAACTCTTGTTTTTGCCATATTTATTGGTTTAAAACTTTAAAACGTATTAATTTTAATACAAAAAGTGTAATTTTAAAAGTAATATCGACGTTTCATGAAAATACGCGGCAAAACAAAGAAAAAACAGAATGTAGTGTTTTTTCTTTTCTTAAATTCAGAACACAGCGTTTACTGTCTTTAATTTGCTGGCCAGATACAAGCACTTTTAAAAAGTTTGTGTTACGTTCCCATAGTGAGCAGTGTCTAAAATAATAAGGAACAAAGTATGGAACACAACTTTTTTGTCCCTTCATACAACGTCATGTATGATTTAGTAATAATTACATTATATTTAATACCTATTTTAGCTAATAATAGTACTTACCATAATCAAGATTTACGTGATCAATTAGGAGGTGTCTCTAATTATGTGATCACCACTGTATATACTCAATCATTTATTGTGTTCCACAATAAACGGATGACGGATGGACCCTGCTGGGCACAACAATATTTTGGAGAGAGGTCATTGATCATCTTATGTTATATTCATTTTAAAAATAAAATATGTTTGTTGATGTTTGCTATGTTTATATCTGCTTAAAGCGGTTTTCAAACTACGCTATAATATAATAGCATATAGTACACAGCTCATAGCACAACAATATCGCCAAGGGCGGGGCGGGGCGGGGGGGGGGGGGGGGTCATGAGGGGCATGACCCCCTATGACCCCCCCCCCCCCTCCCTGGGCTGGGTCCAGGACCTAGGTAGACCACTAATTAAAATTGTTAAACCTAATCTAATATATAAAATACTCGTGTCACAGTTTTCGTTGCCATACTCCTCCGAAACGGCTTGACCGATTTTGATGAAATTTTTTGTGCTTATTCGGTATCTATGAGAATCGGCCAACATCTATTTTTCATCCCCCTAAATGTTAGGGGTAGTCCACCCCTAAATTTTTTTTTTTTTATTTCAGACAAAATTTTTAATTTCTATTTTTATTATGATAAAACATACAAAAATACATACAATCCTCAATTTTCACCCTTCTACGATCAACCCTTATTTTTTAATAGCAATTATTTATATGGCAAAACAACGTTTGCCGGGTCAGCTAGTGTTTTTATATATTTTTTTGTCACAATATAGATTTTATGATACATTCAATATTTAATTAATTTAAAATAATATTTTATTAAATAATTACTTTTTACTTGTATCCATGATTATAAAAAATTCTATTATAAGTTCTTGTGACTTGACCACAACTATGTGACCCCCCCCCCCCCCCCCCCTGGCACCAAAGCTGGATCCGCCCTTGAATATCGCGCACCATACATTGATATGGACACGTTCACACTGTACTGTACTATATATTATGGGCTTACTTGGTTAGGTCCTTTTTTGCTATACTATATAGTCTGAAAGCCGCTTAAGTGTATAAAAATAACAAAAATCGTAGGCAGCTCGAAGAACTCACGGCCGTTGGGGCAGAAAGCTCCATCATTAGCCACATTTAAAACAAGAGTGAAAACATTTTATCTCTCAGAAACGTCGTAGTATCGCTATGGATATGTATGTATGTATATTTATGTATATTAATTTATTTGTTGTAGGTATATTTATGTATATTGTTTTATTTTATTGTAAGTGTACAGCGCTTTCCTAAAATTTAGTTTTTGTTTTGTTAATGTAGGTACACCCCGCTCCATTATTGTAATGACACAAAAATCCTATCCATCCAAAGGTTGTCTGGAAGAAATCGCTTCTAAGCGATAAGACCGCCCATTGTAATTGATGCTTTGTGATTTTTATTTTAAGTCAGTTTCTTTTGAAGTGTACAATAAAGTATTTTCATTCATTCATTCAAAAGTCCAATCCCCACAATAAACAGTATACTATTACTAAATTAATTCAGGTAGTAAGATTTGTTTCGTTTATATTAGGGAAATTAAAATGATTTTGCGTATTCAAATTTTTATTTCCAACGTGCCTTCGTGAGATAAAA